>JAZHRO010000014.1:46586666-47232500 GCA_037157565.1 Thalassia testudinum
AAGCCACTAATTTATATGTTAATTAAGAAATTAAACTCTAAATTAACATGTATAAATGGTAAACTTTAGCTAATTTTATTATATAATTAAATAACTTATTTGTGTAAACTAATTGTACAATTAGGTAGCCCTATGTAAGGGTGTTGTAATCCTTTAATTTACTTTTACTTTAAATAAATTTATAGTTCTCAAATGAAGGGCCAAAGATCGCAAATCAACACGCTATAAAAAGTAGCAGCAGCACTCAATTGTACTGAAATAAAGTGCCACATCATGCCCTTTTGAATCGGCAAAGCGGTGTAAGATGTTTTCGTGCCCTACGCTACTCAGTCGTCAGCACAGGGTGCGCAATTAAATCCCTTTACATCCTCTCTTCTGATACTAATACGGACATATATGATACGTTTGAATAGTGGTGGGTCGGGAGCCATGCATTGTAGTTGGCCCTGTGTGGGCCCAATATTGGGCTGAATTCAAATTAAATGCACAATAATTCAACTAGAACCAAGTTTAGTAGTGGTTTGGTCCCCACCCTCAAGGGTGTTGTGTATCCCATGAAAGGTCGATTCGCCAACTAAAAAAAACCTAAAATTTTGGTTTAAGAAGTAGTTGAATTGGTTCAAAAGAGAGGAAGGACTAAGTGTTGAACAGGAGGAAGAGTTAGCCGAGCAGCTAAGTGTTGAGTTCCCAAGTGTGCCTGTGTTGTATGTGTGTGCATTTGTATATATGTGTACATGTAAAATATAACATGTATAGTATACGTACAAAATGTGTATATAAATAATGTAAATAAATAAATATAAATATGTATACATAAATAATTAATATAAAGTATAAGTATAATAGAATAGCATAGTATGTTTGAGTTCTATCTGTATATAAATAACTAAGAGCTTTAGTGACAGACATATATGTCGCTGTATATTTGTATATACGTTGGTGCAGGTGGTTATTTTGCCTTGTGTTATGTATATATTTTACTAAGGCTACAACAACACTTATTTATGTTACTGTATATATAATATATGTTACTATAGATATTAGTATGTTAATATAATTTAGTATAATAGATATTATTAGTTATTTTTGTACCTATACTTAGGTATTACCTATATTAGTTGTAAATAATTAACATAAAGTAATTATATATAGTTTTTTTTGCTTGTTTGTGTACATATGTTTTTAGGCATTGTAATTAATTTTAGTTGATTATTTTGTAAATAATTAACTAATTCATTCATTATTTGATTCATTCATTCATTTTATAAATAAAATTAACATTTTTTTTGAATAAAAGAATATTTTTGGACTTAGAGAGTGATGTATATCAATAATTGTCTCCCAGTGAATGACCTGGAAACAAACCAATAAAAATTGTAAATAAATAAAATTGATACGACATCAGTTTATATTTGTGACATTTATACTACAACAACGACACATTAAAAAAAACATTTTTAGTGCAAATCGATCGTCGATGATCATATTTTTGGCACGATTATTAGGGATAAAAACCTAACAATAGCGCTTTGTTATGATTGATTGACGATGGTCACAAGTCATCAATTACAAACAAACAACCAGAATCTATCTTAGGGTTTACAAAAATTCCTAGGTTAAATTGGGTTTGAGTTATAACAATGGTGAAGTGAAAATCTAGTGGGTAGGGAGTGTGGGGTTACTTACAGATTGTCTACTCGCACTTTACTTCGATCTACTGCCTTTGGCTCTCCTTAATTAGGTACCTATTAATGGTCAGAGACAATCGCGTTGCAATAACAATGATGTTTTAAATGTCATTGTTGTTGTATATTTGTCACAATGTAAACAAATGCTATATCATTTTATTTATTTACATAATTTTTATTGGTTTATTCCAAGTCGTTCACTAGGAGGAAGTTATTGATGTATATCACTCTCTATGTCCAAAAATGTTCTTTTATTCCAAAAATATCAATTTATTTACATGAATCAATAAATCAAATAATGAATGAATTAGTTAATTTTATACAAAAGAATCAATTAATATGCACTATAATACCTTAAATAAATTTACAAATAAACATGCTTTAAAAACTAATTAATACTATACTAAGTTAGTTATGTACAACTACTCTAAGTAATACTTAAATATAGGTACAAAAATAGTTACTAATGTGTTTTATATTAAGTTATATTAACATACTAATATCTTTAGTAACATATACTATATATATAGTAACATATATATTGGTAAATATAGGCCTTACTAAAATATATACATATATGTTTACTAACATAAATAAATATCTACAGTGACGAATGTAGTTGTCACTGAAGCCTTAAGGTTATTTATATACATATAAAGTACAAACATTACTCTGTTTATACATATACCTATATATACACTATCTACGTATACGTATATGCTATATATATATCTTATTTACATTATTTATATACATATATATATTATACATATACCATACATATAAACATACACTTTATACTCATACATATATACACATAGGCACACTCAGTACACACGCACTCAGAATTTTTAGGTCACAGCTCTCACTTAACCTCTCGAACACTTAATCATTTTTCACTTTGTGCTTTCTTCTTATTTTCTTTTCAACACTTTGCCGATTTAGGGCTTCTCTCACTTACAACAGCCGGTTTACTGTTCATTAGACCAAAATTAGGTCTTTTTATGGGCGAACTAGTCCGATTTATGGGATACGTAGCACCCCATAGGGGTGAGACCAGACCACTACTACGAACCAGTCCTAGTTCAATTAGGTGCATTTTTCATTTGATTTTAGGTCTAATACAGGCCCGCTACAGTGTATGGCCCCCAACCCATCACTGTTCACAAATGTCATGCTCATATGCATGTATGAGATAATAGGGAGAGTGGTATGTGTATGGGTATTGGTATGCCCTGCACTGACGACTGAGCTGTCGTCAGCGCAAAAGCATTATATAACGCTTCAAGAGGTTTGCTATGCACGATATGGGACTTTTAAACAAAGCCCAATTGGTGCTCACCATTTTCTGATTTCATTTTGATTGGGTGATTTTGGTCCTCGATTTAAGGGCCATAATTAATTCCAAATTTTAATTAAATTATATGGTTACAAAGTCCTGATATAAGGCTACATAATTGTACATTTAATTTACAAAAATAAGTTATTTAATTATATATTAAATTGAGTTAAAGTTAGGAATTTGTGCACATTAAATTAAGATTTAATTTCTTAACTAAAGTACAAATTGGTTAATTAATCATGAAATTGACTTTATACAAAGTTAATTTATATAATAAACTATTTATTAACCATTTTTAATTTATTTTAGAGTCTTTATTTTAATTTATATACATTTAAATATACGTTTAGTTAGTTATATACATAATTAAGTTATAAATACTGTAATACACTATAAATATAGTATAAATAGGTTGAAAATACTTAAAAATAATACTATATAGGAGTACATGATAAATTACTTCAATATTAACTTAATTTACTAATTTATTTTATTTTAAGTTAATAATCTACTTAATTAACTTAATAACTTAATTTTCTACTGTAAATACAAAATTAAATAAATATACAGGTTTGGTACAGTATATAATAATTAGCTAAATACATATGTACAATATTAGATATAATTATATACATATACATAGGTTTTCATAATTCTTAGAATAATATACATTTAAGTTAATGTATAATTATACAATAAAGTTATATATATATAATACAATTATAAGTTATATATGTACATTATTTACATATTTTACAATATATACATATAGATTAGTTTTAAATTATATTTATAAGTATAAATATACTATACAAGGTATTTTTAGGTGTTTCTGGACATTTTATGATTTTTATATATAGAGTAGAGGTAAGGGATGGGAGAGAAAGGGTGAGATGAGAGAGAAATTATTTCTTTTTGGTATTTTAAGCTTTGGTTCTTATATTAAATTCCAAAGTAAACTGAACTGTCGACTGATATGTTCTACAAAGCTGGGGGTTCAAAATACTTAGAAACTTGGCATGCACCAAGAAATATACCTAATCCTACTCAAAACACCAATGTCACCCATCTGGGTGTTTTGATGTAAGTTTGTCAAGATGAGTTAGTCATCTAGGATACCTGCACACCATTGATTGGTGTTCAGGTATCCAAAGCAATGCTCTAGAGCCACTGAGGTCACAGTAGGAGCCTCAAAACCATGCATCAGAAAACCTCAGCTCCTGCTACCTTAAACCAAACACTAAAAATAGTAGCTCGAGTTGAAATTAGGCATAAAACACATGCTCGATTCAAATCCATCTCAAAGAGTTCTAATTCATTGCCATAGACTCAATTGGACTCAAACACACTCAATTCACTTGATTAGACACAAATTAAACCAAATCAAATCTCTGATCTATAAATCAAGCACGGGAATCAAATCCGTAATAATCAAGTAAATTGTTGCAATTAAAATAGAAGAAGGGGCCCTTGTGAATAAATGGGATGAATGGAAAACCCCCTCAGTTGATTGGCACTCAATCAAATCTGGATGCTGTGGAGCATCAGATCTGATTGATGCTTCAATGAGTGGATAAATTTTGATTACAATGTTGATGGGAAAGAAGTGACAGTGATGCAAAGTGGTGAGAGAGCTGTATGATCAGTGCGAAAGAGGTGAAATCACCTGTCTGATTTGGATTGACAAGAGAGGGCGTGATTGCCCCTACTCTAAATTACTCTAATCTATGCTAATTCATCACAAAATTTGGCATCTAAACTACATCTATTAATCTATACTACACTAACATAACCTATAATTAATCTAGAAAGCATCAAAACCTAACTACGTGGATGGGCGAGACTTGTGGGACTCACCTGGTGGATGGAGGGGAAGAACTAAGGAAGGGGACTTCGGTGGAGAGGAAAATCCACTAGTGAGATTCTGGGTCACCCTCAGGTGCTACGATGTCCTTAGTTGTGGGGAGGATCAAAGGAATTGAGCTCCATTGCTGCAGTAATGGAGTAGAGGCAGAGTGAGGAGACGAAATCAAAGGGACGAAGTGCTCAACTCGAGAGGTGTAGGTGGGGAGCTGATGGCACGTGTAGGGCTCAGGGGAGCTTCCTATATAGGTGTAGGGGCGATTTGGGCACCGACTAGGTGAGATTAGGTGGGTAGGGTATGGACGGTGGTGACGTAAGGGATGTGTGCGCAGGAAGCCCAAACCAAACTTCAGCCGCTAGATCTAATATGGAATGGGAGGTGAATCTACATGAGAAGGCGTGCGAAATTTGGTGAAGGATCTACTGTAGGATCAAGGATGCAAGGAATCAACAACACTTGTGCGTCGAGCTCATTGCGAGCTACAGCGTGTGGCATCAAGTGAGTTGGGTTAATTTCAAGGAAGCCCACTAAGGGTGAAATGGTAGAAGAATTACAAAGAAACCCATAAGTGCAAAGAAGTATGGTAGTGCGGTCCTTTGGTCTTGCAAATGGGTCCCTGGCAGCTTGCCAACAAGTCCCTAGAAGTTTTTAGCTTATAGAAATGTGAAGGATGAAGGACTTATTTGTAATGTCATGAATGAAAGGTCTTAATGATGCCTAAATGCAATAAAGTTTTTATTGAATCTCAATTGAACATTTAGGAACATGATTTCACTATCAATTTGAACATTTGAACCTAAATATGTATTCAATTTGCAATTGGATCATCAAATTACATTTAGTAATAGAATATCTCATTTTATGACGTAATTATGCATTTTTAACACCAATTTGTTGTTTTAGGTCATGTTCCTTAATTTCTACACTTAACCCATTTCTTGTGTTAATAAAGTTGTATTTAACCTATTTTCTAGCGTAACTTGGGCATTTTAGCTATGATGAGCCACATGTTTAAGTGTGAGAATCATCTTTTAAGAAATACGCGTTGTAGTATAGGACGGAATTCGTACAAACACTTCAATTTATAAAACTCAAAATTGATGTGAGTCCGAGGTCATTTGTAGGGAGTAAAATGGCAAATTTCAATCACTAATCACAATTATCAATAAAGATTTGCAATTACAATCAAATTATTGCTCAAGATAAATCAGAATAATATGTCAATAAAACCAAGAATGACAGTGCAAAAGGATGGGGTTAAAATGGTGATTTGAATCACTAAATTAACCTTAATGTTTAAGCTCTATAACCACTTAAATATTTCAACAATATCAATCAAATGTCTTAAATATTAGAACCAACACAAGCATGGGGTCAAATGTCTAATTAAGGCTTTGGTCGCCTTGTCTCGAGCCTCAGAGAAGCCAAGGCACAGCAGCACTAGAGGAACATAGAGGCATATGGGCATCCCACAAGAGCAAGGCATAAGGCCTTATTAAGTCTTCAACAGCGACTAAGTGTAGAGAGAGGAGAGGGAGGGCATGAATCCCAAGGTAGAAAAACCCCCCCTCCTCGCTCTTAGAGTTTCCTACCAAGTCAGACCCGGGTATCCGAGTAAACGGATTCGGCCTAGACCCTCGGGCGTGTTCGCAGGCAAGGGTGCGTGAAACTCTAAATTAGGAGAGGGCTTTTGTAAAGGGCGGTGAGGCAAATCTTCTGAGAGTGTTGGCGAGGAGTTGCATGACGTGTGCTGACCAGGCGAACTCACCAGAGTTCCACTGGCCATAGGGAAGATGAAGAAGGTGCGAGCGGTATAGTGTGTGAACCTAAAGTCTAAGGGGTTGGAGAGGATCAGAAGAGTGCAAGGAAGAGAAGAGGGAGATTTAGAGAGAGAGAATGAGTGAGGGCGGTCGACTATGATGGGTCGACGTTGGAGAAGATGAAGGTGACGGTGAGGGAGCGACGAGGTAGGAGAGGACGGAGGCAGTCGACCTTTGGCTGGACATAGTCGCAACGATGAGGTGAAGATGATGAGCTAGTCAATTTGGCCATTGATCAGCTCGACAAGAGGGATAGAGAAGCTCACTAGAGCTTGAAGAGATGTTGACCAGAGGAGAGAGGAAGAGGTGGGTCTTCATATTTTCTAACCTTAGGAGAACGACCTCGTCGAGGGGTTCCTTTATAGGTCTCTTAGAGGTGTGAAAACAGCTAGAATAGGAAACCCTCAAGTTGGTTTTAAGATTGAGATTCTAAGGTTTGATGTCGGTGAATCCAGACAAAATTGATCTCAAAACCTAATCCAAACTGTAGAGAAGATCCTTGCGAACCTTCTCTCCAATTTTGGAGAAGTTTGGCCCTGATTTAAGGGAGAAAATCTCCCTCGAATCTCGCTGCTGAGCTCGAGTTCACACCAATGGTGGTAGGGACCGAAATGAAGAAAATGATGAAAAGATAGGGACCCACTTGTAACAAATTCGAAACTTGAGGGGTTAAATGTAAGAAATAGAGTTTAAGGGGCTAAATTGCAAACTAGGTCAACATAGACTCTAATTGGGTCCAAATTTTGGTACCAACCTAATTTTTATCGAAGAAATATAATAGTGAAGTGGATTTCAGTTTTGACCACGTTTGATTGGTCAATTTGCACAAAAGCCTAAATTAGGGCAAAATCCTGTTTGAGACTCTGTCCAAGGTCAAAATGGGTGCAGATGGTCAAACCAAGGATACTAAACCTCTTAGAATATTTTTCTGTGAATTTTAGGAGGTTTAGATGAATTTTATCTTAACCAGAACCTCTTTAATATAAGTAGGTCAGAAATTAAGGTTTTGTGTGTTGTTGTGGTTCTCGAAACATGTGAAACCCCGTTTCTTGTCAGTGGTGACCCACATTTTGGACTTTTAAGCTCATTTGACCTTCATTTAACCCCTCAGTGACCCTGTGGTTAATCTGTGTTCATGATGTACTGTTAAAATTACAGAATTAACCCAAATTTCCCATTCTCTTCTCAAATCAGAACAATGTAGAGTTATGGTCCTCAGATGATTATGTAGGAGCTTTTATCAATCATACTTGACTAAAAAGTTGCTAGTTAGGGCCTATGATGGTGTTCCCATCATCACTCCTCATCACCTATAAGATAGTAGATTAGAGAGAAGAAAGGTTAGAAAATAAGTGTAGAATAACGTAGAAAAATAAATCAAAGTCCGTTGCCTCCTCGGCAATGACGCCAAAATGATAGCTAAGAAATTCACTGCGAAGAAATCAATTTTAGGGTTTTAGAAAAGTGAAGTCCTATTTTACAGGAAAATCTGACTTATCAAATATAATTTCTAACTGGGATGGTAAGTCCTAGGTTGAACATAGGGAAGCGACATTTGATTTGAAAGAATCCACATTGGTTTATTTATTTTTGCTTTCTTTTGCCTTTTGTAATTTTTTTGTATTTTATAAACACAGTATTAGACAGAATAACTCTAAGCTAAGTGCCAATATAATTAAAGACAAGAGAGAGAGAATAAATACATATATATATCAAAACAAATATTTACCACAAAATTAACGTAGAAAATCTACACAATGAAAGCGGTAAAGAGAAAGAGAGAGAGAATCCCCCTCGATAGCTGCTTAGGGGACGAGTACAACCTGGATGAAAGTGGTGCGGAGCTAGAAGGAGGATGAAGTTGGACGAGGAGGAGATGAGGTAGGGCAAATCCACTTCCTTGAATGAGGGTGAGAGGATGACCAGTAGGAGCTCCACGAAGGGGGTGAGAAGATAGGAAAATTTATTTTATTTAATCTCTACTGGAGCATCTCGAGGCTTGGGACACACTCAAGAGGTGGTCTTGAGCTTTAGAGAGGGGTAGAAGTGCATAGGAAGGGATGAAGAGGAACGAGAAGGTTCATGGGGGTTTATATAGGCCATGCCAAATGATTTGGATGCACAGCACATACTTAATCTTATAGCACATTAATACAACACACACGTGCTATACACACTTATACGTATACTAACATAACCAAACACATGCACACACAACTCACACTTAACCTAAGTTTAAAAATGATTGGTTAGCGGGCCCAACCCTTCGCAGGATCAACATCCCCTAATGGGGTTGGATAGGTACCACTACTAAGTTGGGCCCTAATTTCTATTTAATCTATTTTTATATAGTTTTCAACCCAAACCAACCCACACGCATGGCCCAGCCACTTGCCCGTCGGTCGCCCACACGGGGCCTCTCTCTTTCGCTCAGAATGCATGGTCATATGAATGGATAGTGGGATCTGACCCCGTATTAGACGTAATGCCCTCCCATGCATTTGCTTATATACTGTTGTGGGCGATCAAGCTCTTTCACGGTGGGACTTCCCTTAGGAGCCAATTTGGCGCTCACAGCATGGATTTTTTCCAATTTCATGGTTTAATTAAGGTACTTAATTAATAATTATTTCCTAATTAAATTATATGTACTTGTAACCAAATACATAGGGCTACTTATTATTATAGTTTATTTACAAGAATTAAATATATAAATATATTTAAAAATTTGTTAAAGTTAGGTAAAAATACACATTTAATTTAGGTTTAACTCCTTGATTAAAGTACAAATTAATAAAGTAATGGTACAATTGACTTATAAATTAGTTGACACACAATATTAACTAATTATTCCAGATTTTTAATTTATTTTTATTGATTTATTTCTATTTATACATATTTAAATACACGATTATACATATATATACATAGATATATACAGTATAAATCCTATTCTATAGTATAAATGAGTTATAAATATACCAAAAATACTTCAAACTATAATATACAACTATACAACGTAATTTATTCCATTAGTTTATTAATTTACTAATTTAAATTCTATTAACTTAACACTATAACTAATTAACTTATAACATAAATATTTACGATATATGGGTAAATAAATAAATATATGGGTATATTATAGTACTTAATAATTACTTTAAGTTCTATCTGCGGCTATAATTATGTTTCTAAATAAATACATAAATATTTATAACTATATATGGATTAAATACATAATTATATTCTTATAATATATACTGCATACTTAACTTAAATACCTACCTAAGTAAATAAAATAAATATATAAGTTATTAACATATTTTATGTACATATAAATCACTATACACACTTAATGTAGTATTATATACAAGTATAAATACTATGTACCAAGGTGTTTTTATGAAATTTTAGAGTTTTAGATTTTTATTTTCTTTTTGTGTTTTATAGAGATAGAGGAAGAGGAGGGAAACTTGATAAGAGAAAAAGAAGAACTCTTTTTGATGTTTTTACTTTAGTTTCTTTTTTTCAAACTAGAGAAGACCTAGACTTCTATTGGTATGTTTTATAAACAAACACACTCAAATCCTAAATCTAACTCAACACACACCTAAAACTAGACCTAATCTAACTCAAGATACATTTATTTTATTAATTTACATTTATTTTTTATTTTTTTCTTTATTTACAAATTGGGCAAAATGGCTTTAATGGAGAGTTAGAACAAAAGTTCTAAAGCCAAATATCTAAGTGAAAGTACTGAAATATGTTGCTGAGTATGAATAATACATAGTAAGCTTCTAGCAACTCAAATAGATCAAAATAAAGCTTAGATTATGGATTAAATATTGAATTCTAACAATTTATACTTCTAGCAAATTTTATCCTAACTAAATTGCTGAGAATGAGTTTCAATTGCAAGTTAATTCAATTTGAATTTAAATCTCAATTGCTGGAATTAAAGGAATGGCAATATAAACATCTAGACATCCATATACATTAGAATTAAGTATCAAAACATGATTTCAACATTAAATCCATGCATAAAACATAGTTTGGACATATTTCAAACTTGACTTGCTGCTGACAAAGAATTCTCAGTCAATTTTCACACTGATTTACAACCAATTCCAAACCAAATAAAGTTTATCCATGTACATTAAGGCTTAAATATTATACTACTTCAGAAACTCATTTAAAATTCAAAGGGTGCTCAAAATTTGCTTGGATCAAACATCACACATCTGACTGTTCTCTATATGATTGCTTCTTTCTAAAAGGGAGATCCAGCCATCTCAATACTTATTTCAACATCATAAGAGTTAAATCCAACTCAAATCTCCTTGAAAATTCATCATTGGTGTACAATAATTGCAACCCATTTAAAATTTATGACGAAAACTCACTCAAGGTTCATTCAACCAGAAATCTTAGCAACCATTGTCAAACTGTCAAAAATGTTTCAGATCTTGACTTTGGATTCATGAACTCGATGAAATCACTCAAATATGTTCTGCAAGCATCAAAATTCATCTTAGAATCTCGCCTAGGTCATTAAAACCCTAGTTAAATGCTTTAATTCTAGAAATTGCTTCAGACTTGGGAGATGAAAGTGGACATCCTAAATCTGATAAGGAACCTTAAAACTTCACTCTTAATCATTGCAAACCTTCAAACAAGGATCCGAAGTTCAACAAACATTATATTAAAGCTTGACGAACACTAAAAACCCTAATTGATTTCTGACCTTACGCTGTAGAAAGCGTGAAGGCCAAAAATTGAATTATATGTTCAAATCAACTGAAATCTATATCAAGACATTTGCTGTGATCATTCAAACCTAATTAAACCTATCAATGGCATATTAAATTCATTTAAAAGATGATTGAGCTATTGTCTACCTGGGCTATTAGTGTGCGATTGCCATATTGAACTAAACATCTAGAATTCCTGCACATGATTGACTACTGTTTAGGGGTCCTAGGCAATGCTCTTAGGTCATTACAAGGTCCTCATTTCAATGTACTTGAATTCCTTGGCCCTCTCTACCCAAAGAAGTTATAAAATAATGTTAGTAGCTAAAATTGGTTGTGAGCTTAATAAACACTAAAAATCAAAGCACAAAAGCTCAAACTCATTGTAATTGATCCAATTTCATATTCAAAAACTCAATTCTGTCAATCAAAATTGATTACAATTAATTTAGATCTCTAACCATCAGATCAAACTTGAAAATCAAAATCCATTCAATAGAGGAATTTATTCAATTCAAAATGCAGGGAGGGCTTTTGTGATCATATGAATTGAGTAGGAAGCCCTTCCTGTGGATTTAGCACACCATGAGGTCTAGAAGCTAGTGAGCTTCGGAGCTCAAGGTGACAATGGAAGAGGAAGTAGATTGCGATTAAATGAACGAGGAAATAAGAGATAGAAGATCGTGAGATGCTATGGGAGAATTACGAATCAAATTGGATATATGGATCTTCCTTTCTGATCAGAATTGATTAGAGAGGGTGGAGTGGCAGGTGAATATTCTAACACTAATCTAAGCTAATTCTAAACCACATCACCAATCCAAATCTATTCTAAACAATCTAAATTACTCTAATCTATACTAGGAAAGCATTTAAAACTAGTCTAGATAAAGCAATTAAATCTTAGCTGAACGAACGAATGGGATTCCTGGGATGCAGCTAGTCATAATGCTGCAGTGGAAGGATGAGATCCTTAGATCCACAACTAAAGGGGAGGAACCTCCAGCAGAGTGAATGAGATCCCTGGTGGTCGCATGAGTTTCGCGTGTTAGAAATCAAGGTTACAAGTAACTCATCGCCGTAGTTATAAAACACGTCGATCAGATAAAATTTATATCGAAACTCCAAGGGAGTCCCAGGTCGAACATAGGGAGGCAACGTTTACTTTAATTGAAAATCGCACTTTGATTTGTTTCTTTTTGGGGTTTTAGGATTTTGTTATTTTTTTCTATTTTTGAAATAAAAGACAAGCAATCACAAGATAGAGATGGAATCAAATGTGATGTATTACATTAATGTCTATTACAATAATCTATGAAAGCATAAAAAGAGAGGGGGTGAGAGGAAATCTCCCAAATCGGCTATTCAGCAAGACGATAGTGCCTGGCAGAAGCTCGGATGAAGGAGGTGAGGAGCAAGACGGAGGTGAGATGCAGGAGGACATCGGGTAGAGGAAAGCTTCAGTGTGGCTCCGAAATGGAGGTGAGAAGACGGAGATGATCTGCTACCAGAATGGAGGTGGGAGGATGGCTCCAAGGTGACCTATGAATGGGGATGGGAAGATGGACGAATATTTGGTGAGGCAGAGGTTTGCTACACTAATAGGAGCCTTAGGAGCTTGAGAACAAGCTCTAATGGAGCATTGGTAGGCTTGCTAGAGCTTAGGAGTAGGTAGGAGTAGAGTAGGTAGAGATGGCTTAGAAGGGAGGGGGTGTAGGTCCTTTTATAGTGTAGGAGAAGAGGCAAAAATAGGTATGGGACCATTAGTGACATCCAAGCCATCGTTGGAAGCATCGCTGTAGGTAGCTCATGCCCACTCACGCCCACAGCTGGCTTTGCTAACGCACAAAGAATTAGCGACGGTTGTAAGCGTCACTGTAGCTCCAGCTCATGCATCGCTGTAGCTCCAGCTCATGCATCGCTGTAGGCCAGCTCATGCGTTGTTGGCGTGCGCTGTCCCCGCCTCTCTTTGCCACACGCGCGCTCACACTCACGTGCTAGCACTGTTCTCTGTGAATGCACGCCTATGCGGGCGATAGTGTGCACCTGCGCTACTGCGTGCGTGCGGTGGCGCATGCATGTGCTTGGTGGCCTAGGTTGCACCACATGGTACAATTTGGGTCGTCCATTTTCTTTTTGTTGTAGGGGCTGCTACAGAGGTCTGATTGAGTTAATTTTCACGTCGTTAGGCTGTGATCATCGACCCGAATCCATCCACGTGATCAGATTTGTCATTTGAAGCTTCAAATTATGTCACCTAGTCCCTTGGCCATTGATCTTCCTCGGATTTCATGTGGTGTTACAAAACTCCAATCGAGGTGATTTTGGAGGCGTTGGATTGTCAATCTGAGGCTAGTCCCTAGCAATCTAAGGCTTGATTAGATCCATACGGTCGAATCGTCAATCTGAGGCTCCGAAATAAATATCCTTCTCTATTGACCAAAAAAAGGACGCAATTAACCTAAATTATATACTACTTTAAATGTAGAATGATGCATGCTATGCAATATTTATAACATGAAATGCAAATCTAAGCCTAGGAACATGCATGAATAGGCATTTTACCCTCAATAAATGTGTTTACATCCTAACCCCATGCCTATCTTCTGCTAGTCCCTAGCAAAATTAAACTATATGCTATGTATAAAAGCAGAATTAGGATTAGATCACTTAGGCCTTAGTCTTTTATTAACAATAGAAAATTTCAATTAAGGTCCTAAACTACAAAAACTTAACAGTACCCGGGTGCCTACCAGAATGCAGACCACCCAAGTCCTCTCCTTATTTGAAAAGGGAAGATACATTCTTTTATTGTTTTTCTTCTTTTTTAATTTTTTTATACTTTTGGAGTTTGAGAGTTTCGGGATAACTTTTTACGGCTACCCGACCCGCCCAAGACTCGAAAAGGACTCTAACTGCTAAGCATCTTGTGAAAATAGTGAAAGACTCATTAGACGACCGTTAAAACGAACTTCAGATTTCTACGACCCTAGGTGACCTTGCCTAAAGGTTTATCTTTTCGATTAGCAGCTTTCTCCCTACTTTTATTTATGGGGTCAACACAAGGGCGAACCCAGTGTATATCTCCCCGGTTTATTCTACTTCCCCACTTCTTCCCTAAGTGTTTTGGGAATTATTATGTATTTTTTTTTGTGAACTGGGTTCTGGACAATCAGCCGATGAGCTATTACCATGATAACTTGCTAGTCATACTCGTGCGGTGAAGTGTGGTTTTATTTTCTTTTTTGTTTTTTTCTCCTTTTTCTATTTTTTTATTTTTCTTTTTGTTTATTTTTTTCTTTAAGTAGGTGGCTTCCCTGATCTAAGATTTACCTAAAGGCAGTACAATGAAAATGATCTTGTGACTAGGCTCTGGACAACTGACCGATGAGTTGTTACTATCGACAATTTGCTAGCCGTACCACCCTAGATAGTTCATTAGCTACCCAATTTCTGAAGAAACCGCCAAAAAGTAAGTCAGTGCAAAAAAATGTGTGTAGATGCTTAGGCTTAAAGTTCCCCCAGATCAGAGGGCGGGTTGATAAGTCACATACTTATCATCCCAATTTATTAGCCAAATTAAAAATGAATTTGAATTGGCGAGGATCGAGACTAAATCCACATTCGAGTGGACACCCAGGCTAATTAAGCCCAAAGACCTAAAGAGTTTAAGTGTTTAGGTCCTCTCGTATCATTTCCTAAAGTTAATAACTTCCAAATGCCTAAGTTCTCTTTTCCTAATTCTTCTTTTTTTTTATCTTTTTGAATTTTCAATTTTTTTTTAAGGAAACTAAAATAAATTCTATGGAGTTAAAAAAATGATTTCAGTATTAAGTACCCACCCCCCATGCCTAAATGATGCAATGTCCTCATTGTAAAAATAAAGACATGAAAAGGGCGGAGTAAACAGAATATCACCTGTGTCGTGAAAATCCAGTCAACTCCACAAAGAGAAGAGTGTATACACATGCGCTAAGTTTAATGCCTTCAGCTAGGCATCACATACATACAAAGAAGAAATTGAGAATTCACAAGTGCAGGTCAGAATCAAAATAAAAATATTGATCCTGAAACCTGCTAGCAAAAGATGTCCATAGACGTGAACCAGATTATGGTGCAGACCCATGCCCCAGGGTCGAGTGGTTCTCAGGTTCTAGATGAAAATCACCCAAAATCGAAGGTTGTTGTGTTTGCGGGGCCGGGCTTGCGGTTAAGTGGTGTGCAACCCAAGAACAAAATGGCGAACAATAGGTAGATCTGGTTCACTAGTTTCAGATGTCCACTTAACATTCATCTCAGAAAAATAATCAGTTATTTCGAGCTTTGGTTGCACGTGAAAGATATCGTAAGGGTCCTGGTAGAAAGTAGGTGGTTTTAGGTCCATAGGTACCCTTAGATCCAAAATCAAAGTTCCTTCAGAATTAGCCTCCCAAATTTTTATTTCAACAATTCTATCCTCCAACATCAAGATCTCAGGCTCCGGGGCCTCTAGCATATCATTCACCCCAAATTGTGGCTGAATCAAGTTTGACTTGGGCACAATGATCTCAAAAGTCAACTCTTCGGGGTGCAGATGAGGAATGGGGTCACTGATTGAATCATCAAGTAAATGAAGATTCGAATCCTCTAAGTTAGCCCCAACTGAATCAAAATCTTTAATGACTGGGCTATCAAATGGTTTGTCATGCTCCTCGAGCCCATTTTTCTCACTAAAATCATCTTCCTTAAGCTCAAGTGAGACTACACTAAGAGATTCCTCATCCTCAGAATCAAAGAATCCATGATCCTCATTTATATATGTCTCAAAATCATATGTCATTTCATGGTCCATGGAGACATATTTTCGTCATTCCCTGGCTCTAGGATCTCGGGTGAGAAACTCGATTCATCCTCAAAGGGTTGCTCTAGCCCAACCTGGTCATTTCCAATCTTAGAATATGTATTCCCTCCGACAGGCGCCTGAGCAGGTTCAGACATTGGCTCTCCTAAAGGGGGTTCATCTTGAGAATCATCCCAAGATTTGATTAAGGCAACCACAAATTTCATCCTCAACCTTAACAACTTCCCAAGAAGAAACTCACCCAGGTCCCTATCCCTAACATTTTGGAGCAAATCCAATAAAGAGCTAATCAGCTCATCAATCATTTTTATCATAGGCTCCAATGCTTCAGTGTATGGTGTTGACTGAGCTTCTAATGATTGTATAGTGTTACTCAAATTAGCCAACACCTTAGATCTGGTCCACCTGAACCGACTGGTTCAATTCAGGTTTGGGCGGGTTTGGGTTAAATCTAGGGGAGTCAAGATGTCGAGGTTCTCAAGTCCCTCCCTAAAAGTAGGTCATTTTAGGTTGTTCAAAGGATAGTGGCAACCTATATTCAGTGGAATACTGGGGAGGGTAGGTGTTATAATCATTATATTCTTCCTGATTGTAGATCGGGTTGGTTTGGTGATCAAAGGATGAAGATCTATAGTCATTGTAGCTTTGGGAAGGATAATAATCATAGTCTTGTTGTCCAGGGTTAGGCAATAGACACTGAGGTCCGGATTTGTATCCCCAATCAAAGTTATCCCGGCTAGTGGATGGTAATTACAAGTTAAGTCGGGATAGTAATAATCTTGGGGATAAGTAGTGGTAGGAGGATAGGATTGGAAATGTGTGTAACATGTGGAAGGGTACATGGTGAAGTAAGGACAAAAATCAGAAGAGAAAGAAGGTGCCTTGCAATACAAAGATACAAGATTGGCATTAGGTTGGGTAGCCTAAAGGTCTATAGACTCTTAGAATCCATCTTAAGATTATGGACGATTTATTCAACTTATGTCCAGGCAATCCAACTAGTTAGAAGGAGGGACTGGGGAGAAGGTTCTTCCTTTGGCTTGCGCCTCTGGTTCCTAGTGTACCCCCCAGCCGCAGTAGTTTGACGCTACTCCCCTAGCTAAACATCAGATTGACTAGTATAAGTAGGTTAATCGTGAAAAATCTCAATCTGGATCCTGATGAGTGAACCAGTCCTTAGGGCCAACGTCTAATTAATTTTAGTTAGGCTTGGGACAATGGTGCTTCAGGAATGTGATGGGCCCTTTAGATGGGTTGTGCCCTTAATGATTAGTTAAAATGTGTGTGCATGCACAACCAGGGTTCTTGATGTGCATACATCTAATTAACCTAAAATGTCTATTAATGCATGTTCTTAGTGTCACATTACCATCATACATTGTAAATAGTGCATAACATGCATAATCATGCATTTAGATCAAGTTGTATAAATTGTATAGTAATTGTCTCCTTTTTATGGTCAAGGACAGGGTGACTTTTAATCAGGGCCTCGGATCGAAGATCCAACCATATGGATCTGATCAAGGCGATGATTGGAGTTCAACGACTCCAAGATCGCCTGTGGAGACCGCATGGATGGGTTTTAATCGAACATCCGTAGCACCAGATAGAGACTGAGGAGACTGAGGAACTTTAAAGAGCAAGGGCCAAGATGGTGTTAATCTGCACCACAGATGACAAATCTGACCGCATGGATGGGTTTAGATCGACGATCGCAGCCTAATAGCAGGAAAATCGGTCCAATCCGACACCCGTGGCACCATCTACAATACTCAGAAGACGGATGGCCAAGATAGTGCCATGTGACGCCATCTCAACCGCCCAAACTGGCCTAGCCAAATCTGTAAGACCACTGCACCCTCTCTCTCTCCTCACCCACGCAATGGATCTAGACCGTTGGATTACCATCCAACAGCCACGGATGCTAGTGCCTTAAAACCTCCACGCGACAAACTCACTGCAACAGCGCAGCGGTCGAGCGCGCAACACGCGATCGAGCTCGCATCCGCAGTGCGTGGGTGCACAATTAGAGCTTTGCGATTAAGATCCAGTGGCAGAAATTGAGTGATAGTGCCCACGTGCAATCAGACGTGCGACGCTTACGCGTGATCGCACGCGAGCATGCGACGCGGGTGAAGGCAACTTAAGCCTTCCGATCTCTTGATTGGACTACTGAGAGCACGCGAATGTGCACGTGCATTGAAGGGAACGAAGGTGAGGGGGCACGCAAGCGGCGTGCACGTCAGCCACGTTCAGGCCTTTAGTGACGGATAAATCCATCACTAAAGGTCCTGAATTAATGTTTTTCAAGTTGTAATGTCCAAAATGCCCCCACTCATTGCAACTATAAAAGGACACCCCTTCTATATGAATTTCTCATCCCTTCCTTCTATTCTCTCCCTCTCCAAAGCTCAAGAGAAGATTGTTCCACACCCGGGATGCTACTTAAGTGCTAAAATCAAGTTTTCACCCCCGTTCTGGAAGCGGATCCCACGATGATGACGACGTGTTACCTCGTTCCCATTCTTCCTGCTCTGACCTCCTTCTTCCTGCTTCGTTCCTCATCTTCCAAGCGTTGTCTCGTCTGGCTCATCCTCCAAGCGATCGTTGAGGAGGATAACTTCTCTCTCCCATTCTTTTTCATGATTTCTAGAGTAGAATTTTCCTGCTTTCTAGCTATAATAATTTCTCTCTTTCTAGTGTAATCTTTTCTCGCTTTCTTAGTTGTAAAAATATTTTGCAATATCAAGTGAATGTTTTCTCTCTCTCTCTTATTGTCTATATTGATTCCATTTCATTGTGATTATTCTGCCCTTTAAATGAAAACACAAAAAAATATAATTGTAAATTTTGATCGACGTAGCCTCCCTGAGTTCGACTCGAGATTTCTTTACAAATTTTTTGGTATAAATTTTATTTATTGAACCCGAGTTCTTCACTACTAGAACTACAACGACAGGTTTTCAAAACCAACTCCGATAGCGTAGTCTTCCGACGTTCATCATTTTGGCGCCGTTGCTGGGGAGGCAACGATTTTTTGATCTTATTTTCGCATTTCACACACTTTACTATCATCTAACTTGCTTTATCTTGTGCTTATTATTTTGCATATACCTCTATCAAGGAATCATCAAGCGGTAGATTGCAGTAAAGTGCAATTGAAGATGAATGTAAGTGCTCCCCATTCTTTCCCCCTCCATAGATTTCATTTCATCACAATAAATTCAAATTCCAATTAACCTAGGTGTTTGTATAAATCCTAGGATTAGTTTGGTTGTTTGGATTTCCACCCACATCCATTTCACCCTCGCATATAAACAAAAAAAATGAAAAGATATTTTTGTGGGATAATTCAGCATACACCCACATTCAAGGCACTTAAACTAATTGATTTTCTTCTACTCAACCGGATTCTGATCTGTGGAATCAGTACACACAAATCAACACATAAAAGAGTAGAAATCTTTCTATGTTAATCATTTCTATGTGCCTAACTTAGTGGTGCAATTATGGCCAATTGTTTGAGTTGTTTGGGCTGCACCACTCAACCTAAAATCAACTCACCAAGTAGCTTCCTCTTAGGGTTTTCAATCTAGGTGTTGAATGTTAGAGGACTACGCTATCGGAGTTGGTTTTGAAAACCTGTCATTGTAGTTCGAGTAGTGAAGAACTTGGGTTCAACAAATAAAATTTACACCGTAAAAGAAATCCTGAGTCGAACTCAGGGAGGCTACGTTGATCAAAATTCGTAATTATATTTTTTTGTGCTTTCGTTTAAAGAGCAAAATAATCACAATGAAATGGAATAAATATAGACAATAAGAGAGAGAGAGAAAGAACATTCACTTGATGTTGCAAAATGTTTGTACAACTAAGAAAGAGAGAAAAGATTACACTAGAAAGCGAGAAATTATTACACTAGAAAGAAGGAAAATTCTACTCTAGAAAGCAAGAAAAAGGAATGGGAGAGAGAAGTTATCCTCCTCGACGATCACTTGGAGGACGAGCTGGATGAGATAATGCCTAGAAGACGAGGAACAGAGTGGGAAGAAGGAGGTCGAAGCAGGAGGAATGGGAATGAGGCAGCACGTCATCATCGTCGTGGGATCCGCTTTCGGAATGGGGACGAAAAATTGATTTTAGCTCTTGAGGAGCATTCTGGGTGTGGGAGAAGCTTCTCTTGAGCTTTGGAGTGGGAGAGAAGAGAAGGAAGGGATGAGAAATTTGTATGGAGGGGTCTCCTTTTATAGTTGCAAGGAGTGGGGGCATTTTGGATGTTTTCATTTTAGAAACATTAATATGGGACCTTTAGTGATGGACTTAAACGTTACTAAAGGTTCGTCGTGGGCGATGTGTGCACGTGCTACGTGCTCCCGCTCTTCTTCTCCGCACACAACGCATGCGCACGTACTCGCGCTCACAACCGCTCGATCAAGAGATCGGATGGCTGAGAGCAGCTATGCCCACGCTGCGTGCCCACGTGCAATCACGCGTAAGCGCTGCACATCTGATCGCACATGGGTGTTATTGCTCGCTCCTTGCCACCCGATCTTCATTGCATGACTTTGATCGCGCGCTCGCTCCACACCGCTCTTTGATTTGAAGGGCAGCGTGGCTAGAACGCGCACCCTTCTTTCACGAAGGGGTGCTCGACTGTTGCGCTACGCCTCCTCTTTAGGCAAGATTTTGTGCACGTGGCTTAGTGGCCATTGGATGAGCATCCAACGGTCGAGATCAAGCAAGCAGGTGAAGAAGAAAGGCTGCGACCAATGTTGGGCGGCTATGATGGCTCCATGTGGCACCATCTAGGTCGTCCATCTTTTGAGTGATGTAGATGGTGCCACAGGTGTTGGATTGGACCAATTTTTGTGCCATTAGGCTGTGATCGTCGATTCGATCCCATTCGTGTGGTCAGATTTGCTGTTTGAGGTACAGATTAACACCATCTTGACCCTTGCTCTTTAAGGTTCCTCGATCTCTATCTACTGCTACGGATGTCCGATTAGGGCGACCCTGGAGTCATTGAACTCCAATCGTCACCTTAATCAGATTCGTATGGTTGGATCTTCGATTCGAGGCCCTGATAAAAAGTTGCCCTGTCCCTGACCATAAAAAGGAGACAATTACTATACAATTTATACAACTTGATCTAAATGCTTGATTATGCATGTTATGCACTATTTACAATGTATGATGCTAATGTGACACTAAGAACATGCATTAATAGACATTTTAGGTTAATCAGATGTATGCACATCACACCCCCATGCCTATCTTTTGCTAGTCTCTAGGAAAAACTACATGCTATTTATACAAGAATTAGGTTGGATTACTTGGGCATAACTTATTTTCAACATTAAAAAAAATTTTTACTTAGGATCTGAACTTTCAAAGACACAACAGCACCTAGGTATTTGCCAAAATGCAGACCGCCTCAAGCCCTCGCCTTATTCAAAGAAAAATCTCTTTTTCTCTTTTTCTTCTTTTCTAATTTTTTTTGGATTTTTGAGTTTAGGGTTAAAGAGTGGCTTTCTATGGCCACTCAACCCACCGAAGATTTGATGAGAACCCTAAGTTCTAAGCATCTTATTATGAATGTGATAGACTCGTTGATCGATAATTAGAATGGACTTCGGGTTTCTACACCTCTAGGAGACCTTAAAAAAAGAGTTCTACCTAAAGGTGTATCTTTACGACCAATAGCTTTCTCCCTACTTTTATTTTTATGGGGTCAACACAAGGGTGAATCCAGTGTATATCTCCCCGACTTATTCTACTTCTATTCTTCTTCCTAAGTGTTTTGGGAATTTTTAGTGCATTTCTTGAGCTGGGTTCTGGACAACCGATCGATGAGCTGTTGCCACCGACAACTTGCCTGCCATACTCGTGCGGTGAAGTGTGGCTTATTTCTTTTATTTTCTTTCTTCTTTTATTTTCTTTCTTTTTCTTTTTCTTTTTCTTTTTCTTTTTCTTTTCTTTTTAGCTTTTTTTTTAAGTAGGTGGTTTCCCTGGTCCAAGATTTACCTAAAGGCAGCAAGAAGAGAATGGTCCAGTGACTGGGCTCTAGACAACCTACCTATGGGTGGTTACCCACGATAACTTGCTAGCCATATCACCCTAGAAGGTTCATTAGCTACCCATTTTCCATTAAAACCGCCGAACAACAAGTTAGTGACAAGATAGTGTGTAGATGCTTAGACTTAAAGTTTCCTCAAATCAGAGGGCGGGTTGATAAGTCGTGTACTTATCACTTAAACTTATTTAATTAAATTATAATAGAATTCAGATGGTGAGGACTCGAAAAATAAATCCACATTTTAGTGGATACCCGGACTGATTAAGCACAAAGACCTGAAGGGTCTTAGTGTTCAGATCCTAATGTAATATTTCCTAAGATTGAAAAGTCCTAATGTCCAAGTCTTCCTTCCTAATTCAATTTTTTTTTTTATGTATATATAAGAAGAGAAATAGAATTTACAAGAATTTCATAGAGCTGACAAAATGATTCAAAAATGAATCCACCCCCCCATGCCTAGCTGATGCAATGTCCACATTGAGAAAAAGAGACATGAAAGGAAGGGTAGAGTATGGAAGATATCACCTGAATATGAAGCTCAGGTTAGCACTGAGTTAGACTGTACAACTGCTGAGTTTAGTGCCGTCAGCTAGGCGAAGTCTAGCCAAAGAAGTCACAACATGGCAAGAGAAACGGGTTCTGGAAGAGTACGGTCAATAACAGGCTTCAGACGTTGACTGTTGACTTTGAATGAATTACACGTCTTCAGGTTAGAGATCTGAACAGCTCCGTTTGGAAAAATCTGGTCAATAATGAACTGGTCATTCCATTTCGACCTAAGTTTGTTGGGAAAGAGCTTAAGTCGAGAATCGAATAGCCAGACCTTCTAGTTCAGCTCAAAGCTCTTGTGGGAAATCAATTGGTCATGTAGAGCTTTGGTTCGAGCCTTGTAGATCTTGACATTCTCATATGCATCATTTCTAAGCTTCTCCAACTTGGATAGTTGGACTTTCCTGGTTTTCCTGGCTAAACTCAGATCTAGATTGCATTGCTTGATTGCCCAGAATGCTCTATGTTCAATTTCTATGGGTAAATGGCATGCCTTTCCATACACCAGATGAAATGGAGACATGCCGATGGGCATTTTATATGTTGTACAATAGGCCCAAAGAGTGTCCTCAAGCTTTTGAGTTCAGTCTTTACGATTAGGCCTAACCATTTTCTGCAGAATATTCTTGATCTCCTGATTAGAGATCTCAGCCTGTCCATTCGTTTAGGGATGATAAGGTGTGGAGATTCGGTGATTAACCCCGTATTTAGCCAGAAAATTACGGAACTTGGCATTGGTGAAATGAGTGCCACCATCATTGATGATGGCCCTTGGAATCCTGAACCTACTGAAGATGTTCTTCTTGACAAAATCGATAACCACCTTGTGGTCATTAGTTTGGGTGGGAATCGCCTCGATCCATTTGGACACGTAATCAATAGCAATGGGAATGTACTGATGTCCAAATGAAGGGAGGAAGGGTCCCATGAAATTGATGCCCCAAACGTCGAAGATTTCGACAGGAAGAATCAGGTTTAGGGGCATCATATCTCTCTTAGTTATACTCCCGAGTGCCTGGCATCGGGAACATGACCTAGAGAATTCCTGGGCATCCTTGAATAAAGACGGTCAATGGAGTCCAGATTGCAAAATTTTTACAGCCGTCTTTTTCCCGGAGAAGCGTCCACCACACGTAGATGCATGGCAGAACTCGAGTATACTGTTGAATTTGTTCTCCAAAACACATCGGTGAATAATCTGATCAGAGCCGATGCGGTACAGTTCAGGGTCCTCCCAGAAGTAATATTTGGCCTCATATTTGAGTCTATCTCGTTGTTGCTTAGTCCAATCCTGGGGGATTTGACCAACGGCCAAATAATTAATAATGTTAGCAAACCATGGGGTTTGGACGCCTGAAACTGTAAGGATGGTTTCGTCCGGAAAAGTATCAGTAATCGGGATGTTCGAATGAGAAGAACCACTCTGAAGTCTCGACAGATGATCTGCCACCACATTCTGTACCTCAGATTTATTCTTGATTTTAAGATCAAATTCTTGAAGCAGAAGAATCTAACGAATAAGACAGGGTTTGGCATCCCTTTTGGCCAAGAGATGCCTCAAGGCTGAGTAGTTGGTATATATAATGACGTGAGACCCTAAGAGATAAGCCTTGAATTTCTCCAAGGCAAATACAATGGCTTGTAATTCCTTCTCAGTAACAGTGTAATTCCTCTAGGCCTCGTCCAGTGTTTTACTAGCATAGTAGATGACAGAGGGCTTCCTATCAACTTTCTGACCCAAAAAAGCCCCCACCACAAAATCAGAAGCATTGGTCATGATCTCAAAAGGGGCTGTCCAAACCGGTGGTTGCAACACCGGAGTACAAGTGACTACTATTTTAAGAAAATCAGATGCCTTATGACATGATTCGTCGAAATCAAACAGTGCTTCTTTGGTGAGAAGATTGCTGAGAGGATGAGCAACCTTCGAAAAGACCTTGATGAATCTCCTGTAGAATCCCACATGACCAAGAAATGATCGAATTTGTTTAACAGATGTGGGAGGAGGAAGTTTAGTGATAGCATCAAACATAGCTTTATCCTCTTCGATTCCTCGTTCAGAGATTACATGACCCAAGACAATGCCTTCTTGTGTCATGAAATGACTCTTTTCTCAACTAAGGACCAATCTTGTTTTGATGCATCATTTAAAAATCATTTCAAGATTAGCTAGACAAGAGTCAAATGATTCTCCAAAAACAAAGAAATCATCCATGAAGACTTCCATAAACTCTCCCACCATGTCAGAGAATATCGCCAGCATACACCTTTGAAAAGTTGTAGGTCATTGCATAAGTCGAATGGCATCCTATAGAAAGCAAAGGTTCCATAGGGACAGGTGAAAGTAGTTTTTTCCTGATCCTCAGGATGGATAGGAACTTGGTTGTATCCCGAGTAGCCATCAAGAAAACAGAAGTACTTCTGCCCGGCTAATCTTTCCAAGATGTGATCAATGAAAGGCAGAGGGAAATGATCCTTTTCCGTGGCTGTTTTCAACTTCCTGTAATCGATACAAGCTCTCCAAAAGGAAGCTAAATGAGTTGTGACAGATTCTCCTTTCTCATTAGTCACAATGGTTCTCTCAGCTTTCTTGGGAATAATCTGCACGGGACTTACCTAAGGACTATCAGAGATCGGATAAATGATTCCTGCATCGAGCCACTTAATAATCTCCTTCTTGACCACTTCTCGCATATTTGGATTTAATCTCCTCTGCATCTGGCAAGAAGGGCGGGATCCATCTTCCAAAAATATTCTATGATTGCAATAAGATGGCTCGATCCCCCTAAGGTCATGAATGGTCCAGCCAATTGCCTCCTTGTGTTCCTTCAGGACCTTAATTAGTTTAATCTCCTGCTCCTTTGTTAATTTAGCACTGATAATCACAGGGAGCATCTTATGTGGTCCTAAAAATTGATATTTTAGATTCTCAGGCAATGGTTTCAGTTCAAGCTGGGGTGGGTTGATGATTGAAGGTAAGGAAGATACTGATGAAGACTCATCAAGAGGAAGAGGTTGAGAGTGAACAAAATCAATAACCTCTTCAGAAGATGGCAGGTCTGCCATAGAGGGTTGCGGGTCCAATTCATCATCAGAGGAGGAACTTTCAAATGTAGAAACCATCATACAAGTCTCAATATTCATATTATCATCCTCAAGTTCCTCAATAAATCCACAATCCTCGAATTTATTAATCGCCTTAAAAATATCCAATTTCATTCTTTGATCCCCAAAGGCGATTTCCATGCTACCACTTTCACTGTTAATGTTGGCCTTAGCGGTAGCCAGGAATGGATGCCCCAGAATGATGGGCGTGTTCCTCAAATTTTCAGGTACATCCATGTCAAGGATAAGGAAATCTACAGGAAAATAAAAATCCTTAACCTTAACAATAACATCTTAAATAACTCCTTGTGGATTTGTGATCGAACAGTCCGCTAATTGCAGCTTTACTAAAGTCAGTCGAAGTTCACCTAATCCAAACTTCTCGTAAAGAGAAGTCGGAATTAGGTTGATGGATGCACTCAGATCCAGTAGTGCTCTATCAAAAGTGTAATCTCTGATAACACATGAAATCAAAGGAGCACCTGGATCTCTCTTTTTCTAAGGGAGGTGGTGCAGGATAACAGAACTAGCCTGCTCGGAGAGTACCACCTTCCTAGGAACAGATTCTCTCGACTTACGCTTCTGTGTACATAAATCCTTTAAAAATTTCACGTAAACCGGTATATGTTTGATAGCGTCAAGGAGCGGGATATTGATCTCGACATTCTTGAAAATATTCATAAGCTCCTCATTACTATCAATAGACTTCTTTTTCATTGATTT
This sequence comes from Thalassia testudinum, assembly GCA_037157565.1. Taxonomy (NCBI): domain Eukaryota; kingdom Viridiplantae; phylum Streptophyta; class Magnoliopsida; order Alismatales; family Hydrocharitaceae; genus Thalassia; species Thalassia testudinum. The sequence goes on from JAZHRO010000014.1 coordinate 46,613,431, forward strand.
ATCAAGGCCTCAGGAAAAGGAACATGAGTCGGATCTTCGAAATCAGGTTCCTGAGCGTTGATTTCTTCTCTAGAATTCTCCTTTCTCTCCTTAGGTTCTTTAGGATTCAGTAATCAGAACAGTGTGGTTATGGATCCTGAGTTTGTTTACCACTCCTTAAGGTAACTGAATTTGTAGATGCATATGAGTTTGGGTCTTGGGGAGGGTTAGGAAAGAATGGAGGGCCTTCATTAGCCATGAATCGTTGATTTGCAGAAGAAGAAGAAGAAGAGGAAGGACCCTTCTCAACCACCTAAGCATGTGCGTATGGGTCCCTCTGATTTCCATACCCATGGGCTTAATTGCCCGGATTCAGGATATTTCGTGGGTTGGGTACAGGTTGAGATGGTAGAGATCCGGGTTGATGAGAATTAGCTATGAGCCCGGTTTGCAAGTTGTCTAGCGAGGTTTTCATTTGCTGCATGAGCTAGAGCATAGATCCTTGCATCTCTACCATTTATAGGTTCAAATCAGCCTGCCCTATGGGTTGATGGGCATTCCAAGATGGCTGATTGACCTGATTTGGGGGCAACCGAGAATAAACATGACCCTGACCCATTGGTTATTGCGAAGCATAGTTGCTAGGTCAGAATTGGGTCTGCTACCCTGGGTTTTTCTAAGAGAAGTTAAGGTGGTTTCTCCAACCTGGATTATAAGTATCAGAGTAAGGGTTGGATCTAACACTCTCCCGTATAGCACAAACATCCTCATAGGCTGAGGATGGAGATAAAGAAAGGGAAGGATAAGAGAAACTGGGATCAAAGGCCCTAGTTTGGAACCCGTGGGGTTCTGAATAATGTTGGCTCACAAGTTGAGCCGCATCAAGTTGATTCATGAACTCCCATCCAGAAGGAGCTTACAATCAATGGAATCCTGAATTCTGGGATTGAGTGGATTAAGAGTTGTTCATTGAGTTTCCAGCCATCCACTTTTCCATTCTCTTTGCAACCAAGTCCACCTTATCAAGTTTATTAGAAATCAATTCCATATCGAATGGATGAGAGTCGTGGACTTCATTAACATTCGAATTGATCTGCTGGGACCGGTTAAAAGTATCCATGGAGGAATGATTGAACGAATTCTCGCTCATCTCCTTAAGCAAATGGTGCACGTTATCTGCATCTTTGTTGAGGAAATTGCCTCCGCAAGAAGTGTCCACGTGATTTCTAAGTTGCTCAGTCAACTCATGGTAGAAAATCTACACGAGTTGCCATTTCGGCACCTCGTGGTGTGGACACCACCGCAATAGGTCCTGGAATCGCTCCCAAGGAACATGAAACTACTCCCCCGGCCGCTGGGTAAAGGTAGTAATTACCCATCTTAAGGCATTGGTACGTTCGACAGGGAAGAATTTCTTCAGAATGGTCGATTTCAACTCATTCAAAGTTACAATTGGTCTTCTTATAGTACTGTACCAATGAGCAGCTTTATCCCTAAGAGAGTGGGGGAAGAGCCTCATGATCATTTGCTGCTCATTCATGTTTCGCACCATGGTGGTCTGGACCAAAGTGGTCAAGTTCTCCAAGTATTGAAACGGGTCTTCGGAGCCATGCCCATGGAAATGTTTGATCAGGCTTAACACTTGGGGCTTGATTTCTACTTCTCTGGCAGGAATCTGAATGTCGGGACATTCCTCATAATTTGAAGGATCATAAAAATCCTTCAAGGGCTGAGCGCCCTGCATTCTCTGGATCCATTCTTGCATTCTTTGCATTTGTTCCAGCTGCCTTCGAAATACCTCCAGTGGATCCTGAGGCAAATGAGGCTGTTGATCGGCCATGGGATCAATTTGGCCAAAATCCAAACTACGCCTCCTTGAATACTCTAATGGTCCTTCCAATCAGGGATTGAATGACCTTCCTCCCAGCATAAACTAGGAAAAGGTCAGAAGGACTGGGGATAAGAACCCTACAGCACAACAAAACAAGCCTATCCTTAAGTGGGGTAGACTAAGGATCTACAGACTCTCACAACCTACCTTAGGATTATAAACGATTTACTCTACTTGTGTCTACTCAATCCAACAAGTTAGAAGGAGGGATTGGGGAGAAGGTTCTTCCTTCGACTTGCGCCTCCGGTTCCTAGTGTACCCTCCAGCCGTGGTCGTTTGACACTACTCTTCTAGCTAGACATCAGATTGATCAATACAAGCAGGTTAATCATAAACAATCTCAATCTAGGCCCCAAAGAGTGAATAAGTCCTTAAGGCCAATGTCTACTCAATTTTATTGAGGCCTAGGATTGTAGTACTTATGGAATGTGGTGGGCCCTTAAAATGGGTTGTGCTCTTAATGAGCAATTGAGTATGTGTAAGTACATGCACAACCAGGGTTTTCAAGCAAGATTATTTGTGATTAGTAGATTTAATGTTCAAATCTTGTTTAAGTAGCTTTTAGGGTTTAGAATTGTGTTGATTTCAATCAAGTTTGAGGCAAACCAGGTTTTCAAGCACGAGTGAAGATTGCTTTCCTTTTAAAATCAGAAATCAAGTGGAGTGCCTGGCATTAACCTAGTGATGTGCATACATCTGATTAACCTAAAATGTCTATTAATGCATGTTCTTATTGTCACATTAGCATCATACATTGTAAATAGTGCATAACATGCATAATCATGCATTTAGATTAAGTTGTATAAATTGTATAGTAATTGTCACCTTTTTATGGTCAAGGATCGGGCAACTTTTTATCATGGCCTCGTATCGAAGATCCAACTGTACGGATCTGATCAGGGTGACGATTGGAGTTCAACGACTCCAAGATCGCCCTAATCGGACATCCGTAGCACCAGATAAAGATCGAGGAACCTTAAAGAGCAAGGGTTAAGATGGTGTTAATCTCCACCTCAGATGACAAATCTGATCTCATGGATGGGTTTGGATCAACGATCGCAGCCTAACAGCACAAAAATCGATCCAATCTGACACCCGTGGCACCATCTAAATCACTCAGAAGATGGACGGCCTAGATGGCACCACGTGGCGCCATCATAGCTGCCCAGCATCGGCCGTAGCCTTCCTTCTTCTCCCGCTGGCTTGATCTCGACCGTTGGATGCTCATCCTATGGCCGCGAAGCCGCATGCACAAAAGCACCAACTTGCTTAAAGAGGAGGAGCAGCGCAGCAGTCGAGTGCCCCTTCGGGAGTGAAGGGCGCATGTTTGAGCCGTGCTATGCTTCAAATCGAACAGCGGTTGTGGAGTGTTGAACGGGCGGAGTTGCTATGCTAACGTGTTCGATTTTGAAAACCTGTCGTCGTAGTATGAAAGCAAAGAACTCATGTTCAACAAATAAAATTTATACTGAAATAGAAATTCTGGGTTGAACAAAGGGAGGCTACGTCGATCTATATTCGCAATTATATACTTTTTTTAGAATTTTTCTTGAAAAGTGAGGCGATGTAATTACAATGAAGCCATAACAACAATCAGAATAAAAAGGGGGAGAGAGAGAGAGAGAAAACATGCATTCAATAATTCAAAATGTTTATACAATAAAACCAAATAAGAATTACACTAGAAAGAGGGAAATCAGCTACACTAGAAAGCAGGAAAATTCAACACTAGAAAGCTGTAAAGAAGAATGCGAGAGAGAAGTTATCCTCCTCGACGATCGCTTGGAGGATGAGCTGGATGGGACGACGCCTGGACGAAGGAGGACGGAGTAGGACGAAGGAGGATGAAGTAGAAGAATGGGAACGGGGCAGCACGTCATCGTCGTCGTGGGATCCGCTTCCGAACGGGAGATGAAAATTTGACTTTATCTCGTGAGGAGCATCCTGGGTGTGGGACAAGCTTCTCTTGAGCTTTGGAAAGCTAAAGAAGAGAAGGAAGGCATGAGAATTTCATGTGGAGGGGGTCTCCTTTTATAGTTGCAAGGAGTGGGGGCAATTTGGTCATTACAACTTTGAAAACATTAATTCAGGACCTTTAGTGATGGATAAAATCGTCGCTAAAGGACTGAACATGGGCGTAGTGGGCGACGCATGCGCACCCGCTCGCTTGCCCACGCACGCAACACACGTGCACGTCTAGCCATCGGAAAGCTTAGATTGCGCTACACCTGCCTCAGCGCGCACCCGATCATGTGCGATGCCGCATTACCGTCGCGCGTGCAATAGTACGTCATCTTGATTGAGCACACGCAGCCGTTGGATCACGATCGCGCGGTCGATAGAAGGCGTGCCTCTACTCCAATTTTCACGTGGCGAGGCTCGAATGCGCGCTCTCGCTTCACGTTAGAGCGCTCGACCAACGCGTTGGGGGCACGTTTGTGTCGAGCACCTAACTTCAGCACGGGAGTGTCGCAGCCGTTGGATCTTGATCCAACGGTAGGGAAGGGTGGATGCGGGGGCTTTAGCGGGTGCGTGCGGGTGATTAGGTGGCCGAGATGGCAGCACGTGGTGCCATCTTGGCCATCCATCTTCTGGATGATGTAGATGGTGCCACAGATGTCAGATTGACTCAATTTTTGTGTTGTTAGGCTGCGATCATCGATCTAAATCCATTCGTGTGGTCGGATTTGTCGTTTGAAGTGCAGATTTACACCATATTGGCCCTTGATCTTCTAGGGTTCTTCGATTACTATCTGATGCTACAGATTCCTGATTAGGGCGATCTTGGAGTTGTTGATCTCCAATCGTTGCCCTGGTCACATCTATACGATTGGATCTTCGATCCGAGGCCCTGATAAAAAGTTTATCCTGTCCAAGCACATAAAAGGAGACAATTAACCTCCATTTTATTCAAATTACTCTAAATGCAAGATGATACATGTTATGCAATATTTATAGCATGCAATGCAATCCTATGCTTAAGAACATGCATAAATAGACATCTTAAGTAGTGTAAACGTGTTTACATCATACCCTCATGCCTATCTTTTGCTAGTCCCTAGCAAAAACTATATGCTATTTATAAAAGAATCAGGTTGGATTATTTGGGCATGAGTTATTTTCAATCATTAAGAAAATATCTACTTAGGATCTGAACTTTCAAAGACACAACAGTGCCCGAGTAGTTGCCAAAATGCAGACCGCCTCAAGCCCTTGCCTTATTCAAAGAATTTCTTTTTCTCTTTTTCCTCTTTTCTAATTTTTTTGGATTTTCAAGTTTTAGGGTTTAACAGTGGCTTTGTACGGCCATTCAACTCACCCAAGATTTGATGAGAACCCTAAGTTTTAAGCATCTTATTGTGAATGTGATAGACTCGTTGACCGGCAATTAAAACGGACTTTGGATTTCTATGCCTCTAGGAGACCTCAAAAAGAATTCTGCCTAAAGGTGTATCTTTACAATCGGTAGCTTTCTCCCTACTTTTATTTTTTTACAGGGTCAACACAAGGGTGAATCCGGTGTATATCTCCCCGATTTATTCTACTTCTCCGCTTCTTTCTAAGTGTTTTGGGAATTTTCAGTGCATTTATTGAGCTGGGTTCTAGACAACCGGTCGATGAGCTGTTACCACCGACAACTTGCCAACCATACTCGTGCGGCGAAGCGTTGTTTATTTCTTTTTTTCTTTTCTCCTTTTCTTTTTATTTTTTTATTTTTTTATTTTTTTAAGTAGGTGGCTTCCCTGGTCCAAGATTTACCTAAAGGCAGCAAAAAGAGAGAGGTCTAGTGACTGAGCTCTGGACAACCTACCTATAGGCTATTGCCCACGATAACTTGCCAGCCATATCACCCTAGAAGGTTCATTAGCTACCTAATTTCCGTTAGAATCGCCGAACAACGAGTCAGTGCAAAAAAAGTGTGTAGATGCTTAAAACTAAAAAATTTCCTCAAATCAGAGGGTGGGTTGATAAGTCGTATACTTATCACTCAAACTTATTTACTCCAATTATGATAGAATTAAGATGGCGAGGACTCGAAAGACAAATCCACATTTTAGTGGATACACTGGCTGATTAAGTCCAAAGACCTGAAGGGTCTTTGTGTTCAGATCCTAATGTAAAATTTCCTAAGATTGAAAAGACCTAATGTCCAACTAATCCTTCCTTTTTTTATGTATAAATAAGAAGAGAAAAATAATTTACATGAATTTCACAAAGCTGACCAAATGATTTAAAAATGAATCCACCCTCCCATGCCTAGCTGATGCAATGTCCTCATTGAAAAAGAGACATGAAAGAAAGGGTAGAATATGAAAGATGTCACCTGAATATGAAGCTCGTATCAGCCTTGTGTCATATGTGCAACTGCTATGTTTAATGCCGTCAGCTAGGCGAAGTCCAGCCAAAGAAGTCACAAAATGGCTAGGGCAACTTTGTCTGAGATGGGTTCTGGAAGAATACGGTCAATAACAGGCTTCAGATGTTGATCGTTGACTTTAAATGTGTTACCCGTCTTTGGGTCAGAAATCTGAATGGCTCCATTTGGAAAAATCTTGTCAATTATGAATGGGCCATTCCATTTAGATCTAAGTTTGCCAGGAAAGAGCTTAAGTTTAAAATTGAATAACCATACCTTCTAGTTCGGCTCAAAGCTCTTGTGGGAAATCAGTTGATCATGTAGAGCTTTGGTCCGAGCCTTGTATATCTTGACATTCTCATATGCATCATTTCTAAGCTCCAACTCAGATAGTTGGAGTTTCCTAGTCTTTCCAGCTAAATTTAGATCTAAATTGCATTGTTTGATCGCTCAGAATGCCCTGTGTTCAATCTCTACGGGTAGATGGCATGCCTTTTCATACACCAAATGGAATGGAGACATGCCGATGGGCATTTTATACTCCGTACAGTAGGCCCAAAGAGCATCCTCAAGCTTTTGAGTCCAATCCTTGCGATCAGGCCTAATCGTTTTCTGCAGAATGTTCTTAATCTCTCGATTGGAGATCTCAACTTGTCCATTCATCTATGGATGATAAGGTGTGGAAATTCGATGATTAACCATGTATTTGGCCAACAAATTCTGGAATTGGGCATTAGTAAAATGAGTGCCACCATCACTGATGATAGCCCTCGGAATCCCAAACATACTGAGGATATTTTTCTTGACAAAATCGATGACCACCTTGTGGTCATTGGTTCGGGTGGGAATCGCCTCAATCCATTTGGACACATAATCAACAACAACAAGAATGTACTGATGTCCAAATCAAGGGAGAAAGGGTCCCATGAAATCGATGCCCCAAACATCGAAAATTTCGATAGGAAGAATTGGGTTTAGGGGCATCATATCTCTCTTAGTTATGCTCCCGGGTGCCTGACATCGAGAACATGACCTTGCGAAATCCTGGGCATCCTTGAATAAAGACGGCCAATAGAAGCCAGATTGCAAGATTTTTGCAGCCGTCTTTTTCCCGGAGAAATATCCACCACACCAAGATGAATCGTAGAACTCGAGTATACTGTTGAATTCATTCTCTGGTATACATTGACGAATAATCTGATCAGAGCCGATGCGGTATAGCTTAGGGTCCTCCCAGAGGTAGTATTTAGCCTCAGATTTGAGTCTATCCTGTTGTGGCTTGGTCCAATCCTGGGGGATTTGACCAACGGCCAAATAATTAACAATGTCAGCAAACCATGGGGTGTGGACACCTAAAACTGTAAGAATAGTTTCATCCGAAAAAGTGTCAGCAATCGGAATGTTCGGACAAGAAGAATCACCTAGGAGTCTCGACAAATGATCTGCTACCACATTTTGTACCCTAGTTTTATCCTTGATTTCAAGATCAAATTCTTGATGCAGAAGAATCTAACGAATAAGCCAAGGTTTAGCATCCTTTTTGGCCAAGAGATGTCTCAAGGCCGATTGGTCGGTATAGATGATACCATGAGACCCTAAGAGATAACCCTTGAATTTTTCCAAAGCAAACACTACATCTAGTAATTCCTTTTCAGTAATAGTGTAATTCCTCTAGGCTTCATCCATAGTTTTACTAGCGTAGTAGATGATAGAGGGCTTTCTATCAATTTTCTAACCTAAGACAGCCCCGATCGCGTAATCAGAAGCGTCGGTCATGATCTCAAAAGGGGCTATCTAAATTGGTGGTTGCAAAACTGGAGCACAGGTGACTGTTGTTTTCAGGAAATCAAATGCCTTTTGGCATGATTCATAAAAAAGAAACGGTGTTTCTTTGGCAAGAAGATTGCTCAAGGGATGAGCAACCTTCGAGAAATCCTTGATGAATCTTCGATAGAATCCCACATGACCAAGAAATGATCTGATTTGTTTAACAGATGTGGGAGGAGGAAGTTTAGCGATAGCATCAACCTTAGCTTTATCCACTTCAATTCCCCGTTCAGAGATTACATGACCCAAAACGATGCCTTCTTGTGTCATGAAATGACTCTTTTCCCAGCTAAGGACCAATCGTGTTTTGATACATCACTTAAGAATCATTTCCAGATTAGCCAAACAAGAGTCAAATGATTCTCCGAAAATAGAGAAATCATCCATGAAGACTTCCATAAACTCTCCCACCATGTCAGAAAATATGGCTAGCATACACCTCTGAAAAGTTGCAGGTGCATTGCATAACCCGAAAGGCATCCTACGAAAAGCAAAGGTTTCGTAGGGACAAGTGAAAGTAGTTTTTTCCTGATTCTCGGGATGGATAGGAACTTGGTTGTATCCCGAGTAGCCATCAAGAAAACAGAAGTACTTCTACCCGGCTAATCTTTCCAAGATTTGATCGATGAAGGGTAGGGGAAATTGATCCTTTTTAGTGGCTTTGTTTAGCTTCCTATAATCAATACAAACCCTCCAAGAGGAAGCTGATCGAGTTGTGATAGATTCTCCTCTCTTATTAGTCACAATGGTAATCCCGGCTTTCTTTGGAATAATCTGTACGGGACTTACCCAGGGACTATTAGAGATTGGATAAATAATTCCTACATCGAGCCACTTGATGATTTCCTTTTTTACCACTTCTCGCATATTTGGATTTAATCTCATCTGCATCTAGTGAGAAGGGCGGGATCCATCTTCCAAAAATATTCTATGATTACAGTAAGATGGCTCGATCCCCCTGAGGTCATGAATGGTCCAACCAATTGCCTCCTTATGTTCCTTCAGGACCTTGATCAATTTAATCTCTTGCTCCTTTGTCAATTTAGCACTAATAATCACAGGGAGCATCTTCTGAGGTCCTAAAAATTGATATTTCAAATTCTCACGCAATGGTTTCAATTCAAGCTGGGGCGGGTTGATGATTGATGGTAGGGTAGATGCTGAAGATTCAACAAGAGGAAGAGGTTGTGAGTGAATAAAATCAATAACCTCTTCAAAAGATGGTAGGTCAGCCATAGAGGGTTGCGGGTCAAATTCGTCATCCAAGGAGGAACTTTCGATTGAAGAAACCATCAAACAAGTTTCAATGTGTTCATTATCTTCAAGTTCCTCAATAAATCCACAATCCTCAAATTTGTTGATCACCTTAAAAATATCCAATTTCATTCTTTGATCCCCAAAGGCGATTTCCATGCTACCGCTTTCACAAGTAATGTTGGCCTTAGCGGTAGCCAGGAATGGACGCCCCAAAATGATGGGCGTGTTCCTCAGATTATTAGGTACATCCATGGCAAGGACAAGGAAATCTACAAAAAAATAGAAATCCTTGACCTTAACTATAACATCTTCAATAAAACCTCGCAGATTTGTGACCGAGAGGTCCGGTAACTGTAGCGTTACTGAAGTTGGCCGAAGTTCACCTAATCCAAACTTCTCGTAAAGAGAAGTCGGAATTAGGTTGATGGATGCACCCAGATCTGAAAGTGCTCTATCAAATGTGTAATCTCCGATGACGCAAGAAATCAACGGAGCACCAGGATCTCTCTTTTTCTGAGGGAGGTAGTGCAGGATAACAGAACTAGCATGCTCGGAGAGTACCACCTTCTTTGGAACAGATTCTCTCGACTTACGCTTTTGTGTACATAAATCCTTTCAAAATCTTGCATAAGCCGGTATGTGCTTGATAGCATCAAGAAGTGGGATATTAATCTTAACATTCTTAAATAGATTCAGAAGCACCTCATTGCTATCAACAGACTTCTTCTTTGATTTGGTTAAGGCTTCAGGAAAAGGAACATGAGTCAGATCTTTGGAATCAGGTTCCTGAGCCTTGATTTCTCCTCCAGGATTCTCCTCTCTCTCCTCAGGTTCTTTAGGATTCAAAAGATCAGAATAGTGTGGTTGTGGATCCTGAGTCTGCTTACCACTCCTCAAAGTGACAGAATTTGCAGATGCATAGGAATTTGGGTCTTGGGGAGGGTTAGGAAAGATTGGAGGGGCTTGATTAGCCATGAATTGTTGATTTGCAGAAGAAGAAGAAGAGGATGAGGAACCCTGCTCAACCACCTGAGCATGCACGTGTGGGTCCCTCTGATTTCCATACCCAAGAGCTTGGTTGCCCAAATTTATAATATTTCATGGGTTGGGTACGGGTTGGGATGGTAGAGATCTGGGTTGACGAGAGTTAGCAATGAGCCTGGACTGCAAGTTGTCCAACGAGGTTTCCATTTGCTGCATGAGCTGGAGCATGGATCCTTGCATCTCTACCATTTGTCGGTTCAAATCAGCCTGCCCTGCGGGTTGACGAGCATTCCAAGCTGGCTGATTGACCTGATTCGGACGCAACTGAGTATATACATGGCCCTAACCCATTGGTCATTGCGGAGCATAGTTTCCGGGTCGGAATTGGGTCTGTTGCCCCATGTTTTTCAAAGAGAAGTTAGGGTGGTTTCTCCAACCTAAATTATAGGCATTAGAATAGGGGTTAGATCTAACAATCTCTTGTACAACACATACATCCTCATAGGGTGAGGATGGAGAAAAAGAAAGGGAAGGATCAGAAAAATTGGGATCAAAGGCCCCAGTTTGGAACCCGTGGGGTTCTGAAAAATCTTGACTCACAGGTTGAGCCGCATCGAGTTGATTCACGAACTCCTGTCCAGAAGGAGCTCGTGAAGAATGGAATCCCAAATTTTTGGATTGAGTGGATCGAGAGTTGTTCATAGAATTGCCAGCCATCCACTCTTCCATTCTCTTAGCAACCAAGTCCACCTTATCAAGTTTGTTACAAATCAATTCCATATCAAATGAATGACAGTCATGGACTTCATTGACATTTGATCTGGGCTGCTGGGACCGGTTAAATGTATCCATGGAGGCATGATTGATTGAATTCTCACTCATTTCATCAAATAAATCATGTGCACTATCTGCATCTTTATTGAGAAAATTGCCTCCTCAAGAAGCATCCACATGATTTCGGAGTTGCTCAGTCAACCCATGATAGAAGATCTACATGAGTTGCCATTTCAGCAACTCATGGTGTGGACACCTCTGCAATAGGTCTTGGAATCGCTCCCAGACCACATGAAACTGCTCCCCCGGCCGCTAGGTAAGGTAGTGATTGCCCGTCTCAAAGCATTAGTACGTCCAACTGGGAAGAATTTCTTCAGAAAGGCCGATTTCAACTCATTCCAAGTTGTAATTAGTCTTCCTATTATCCTATACCAATGCGTAGCCTTATCCCTAAGAGAGTGGGGGAAGAGCCTCATGATCATTTGCTCCTCATGTTTCGTGCCTTGGTGGTCTGGACCAAAGTGGTCAAGTCCTCCAAGTGCTGAAATGGATCTTCGGAGACAAGCCCATGATAATGTTTAATCAGGCTTAACACTTCGGACTTGATTTCTACGTCATCGGCTGGAATCTGGACATCGGGACGTTCCCTGTAATTTGAAGGATCAAAAAAATCCTTCAAGGGCTGAGTGCCCTACATTCTCTGGAACCATTTCTGCATTCTCTGCATTTGTTCTAGCTGCCTTCGAAATTCTTCCTATGGATTTCCAAGCAGAGGAGGCTGTTGGTTGGCCATGGGACCAATTTGACCAAAATCCAATTTGCGCCTCCTAGAATGCTCTAATGGTCCTTCCAATCGGGGATTCAATGACCGTCTTCCCAGCATAAACTAGGAGAAGGTCAGAAGGACTGGGGATAGGGACCCTACAGCACAACAAAACAAGGCTATCCTTAAGTGGGGTAGCCTAAGGATCTACTGACTCCAAAAACCTGCCTTAAGACTGTAAATGATTTACTCTACTTGTGTCTATTCAATCCAACTAGTTAGAAGGAGGGACTGGGGAGAAGGTTCTTCCTTCGGCTTTCGCCTCCGGCTCCTAATGTACCCCCTAGCCACAGTCGTTTGACGCTACTCCCTTAGCTAGACATCAGATTAACCTGTACAAGTAGGTTAATCAAAGACAATCTTAGATGAGGCCCTGAAGAGCGAATCAGACCTTAAGGCCAACGTCTACTCAATTTTATTAAGGCCTAGGATTGTGGTGCTTATGGAATGTGATGGGCCCTTAAAATGGGTTGTGCCCTTAATGATTGATTGAGATTTGTGTAAGTGCGTGCACAACCAGGGTTTTCAAGCAAGATTATTTGTGATGCATGGATTTTAATATTCAAATCTTGCTTAAGTAGCTTTTAGAGTTTCAAATTAGGTGGATTGCAATCAAGTTTCTAGGAAAACCAAGTTGTCAAACATGGGTGAAGATTGCTTTCCTTTAAAACTAAAAAGAAAGTGGAGTGCTCGAAATAAACCTAAATTGAAAATCCTAAGGAGGAGCTACTTGATGAGTTGATTTTAAGTAGAGTGGTGAGACCCAAACAACTCAAACAACTGGCCACAAATGCACCACTAAGTTAGGCACTCAAAGATGATTAACCTAGAATGATTTCTACTCTTTTATGTGTTGCTTTGCGTGTACCGGTTCCACAGATCAGAACCCGGTTGAGTAGAAACAAATCAATTCAGTTAAGTGCCATGAATGTGGGTGTACGTTGTGTGTTTGTTGAAAATTGCCCCACAATATTATCTTTTTATTTTTTTTTTATATAAATGAGGGTGGAATGAATGTGAGTGATAATCCAAACAACCAAACTATTCCTAGGATTTATGCAAATACCTAGGTTAATTGGAATTTGGATTTAATGTGGCGAATGAAATCTATGGAGGGGGGAAGAATGGGGAGCACTTACAGTTGTCTTCAACTGCACTTTACTCTAGTCTACCGCTTAATGATTCCTTGATGGAGGTCTCTGCAAAACAATAGACACAAGAGAAAGCAAGTTAGAAAATAATAAAGTGCAAGAAATGCGAAAAGATGATCGGAAATCGTTGCCTCCTCGGCAACGACGCCAAAATGTTGAATGGGCAGAGTTGCTACGCTAACGTGTTCAATTTTGAAAACCCGTTGTCGTAGTATGAAAGCGAAGAACTCGTGTTCAACAAATAAAATTTATACCGAAATGGAAATTTTGAGTCGAACACAGGGAGGCTACGTCGATCTATATTCGCAATTATATTTTTTTTTTAGAATTTTTCTTAAAAAGCGAGGTGATGTAATTACAATGAAGCCATAACAACAATCAAACTAAAAAGGGAGAGAGAGAGAGAAAATATGCATTCAATAATTCAAAATGTTTATACAATAAAATCAAATAGGAATTACACTAGAAAGCGAGAAATCAGCTACACTAGAAAGCAAGAAAATTCTACACCAGAAAGCTGTAAAGAAGAATGGGAGAGAGAAGTTATCCTCCTCGACGATCGCTTGGAGGACGAGTCGGATGGGACGATGTCTGGACAAAGGAGGACAGAGCAGGACGAAGGAGGACAAAGTAGAAGAACGGGAATGGGGCAGCACGTCATCGTCGTCGTGGGATCCGCTTCCGAATGGGGGACGAAAATTTGACTTTATCTCGCAAGGAGCATCCCGGGTGTGGGGAAAGCTTCTCTTGAGCTTTGGAGAGGTAGAGAAGGGAAGGAAGGGATGAGAATTTCATGTGGAGGGGGTCTCCTTTTAAAGTTGCATGGAGTGGGGGCAATTTGGTCATTACAACTTTAAAAACATTAATTCAGGACCTTTAGTGACGGATAAAACCATCGCTACAGGTCTGAACGTGGGCGTAGTGGGCGACGTGTGCGCGCCCGCTCGCTTGCCCGTGCGCGCAACACACGCGCACGTCCGGCCATCCTCAGCCATCCGATCGCAAGATCAGACGGCTTAGATCATGCTATGCCTGCCTCCTCAACACGTGCCCGATCGTATGTGATGCCGCATTACCACCGTGCGTGCGATCGATAGAAGGCACGCCTACGCTCCAATTTCCGCATGGCGAGGCTCGAACGCACGCTCTTGCTTCGCATTAGAGCGCTCGACCAACATGCTGGGGGCACGTTTGTGTCGAGGGCCTAACCTCAGCGCAAGTGCGTCGCAGCCATTGCATCTTGATCCAACGGCAAGGAAGGGTGGATGCGGGGGCTTCAGCAGGTGCTTGCGGGCGATTGGGCGGCCGAGATAGCACCACATGGCGCCATCTCGGTGGTCCAATTGCCCGCACGCATGCCATCTCGGCCATCCATCTTCTGGATGATGTAGATGGTGCCACGGATGTTGGATTGACTCGATTTTTGTGTCGTTAGGCTGCGATCGTCGATCCGAATCCATCCGTGAGGTCGGATTTGTCGTTTGAAGTGTGAATTTACACCATCTTGGCCCTTGATCTTCTATGGTTCCCCGATCACTATCTGATGCTACAGATGCCTGATTAGGGCGATCTTGGAGTTGTTGAACTCCAATTGTCGCCCTGATCACATCTGTATAGTTGGATCTTCGATCCGAGGCCCCAATGAAAAGTTTGCCCTGTCCAAGCACATAAAAGGAGACAATTAACCTCCATTTTATTCAAATTACTCTAAATGCAAGATGATGCATGTTATGCAATATTTATAGCATGCAATGTAATCCTATGCTTAAGAACATGCATAAATAGACATCTTAAGTAATGTAAACGTGTTTACATCATGGAGTTAGCACGCGATCAAAGCCGTGCGATGAAGATTGGGTAGCGAGGAGCGAGCAATAGCACCCACGCACGATCAGACGCATGGCGCTTACACATGATCGCATGCGGGCGCGTGGTGTTGGCATAGCTACTCTCAACCGTCTGATCTCCTGATCGAACGGCTGTGAGCGCACATACGTGCACATGCGTTTTGGGCAATGAAGAGTGGGCGCACGCAGCACGTGCACACGTTGCCCACGACGGACCTTTAGTGACATTTAAGTCCGTCATTAAAGGTCCCATATTAATGTTTTTGAAATTAAAATGTCCAAAATTCCCCCACTCCTTACAACTATAAAAAGAGACCCCCTCCATACGAATTTCTCATCCCTTCCTTCTCTTCTCTCCCTCTCCAAAGCTCAAGAGAAGCTTGTCCCACACCCAGGACGCTCCTCAAGAGCTAAAATCAATTTTTCGCCCCCATTCCAAAAGTAGATCCAGCGACGACGACGTGCTGCCTTGTTCCCATTCCTCCTACTTCGACCTCCTTCTTCCCACTCCGTTCTTCGTCTTCTAGACGTTGTCTCGTTCGGCTTGTCCTCCAAGTGATCATCGAGGAGGATAATTTCTCTCTCCCATTCCTTTTTCCTACTTTCTAAAGTGGAATTTTCCTGCTTTCTAGTGTAATAATTTCTCACTTTCCAGTGTAATCTTTTCTCCCTTTCTTAGTTGTACAAACATTTTGCAACATCAAGTGAATGTTTTCTCTCTCTCTCTCTCTTATTATCTATATTTATTCCATTTCATTGTGATTACTCCACTCTTTAAACAAAAATACAAAAAAATATAATTGCTAATTTTGATCGACATAGCCTCCCTAAGTTCTACCCAGGATTTCTTTTTCGGTATAAATTTTATTTGTTGAACCTGAGTTTTTCGCTACTCGAACTACAATGACTAGTTTTCAAAACCAACTCCGATAGCGTAGTCCTCCGACGTTCAACATTTTAGCGCCATTGCCTAGGAGGAAACAATTTTCCGATCTTCTTTTTGCATTTCACGTACTTTACTGTCTTCTAACTTGCTTTTTCTCATGTCTACTATTTTGCAGATACCTCTATCAGGGAATCGTCAAGCTGTAGATCAGAGTAAAGTGCAATTGAAGACGACTGTAAGTGCTCCTCATTCTTCCCCCTCCATAGATTTCATTTCATCACATTAAATTCAAATTCCAATTAACCTAGGTGTTTACAAAAATCCTAGGATTAGTTTGGTTATTTGGATTTCCACTCACACTCACATTTCACCCTCGTATATAAAAAATAAAATAAAAAGATAATTTTGTGGGGTAATTCAACATACACACAACATACACCCACATTCAAGGCACTTAACCTAATTGATTTTCTTCTACTCAACCGGATTCTAATCCGTGGAATCGATATACACAAATCAACACATAAAAGGGTATAAATCATTCTAGGTTAATCATTTATGTGTGCCTAACCCAGTGGTGCAATTGTGGCCAATTGTTTGAGTTGTTTGGGCCGTACCACTCAACCTAAAATCAACTCACCAGGTAGCTTCCTCTTAGGGTTTTCAATCTAGGTTCATACTAGGCACTCAACTTTATTTTTGATTTTAAAAGGAAAGCAATCTTTACCCTTGCTTGAAAACCTGGTTTGCCTCAAACTTGATTGAAATCAACCTAATTCTAAACCCTAAAAGCTACTTAAGCAAGATTTGAACATTAAAATCTACTCATCACAAATAATCTTGCTTGAAAACCTTGGTTGTGCACGCACTTATACATACTCAATTGATCATTAAGGACACAACCCATTTTAAGCGCCCACCACAATCCATAAGCAATAGAATCCCAGAACTCCATAAAATCAAGTAGACCTTGGCCTTAAGGACTGATTAGCTCTTCAGGGCTTAGTCTAAGATTATTCATGATTAACCTACTTGTACTGATCAATCTGATGTCTAGCTAGGGGAGTAGCATCAAACGACCGCAGCTGGGGGGTACACTAGGAACCGGAGGCGCAAGTCGAAGGAAGAACCTTCTCCCCAATCCCTCCTTCTAACTGGTTGATTGAGCAGACACAAGTAGAGTAAATTGTTTATAATCTTATGGTGGGTTCTGGGAGTTGTAGATCCATAGGCTACCCCACTTAAGGATAGGCTTGTTTTGTTATGCTACAGAGTTCTTATCCCCAGTCCTTCTGACCTTTTCCTAGTTTATGCTGGGAAGAAGGTCATTGAATCCTCGATTGGAAGGACAACTAGAGTATTCTAGGAGGCGTAGACTAGATTTTGGCCAAAGTGATCCCATGGCCGATCAACAGCCTCTGCCTCAGGATCTACAGGAGGTATTTCGAAGGCAGCTTGAACAAATGCAGAGAATGCAAGAATGGTTCCAGAGAATGCAGGGCGCTCAGCCCTTGAAGGATTTTTATGATCCTTCAAATTACAGGGAATGTCCCGACGTCCAGATTCCTACTGGAGATGTAGAAATCAAGCCCCAGGTGTTAAGCCTGATCAAACATTTCCATGGGCTTGGCTCAAAAGACCCATTTCAACACTTGGAGGACTTGACCACTTTGGTCCAGACCACCAAGGCATAAAACGTGAATGAGGAGCAAATGATCATGAGGCTCTTCCCCTACTCTCTTAGAGATAAAGTCGCCCATTGGTAAAGGACTATAGGAAGACCAATTGTAACTTGGAATGAGTTGAAATCGACCTTTCTGAAGAAATTCTTCCCTGTCGAACGTACCAATGCTTTGAGACGGGCAATCACTACCTTTACCCAGCGGTCGGGGGAGCAGTTTCATGTGGCCTGGGAGTGATTCCACGACCTATTGCGGAGGTGCCCATACCACGAGGTGCTGAAATGGCAACTCGTGTAGATTTTCTACCATGGGTTGACTAGGCAACTCAGAAATCACATGGACGCTTCTTGCGTAGGCAATTTCCTCAACAAAGATGCAGATAGCGAACACGATTTGTTTGAGGAAATGAGCGAGAATTCGATCAATCATGCCTCCATGGATACTTTTAGCCGATCTCAGCAGCCCAGATTGAATGTTAATGAGGTCCACGACTCTCATTCATTCGATATGGAATTGATTTCTAATAAACTTTATAAGGTAAATTTGGTTGCTAAGAGAATGGCGTAGTGGATGGCTGGAAATTCAATGAACAACTCTTGATCCACTCAATCCTAGAATTCGGCATTCCATTCGTCACGAGCTCCTTCTGGACAAGAGTTTGTGAATCAACTTGATGCGGCTCAACCTGTAAGCCAGGATTATTCGGAACCCCATGGGTTCCAAACTGAGGCCTTTGATCCCAGTTTCTCTGATCCTTCCCTTTCTTTCTCTCCATCCTCACCCTATGAGGATGTTTGTGTTGTACAGGAGAATGCTAGATCCAACCCCTACTCCAATGCTTATAATCCGGGTTGGAGAAACCACCCTAACTTCTTCTGGAAAAACCTGGGGCAGCAGACCCAATTCTGACCCAGCAACTATCCTCTGCAACAACCAATGGGTCAAGGTCATGTTTATACTCCATTGCCCCCGAATCTAGTCTATCAGCTAGCTTGGAATGCCTACTAACCCGTAGGGTAGGCTGATTTGAACCGAAAAATGGTAGAGATGCAAGGATCCATGCTCCAGCTCATGCAGCAAATGAAAACTTCGCTGGACAACTTGCAAATCGAGCTCATAGCTAATTCTCGTCAACCCGGATCTCTATCATCTCAACCCCTACCCAACCCACGAAATATTCTAAATCTGGGCAATCAAGCCCATGGGTATGGGAATCAGAGGAACCCACACGCACATGCTCAGGTGGTTGAGCAGGGTCCTTCCTCTTTTTCTTCTGCAAATCAACGATTCTTGGCTAATGAAGCCCCTCCAATCTTTCCTAACCCTCCCCAACACCCAAACTCGTATGCATTCTCAAATTCTGTTACCTTGAGGAGTGGTAAACAAACTCAGGATCCACAACCACACTATTCTGATTTACCAAATCCTGGAGAACCTGAGGAGAGAAAGGAGAACTCTGGAGAAGAAATCAAGGCTCAAGAACCTGATTCCAAAGATCTGACTCATGTTCCTTTTCCTGAAGCCTTGATCAGATCAAGGAAGAAGTCTATTGATAGTAATGAGGAGCTTCTGAATATTTTCAAGAATGTCGAGATCAATATCCCACTCCTCAACACTATTAAGCATATACCAGCTTACGCAAGATTTTTAAAGGATTTATGTACACAGAAGCGTAAGTCGAGAGAATCTGTTCCGAGGAAGGTGGTACTCTCCGAGCAGGCTAGTTATGTTATCCTGCACCACCTCCCTCAGAAAAAGAGAGATCCAGGTGCTCCTTTGATTTCTTGTGTCATTGGAGATTACACCTTTGATAAAGCGCTGTTGGATCTGGGTGCATCCATTAACCTAATTTCGACTTCTCTTTACGAGAAGTTCAGAATAGGTGAACTTCGGCCAACTTCAGTAACGCTGTAGTTAGCAGACTGTTCGGTCACAAATCCACGAGGTGTTATTGAAGATGTTATTGTTGAGGTTAAGGATTTCTATTTTCTTGTAGATTTCCTTGTCCTTCACATGGATGTACCTAAAAATCTGAGGAACACGCCCATCATTCTAGGGCATTCGTTCCTGGCTACCGCTAAGGCCAACATTAACTGTGAAAGCGGTAGCATGGAAATCGCCTTTGGGGATCAAAGAATGAAACTGGATATTTTTAAGGCGATTAATAAATTCGAGGATTGTGGATATGTTGAGGAACTTGAGGACGATAATGTGAATATTGAAACTTGTATGATGGTTTCTTCATTCGAAAGTTCCTCCTCTGAAGATGAATTGGACCCGCAACCTTCTATGGCAGACCTGCCATCTTCTGAAGAGGTTATTGATTTTGTTCACTCTCAACCTCTTCCTCTTGATGAGTCTTCATCAGCATCTTCCTTACCTTCAATCAGCAGCCCGCACCAGCTTGAACTGAAACCATTGCCTGAGAATTTGAAATATTTGTTTTTAGGACCACATAAGATGCTCCCTGTGATTATCAATGCTAAATTAACAAAGGAGCAGGAGATTAAACTGATTAAGGTCCTGAAGGAACATAAGGAGGCAATTGGTTGGACCATTCATGACCTTAGGGGGATTGAGCCATCTTATTGCAATCATAGAATATTTTTGGAAGATGGATCTCACCCTTCTCGCCAGATGCAGAGGAGATTAAATCCAAATATGCGAGAAGTGGTTAAGAAGGAGATTATTAAGTGGCTCAATATAGGAATCATTTATCCGATCTCTGACAGTCCTTAGGTAAGTCCTGTGCAGTTTGTTCCTAAGAAAGTCGAGATTACTATTGTGACTAATGAGAAAGGAGAATCTGTCACAACTCATTCAGCTTCCTCTTAGAGAGTTTGTATCGATTACAGGAAGTTGAACATAGCCACAAAAAAGGTTCATTTCCCTCTGCCTTTCATTGATCAAATCTTGGAAAGATTAGCTGGGTAGAAGTACTTCTATTTCTTGATGGCTACTTGGGATACAACCAAGTTCCTATCCATCCCGAGGATCAGGAAAAAATTACTTTCACTTGTCCCTACGGAACCTTTGCTTTCCGTAGGATGCCATTCAACTTATGCAATGCACCAGCAACTTTTCAAAGGTGTATGTTGGCTATATTCTCTGACATGGTGGGAGAGTTTATGGAAGTCTTCATGGATGATTTCTCTATTTTTGGAGAATCGTTTGACTCTTGTCTAGCTAATCTTGAAATGATTTTTAAACGATGCATCAAAACAAGATTGTTCCTTAGTTGGGAAAAGAGTCATTTCATGAGACAAGAAGGCATCGTCTTAGGTCATGTAATCTCTAAACAGGGAATTGAAGTGGATAAAGCTAAGGTTGATGCTATCACTAAACTTCCTCCTCCCACATCTATTAAACAAATTCGATCATTTCTTGGTCATGTGGGATTCTATAGGAGATTCATCAAGGAATTTTCGAAGGTTGCTCGTCCTCTCAGCAATCTTCTCGCCAAAGAAGCGCTGTTTGATTTCGACGAATCATGTCATAAGGCATCTAATTTTCTTAAAATGGCAGTCACTTGTACTCCGGTGTTGCAACCACCGATTTGGACAGCCCCTTTTGAGATCATGACCGACGCTTCTAATTTTGCGGTTGGGGCTATTTTGGGTTAGAAAGTTGATAGGAAGCCCTCTGTCATCTACTACGCTAGTAAAACTCTGGACGAGGCCTAGAGGAATTACACTGTTACTGAGAAGGAATTACTAGCCATAGTATTTGCCTTGGAGAAATTCAAGGCTTATCTCTTAGGGTCTCATGTCATTATATATACCAACCACTCAACCTTGAGACATCTCTTGGCCAAAAGGGATGCCAAACCCTGGCTTATTCGATAGATTCTTCTGCTTCAAGAATTTGATCTTGAAATCAAGAATAAATCCGGGGTATAGAATGTGGTGGCGGATCATCTGTCGAGACTTCAGAGTGATTCTTCTCGTCCGGACATCCTGATTGCTGATACTTTTCCAGATGAAACCATCCTTACAGTTTCAGGCGTCCAAACCCTATGATTTGCTAACATTGTTAATTACCTGGCCGTTGGTCAAATTTCGCAGGATTGGACCAAGCAACAATGGGATAGACTCAAATATGAGGCTAAATATTACTTTTGGGATGACCCTGAACTGTACTGCATCAGCTCTGATTAGATTATTTGCCGATGTGTTCCGAAGAACGAATTCAACAGTATACTCGAGTTTTGCCATGCATCTATGTGTGGTGGACACTTCTCCAGGAAAAAGACAGCTGCAAAATTTTGCAATCTGAATTCTATTGGCCATCTTTATTCAAGGATGCCCAGGAATTCTTGAGGTCGTGTTCCCGATGCCAGGCACTCGGGAGCATAACTAAGAGAGATATGATGCCCCTAAACCCGATTCTTCCTGTCGAAATCTTCGACGTTTGGGGCATCGATTTCATGAGACCCTTCCTCCCTTCATTTGGACATCAGTACATTCTCGTCACTGTTGATTATGTGTCCAAATGGATCGAGGTGACTCCCACCCGAACCAATGACCATAAGGTGGTCATCGATTTTGTCAAGAAGAACATCTTTAGCAGGTTCAGGATTTCGAGGGCCATCATCAGTGCTGGTGGCACTCATTTCACTAATGCCTAGTTCCTTAATTTGCTGGCAAAATACAGGGTTAATCACTGAATCTCCACACCTTACCATCCCCAGATGAATGGATAGGCCGAGATCTCAAATTGTGAGATTAGGAATATTCTACAGAAAATGGTTAGGTCTGATCGCAAAGACTGGACTCAAAAGCTTGAGGATGCTCTTTGGGCCTACCGTACAGCATATAAAATGCCCATTAGAATGTCTTTGTTTCGTCTGGTGTATGGAAAGGCATGCCACTTACCCGTAGAAATTGAACATAGGGCATTCTGGCAAATTAAGCAGTGCAATCTAGATCTGAGTTTAGCCAGGAAGACTAGGAAACTCCAACTATTTGAGTTGGAGGAGCTTAGAAATGATGCATATGAGAATGTCAAGATCTATAAGGCTCAGACCAAAGCTCTACATGACCAATTGATTTCCTGCAACAGCTTTGAGTCGAACCAGAAGGTCTGGCTATTCGATTCTTGACTTAAGCTCTTTCCCGGCAAACTTAGGTCGAAGTGGAACAACCCGTTCATTATTGACTAGATATTTCCAAATGGAGCTGTTCGGATCTCTGACCCAAAGTCAGGTAATTCATTCAAAGTCAACGGTCAACTTCTGGAGCCTGTTATTGACCATACTATTCCAGAACCTGTCTCAGACACGGTTGCTCTAGCCATGTTGTGACTTCTTTGGCTGGACTTCTCCCAGCTTACAGCATTAAACTCAGTAGTTGTATAGTCTGACTCAGAGCTGACCCGAGCTTCATATTCAAGTGATATGTTCTGTACTCTACCCTTCCTTTCATGTCTTTTATTCTCAATGTGGACATTGCATCAACTAGGCATGGGGGGTGTGGATTCATTTTTGAATCATTTTGTCAGCTCTGTGAAATTCTTGTAAATTCTATATATATTTATATAATTTTGAATTAGGAAGGAATACTTGGACATTAGGACTTTTCAATCTTAGGAAATATTGCAATAGGATCAGAACACTAAGACCCTTCAGGTGTTTTGGCTTAATCAACCCGGGTATCCACTAAAATGTGGATTTGTTTTCTGAGTCCTCGCCATCCTGAATTCTATTTTAATTTAATTAAATAAGTTTGGGTGATAAGTACACGACTTATCAACCCACCCTTTGATTTGAGGGAACTTTAATTCTAAAAATCTACGCACTATCTTATCACTGACTCGTTGTTCAGCGGTTTAAATGGAAAGTGGGTAGCTAATGAACCTTCTAGGGTGATATGGCTGGCAAGTTATTGTGGGTAACAGCCCATAGGTAGGTTGTCTAGAGCCTAGTCACTGGACCACTCTCTTCTTACTACCTTTAGGTAAATCCTAGACCAGGGAATCTACCTACTTAAAAAGAAAAAAAGAAAGTCAAAAAGAAAAGGAAAAGAAAAAGAAAAAGGAGAAAAGAAAGAAAAAAAGAAAATAAAAGAAATAAGCCACACTTCGCCATACGAGTATGGCTGGCAAGTTGTCAGTGGTAACAACTCATCGACTGGTTGTCCAGAACCCAGCTCAAGAAATGCACTAAAAGTTCCCAAAATACTTAGGAAGAAGCAGAGAAGTAGAATAAGCCGAGGAGATAAACACTGGACTCACCCTTATGTTGACCCCATAAAAATAAAAGTACGGAGAAAGCTACCGATCGTAAAGATACACCTTTAGGCAGGACTCTCTTTTTAAGGTCACCTAGTGGCATAGAAACCTGAAGTCCGTTCTAATTACCGATCAACGAGTCTATCACATTCACAATAAGATGCTTAGATTTTAGGGTTCTCATCAAATCTTGGGTGGGTTGAGTGGTCGTAGAAAGCCACTCTTTAACTTTAAACTCAAAAATCCAAAAAAAATTAGAAAAGAAGAAAAAGAGAAAAAGAGATTTTTCTTTGAATAAGGCGAGGGCTTGAGGCGGTCTGCATTTTGGTAGATACCTGGGCGTTATTGTGTCTTTGAAAGTTCAGATCCTGAGTAAAAATTTCTTAATGTTGAAAATGACTTATGCCTAAGTAATCCAACCTAATTCCTTAATAAATAACATGTAGTCTTTGCTAGGGACTAGCAAAAGATAGGCATGGGGATGTGATGTGCATACATCTGATTAACCTAAAATGTCTATTAATGCATGTTCTTTGTGTCACATTAGCATCATACATTGTAAATAGTGCATGACATGCATAATCATGCATTTAGTTCAAGTTGTATAAATTGTATAGTAATTGTCTCCTTTTTATGGTCAAGGATAGGGTGACTTTTTATCGGGGCCTCGGATCGAAGATCCAATCGTATGGATTTGATCAGGGCGACGATTGGAGTTCAACGACTCCAAGATCACCCTAATCGGACATCCGTAACACTAGATAGAGACTGAGGAACCTTAAAGAGCAAGGGCCAAGATGGTGTTAATCCACACCACAGGCGACAAATTTGACCACATGGATGGGTTCAGATTGACGATCGCAGCTTAACGGCATAAAAATCGGTCCAATCCGACATCCATGGCACCGTCTACAATACTCAGAAGATGGATGACCAAGATGGTGCCACGTGGCGCCATCTCGGCCGCCCAAATCGGCCTTGCCAAATCTGTAAGACCACCGCACCCTCTCTCTCTCCTCACATGTGCGATGGATCTAGACTATTGGATCACCATCCAATGGCCACGGACACTCATGCCTCAAAACCTCCATGTGACAAACTCACTGCAGCAGCGCGATCGAGCGCACTACGCAAGCACGCGACATGCGATCGAGCCCGCATCCGCAGCGCATGGGTGCGCAATTAGAGCCGTGCGATGCATATCTAGCGGCGGTGATAACGAAGATACGTGATTTGTTAATTAGACAAGTTAGTGTCGTTGCAACGTGTAAATCTGCATTCGCTTTTAAAATTTATAACCTAGATAGTGGGGTATCTAGGGTCGTCCAAGGAGGCAAGTTTGCAAATCAAAATCCCTTGCTTTAAAGATTGAACTCAACTTTCTTTTTGATGTTTTTGAATATAAAGTTTTTATGATTTTGAAATAACGGCAACACGCGAGTTTTTGTTGAAAGCGAGAAAACAACTAAAACCTATTTCAATAAAGCTAACCCTAAGTTGATGGGTAGAGCCTCTCCCTAAGCTCACCCTAGGCATGTGGAGGCCTAGAATAATTAGGGAGAGGGAGTGAACAAAAATACTAGGCAAAAATTATAAAAAGATATGCAACAAGAATTGAAAGAAGGTAACTTGAATTAAAATGAACTTGTTCTACACAAAACTCATAGAGGAAAGCTTCTAATCTACTTAAAATGCAAGAAGATAAAAACACAAATCCTCTAAATGAAATGGTGAAGAAGATGATGGCTTCTTGCTCCAAGCTTGGTAGCTCCCGGGCATGAAAAGAGTCCTCCAACTCCTTCCTTGTAAAGCTCCTTCAGATGGTGTCCTCCAAGATGGAAGCTACCACATTCAATTCTCCTCCTCCAAGGGTGGACGTCCACCCTGGGTCCTACTTTGCCTGGCCATCCTCCTTGAAGTAGAATGGCCCTCTTCCTTGGCGTGGCACAAGTGGAAGAGAGTGGGGAGAAGAAGGCACCAAAGGGGTTGGTGATGTGCCCCCTTAATCTTCTTCTCTACTCCTTCTTCTTGGTCATAGGTGTAGGTGGGTATAGGTAGAATAATACACTAATGGAGGATGATTTTTATGTGGTGATATGGTGGGTTTATATAGAGGTTGAGAGGGGGGTAGTTGGCGTGAATAGGTGGAGAGCTAGGATGGAGTTTAGTGGTGGTTATGGGTGGTCAGAATGATCCTAGGGCTAGGGTTCGTTGGCACCAACTAAAGGGGTGACATGGGGTGGGTATGGTGGTGAAAGGGCACCTATATTTGGCACCAACCATGGGGCTTCTAGAATGTAGGTGAGGTGGATGGTGGAGATGATTTTAAGGAGAGTTGTATGGTGGAGATGAAGGGAATTTTGGAGGAAAAGTTGGCACCAAAAGGGAAGGGTTCTAGAAGGTTATTTTGGAGGGAAAACAGGTGGCTTTTGGTAGTGGTGATGGGGTGAAGGGGTGTGATGGTGGTGGCGCAAACTTGGAGTAGGATAGCTAGCTTAGGTGAGCTTATTTGGTGGAGCTAGCTAGGGTTGAGTTGAAGGCGGTGGATGGCCAAGGAGCTGGATGCTAGTTAAGCTAAGCTAGCTTATCTAGCTATGGAGTAGGGGAGTAGGTAATGTGAGTTAGGGTTTGAAGAGAGGAGCTGAGGAGGAGAAGTCTGGAGCTTGAAATGGAATTGGAAGTTGCTGAAGAGGCTAGCATGGGGCTACTCTAGCAAGCTTAGCTTGCTAGTTCTTTGCTAGTTGCTAAGTCAAGCTAAAGTGAGCTGGCTTCTACTAAAGTGAGCTGAGGCGAGCTGGGTCTGGTGCTCCCGGGGAAGATAGAGTTGGTTGAGGGAGCTATGGTAGCTTAGCTCAACTAAGTTGAGCTAAGCTGAGTCCCCGAGAGCTGGACTTGAGCTTCCTGAGTTGGAATGAGGTCATCTTTAGCTGGCTGGAGTTGAGTGGAGCTGGATGAAGCTCAACCTGAGCTGAGGTGAACTCCAATCAACTCAGCTGAGCTAGCTAGAGCTCCCTGTGGACTAATGGGAGCTGAGATGAGCTAGGCTCAACTAAGTTAAGTTGGATCTGAGCTTATATGAGCTAGGGTGAGCTAAGATGAGCTCTCTTGAGCTACCATTAAGTTGAGATGAGCTGAATGGAGCTAGGATGAGCTGACCCTAATCCAAGTAAGCTGGATTCCAACTCTGGTGAGTTGGATCAAGTTGATTTCAAGCTAGTTTGAGCTTCTCCTTCATCTGTTGCCTTCCTGAGTGCTAGGGTTCTAGGGATCTGTTAATCTATTTATCCCTAACACTCACAAAAACATATTAAAAAGATAATAAAAAATGCAATGAATGCCTAACCTAATTAATGCCTAAATGTAGCCCAAAAACGCATTTGCGGAGTAAAATCGAAAGAGCTAGGTTTGTTTTAATGCATAAGAATGATGATAAACTAGCATTTATCAAGCGGAAATTGAGCGATAGCACCCACGCGCGATCAGACGCGTGGCGCTTACGTGTGATCGCATGTGGGCGCACGGCGCGGGTGTAGGCAACTTAAGCTGTTCGATCTCTTGATCGAACGGCTGAGAGCGTGCAAACGTGTGCGTGAGTTGAAGGATGCGGAGGTGAGGTGGCTCACAAGTGGCGTGCACATCGGCCACGTTCAGGCCTTTAGTGACGGATAAATCCGTCACTAAAGGTCTTGAATTAATGTTTTTCAAGTTGTAATGTCCAAAATGCCCCCACTCCTTGCAACTATAAAAGGAGACCCCTTCCATACGGATTTCTCATCCCTTCTCCTCTCTCGCTCTCCAAAGCTCAAGAGAAGCCTGTCCCACACCTGGGATGCTCCTCAAGAGCTAAAATCAAGTTTTCGCCCTCATTCCTAAAGTGGATCCCGCAATGACGATGACGTGCTACCTCGTTCCCATTCCTCTTGCTTCGACCTCCTTCCTGCTCTGTTCCTCGTCTTCCAGGAGTTGTCTCGTCTAGCTCGTCCTCCAAGTGATTGTCAAAGAGGATAACTTCTCTCTCCCATTCTTTTTTATGCTTCATAAAGTAGAATTTTCTTGCTTTCTAGCTATAATAATTTCTTGCTTTCTTGTGTAATCTTTTCTCGCTTTCTTAGTTGTAAAAATATTTTGCAATATCAAGTGAATGTTTTCTCTCTCTCTCTTATTGTTTATATTGATTCCATTTCATTGTGATTATTCCGCCCTTTAAACAAAAGCACAAAAAAATATAATTGTGAATTTTGATCAACGTAGCCTCCCTGAGTTCGACTCGAGATTTCTTTACAGATCTTTCGGTATAAATTTTATTTTTTGAACCTAAGTTCTTCACTACTCGAACTACAATGATAGGTTTTCAAAACCAACTCCGATAGCGTAGTCTTCCGACATTCAACAGTTCTCAAACAATGTTTGTGATGATGTGTCTTTAAGGATTTAACCTTGTTTAGTAGCTTTTAGGATTTAATCTTTAGGTATATTCAATCAAGGTTCAGTAGAACACTCCAACTTTTGAAAGCACTGGTGTAGATATATTCCTTTAAAAATCAGAAATAAAATGTGGAGTGCGTGGTTCAGTCCTAAAAATCGACCCTAAGTGGCAAGCTACTTGATGAATCGCTTTTATCTTAAGTGGTGCAGCCCAAACAATTCAATCAATTGGCCTATTGCACCACTTAGTTAAAGCACACAAAAAGGTTTGACCTATTCAGATTTCTACTCACTTATTTGTGTGTTGAATTAAGTGTACCAGGTCCACAGGTCAGATCTTGGTTAAGTGGTAGAATCAATGTGATTGTGTGCCTTAGGGTAAGAAGTTGTGGGTGTTAAGGTGTGTCTCTTTCAGAAAATCTCACAATCAGATAACACATTTTTATTTTTTTTTATTTATGTGGATGGCGAGGTGAGTGGAGGTGTCAAACAAATAACCAAATCTATCCTAGGGTTTATACAAAGCACCTAAGTTGATTTGGGTTTGAGTTATTAGGTTATGGAATGAAAACTAAGGTAGGGGTAGTGTGGGGGCACTTACAAAACACTCTACCTGCACTTTACTTTGATCTACCGCACTTTGAACTCCATGCTAGGGTACCTGCAAGACAATAGATAAGAGATAAGCGGGGTTAGTGTTATGTAAATGCAAAGAAGTGCAGAAAACAATAAAGTAAATTTCATTGCCTCCCCGGCGACGGTGCCAAAATGGTCGCACGAGTTTCACGTGTTAGAAATTGGGGTTACAAGTAAATCGTTGTCGTAGTTGCAAAACATGTCAATCAGATAAAATTTATACCGAAACTCCAAGGGAGTCCCAGGTCGAACACAGGGAGGCGATGTTTACTTTAATTGAAAATCATGCTTCGATTTGTTTCTTTTTGGGGTTTTAGGGTTTTATTATTTTTTTGTGTTTTCGAAATAAAAGACAAGCAATCACAAGATAAAGATGGAATCAAATGTGATGTATTGCATTAATGTCTATTACAATAATCTAGGAAAGCATAAAAAGACAGGGGGCAAGAGGAAATCTCCTGAATTGGTTGTTCGGTGAGACGATGGCACCTAGTGGAAGCTTGGATGAAGGAGGTGAGGAGCAGGATGACGGAGGTGAGATGCAGGATGACGCCGAGTAAAGGAAAGCTTCGGCGTGGCTTCGGAATGGAGGTGAGAAGATGGGGATGATCTGCTATCAGAATGGAGGTGGGAGGATGGCTCCAAGGCGACCTATGAATGGGGATGGGAGGATGGACGAATATTTGGTGAGGCAGAGGTTTGTTACATTAATAGGAGCCTTGGGAGCTTGAGAACAAGCTCTAATGGAGCGTTGGTAGAAATTGCTAGAGCTTGGGAGTAGGTGGGAGTAGAGTAGGTAGAGATGGCTTAGAAGGGATGGGGTGTAGGTCCTTTTATAGTGGAGGAGAAGAGGAAAAAATAGGTATGGGACCATCAGTGACATCCAAGCATTGCTGGAAGCGTCACTATAGGTAGCTCATACCCGCTTACACCCACAACTGGCTTTGCTGGCGCGTGAAGAATTACCGACGACTGCAAGCATCACTGTAGGTCCAGCTCATGCGTCACTGTAGGCCAGCTCATGTGTCGTTGGCACATTCTATGCCCGCCTCTCTTTGCTGCGCGCACGCACACTCACGTGCTGGAGCTACACTGTGCGCATGCACACTTGCCTGCACGCATGCGCACCCACACTTCTGCGCATGTGTGGTGGCACATGCGTGCGTTGGGCAACCTGGGCTGCACCACATGGCGCAATCTGGGCCGTCCATCTTCTTTTGCTGTAGGGGCTACTACAGAGGTCGGATTGAGTTGATTTTCATGCCGCTAGGCTGTGATTATCGACCTGAATCCATCCACGCGGTCGAATTTGTCATTTGAAGCTTCAAATTATTTCACATAGTCCCTTGGCCATTGATCTTCCTCGGACTGCATATGGTGCTACGAAACTTCGATTGAGGCAATTTCAGAGGCGTTGGACTCCGATTGTCATCTTGATCAGATCCGTACAGTCAAAATGTCAATCCGAGGCTCCTAAATAAATATGCTTCTCTCCTGACCATAAAAAGGATGCGATTAACCTAAATTATATACAACTACTCTAAATGCAGAATGATATATGCTATGCAATATTTATAACATGAAGTGCAAATATAAGCCTAGGAACATGCATGAATAGGCATTTTACCCTCAATAAATGTGTTTACATCACCTGGATCCACAACGGGTTTTTGTGGCGATAAAGAGGAAGAAGACACCACCGTTGTCACCAGTGGTCAAGAAGGAGAAATACAGCTGGAGAGGTAGACGATAATTAGCTCAAGGGGAAAGGGAGTCTATAAAGGAGCTCAGGGAGGAGAGTAGCTCAATTTATAAGTGATGGAAGGCTCGAGTGACCTAGAATCAAAGGTGGAAGACCATTAAGGAGATGGTAGCTAGGAGGTCCACATGTGATTAGGTTAAAAGATAGCCGTAGGATGAGATTTGCAGGTAATTGTGACCATGTGTGCATCGATGTTGGCCGGTTCGACGAGGATCCACTGTCGATCTAGCGGTGAGAAGATTAGACGGCTACTGTGCTTCAAGTTCTTCGCTGGTGAATAGTTTCTAGAAGTGTGCATTAGGTGTTTTGGGTCTTTTGCAGAAAAGCCCAAGTGGCTGAAGCAGCACATTTGAAAGGAAACCTATAAGTGGTTGAAATCATGACAACTAGGTTCCTCAATGCTCATAAATAGGTCCCATGACTTTTTATGTGAAAATAATGGAAAGGCACATGTCTACATCAAGGACCCAAATGTAAATCCTTAATTACAAGGTCCTAATGATGTCCAAATGCAATGTACTTTTTATGGAAAATGAATTGAACATATTAAAACATAATCTAACCATTGATTTGTACTTTTAAGCTCAAATTGTGTTCAATTAGCATTTAGATCATCCAAGTGTATTTTAGGTATAGAATATCTCAAAATTGACCTAATTATGTGTTTTTAGCACAAATTGAGTGTTTTAAGTCTTTTTCCATAAATCCCACACTTAATCCATTTCTTCTATTAATAGATAGTGTTCTAACCTCGTTTCTATCTTAACTTGGGCATTTTAGCTATGATGAGCCACACCTCATCACTTATTCAAGAAATTACCTTTGCAAGAGGCATCCACGTAATTCCTTATTTGGTTATCTAACTAGTGGTAGAAAGTCTAGACAAGTTGCCATTGTGGCACCTCATGATGTGGACATTTTCTCAACGGTTCTTGAAATCTTTCCCATGCCTCATGCATGGGCTCCCCCAACTTCTATTTGATTGTTTTTTTTTTTTTTTGAAAGATTTTTGCGGTCCAAGTGTGAGATACCTACCATTACCCATGGGAAGAAAAGAATACTTAAAGCTTTTGCTCCAAGTTTTCCTACTTCACCTACCATCTTTAACAAAATTAGTACCTATACACCAACAAATGAGACAAAGGCAAGTGTGTTAGAACTCCAAAATTCCAAAGTAAAGGAAAAGAAGTATGAGAAACCATGCGTCCCTAGCAATGGTGCCAAAAAGTGAGACATTGAAATTGCGATTTGATAAAAAGTGTGTCGTTGCAATGCCGAATCGAAGTTCAACTCTTAAAATTTATAAACTACAAACCTTGTGAGTAACCAGGTCGTCTCAAGGAGGTGCAGTGTTACATTCAAAACCCTTAGCTTTGCCTTATCTCTTTTTTTCTATTTTTATTTTTTTGACATTTTTTTGGTCTTTTGGATATAACGAAAGGCAAACACAAGTGATGATGAAGATTTCTATCGCGTACATTCAATAAATGAAAAGTAAGGGAAACAGCAAGGTGATAATCAACAAGAGAAGATCAAGTAACAAGCTCACAAAGATCATGGTGGATTTCTTATAATTACTACTTGCCTCCAAAATATATGACCAACAAGGTTAGAAAAAAAAATAACATCGAGATCTTCATTAGTAACATACGCAAGTTCAACAAGAGATGTTGAGACAATATTCACCAAAAGCAACTAATGCACTACTCAAAATGGCTACTATTTCTAAGAGCTACAAATGAAACATGAACATCAAAATAAAAGACAAAGGAGGGAAAGGCTAATGTGACGATAAACTAGTGGCAGTGAAGATGTCCTCCAAGGTAGTGCCTTCTTGGCATGGACCTCCTCCCAAGCTTGGCATGCTCCCAAGAGTCCCCTTTAATGTTGGCGTGAGTGGGTGTAAGGAGAAGTGAGTGGTGGCTCCCTATGAATTTCCTTGTCCAAAAGTAGACGGCCCAAGGCTCTTAAATGCTCTCCAATTTTTCTCTCAAGCCAAAGGTGTCAAAGTGGGTGATGGTAATTCCATCATTCTTCATAGCTAGCATTATTTTTCTAATTTCCAAGGATAAATTCCCCTAATTGATCAATTAAAGGGTACAACTTACACATGTCTGAAATCAAGAAGGACTGCAGTAAAATTGGTTAATTCTACTATTTTAATGGTAAAATGCAATTGCAGATTAACTAAGGGGTAAACCTATGCTTAAATTAATGTTAATTAAGCTTAAATTTTCAATAAGTGAGCTTGCAATAATTGATTTAGGCTTTCTCTAAAGAATAACAACTAACCCACAATTACAAATTGTAATTTCAGCCTCACTAAAGTTGAAAGGGTTCTCTTCTATATTTCTTCAAACTTAAGCCTTCAAAAATTAATGAAAAATACTTTCTAAGGTTTAGAATGACTAATTTTGTAGAAGGAACGCAAATTGACCAAAATAAAATACTAAGGTTAACATTTACTTAATTTTGGGTAAAAATGTAAAATTTACCAACTTAACTTCAGCAAAACCGATAATTAATGTCACCATTAGATTCATTGGGTTTTAATTAGGTTACTCTAAAAATTTAAGACATTTACACTTCATCTTGAGCTACTTTATAAACTAGTCCTCAACTTTTGAAATTATTTCATTTTGGTCCCTCGCTGACATCATGCTGACGTCAGTTGTCATCTTCTTCGATGAAGTAACTCTGCAAAGCTTCATCTCTGATGCTTGCTAGTAGGAGATTTCTATTGCAATTCTCTCAATCAAATCCCACCAAAATTGGTGGGATTGTTCCTAGAACTTTGCTTTGAAGATTGCGATCTTTTTCAACCACTCTTACCTTCCATAGAGCTCTCAATTATTGCCTAAAGATCCAGTAAAATCAAGCCTTGATTCGACCAAATCAAAGTCATGGATCGACCCCATTTTGAGCATAGAATACATCTATAAATACCCTTGGACATCCCTGTGCACAATCCATGCTCAATTGGTGCTTATGTTGGTGCAAATACACCTTTGTCCTTGATTTTGATGATAACAAAACAAAAGTATATTTAATAATTGCATTTGAGTTTTGAGTTCTCAAGTAAATGCAATTATCTTAGAAGACTTGGAAGATGTTCAAGCTCTCAATCCATGGAGATGGAGGATCGTGATGATGAACAAAAGGATCAAGTAGCAATGAATTAAAGCTTGGAGTTAAAGCTTGAAGACAAAGAAGAAAGAAGAATAGGATAGATTGCTTTGTTCATGTCCTATGTATTTGTTTTTGCTATTTTCTTTTCATTGGATAGTTGTTAAAGAGCCCAAAATATAATAACCTAAGTCCTAGACACACTCACTTAACCTTAAAATAGTTAGGTAAATCTTAGAATCAAGTTAAAAAGCCAAAATAACAAACAACCTACCTTATTAGACACCTAGACATCTTATCGGACTTCCAATAAACCTTTCCAGATGTCCAAACATTTTATCATTTGTCCAATAACTCATATTAAGATGTCCAAGCATTTGATCAGATGTCTAATAACCAGAATTCCATAACTTAGTTTGTGGCATTTGCTTTTGGACGTCCATACCTTGTGTAAGACATCCAGAACCTCTTCCAGATGTCCAGAGGCATTCCCAGATATCCAATAGTCGACCGTTGTGATTAAATTTGACCCAAATGTTGTTGCCAGATGAAATCATGATTTCCCAACTCACAAAAAATTTGATTATTGACAATGCACTTTTTATCAGACGTTGAACACTATAATTAGATGTTGTATAGACGTCTAATGATATGGACCATGATCCCTCTACAAGATCCAATCCAATTCCAGGGAAACCACCTTATAGAATCAGACACCTAAATTTTTTATCAGACATCCAATATACCCTGAGTAGATATTTAATCAATTTATTATACGTCTAATTATGCTGTAAAATGCAATTTTTTTTTTGAAAGAGAAAGGAACGTTACCGTCGACAGTAGTAGTCCATTTTATTAATTAAGGGAAGGTTACATCTCCATCCTTTGCCTAGAATACATAGACACTTTCCTGACAATGTTCTCTGCCTACCCACACCCATTGTTAAATAGTACATTATTTCTAGCACACCACATCCCCTACATCACAGCAACCATAGGGACCCTGGACATTATCTTGTTCAGAAGGGAGCTCCACAGTCCATCCCATGTGGGTAGAGGGGAAAGGCAGCATCTGTGCCAACCTTAGCAGTAACCAAACAAGAGTTGAAAAGGTGCATGACATCATCCTCAGCATAGTTGTAGGGCAGGGGTAAAGAGTATTAGAGAAACCCATAACCCAAGTTCTCAAGGAGCCAGTGACTAAACCATTCCTCCTTGCAAGCCAGAGGAAGATGTGTATTTTGGTGGGGACTTTGATCTTCCAAATAGGGGCACATACACTAGCATCATCATCCCTGTCAAGTAAACATTTGTACCCTTTGCTAGAAGTATATAAACCATCAATCCGTCCACCCATTGTTTAGAGAGATTGCTTATTTAGTATTTAAGAATATCGCATTGTAATATAGCCGAAAAAGTGTTCAAAACAAATATAATTTTATTACTCGAACTTAAAGTCCAAGGTCGAACATAAGGAGCAAATTGGGGTTTAGAAATCAGGGTCACAATTCAGAATATGCAATAATATCAATGTCACAGTGCAAAAATATAGGAGTAAATGTAGAGCACAAAATGCTAGAGAACTCAATGTATATGAATTAAACTCAAAATTGGATGTCTGATTTGTAAATCAGATGCCTTAAAATGATGATGCTATAGTGCTCCTGACTTCTTTCTTCTGCTTCTGCTCCTTTTCTTCTTTCTCTTTCTTTGCTGATTGCCTTTGGCTTCAGTCTTCTTCTTCCACTATAATCTTTCTCTGCCTCTCTTTCTTTTGCCTTTCTCTGTCATCTCCTTCTTTAGCATCTTCTTCCTTCAATTTCTTCCTTCTATTTCTTTCTCTGCCTTAGCTTCTCTACGTCCTTGTCTTTTTCTCCTTGGCTTTCTCTACCTTCTCCTCTCTTCTTCTTCAGCTTCACTTCTCCTCCTCTTTAGCCTGTAGCAAAACCTACCTGCTACCCATGCGCACTCTCCTCTCCTTTCTCTCTTAGGCTCTACTCTCCTAGAGCCACACACTATAGGGTAATCGGGTTGGGTACATACCCTAGACTAGGCCTACCGACGTGCGGTGGTGGGTGAGGAGTGCAAGTCAGGTCGGGTCAAGACTAGGTCAGCGGGGCGTGGTCGCGGAAGAGGCCATGAGAGGGGGAGAGAGGGACCTCACCCCATGAGTTGGAGGTGACAAGGCTAAGGCAAGAATTCAACTTATGCGTACTCAGCCGCTCGTCTAGTTCCGAGGTGGGACTAAATGTCCCTCCTCCCTTCGTGTGCTTGAGGCAGAGATGTTCTCTCCAATTGCAGCAACTGTGGTTGCCCTTGACTCCAATTGATAGCCTGGAGTCGTGCGCGAGGGTGCTCCACGCAACCTGGTACTCGGGCTTGAAGCTAACGAATCCTGGAGCTTGCTTCAAGCTTGCTTCAAGTTCTGCGCCAATGGTAGAGGACGCCAGCCACTTGAAATCACCAAGATGGCCTTACCACCACATTAAAATGCTCAGGGAGTGGTTGGCATGTCATGGGGACGCCTGTGCAGGGGTGCCTAGGGCACACTGTGTGCGTATGTGTGGGTGTGTTCGAGGGTGCTTTTGGGTGGTTGATAGAGTGAATGGAGTGAGGGGTTGTGATCAGGGAGTCGAGGTGGAGGTTGTAGGGTGGTTGGCGAGGTGGATGGAGGTGCGGAGCGATGGGGGCACCTCGTCGGAGGGATCGCTGGAGGTGGAGAAGGTGATGGCGATTAGCGGCATCAAGAGATGTTTTAGGGAAATAAAGAGAGGGAACGGGAGTAGAAGAGAGAGAGTCTAATATCTAACTATAAAGGATGAAAGGGAATAGGAAGGCGTCAGGGATGGTATGGCCGACACCGGAGACGAAGATCTCCGTAGATGAGGCGGCGGTGAAGATGAGGGCAGAGGTGACGTCGACCAGTATTGCGTGATGCGAACGGTGGAGAGGAAGACAACCCAACCACTAGTATTGTGGTTGGGTGATGAGAGAGCGAGGAAGGAGCCACCGGAGCTTGCGAAGGGTTGCTGCTGGTGAGAGAGAGATGAATTGTGGGGGAACCGGCCCAATTCAAGCTTAGGAGATTCGGTTGAATCTGGGGCTCCTTAAATAGACTTCTGGAGGGGGATTTGTGCTTGGAAGACAAGCTTCCAAGTAAGGTAAGGTTGCCGGAGTTGGAATCTTCAAAAGACCCAAATCTCTCATGTGTTCGCATGAGAGATTGGGTACAAATTATGGATCACTGATGGGTTCAGACTGGAGGAGATTACTCAGAGAATCTCCCTTCCAATTTTGGGAGGGATTCTCTGAGAAATCACCTTCTAAAGCTCGCCGGAGTAGGATTCCTCTGCTATAATGGTGGAGGGACCTATCTGTGAAGATGAAAAGAAATCTAGGGTGCTAATTGTAAGGGTTTTTGAAAGATAAGGGTAGAAATGTAATTAGGTTAGACCTATTCGCCAAGTAGGTCAAGGTGAGTACCCTTTAGGTCCAAATTTTGGTACAAACCTAATTTGGACTTAAGGAATCCAATGATGAAGTTGTATTTGGGTTTGACCATGTTTGACTAGGAAATTTATGCAAAAACCTAATTTAGGGCAAATATTTGTCTGAGACCCCATTCTAGGTTAAAATGGGTTCCAATGGCCAAATTGAAAGTTCTAAACCCTAGAGAATATTTTTATATGATTTTTAGAGGGTTTAGGTGAATTTTATATTGACCAAAACTTTGGTTAATCAAGCGGGTCTATTTTAGGGTTTCAAGAAGTCGTTTAATTCATAGGGTACACACAAACCCTTTTATGTCAAATCCAACCCACTTTTTTATCTTGTTAAGAACTTTTGACCTATGTTTAGCCCTTGAGAAAACCCATTGTTGTACGGCAATGGTAAAATTGCAGTTTTACCCCTTATTTCTTACTTTTCTCTCAAAAAGGTTATTCAGTGACTTATGAGCTCCAGTTGGTTATGTAGGAGCGTTTATTCTCTTTATTGGGTTAAAATGAGCTAGTTAGGGCTCATGATGGTGTTCCCATCATACCCCCATGCCTAGCTTTTGCTAGTCCCTTAGCAAAATTTTAAGGTTTTAACTTTGATTCTAGACAATGAGTTCCTTGATGTTCAAAATTATGACGTGTGCTTTTTTTTTGTAGATTAGGTTAGAATGCCAATAGTAGACCTAGAGATACTCAAGTACCAACCAAGATTCGGACTTGACCAGCTCTAGCCTCAATCTGTCGTGAAGGTTTTTAAGGCCTATAGGAACTATCCTAAGGTTCGTTGGACTCTGCGGTTAAAGCACGCGTGCTTGTAACATATTTTAACCTCGATTTAGCTTGTAGTGCATTTTTGTAAGAGAGAGAGACAGAGGAATTTTCTTTGTTTGGAGAGTTTTCTCTCTCTTTTCTTTTTATTTCTAGCTTTGGATTGGCTTCTCAACATGGTCTGTATCGGATTCCTAGTCCCCATCATCAATCCTCGAAGGGTCCCTGGCAATTGATGCTTCGGGATAGCACCGCCCATGGCAACCCCCAGAATCCTGGCTTTCGAGATCTTGAGATAATCCCTCCCATGGCATTCTATAGCTAAATCCAGACCCTAGCAATCGACATTTCATGATAATGCCGCCCATGGCATATGAACCAGCATAGGGTGCTTACAGGCTCCCAGTAGGATATGTAAATATCATATGAGACAAGCACAGAGGAGACGATATGTTATTGCACATCTTCAAGGGGAATTTCTCGCCTCTTCACGTTAGGAACTCGTCTAAATCAACTTGTGTTGATCGGTCACTCCTAATCTAGGCAACTTTTTCAAAATAATTTAAACACATTTGCGTGATTTTGATACTTATGCGCATTGAACCAGACTGTGTGTGGATTGGGGTGCTTAGGTTACCAAGTCCTGCAAACCATAGACCAGTTAACAAGGCTGAATACTCCCTAAGCCTTAGACCTAATACTTAAGCTTCGTATTTTCCCCAACCTCTTGAGGACTATCCATATCTTAGCGGATACTTGAATTTTTAAGCCTAAGAGTATAGCCCAAGAGGCCTAAGATCAGCATTCCTACTAATCTCTTCTGTGTTTCATTAGCACTTTTTTCATTTTCTTTTTCTTGATATGGTCTAGAACTCAGTTAATCCCTTAATTTCTTACTAATGACTATCTTTTCTTTTCAACTTGTGCTCCTTTTTGACATTTTTCACTTTTCCCCTTTTTCTCCTCAAGATTTGTATGGCCTCAAAATTTTCTCTCCGTTCAGAATTTTTTTGTTCTTTTTCAATAATTTTTTCATTTGTTTGGTATTTTTGTGATATGTGATTTTTTTGATGAAACCTTTTCTTCTGAGATGATTTTCACGGCATTTTGCACTTTCATACCCCCCATGCCCACAATTTGCAATGTCCCCATTGTAAATTAGGTGGGTTCAAGTTCAGCTTAGATCATTCATTAAAATAGGTTCTGGGTGAGCGAATAGGTCGAGGTGACCGTTGCGGACGATTTCAAACTAGGGTACAGGTACCTGAGGTGGGGTCAGCTATTCTAATGGATGAACCCTAAAGTGCAATATGAATTCAGCATAGGAATGTCAAGAAATGTTTCAGGTTTTTCAAAAATGATAGGTTGCCTCCTGTTAAGCACTGAGTTTTACGCCATCAGCTGGGCGCAATGAGCTCAAGGAGAATGGAGGATAAAGGATGTCTCAGCCAAATTTGTATCTGTAAGGTCAATGAACGGTTTGAGTCTCTAACCGTTCATGATGAAAGGTTCCGAATCATGGCAGAGTGGACTGATCTCGATGGCTCCATTTCTGAAGATTCGTCGAATGAGGTAAGGTTCGATCCATTTCGATTTTAGTTTTCCTGGGAACATTTTGAGCTTGACATCAAAGAGTAGGACTTTTTGACCAGGGTAAAAGATCTTCCTGGATATGTGCTTGTCATGAAGGGCCCTAACCCGCTCTTTGTAAAATCATGAGTTCTCATATGTGTCATGGCGTAATTCATCTATCTCGCTCATTTTAAGCTTTCTGTGGGTTCCTGCCATAGAAAGATCTAGGTTGCAGGTCCATACTGCCCAATAGGCTTTGTGCTCCAATTCGATGGGGAGGTGACATGCCTTCCCATACACCAATCTAAAGGGAGACATGCCTAATTGCGTTTTGTGGGAGGTACTATAAGCCCACAAAGCTTCCGGAAGTTGGGATGACCAGTCTTTCCTGTCAGGTCGAACAGTAACCTGGAGGATTTTCTTGATCTCCCGATTTGATAGCTTAGTTAGACCATTAGTTTGGGGGTGGTAAGGAGTAGAGATTCGGTGTGACACCCTGTATTTGGTCATCAGTGACCTGAACTGAGCATTAGTGAAATGGGTCCCACCATCAGAGATTATTACACGTGGAATCTCGAACCGTGAAAAGATGTTCTGATGAATGAATTTGATAACCACCTTATGATTATTGGTTTGAGTCAGAATGGCTTCGATCCATTTGGACACGTAGTCAACAGTGAGTAAAATGTACTCAAAGCCATCCGAAATAGGAAAGGGTCCCATAAAATCAATCCCCTAGACATCAAAGATTTCGCATATGAGAATCGACTGTAAGGGCATCATATCATGGTGGCTCATGTTGCCTAAGGCCTAGCAACAAGTGCATGCCCTACAGTGATTGTATGCATCTTTGAAAATCGTGGGCCATAGAAGCCTCAATTGAGGATTTTTGTTGCGGTTTTATGACTTGAGAAGTGTCCATCGCATGCCTGGTCAAGGCAGAAGGACAAAATGTCCTGAATTTCTACTCCTGCGACACATCGTCGAATGATTTAATCAACACCGATGCGGGAAAGATACAGGTCTTCCTAGAAGTAATACTTGGCATTAGAAAGCAATTTATCCTTCTTGGCCTTTGGCCAATTGGATGGGATCTGATGTGATACTAGGTAGTTTACTAGATCGGCAAACCATGGAAGCCCTATACTGATAGTCAGGAGGTGCTCATCTGGAAAATGTTCTGTAATGGGTTCGGAAGGGTCGATAATATCAGAAGGAAGGTAGGACAAGTGATCAATTATCACGTTATGTTTTCTTGCCTTGTCGCAAATCACAAGGTCAAACTCTTGCAACAGCAAGATCCAACAAATTAATCGTGGTTTTGCATCCTTCTTCGCAAGGAGATGCCTCACAGCTGTGTGATCAAAGAAAATGATAACATGGGAACCCAGAAGATATGATCTGAACTTTTTCAGGGCAAATACTACGGCTAACAGCTCTTTCTCAGTAACTGTGTAGTTATGCTGAGCCTCGTGAAGTGTCTTGCTAGCATAGTAGATGACCGCAGGTTTCTCGTCAATTTTCTACCCAAGTATCGCTCCTATAGCGAAATTAGATGCATCACACATGATCTCAACGGGTTGAGACCAATCAAGGGACTATAGGATTGGAGCTTGGGTAACTTGATCACATAGGATCTCAAATGCTTGAGTGCATTCCTTGGAGATTTCGAAAGGAACATCCTTAGATAGTAGAGTGGTCAAGGGGCGTGCGATCTTTGAGAAATCAGGAATGAACCGATGGTAAAAATTGACGTGCTCTAGAAAAGATCGAATGTCCTTGATCGAGCTAGGCATAGGGAGTTTGGAAATCAGATTCACCTTGGCTCGATCGACCTGGATGCCTTTTTCTAATATAAGATGTCCCAGGACAATTCCTTCAGGCACCATGAAATGGCTCTTTTCCCAGGAAAGAACTAGATTTACGTCAATGCACTGCCTGAGGATCTGGACCAAGTGCAGGAGGCAATTGTCAAATGATTCATCAAATACTGAAAATTCAT
The DNA here is from genome assembly GCA_037157565.1 of Thalassia testudinum. Lineage (NCBI taxonomy): Eukaryota > Viridiplantae > Streptophyta > Magnoliopsida > Alismatales > Hydrocharitaceae > Thalassia > Thalassia testudinum. The sequence continues at coordinate 46,654,905 of JAZHRO010000014.1, forward strand.
CCATGAAGACTTCCAGATAATCACCTATCATATCTGAGAATATGGCAAGCATGCATAGCTAAAAAGTAGCGGGTGCATTGCAAAGACCAAACAGCATCCTTCGGAATGCGTACATCCCGAAGGGGCAGGCGAAAGTGATCTTTTCTTGGTCCTCAAGATGGATTGCCACTTGGTTGTAACTGGAGTACCCATCCAAAAAGTAGAAGAACCTATTTCCCGCAAGTTTATCGAGGATTTGATCAATAAATGGTAGTGGGAAATGATCCTTCTTTGTGGAGGCATTGAGTCTTCTGTAATCAATGCAGACTCTCCACGAATTCGCCACACGGGTCGGTATGATTTCTTTGATTTCAATCGTGATCACGGTGAGTCCTGCCTTCTTAGGCACAACCTGGATTGAACTCACCGACCGACTGTCGGAGATCGGGTAGATGATCCCAGCATTTAACCACTTGATGATCTCCTTTTTCACGGCCTCCTGCAGATTAGGATTCAGACATCTCTGCATTTCACAGGAAGGTCGTGTGCCCTCTTTAGTGTAGATACGGTGTGTGCAGTAAGAGGGGATGATGCCAGTCAAATCATCGAGAGTCCATGCAATGGCTCTTCGATGTTGCTGGAGAACAGTAATCAGATGGGATTCCTAATCATGTGTGAGACTGGAGTTGATAATCATAGGAAACATCTGATTGAAACCCAAAAGGACGTACTTAAGATGGTTGGGAAGAGGCTTGAGTTCCAAAACAGGGTTATCAGCAGAAGCAGGCAGTTCAGGGTGTGTGTCAAGAGCAAGGGAAGGAGTTACGGGTGTGTCTAAGTCAAGTTCGGACTCCTCTGATTACAGGTTTTGATCCTCTTGTGGTTGATCAGAAGTAGTCAAGTTTTCCTGAATATATGGATCTTCAACCACAGCCTTGATATCACATATCTGTTCTATAACATCACAATTAATCCCTTGTTGGACCTTAAAGATGTCAATCTTTAATGTTTGGTTCTCGAATTTCAGTTCAATTTGGCCCTCCTCATAATTTATGTTGGCCCTAGCAGTGGCCAGAAAGGGTCTCCCTAGTATGATTGGTGTATCCCTCAGATTTTCTGGAACATCCATATCCAAGACTACAAAGTCCACCGGGAAATAGAAATTCCTAACCCTAACAATGACATCCTCAAGAACTCCTTTAGGTGACTTAATAGATCGATCAGCCAGTTGTAATGTCACTCTGTCGGTTTAAGCTAAGATTCCTCAAGATGGTCTAGTAGGGATGTAGGTATTAGGTTTACGAAGGCTCCTAGGTCCAATAAAGCTCTATCAAATTGGGTATCACCAATTGTACAGGAAATCATCAGAGTACCTGGGTCTTTTGCCTTAGGTGGGAGTTTGCTCAAAATTACACAGCTGGCTTGCTCTGACAATATGATTGGGCTCCCACTTTTAGTTCGCGGCTTATGCTTAGGTGTACACAAGTCTTTCAGAAATCGTGCATAAGCTGGTACGTGGTGGATCGCATCCATCAAGGGGATGTTTATATGGACCTGTTCAAAGAGCTTGACCAGGTCCTCCTCAGGTGCCACGGGTTTGTTTGTCCTATTTCCCTTGGTCAAGGCCTCGGGAAATGGAACCTTGGATGGTTCCTCTAGAATAGGTCCAGGTTCTTGATCTGGGATAGGGGTATCCTGAATAACATTCCTAGGGCATGGATTACTACTGTTTGTCAAAGCGAAATCGATTTTTAAAGTAATGTGCTGTAATATAGTTGAAATGACTTTGAAAACAAATAGATTTTATTACTTGAAGTTTGAGTCTGAGATCGAACACAGGGAGCAAATTAGGGTTTAGAAATCAAGAACACAACTTTGAGAAATTGAATATAATATGCAATGAAAACCAAAGTTATAGTGCAAAAAGATAAATGTAAACACAAAATATCGATGTATGTAAAGAAGCACAAAAATTGGATGTCTGATTTGTGAATCAGACGTCTTAAACTATGGGTGCTATAGTGCTTTTATTTCTTCTCTTTTCTATTCTGATCTCTTCTCTGTTCTTCTCTTGTGGTTGCTTTCTTCCTTCTTCTTCTTTCTTTCTTTTCTTTTGCTCTCATGCCTATGCCTTAGCCTTTCTTTGTCTTCAACTTCTTCTCCTTCCTTCTCTTTCTTTCTTTGGTGGCTCCTTCTGCTTCTGCCTTTAGTCCTTCTCCTCTAACTTTAGCATCTTCCTCTTCAGCCTTGCCTTCTCCTTCCTTAGCTTTCTCTGGCCTCCTCCATCTTCTTCCTTGGCTTCTTCTTCTTTTCCTTTCCCTACAAGAGCAAAACCTACCCCTACTCATGTGCACTCTCTTCTCCTCTTTCTCTCTTAGGTTCCCTCTCCCAGAGCCACCATCTCCGGTAATCGGGTCGGGTACACGCCTGGGACCAGACCCACCAGCATGCGGTGGTGGGTGAGGAGTGCTGGGTTAGGTACACTGACGGGAGTGAAATGGGAAGGTGTGCGTGTGTGTGTGGGTGTGTGTTTTTCGTAGGGCTAGGTTGTGGGTTTTGGTAGGATTAGGTGCTAAATAGGTTGGGTCAATCTAGATTAAGTGGGTGTGGACCTAATTAGCCTTAGGAAAGTCTAATTGGGTAGGAGTGAACCTAATTAGGTCTAGGTCAAGTCTAATTAGATGTGTGCATGTGATTGGGCTAGGGTAACCCTAATAGGTATGAGTTAATTAGATCCTGGGTGGATCTAATTGGGTTCGGGTGCACCTAATCAACTGTAGATGCACCCAATTAGGTATGGGATGGTTCAATTGGGTTGGGGATAGGACAAGTAGTGCTATGGATAGTGGACTAGGCTTAGGAGGTCTCTACTTAGGTTTCCTAGGGTGTCCGGTGGGGTTCCTAGGTCAAAATAGGCAAGCTAGGGCTTCCAACACCAAAATCAGGAACCAGACAGCAGTATCAGACGTCCAGGATAGTGGTCAAACGTCTTATAGTAGAAAATTGGATGTCTGGACACTAAATTAGATGTCCAATTCTGTGTTAGTATGAGTTTTGGCTTCCTGGATTATTATTCTGCAGAAATCAGACGTCCAGCCAGATGTCTGGACATCCTAAAAGGTGCTGGAGAGTGGGTTTTATGTTTTGTAAGGTTGGTTTTGGTTCCTAAGTGTTTGGGAGAGGGATAGGAACATGGATAGTGCTATCCATGTTTGGGTTTTGAGGCTAAGGTGCCCTAATGGAGGTTGTTTTAGGTTTGGGAAGGCTATCCTAGGGTTTCTAAGGGTAGGGATAAGGCTATCCTCCTCACTCCTCTTATCTGGATCAGTCTTCTTCTTCCTTTATTGCTTTATTCCACTATCTCCATCTTGGATCACTTTATTATCTGTAAATAGCAATAAAAACCATTAACTAGCAGGATATCTCATCTTATTCTAAATAGACTGATGCAATGTATGATATGCAAGATATGAGTGCAATATCCACAATTTAAGATAGGTTCATACATTATTTAGGTTGATTAGGACCCATGATTGCTGTGCAATCATGCCCCCATGCCTAAACTTTGCTAGTCCCTAGCAAATGCAAGACTAAATTATTCACTTAAGGGTACCTAAGGGATTGATTATTTTATCAAGTGTATGCTTAGAGATTTTTCTCCTTTTTGTTTTCATCCTATGTTCTAGAAATCCAGACAAATGTGAAAGGTAGCTACATAGCTTTTGCAACGTATTCGAGTGAAAGACCTGATTCACTTCTAAAGCCTGTACTTTGACCCCTAGTAAAAATTCTAGCGGGATTGGCTAACTTCTTCCCTCGGGGTATTCAAGATATTCTATGAATTCCACCCGGCTTTAAGCTTAGGTAGAGGATCTTAAAGTGAAGAGATTATATATTTTGTGGCTCACTCTCGACTGGTGCTACATAGAGATTAGTACTATAGAATCTAGATTCCCAAATTATTAAGTAACTCCACTCAGAGCAAGACGAGAAAAAGTATGCACTCTTTTGGTTCCTTTGTATTCATTCTCTTTTTCTTATTCTTTTCTTTTCTTTTCTTTTCTTTCTTTTCTTAGAGCTCACAATCTCACCAAATTTACACATATGATCCGTATTTGGTGGTCTTACTTGGCATTAACACTTTAATTGAGTTCTCATAACCCTAACGCTAAGTCAGAATTCCTCAGCCAGCATTCGGGCAGTCAGAAACGCGGAAAAATAGGTTAAGGCCTTATTTGGTGGGTCTCAAATTTGTTTGGTGGTATTTCCTTGATAAACACTAAATATTCATTCTTCTCTTCTTTTTTCTTCTTCCAATTTTTTTTTTCTTCTTTTTCTAAATTTTTTTTTTCAATTTTTCTTTCTTTTCATCATTCTTTTTCTTTTTTTCTTTTTTTTTTTTTTCAGCATAACACAACTGGCATACATCCATGAACTTTATTGAGGAGGCATTATTAGGGATTGGTGGTACTCAAGAGACATTGGGTGGCTTATTTGGTGGAAGTGCCTACTCATGGCACCGAGAGAGACGGATAGGACAGTGCATTTCTGACCTTGACATCAATACCCTCCTTCAGCCGAGGATTCCGTAAAGAATGGTCGTAACCATCAACCTTAGCCCTAGTTTTATGAAAACTCGCTCTCCGCGTATTTGTCTTATTCGGTGGCTCTCAATATTTCACATAAAAATGTATACGCTTGAACCGAGAGCGAAAACTATGCCTAATCTATAAGTATCATCACCTAATTATCTAGGATTCCAGATTCCTTGCACTAATCTTAGAGCACCAGTATATTCTACTCTCATCTCACACTATTTGGTGGATTTTTGGAAGAAAATATTCCTGACTCCCAAAACACTGTCCAAGGGATCGGGAGAAGAAGCACTGCTTCTTCTTGATAGACTAAAGATGTTTATCAACCTTCACCGTGAATCCATTGCAAATTCTACGTGTGTGTGAAAAGTTATGCTGGATTCCAGATTACAGGACTTAGCTAGAGGATAAAATCCCTAATGCATTCTGTTAATAAAATAATCTTATTCATGAATGCAATATGTATATATGCTATGTATAACCTTTCAAAAGTTGCTCTTCGAAGATTTCCCTAATTCAGGTTACATTCAGCTTGGCCCTAAATTTAGAAGGAAAAGGTGAGTGGATGAGTCGAAAGTGGCTGTTGCGAACGATTTTTAGCTCCAATGCGAGCATTGGAGGTGGAGTTGGTTGTTCTTAATTTAAGGACCCTAAAGTGCAATTAGCATGATGTATGAAAGGTTTTTCCTAGGTGTTGGCAGAAAAATTTTCAGTTTACAATTACTACCCCCCCATGCCTACTTTCTTGCATGTCCTCATGCATGAATATAACGAAAAATAAATTAAGACAGGGAGTAAATGGGTAGAATTCACCTGGAATGGCTCCTGAATTTTGACATTCCACTTATTCCAACACCTGAAATTGAATATGCAGGAAAATATGCCAAATAAAATATGCTATATATAAGTGCTGAGATTAACGCCTCCAGTGGGGCGTACACTCAAAAAGGATATACCAATACAGTATTGAGAATGGCGAGTAAAATAATAAGAATTTTAGTCTCATTCGCCAACAGCGGACCGCAAATGCGAACTAACTGTCCATGAATTCCAAGTCCAAATAATCGGGAAAATATGTAAATGGGGCTTAGGATTATCTACAGCCAGATGCTACAGAAGAAAGACAGATAAATACGGGTGCCTGGAAGGAATGAAGGTGAAGGCATCCCGAAGAGGTGATGGAGAATGTGGGTGGTAGGGGTATGGGTGGAGTCGTGTGGGGTGAAATCATATGGGTCCTGATAATGAATGGAAGGCATGACCCAAGTAATGTGGTCAGATCTGGAAATCAAGGTCCAGTGATCAGTCTCTATCTCTACCAAAGATGTTTGGGTCTCATCTTCTTCTTTTATCTCTTCCAAATTGTCCAATGCCAATTCCCAATTATCACATGATTCCCCAAAATTCCTAGCTTCCTCTGATAACTCATCATATGTTATCCCCAATAATCTTTCAATTTCTTGAATATCTATTTCATAAGGGGGTATTTCCTTCTTCTCACTTTGATGAAGTTGGGCATTAGATTTAGTAGTGAGTCCCTCCATGAAAGTGGAATGGGTTGAATCATTGATTGAGGAGTTGTTACAGTCTTTTTTGATTTTGTTGCTCCGTGTATGAGATCATTTGAATTAATTCATCAATGTCTCCATGGGTATTCTCAAATACAACAAAATTATATTCAGGTCCCTTAATGCTTGGCTCCTCAAAATGAAATGATTGGTACTCAGGCCCTATATCAAGATCAAGATTCTCAAATAAATCTCCATTCTCAGCTTCCATAGGGTTATCAATATCATCCACCTCGAGTGTTTGATCAACAAAATCTTGCATGACCACCACCGAATCGTAAATCGGTTGTGACACACCTGACCCAGATTCAAACATTTCTGGTTTTTGTTGCTCATCCCGGATTCTATGAAGCTCTTTCCTTATATCATCATATTCTCTTGCACTAGCTTCTTTTATTTCATGAATCATTTTGATCAATTGAGTAATCTGGGATTCATTGCAAGGGGCAGGGGTTTGAATTGGGCTAGGTCGATCAAGATAGTCAACCATATTATCAGTGATTTGATCTGGTAGGGAGGGTGACTTATGTGATCTAGTGGATTGTTGATTCGGGTCGTGTGGTTCTACCCAGGTGTCAATTGCCATAGTGTCTTCCGAATTACCCTCCGAGTCACTTTCCATGTCATCCAGAAAGTACCCTAACTTTGTTTTCTTAGTGGCTGCACACATATCAAAGTGAATCTTCTCATTGTCGCTACTCACCTCCATACATCCTGAGTAACAGTCAATCCATGCATTGGCCGTAGCCAAGAAAGGTCGACCCAGAATAATGGGTGAATTACTTAGCTTCTCCGATATATTCATGTCCAAGACAATAAAATCGACTGGAAAGCTAAGACCTTGCACTTTAATAATCACATCCTGAACTACCCCCTTCGGTAGTTTGATGGAGCCATCTGCCATTCTAATGGTGACAGGTGTGTAGTGCAGATCTCCAAGTTTGGTGCGGTCAAAAAGGGCGATAGGAATCAAGCTAATGGAAGACCCTAGATCCACAAGGGCTTTGTTGAAGGTGAATCCCTTTATGGCACAAGATATGAAGGGTTTTCCTGGGTTAGTCATTTTGGGTGGTATAGTGCCAGAAACAAATGCACTTATGTTAGCTGATAAAACCACCTCTTTAGGTGTGCAAGTCATTTTTTTCTTTTGTGGCCCTTTCTTTAAGGCCTCAGGAAAGGGTAAATAGGTCAAATCAACTTCAGAAGCCTTTTTCTTCTTTTTGTCCCTTGAGTCTGAGTCAGAGATGGATGTGGGTTTGGTCTTATGATTTTTGGTTGAGCCCAAATCAGGTCGTTTAGGTGGGCTCTTAGCTTTTCTCTTCCTTTTAGGGGCCACAAATTTGACCCCCACACAAGGGCATGTTTGATAGATTGGAGGAGGGGTCGGAAGAATAGGTGGAGAATAGGAGTGAAAAGGCATTTGCATTCGGGGATAGAGTGATTCTTGAAGTCTCTTGATTTGATCCCCTTGAGATTTCACATGATTTTCCAACTTAGTCAGCCTTTCTTCATTTTTCTTATCAAAGTCCAACAAAATGTTCATGATATCTTCAAGAGTGGTTGCGGGTTGGGCTGGACTAGATGGTTGCCCTAAAGTGGATTGAGTGGAGTATTGTGCTGGCCTAGATTGATGTTCAGTCTGAGTCGATCTCTGTGGTGGCCATGAAAGATCAGGATTGTTTCTCCCCTCAGGGTTATACGAATTTGGATATGAATCAATAGGTGTATCGCCCTGAGTGGGGCTGACTACAGAGGGAGTTGATTGAGAACCTGTTATGTGGTCCTGTACTTGTGATCCATTATTCTAATTCATTAGAGATATCTCATCAGGTACAGGTGTATCAGAAATAGTGCATTCCTTAATTGATCTACCCAAATCATGGATTAGGTCCAAAGGTGCCTTTTGGGTTGGCTGAGTCCAGGATGCCTCCCCATGGTAGTAAGAATCAGTAGAATAGCTAGTGGCTCCAAAATATGGGCCACTAGACCCACTAGGCTGGTTGTTTCAAGTCTCTTATCCATGGGAGGAGTGATAAGATTGAGATTGTGCCTGAGATTGTCTAATTTGCTCCAGAAGCTTGGCACATTGATCTATATAGTCCTTGTTATATTCCCGGAATTCAGCAACTATGGCTTTCAATTGGTTCTGATCTAGATAAGGGATAGATCCATGAGATTCAAGTTCTAAATAAGCTGGGGGATAAGGATAATCATATCTCAGCTGGTTAGGATGAGTCTTCCAACCAGGAGGAGTCGAAATCATGGTTGGGTTGGGAGATGGAGAACCCTGAGGGTCAAAAGAATGATATGGGTTCATGGATATTTGAGAGAAGATGCGAATAAAGATAAGAGATAGTCTTCACATCAAATCCCTTCTCATGCAATCACACCCAAATCAGGCTCAAAAAGGTTTGTTTTGAGTCACTAAATTTAAACCCTAATTTGAATTACCTATGGTTTGTGCTTCTTCTAAAATCTGCAGTCAGACCTTAGTCTGACTTGAAATCACTCCCCAGATCAATAACTGAAGAAAAATAATATGAAATTTGGTAGAGATCTTACTTCTTCAATAAATTTTTCATGGAATATTTTTTTTAAAATTTTTACTATTTCGTACAATTTTTCACGAATTTTTATGTTCCAGGGGGTCAAACAGATCAGATGGACCCCCTACGAGAAGTGCAGTTTGAAACAGTATAAAAAAAAATCCAAAAATTCTTGAAAATTCATAGAAAAAACTAGTTTTCAGTAGCTTTCCAACCCCACAAATTTCAAAGATATCTTATTTATGTAAAGGACAGAATTAACATTTAATTTATAAAAAATCAGAGTGCATACTATTCTGACCCCCTTCTACTCTGTGAATTTTTAAAATTTTTATAGTGATAATTTTTCCAAATAAAAGGTGGTGCTCGAAAGCTAGTTTGAAAACCTAATATCAGATAGAATCCCAAGATTTTTGGACTTGTAATTTCACAGCAATAAATTTTTGAAAATCATCAATATTTGCTGGCCGAATTTTCAAATCTAATTTTGGTGTGTTTAAATAGTTTCCAAGTTAAAACATGCACCAAAGAAAATGATTTTTTTTTTAATTCAGATCTGAAATTTTGAATTTGAATTTATATATATATATATTTTTTTTTTTTCTTTTTTTTTCTAACCTAAGGAAGCAATAAACTAGAGGACGAAGAAGATACCTGCAGTCTTCACCACAGGTCGATGTGTACGCAGATCCTCATCTTGACAGCCTATAATCAAAACAAACAGAAGTTAAGCAAATCCAAATCTAAACTCACGTGTTACCTCCCCAGCAACGGTGCCATTTGACGGGAGTGAAATGGGAAGGTGTGCGTGTGTGTGTGGGTGTGTGTTTTTCGAAGGGCTAGGTTGTGGGTTTTGGTAGGATTAGGTGCTAAATAGGTTGGGTCAATCTAGATTAAATGGGTGTGGACCTAATTAGGCTTAGGAAAGTCTAATTGGGTAGGAGTGAACCTAATTAGGTCTAGGTCAAGTCTAATTAAATGTGTGCATGTGATTGGGCTAGGGTAACCCTAATAGGTATGAGTTAATTAGATCCTGGGTGGATCTAATTGGGTTCGGGTGCACCCAATCAACTGTAGATGCACCCAATTAGGTATGGGATGGTTCAATTGGGTTGGGGATAGGATAAGTAGTGCTATGGATAGTGGACTAGGCTTAGGAGGTCTCTACTTAGGTTTCCTAGGGTGCCCGGTGGGGTTCCTAGGTCAAAATAGGCAAGCTAGGGCTTCCAACACCAAAATCAGGAACCAGACAGCAGTATCAGACGTCCAGGATAGTGGTCAAACGTCTTATAGTAGAAAATTGGATGTCTGGACACTAAATTAGACGTCTAATTCTGTGTCAGTATGAGTTTTGGCTTCCTGGATTATTATTCTGCAGAAATCAGACGTCCAGCTAGATGTCTGGACATCCTAAAAGGTGCTGGAGAGTGGGTTATATGTTTTGTAAGGTTGGTTTTGGTTCCTAAGCGTTTGGGAGAGGGATAGGAACATGGATAGTGCTATCCATGTTTGGGTTTTGAGGCTAAGGTGCCCTAATGGAGGTTGTTTTGGGTTTGGGAAGGCTGTCCTAGGGTTTCTAAGGGTAGGGATAAGGCTATCCTCCGTACTCCTCTTATCTGGATCAGTCTTCTTCTTCCTTTATTACTTTATTCCACTGTCTCCATCCTGGATCACTTTATTATCTGTAAATAGCAATAAAAACCATTAACTAGCAAGATATCTCATCTTGTTCTAAATAGACTGATGCAATGCATGATATGCAAGATATGAGTACAATATCCACAATTTAAGATAGGTTCAGACATTATTTAGGTTGATTAGGACCCATGATTGCTGTGCAATCATATACGGGTCACGCCAGGTCTGCGGAGGTTGGGTCACGGACAAGGCAGGTGAAGGTGAGTGGGACCTCACCCTGTGGTTATGAGGTGATAATCCCTCTGCAGTTTTGCAATTTATTCAGCTGCAGGCGGTTAAGAGTTTCCGAGGTGGGACTATCTTCCTACCTTTCTTCACGTGCATCCACATCAGAAAACTTTGCTTGATTGCAGCTGATGGTTCGACCTTCAGTGCCAATTGGATGTCTGGAGCTGTGCGTGAGGGAAGTCCGCACAACCTGGGACTGTTGGCCTGGAGCGGGCAGACCTGGAGTGAGATTACAAGCAAGCTTCTCGCTTACGTCAATGGCGGCGAACCTCCTATAACTGTTAATATGCAAACGGCCTCGCGGGCTCGTCAGAAAGCTCAAGAGACTTCTCTGAGACACGAGAAATGTGTTGCAGGGGTCAACGTGGTGTGGGGCTGCCGGAGTGCACATGCCTTGGGCACCTTATGTGCGTGTGAGTGGGTGTGTTCGGGGGTCCTTTTGGGTGAGTGATAGCATGTATGGAGTGAGGGTTTATGTTCAGTGAAGTGTTGTGGAGCTTACAGGATGGTTGGCAAGGCGGATGGAGGTGTGGAGCGACAGGGGCACCTCGCCGGAGGTTTGGCCAAAGTTGGAAGGGGTGATGGTGATGGAGTGCATCGAAGGGTGTTTTCAAGAAATAAAGAGGGAAAAAGGATTAGAAGGGAAAATAAAACTTATCTGGGCATAAAGAGATGAAGGGGGAGGCCGAGATGGTGGTCGGCTCGTATTGCCGTCGCCGGAGACAAAGCGCTCAGTGGAGGGAGGACGGTGATGACAAAGGGGCTGCAGAGGCATTGGTGGGTGCGGCGTGACGCGGACGAGTGAGAGGAAGAGAAACATGCCACTGGTATTGTGGCTAGGAGATGAGGGAGAGAGAGGGATGTTGCCGGAGCTTGCTGAGCCACTGGCCGAAGGAGGAAGAGATGAATTTGAGGGATTTTCCAGCCAATTTCAAGCATGCAAGATGCGGGGTGACTTGGGTCTGCTTCTATAGGCCCTGGAGTATGGATTAGTGCTTGGAAGCTTGGCTTCCAAGCACGACAAGCTAGCCGGGTATGGCAACTTGCAGGAGACCCGAATCTCTCATGCATTCGCATGAGAGATTGGGTACCAAATAAAGCCTCAAATTGTGTTCATACTGGAGGAGATTTCTTAAAGAATCTCGCTTTCAATTTTAAAGGGGATTCTCTGAGAGATCAGGGAGATCTTGCCCTCAAAATCTTGCCAGAGTAGGATTCCCTCTGCTATAATGGTGGAGGGACCTAATTGCAAAGAACGAAGACAAAGCTAGGGGGTTTCTGCAGAGGTTTTCAAAAGATAGGGGTAGAAATGCAATTGGGCTGGACCTATTTGCAAAGTGGGTCAAGATGAATTTCCCTTAGGTCCAAATTTTTTTGAAAACCTAATTTGGACCTAAGGGATCTAATGGTGAAGTTGGATTTTGGGTTTGATCATATTTGACTAGGTAATTTATGCAAAAACCTAATTTAGGGCAAATATTTGTCTGAGACCCCAATTTAGGTCTAAAATTGCACTAGAGCGGGGGTGAATAGTGAAATTATAGAATATTGTAATAAAAAAGATTCAATCACATAATGTACTCAATTATTTTTAGGTGGAAACCCAAGATGGGTGAAAACCACGACCTAAGCCAATCTCTTGACTTAGGATTTTCGATCACAAGGTGATCAATCCACTAATCACACTACTTAAACGAGGGTAGTGTACCTCAATTACAAATCCCACCTCCGATGCCTAAATGGAGGTTTCTCCCTTCAAAATGAAGAGACGGGGACCCGACAGGCTGGATACCCAAAGTACAGAAATTAAGAAGTAAAATAACACCTATAGAGCACTTCAATAATTTAGTTGCTTTCTTATCTACTAAGCATGAAAAGAACTCCCTGATGATTTGCAGAATGGAGTGAGCCAGGAGTATGGATTTGCCCTTTGATCAGAGTATTGGCACAGCACAAGGGCGAAATGGAGCTTAGAGTAGTGAGCAAGAGATTTTTCTAATGGAATTGTATCTCAAGAGGTGTGTCTTGCCTAAGAGGAGTTGTAGTCTATTTATAGGAAAGTTTGGAACCTTCAAGAACACTTGGGAGAGCTCTTCTAGCCGTTAGAGACAAATCCCAAGAGTTTAGGATGAAATCCACACAAAATCAGTGCAATGATGAGTCTGACAGCAACATCAGACGTCTCATTATAGGATCAGACGTCTTACAGGACGTCTGATTTTACCTCTGGTCGTCTAATATTGCAGGACATCCTCAACTGACTCTATTTGATCAAAAGAAGGACGTCTGATATTATCTCATAAGACGTCTGATTATTTCATTGGACGTCTAATGAATGGTGGATTCGTTCCTGTTGTCATCAGATCCAAACAGGGTTCTAGGTTTGGAGGATTAGACATCGTTATGGATGTCTGAGAACATTACCAGACGTCTGGAAACCTAAATACTCTTCCCTACTTCTTCTGCCAAAAGATTATGTGGCCGTAAAGAGATACGCATAGAAAATCATGGCCAACGGTTCAAAGGCAGACGTCTGGAGGTGTGTCAAGATGTCTGGAAATTGTTTTTGCCTAGATGAACTCTAACGGTTAGTATGAGGATGTCTGGGTAAAGAATCAGATGTCTGTGTAAGGTTATCGACGTCTGAAAGTGAAGTCCTTCGACTGATGTTTATGAGGAGAGAAATAAAGGCAGAAATCTTTTAAATTAGACGTCTGATACACCTGTCAGACATCTTAAAGTGGAAAATCAGATGTCTAACCATTGTCCTGGACATCTGATAAAAGTATAACTGTTGGGTTTTTTGTTTCTTATTTATCCTAAGTGTAGAGAGCCTAAGTTAGCTATTTTTAGGTTTTGTTCAGGGGCTCTTTACAATATTTCTAGACTCAAATAAAATGAAAATTACAACCTTTGAAAGTTTACATGAAAAAGCCTAAGACCTAATACTTATGCTACTCGTCTTCATGCTTTTAATCTCCCATCTTGGAAAGATTTTTGAAATCCTACAAATATATTATTATAGAGAGAAAACAATATACTACGCTTTATTTTTTATTTTATTTTCTTCATTTTGTAAAATCATCAAAATATTATATACGAGTGGTTGAACTAACAATCTCCCCCTTTTTGATGATTTTCAAAATATAGCTGTAGGTTCCTATTTCCTCCCGCTAAAGGTTGTACTTGGTAGTCTTTATCTATTTAAGAAGTTTTTATATTATTCCTTAAGTTCTTACCTACATTCTTCTCCCCCTTTTTGAATATCATCATGAAGGGTTGTTAAAGGGAGTTGAAATCCAAACTACAAGAGTGATATCTACATAGTAGAGTGCATGAATAAAATTGCATGTTTAAAAGATGACAAGGCATTAAGGAAAATTGATTAGGAATAGAAATATTTAAGCATGGACCAGCTATTTGTTCACAAAAATATTAAGTACGGGGTCAAGGCCCCTTAATACAAACTTGGAATAAAAGGCAGAAAAATAGAAGCACTAAACCATTCTTCTTGATCTTGGTGACGGCGGCGATGAGCGGGTCCTTGTCCCATTTGCAAATTTTGAACATCTGATCTAAGTTCGTCGATGTCGCGGTGCATGCTTCCCATGTAGGTGTACATCTCGCCGGTTCGACGCAGCAGGAGGGAGATGCCGGAGGAGAGGGAATCTATGGCTGGATCCCATGCTTCATCAAAGCTCGAGTGGGGAGCTTCTATTTGAATGGGTCGTGGTTCATGAAAGTCTGGAAAGGGTGGAAGGGGCTCTTCTTCCATGGGCTCATTGGCGGGCTCAAGATGCTCCCCAAGTATATGCATCTTGGCGGCTGTGGCCCGGTTGTAAGGCTCAATTTTCTTGTCAACTGCTTGGTTAGTTATGGAAATCCGCTGGGTTGAAAAGATTTTGGATAGAATAGACCCAAACGGAAGTGATGCCCCATGGTCTTCATTCATGATGCGAACAATGAGGCAGCAATAATTGAAAGGAATATGACGGATGGCCAAAAAAAGGAGCTCCTTGTGTTGGCACGAGATGTAATCAAAACCTCCCGATTTGTTTAGGAGGTCCCACCCAAAAATGCGAGAGAGTAGACATGGAAGGGGTTTGAGATTTTTGCACGGTAGGGCGCCAAGGTTTTCAACATATTTTTCAGGGAGAACTAACTCTTGATTGATGATTTCTGGGTCGTATTGCCTCAGAATATAATTGAAATCATTTCCCTCATTGGGGATGGCTAGAAGGTCGGAAATAGTTTCGGATGTGATGTGTATTTCGCGAAAAATAGGCGGGTATGAAGTTCAAGTTCATCGTTGCTGTAGTCCTCAACGATGTTGGCATAAAAGAGACGGCAAATATCAGGGAACACACCAAGAGTTCCAATGCCGGAGTGGAATTGACGGTAAAAATATTGAAAGAGATGGAGAGTTTGGAAGTGTTCCCGAAGGTTCAAATGGGCAAAATCATTCCAAACAATAAAATGAGGGCATTTAACTTTGGCATTCGTGAAACGACGAAATCGCTGCCTAGCGATGTCGCCGCGCAATTGATCTGCCAAATAAGTGGAAGAGGAAGTGGAAGATCCCTCAACTTGCTTCCTACGGGGAGGCATATTTGGTGGAATGGGCGGTTAGGTTTTTGAAAAAAAATGGGTGATGTTTTGAGGATAGAATACCTGCAAAAAAGAAACATCCATACAAGAACATTCAACCAACCAAACAACATTCACCCAAAACATAGATTCAAACAATGCAATCATCATTGAAAGAAATGTGTGGCAGTATGCCTTGAGGCAATACAACCTGCCATGTAGTTGTGGCAATATACCTTTGGATTCAAGCCACTAAAATGTTGGCTTGAACCTCATGAGGTAATACCCTTGCCATGGAAGATGCAGCTAGGGCTAACAGGGTTTTCTTGACCGAGGGTTAGGGTTCTAAGGCTGATAATGATATGAAATGTGCAAGTAGGTCAAGTGAATCAAGAAGGTACTAGATGCTGCAAGGTCTTGGGTAAAAAAGGCATGGAGACGCCCTAGGAGTTGAGAGGGTATACCCATAGGAGGAGGGAAGCCTCCAAATGCACGGTCGAGAGGCAGGGAGGACGCGTGCAGAGGAGCAGAAGTTCCGTCAGTCGTCGAAGAGGCGCGACGGTCATCTGGCGGCAAGCAGAACTTCGCCAACTGCTGCTGTGGGCCATCGGGTGTGAGGGAGAGCGGTAGGGATTTTGGAGAGGAGAGTGGGACCTTTGCGAAGGGGATCTTATATCCCAAGGTCACGGAGCAAGTCTCCCCCTGAAGTTGGGGAGATTTGCATTTCAAACCGTCCAGAGAACAGTCGCGATGCACAGATTTTTCCCCGATAAGACATCTGGGGATCATGTCAGACGTCGGGATTTGCCTGAGGGATTTTGGCCCTTTTCATGGAGACGTCTATTTTATTCATCAGACGACAAATCAGACGACTAATTATATAATTAGACGCCTAATTTCTATAGGCATCCGCCCCTGGAAAATGATTTATTCCCCAGGTTGTCGTCTGATTTCTGCCTCAGATGACACTGAAGACATCTAAATCTAATATTAGACGTCCTATTTCTGCAGACAGACCTTCCTGGATTTTCGCCTAAAGTTATAGGGTCGTCCGATTTTCCTGTCAGACGACCTATGCGACGTCTAACCACATATTTAGACGTCCGACAGGTAGTACTTGTTTTGTCTCCAAGATAGACGTCTGTCAACACATCTAGACGACGTTACAGACGTCTGTGAGGGATTCCAGACATCTGATATGACTATTTTGTTAGATAAAATCGTCGTCTGTCCCAGATGTTTAGACGACGAATTTTAATGTATAAGACGTCTGATGATTAAATCAGACGTTTGATATTAGACAGAATGTGCATTTGGATGTTTGAACTGAGAATGAAGGCTTCTAACTTAGTGAATCAAGGTTCTATCTATTCTCATGACAAAGGAGGTTCCATTTAAATCACTATATTCTTTAAATATCACTTAGCTTACATATGCCTAGTTTCCTACATATATAATTAAAGCGATCATAATTCAAAAGTTTAGTGAAAATATCAGCTAATTGCAGTTCAGTACAAATAAATTCAACTTCGATTTCTCCCTTAAGTACATTATCTCTCAAGAAGTGATGTCGAACATCAATATGTTTTGTGCGAGATTGATGTACGGGGTTTTTCGAGAGGTTGATAGCACTAGTATTGTCAGATAATATTTTTATCTTATTAAATATCAAGTTAAAATCCTTCAAAGTATTTTTCATCCAAAGCACTTGGGAACATGCTAGTGCGGCGGCTATGTATTCAGCTTCTGTAGTTGATAGAGCTACACTAGATTGTTTCTTTGAGAACCAAGAGACTACTGATTCGCCCAAGAATTGGCACGTCCCACTAGTACTCTTCCTATTGGTGCGGCTACCTGCGTAGTCCACATCGCTATATGTAACTAAGTTGAATTGTGGACTCCTAGGGTAAAATAAGCCATAATCAGATGTGTCAACTAGATATCTAAATATTCGTTTTACAGCATTTAGGTGTGATTGTTTAGGGTTTGATTGAAACCTAGCGCATAAGCAGGTACTAAACAAAATATCAGGTCTACTGGAAGTTAAATACAGTAAAGATCCAATCATGCTACGATAGAGCTTTTGATCTATGGGCGTACCTGATTCGTCCAAGTCTAGGGAAGTTGTGACACTCATAGGAGTGTTCTTCCCTTTACTTTTGTACATATCAAATCTCTTCAGCATCTCCTTTTTGTATTTTGATTGACACACAAAGGTTCCAATTTCGAGCTGAGTGATTTGCAAGCCTAAGAAAAACTTGAGCTCACCCATCAAACTCATTTCGAATTCATCTTGCATAATTTCTGAAAACTTTCTACACATAGATTCATTAGTAGCACCAAATATAATATCATCTACATATATTTGAACTAATAAAATGTCTTTTCCTTTTCTTTTAATGAATAATGTGGAATTAGCTTCTCCTATAGAGAATTTTGCATTTAACAAGTAGTCTTTGA
Organism: Thalassia testudinum; assembly: GCA_037157565.1. Classification (NCBI taxonomy): domain Eukaryota; kingdom Viridiplantae; phylum Streptophyta; class Magnoliopsida; order Alismatales; family Hydrocharitaceae; genus Thalassia; species Thalassia testudinum. The sequence continues at coordinate 46,672,566 of JAZHRO010000014.1, forward strand.
GCCTTTCATACCAAGCTCTAGGAGCATGCTTTGGACCATATAGTGCCTTGTTTAATTTGTAGACAAAATGAGGCTTATCATGAGACTCAAAACCAGGAGGTTGTTTTACAAAAACTTCCTCCTTAATGAATCTGTTAAGAAACGCGCTCTTAACGTCCATTTGAAAGAGTTTAAAGCCAAGAAAGGCAGCATAAGCAAGAAGCATGCGAATTGATTCGAGTCGAGCTATGGGAGCATAGGTCTCATCAAAATCAATTCCTTCTTCTTGGTTGTACCCTTGTGCTGCCAACCAAGCCTTGTTTCGAATAACCATACCAGATTCATTCAACTTGTTCCGGAATACCCATTTGGTACCTATTACCGTTTGCCCTTCAAGCTTAGGTACTAGATCCCAAACTTCATTCCTTTGGAATTGGTTGAGTTCCTCTTGCATGGCCATCATCCAAGTTTCTTCGGAGCATGCTTCCTCGACACTCTTGGGTTCAACTTGAGATACAAAGGCGGAGAGACCAAAGGAGCAACTAAAACGAGATCGGGTTTTAACACCATCAGAAACACTTCCAATGACTTGACTTTCGAGATGATCCCTTTGATATATCCAATCTTTTGGAAGATTATGGATATTGGAGTTTGGAATGTTAGACACATCAATAGTAGAATCATCTTCATCATCCATATTAACTCGGTCAATGGAGGAATGAGGAGATTCATTGAAGGAAACATGGAGGGTTTCCACCACTATTAATGTGGTCTTGTTAAAAACTCGATATGCCTTACTATGTGAGGAATAACCAATAAAGATGGCTTCTTCACCTTTGGCATCAAATTTATCTAAATTAGAGCAGGTATTCAAGACAAAACATCGACATCCAAAAACTTTAAAATAACTAATTTTGGGTATTTTCCCATAGTATAGTTCAAAACAAGTTTTTCGCAATCCGGATCGAATTAAGGTGCGATTTAACACGTAACAAGCCGTGTTAACCGCCTCAGCCCAAAAGTACTTCGGTAACCCCGAGTCTATGAGCAATGTTCGAGCACACTCTTGAAGAGTACGGTTCTTTCTCTCAACCACCCCATTTTGTTGAGGTGTTCAAGGAAAAGAAAACTCATGAGCAATACCATGCTCTTGACAAAAATCATCAAACAAGGAATTTTCAAACTCGCCCCCATGATCACTACGGATACGAGTGATTTGGTAGCCCTTTTCAGTTTGAACTTTCCTACAAAAAATAGAAAAGACAGAAAACACTCCTTCTTTGGATCTCAAGAAGGAGACCCATGAAAACCTTGAAAAATCATCTACAATTACAAGGCAATATTTGCATCCACTGAGGCTCTCATATTTTGTTGGTCCAAACAGATCTAGGTGAAGTAGTTCTAAAGGTCTTGATGTGGATATAACTTCTTTGCTTTTAAAACTAGATTTTATATTCTTACCTAATTTACATGAATCATAAATAGGCTCATTTAAAAATTTTCCTTTAGGAAGACCTCGGACTAGTTCATGTTTAGCTAATTTTTGAACCAGCTTCATATGAACATGTCCTAGTCTTTTATGCCATATACTTAACTCATCTTTTGCTATAAGACATTCATAAGTGCCATTTTTATCAAATTCTACTACATAAATGTCTTTAAATCTAGTTCCCTTAAGAAGGGTTTCATTGGTTAATGCATGCATAATTTCAAACATTTTAGACGTAAACACTACTTTAAAGCCCTTATCATATATTTGACTTACACTTAAAAGATTATGTTTTAGTCCTTTAACTAGAGAAACATTTGAGATGGGAGAGAGAGGGTTACCTATTTTACCAAGGCAAATAATATGGCCCTTGTGGTTGTTGCCAAATGTAACTGTTCCTCCATCCATAGGTTGGAGGTCCAAAAATAGGCACTTGTCTCCCGTCATATGTTTGGAGCATCCGGAGTCCATCACCCATCGGCCTCCTTGGTGGCGGTGGTCTCCTTGTCTTCCTCCTTGTAGACCTTCTTCCTCCTACAAAAGATCTTCGATGGTGACTTGGTGTTTCTAGAGGTCTTTCTAATTTGAGTCGTCCATCCTTCATTTTGTATATCCAATTTTTGACATTATGATGTCCTTTCATCCCTACAAAACAAAGTGAAAGTTGTCTTTTCGGTATCCATTGTAAAGTGGATCCGTATTTGTTAGTGGTCTCCTTTAGAGGAGGGTCCTTTTTCGGCTCACTTTGACTAGGTTCATAAAAGCCCAGTCCAAATTTACTTGAGGAAGGTTTTTGATGGGCAATGAGTTTGTCCAAGTTATCTTTCCCCTTTGTAAATTTGGCTAGGTCCTCAAGAAGTTGGTTTGACTTTTCTTTGAGATGATTTATCTCTATTTTCATTATATCTAGTTTATCTTCTAATGCCCTAATTTCTACTCTAAGTAAGCCATTTTCATCCTTTTTAAAGGAGTTTGATTTTTCAAGCACATGGATTTTGTCCAGTAATTCTTCTCTATCTAAAAATTTTTGTTCACTCATTGCTGTATACAAATCATTTGTTAATGACTCTTTCTCAATCATTAGATTTCTTATTTGAATATTTAAAGCAATGGTTTCTTTTGTAAGAATTAGATTCTTTTCTTCAAGATCATTAATTAATCTCTTATTTTCTAAGTTTTCTTCTTTTAAAGCCTTGCTTTGGGTTTTTGTTTTCTTAAGATCTACATATAATGAATCAAAGGCATCTTGTAATTCATCTAAAGAGTAGGGGTTTACCTCAGGTTCCTCAGATTCAGACTCGGAACCATCATTTGTTGCCATTAGTCCCAAGCATGCCGTTTCTTCATTTATTTCCTCCTCTTCTTCTTCGGAGGTGGAGTCATCCCACGTTGCTTGAAACGCCTTCTTCTTGAATCCTTTTGGTTTGGAGATCTTCTTGTAGTCGGAAGGCTTCTTAGGTTTCTTCTCATCATCCCTTTTGAGTAAGGGACAATCTTTCCTTATGTGACCTCTCTTTTTGCAATTATAGCAAATTAGAGGTTCTTCCTCTCTTTTCCTTCCCTTGATCTCTCTTCTATTTCTGAGAAACTTTTTAAACTTTTTAGCTAATAAAACAATTTCTTTGTCATCGATACTTACCTCATCATCCGAAGTAGCTTTGAAGGCTAAGGTCTTCTTCTTTGGCTCCAATGAGATTAATTTCTTCTTTTGCTCCATTTTTGATTCGTAAGCCATGAGATTCCCAAGTAGATTTTCCATGTCTATATTCTCTACTTGGTTGGCTTCTTCTATTGCCGTTACCTTCTGTTCCCACTCAGGTCCAAGGGAGCGAAGGAGCTTCCCTTGAAGCTCCCCCTTTATAAATGTCTTTCCTAAAGACTTGAGGTTATTCACGAGTAACGTGAATCGGGTGTACATGTCCCCAAGTCTTTCATTCTCCTTCATAGAGAAAGCTTCGAATTCCTGCGATAATAAGTTTATCTTTGAGGATTTAACTTTAGATGTACCTTCGTGAGTTACCTCCAAGGTTCTCCAGATCTCATGGGCAGTTTCGCATTAGCTGATGCAGTTGAATTCCTCTGAGCTGAGAGCGCAGTAGAGTGAGTTCATTGCCTTGGCATTCAGTCCAAGGTGATGGATTTGCTCCACTGTGTAACCAGTTTCTGGTTTCTCGGGAATGACGTATGCAGATTCACATTTCTCCCAAATGGAGAAATCGTTGGCTTGAAGCCACATCTTCATTCTCAGCTTCCAGTAAGTGCAGTTAGTTCCTTCGAAGAGTGGTGGTCGACTGGTGGATTGCCCCTCCAATCTGCTTGTGGAAATGGCCTTCCCCTCCATGTGATCTTTCCGCGGATGTTACTCCTGTAGGCGGAAAACCTGCTCTGATACCAAATGAAATTGCACTAGAGGGGGGGTGAATAGTGAAATCATAGAATATTGTAATAAAAAAGATTCAATCACACAATGTACTCAATTATTTTTAGGTGGAAACCCAAGATGGGTGAAAACCACCACCTAAGCCAATCTCTTGACTTATGATTTTCGATCACAAGGTGATCAATCCACTAACCACACTACTTAAACGAGGGTAGTGTACCTCAATTACAAATCCCACCTCCGATCCCTAAACAGAGGTTTCTCCCTTCAAAATAAAGAGACGGGGACCCGACAGGCCAGATACCCAAAGTATAGAAATTAAGAAGTAAAATAACACCTATAGAGCACCCCAATAATTTAGTTTCTTTCTTATCTACTAAGCATGGAAAGAACTCCCTGATGATTTGCAGAATGGAGTGAGCCGGGAGTATGGATTTGCCCTTTGATCAGAGTATTGGCACAGCACAAGGGCAAAATGGAGCTTAAAGTAGTGAGCAAGAGAATTTTCTAATGGAATTGTATCTCAAGAGGTGTGTCTTGCCTAAGAGGAGTTGTAGTCTATTTATAGGCAAGTTTGGAACCTTCAAGAACACTTGGGAGAGCTCTTCTAGCCATTGGAGACAAATCCCAAGAGTTTAGGACGAAATCCACACAAAATCAGGGCAATGATGAGTCTGAAAGCAACATCAGATGTCTAATTATAGGATCAGACATCTTACAGGACGTCTGATTTTACCTCTGGTCGTCTAATATTGCAGGACATCCTCAACTGACTCTATTGGATCAAAAGAAGGACGTCTGATATTATCTCATAAGACGTCTGATTATTTCATTGGACGTTTAATGAATGGTGGATTCGTTCCTGTTGTCATCAGATCCAAACAGGGTTCTAGGTTTAGAGGATCAGACGTCGTTATGGATGTCTGAGAATATTACCAGACATCTGGAAACCTAAATACTCTTCCCTACTTCTACCAAAAGATTATGTGGTCGTAAAGAGATACACACAGAAAATCATGGCCAACGATTCAAAGGCAGACGTCTGGAGGTGTGTCAAGATGTGTGGAAATTGTTTTTGCCTAGATGAACTCTAACGATTAGTATGAGGACGTATGGGTAAAGAATCAAATGTCTGTGCAAGGTTATCGACGTCTAAAAGTGAAGACCTTCGACTGATGTTTATGAGGAGAGAAATAAAGGTAGAAATCTTTTAAATTAGGCGTCTGATACACTTGTCAGACATCTTAAAGTGGAAAATCAGACGTCTGACCATTGTCCTAGACGTCTGATAAAAGTATAACTGTTGGGTTTTTTTTTCTTATTTATCCTAAGTGTAGAGAGCCTAAGTTAGCTATTTATAGGTTTTGTTCGGGGGCTCTTTATAATATTTCTAGACTCAAATAAAATGAAAATTACAACCTTTGACAGTTTACATGAAAAAGCCTAAGACCTAATACTTATGCTACTCGTCTTCACGCTTTTAATCTCCCATCTTGGAAAGCTTTTTGAAATCCTGCAAATATGTTATTACAGAGAGAAAACAATATGCTACGCTTTATTTTTTATTTTATTTTCTTCATTTTGTAAAATCATCAAAATATTATATACGAGTGGTTGAACTAACAAGGTCAAAATAGGTTCCAAGGGCAAAATTGAAGGTTCTAAAACCTAGAAATATTTTTCCATGATTTTTAGAGGATTTAGAAAAATTTTATCCTGACCAGAACCTTGTTAAATCAAGTGGGTCTATTTTAGGGTTATAAGAAGTCATTTAATTCCTAGAATACACATGGACCCTTTTCTGTTTGAACCAACCAACTTTTTATCTTATTAATATCATTTAACCCATGTTCAGCTCATGAGAAAACCCGTTGTTATACTGCAATGGTAAAATTACAGTTTTACCCCTTGTTTCTTGCTTTATCTCTGAATGGTTATTCATGGAATTAGGACCTCCAATTAGTTATGTACAAGCTTTTTATTCTCTTTTCTAGGTCAAAATGAGCTAGTTAGGGCTCATGATGGTGTTCCCATCAATTACCAGGCTGAAAGTGGCTTGGGTAAGGTGGGTCTTGTGTTGCTTTGCCACTACGGGTTGTTACTGAATTCGGTCCTGCCTGGTTCTTGTTCGGTGTTAGTAAAATAGGTGGTTGCTGCTGAAATCCCGAATATGATGTTGAAGCTTCCATCTCGTTAGGTGATGGAACAGAAGGGGCCTGATAAATCATGTGGACTTGGCTCGGATTTGGGTTCATAATGCACCTCTGGTCTGGCATGTTATTCAGATTCGGTAGAGGTTGCGAAGAGTGTGCCAGGTTGGATGGAATTTTCCATCTGGGAGAATTGATTGCGAACCTTTGTGATCTCATCCTTGTGCTATTTTTGCATAGCCGCATTCGTCTTTTGAATGTCAGCCAGAGTCTGAAGGATAAGAGTCATTTGATCTGTCTGAGTTGGCCCAGATTGATAGGTGGGGTTAGGTCGAGGTTAAGACAGCTGATATGGACGAGGAGCTTGTGGACGGGGTTGATATGGTGGTCTTTGATTCTGATTATTTCCCGCCCACAAGAAATTGGGATGATTCCATCATCCAGGGTTATAAGTGTTAGAGAATGGGTAATTCTGGATGGCGTTGAGGTCCTCGCAGGTCTGAGGAACCTCAGAAAAGTCAGAGTATGAGGGTTCAGAGTTCCCCCAACTAGAGTAGGTAGGATCGGAGTTTCCTTTGGTCCTAGAGTCAAACAGGGGTGGATACGGGTCCATCCCCTGAGACGATCGGTGATAGATGTTATGCACAGCTTCCCTCCCAGAGGGCGGCTGTGCGAATGGGTTTTGCACAGAGGTGGCTCGCTGCAGATGTCGAGTTAGTTCATCCACTTTCTTCTCAATGATAGAGACCTTGTCCAACCAACTGGCCATTTATTCCAAGTCGACGGATGTAGATAGGCCCTACGTCTCGTGTGATCCCTTTGGATTCATCGATGCGCGGGCATTCGTCCGGTCGAATAAGCCCATGGAGTCATTATTGATGGAGTTCTCACATATATTCTCGATAATCTCACACACAGTGTCTTCGTGTTGACCCATGATATTTCCTCTACAAGTTGCATTGATGAATAAACAGATATCTTCATGGAGTCCTTGGTAAAAAGACTAGGCTTGTTCCCATTTAGGAACTCCGTGATGGGGGCACTTTCGCATGAGATCTAGGAAACAGTCCCATGCTTCATGAAGGGGTTCTCCAGACTACTGGGTGAAGTGCGTGATCTGGTGCTGTAAGGCATTCGTCCGACCAACTGGGAAGAACTTTTTTAGAAACTCGAATTGTAGTTCAACCCATGTGTTGATTGGATGTGTTTGAGTCTGATACCAGTGAGCTACTTTGTCCATGAGGGAGAAGAACATCTTTATGAGAAGAATATCCCGATTTTGGACATCTGACCCAAAGGTCTGGGCTAGATGCTTGAGTTGTTTGATATGCTGGAGGGGATCCTCGGATTAAGCCCATGAAATTTTGGAATAGCATGAATCATGTTGGGCTTGAGTTCAAAATCAGGACCTCCAGCCGGGATTTGGACTCGAGGTTCGATCGCCACCACAGCGGGATTGTAGTGATCTCACATCATGGGACGCTGTGGTGGGTTTACAAAGGCTTGGAATAAATCATTAAGGCACTGAAGTTGGTTCTGAAGGTTATTCCCTTCTTTTGCGGGTTGTGCCATGATGATTGAAGAAGGAGAATTGGGTTCAGAAGAATTAGAGGAGATGTCTATGTGATGGGGTTGCTGCACAAACATGGAAGTCGAGGCTTGGCCTAGACGAGAGTGAATCGTTAAAGGACGCCTCAAGGATGGTCTTAAGGACCTCCTACTGAACATGCACTGATGGTCTGGATGAGAGTAGAATGTGATGGACCCAATCAAGACACCAAAAAATTTGGATGACTATAGAGGTTCGGGGTGGATGATACCCCTTAGTCAGAAAGCCATCCACCTGAGAAATACCTGGGTAGCTAGAGAGGGAGAGTCCCGCAAAGACCCCTACATGGTAGAGAACCCCAACAAGTTACAGGGTTTCCCACACTCGACCTCTCTTGTCACTGATGTTCCAGGTAGACCAGAATGGGGACTTGACCTCTTAAGTCTACCATTTTTAATTAAGAGTAAGGATGCTTAAAATTCCACTTGAACTTTAGATGTATTGAGTGTAAAAAGTGACCTAATTTCATGGTTGGTTGACCCAACAAGGTGGGTCAACTTCACCTATTTATCCTTTGAGAAGTTTTAACTCCCTTCTTTTAGGATTCAAGTGAGATTAAGAGCCCGGATTTTAGGGTTTTCTTGAATAAATCTCTTCAACCAAGGCTTAGGCACACCTTTTTTAAAAAGTTAATTCTTGCTTATGAAGGTGTGTCTCTAAAACCCTAAATTGAAATCCTTAATTTGGCACTAATCTTGGTCCAATTTAGTTTGCCAAATGTGGTATATAGGGCTCAATCAAGAAGGTGGTAGCCCTAGTTACCTTAAATGGATGCACAAATCAATTTGTTGTTGAAATCAAATCAGGAAACTTGGTGAATTAGCTAGGAATGTAAAGCAAGTAACCTTAATTGATTTTATCTTCTTTTTTTTTTCAGAATGAGAGGCTTAAGAGAAAGTAATAAGAAATTACCTACCTCTGGCATGTTTGATGTGCGGCTGTCTTTCTTTGAATCTTCTCCCCTGAAACAATCACAACAAAAAGAGATATAGCAAGTTAGTACCAAATTAGCAATTGTAATACAGAATTCTAAATCGCCCGTTGCTCCCTGGCAACAGTGCCAAAAGTTTAGAGCAATCGCTGATTCGGTATTTAAGAATATCGCATTATAATATAGCCAAAAAAGTGTTCAAAATAAATATAATTTTATTACTCGAATTTAAAGTCCGAGGTCAAACACAAGGAGCAAATTGGGGTTTAGAAATCAAGATCACAATTCAGAATATGCAATAATATCAATGTCACAGTGCAAAAATATAGGAGTAAATGTAGAGCACAAAATGCTAGAGAACTCAATGTATATGAATTAAACTCAAAATTGGACGTCCGATTTGTAAATTAGATGCCTTAAAATGATGATGGTACAGTGCTCCTGACTTCTTCTTTCTTCTGCTTCTACTCCTTTTCTTTTTTCTCTTTCTTTACCGACTGCCTTTGGCTTCAATCTTCTTCTTCCTCCACAATCTTTCTCTACCTCTCTTTCTTTTGCCTTTCTCTATCTTCTCCTTCTTCAGCTTCTTCTTCCATCAGTTTCTTCCTTCTCTTTCTTTCTCTGCCTTAGCTTCTCTGCGTCCTTGTCTTCTTCTCTTTGACTTTCTTTGCCTTTTCCTCTCTTCTTCAGCTTCGCTTCTCCTCCTCTTCAACCTGCAGCAAAACCTACGCCCTACCCGTGCACAATCTTTTCTCCTTTCTCTCTTAGGTTCTTCTCTCCTAGAGCCACACACTACCGGGTAATCAGGTCAGGTACGTACTCGAGACCAGGCCCACCGATGTGCGGTGGTGGCCGAGGAGTGCAAGTCGAGTCGGGTCAATACTAGGTCCGCAGGGAGTGGTTGCGGATGAGGCCTTGAGAAGGAGAGAGAGGGGCCTCACCCCATGAGTTGGAGGCGACAAGGCTAAGGCATCAACTTATGCGTACTCGGCTGCTCGTCCAGTTCCGAGGTGGGACTAAATGTCCCGCCTCTCTTTGCACTCATGCGGCAGAGATGTTCTTTCCAATTGCAACAACTGTGACTGCCCTTGACTCCAATTGATAGCCTGGAGTCATGAGCGAGGGTGCTCCGTGCAACCTGGTACTCGGGCTTGGAGCTAACAAAGCCTGGAGCTTGCTTCAAGCTTGCTTCAAGTTCTGTGCTAATGGCGGAGGACGCCTGCCACCTGAAATCATGAAGACAGCCTCACGGCCACGTTAAAATGCTCAGGGACCTTTGCCAAGGCACGGAGAATATGTAGCGGTGGTCGACGTGTCGTGGGGGTGCCTACGCAAGCGTGCCTAGGGCACACTGTGTGCGTATGTGTGGGTGTGTTCGGAGGTGCTTTTGGGTGGTTGACAGAGTGAATGGAGTGAGGGGTTGTAATTACGGAGTTGAGGCGGAGGTCGTAGGGTGGATGGCGAGGTGGATGGAGGTGTGGAGTGACGGGGGCACCTCGCTGGAGGGATCGTTGAAGGTGGAGAAGGTGATGGTGATCAGTGGCGTCGAGGGATGTTTTTAGGGAAATAAAGAGAGGGAACGGGAGTAGAAGAGAGAGAGTCTAATACCTACCTCTAAAGGATGAAAGGGATAGGGAAGGCATCAGGGCTGGTATGGCCGACGTCGAAGACGAAGATCTTCGTAGATGAGGAGGTGGCGAAGACGAGGGCAGAGGCGACATCGACGGTGTTGTGTGACGCGAACGATGGAGAGGAAGATAACCCAACCACTGGTATTGTGGTTGGGCGACGAGAGAGCGAGGAAGGAGCCACCAGAGCTTGCAGAGGGTTGCGGCCAGCAAGAGAGAGAGGAATTGAGGGGGAACCGGCCCAATTTCAAGCTTAGGAGATTCGGTTGAATCTGGGGCTCCTTAAATAGACTTCTGGAGCGGGATTTGTGCTTGGAAGCCAAGCTTCCAAGCAAGGTAAGGTCGCTGGAGTTGGAATCTTCAAAAGACCCAAATCTCTCATGCATTCGCATGAGAGATTGGGTACAAATTATGGATCACTGATGGGTTCAGACTGGAGGAATTACTCAGAGAATCTCCCTTTCAATTTTGGGAGGGATTCTCTGAGCAATCAAGGAGAAATCACCATCGAAAGCTTGTCAGAGTAGGATTCCTCCGCTATGGTGAAAGCTCACTGGAGTAGGATTCCTCCGCTATAATGGTGGATGGACCTATCTGTGAAGACGATAAGAAAGTTAGGAGGCTGATTGTAAGGATTTTTGAAAGATAGGGGTAGAAATGTAATTAGGTTAGACCTATTTGCAAAGTGGGTCAAGATGAGTTCCACTTAGGTCCAAATTTTAATACAAACCTAATTTGCACCTAAGGAATCCAATGGTGAAGTTGGATTTTGTGTTTGACTACGTTTGACTGGGAAATTTATGAAAAAACCTAATTTAGGGTAAATATTTGTCTGAGACCCCATTCTAGGTCAAAATGGGTTCCAATGGTCAAATTGAAAGTTTTAAATCCTAGAGAATATTTTTCTATGATTTTTAGAGGGTTTAGGTAAATTTTATCCTGATGAGAACCTTGGTTAATCAAGCAGGTCTGTTTTAGGGTTTCAAGAAGTCATTTAATTCATAGGGTACACACAAACCCTTTCCTGTCAAATCCAACCCACTTTTTATCTTGTTAAGACATTTTGACCTCTGTTTAGCCCTTGAGAAAACCCGTTGTTGTACTACAATGGTAAAATTATAATTTTACCCCTTGTTTCTTGCTTTCCTCTCAGAAAGGTTATTCAGTGACTTAAGACCTCCAGTTGGTTATGTAGGAGCCTTTATTCTATTCATTGGGTCAAAATGAGCTAGTTAGGGCTCATGATGGTGTTCCCATCACCCATCATATGGTTTGAAGGTTTGCAAGGCCTCCTACAACCTTCCAAACTCCTCCTGAGATCAACTGAAGTAGGCATTAGGGGGTTTAGCCTCCAAATACCCGTGTCAAGTGTAATTATTGTTTTGCTATCCATTAGATTTTGGCCAAATCTTCTTGGTTTGATTCGAATAGCTAAGAAGCCTCTCCTAAGCCTTCTTGAACCTTCGTCGCTCATCTATAAATAGATTGGAACCCTTCCTTTACCAAAGATACATAGAAATAATATTTCCTACTCTATACACATTGTAAGAAGATCTAATGGAAGTCCTTGCTCTCCAAGCCTTGATCTACACATTAGAGAGCACTGTTATGCTATGCCATCACGCCAATCTTTTCCACATCAAATAAGTCATCTTTACCTATAGAAGCTTAGGTTCAACCTTATATTTGGGCCCTATAGGTTTTTGTACTTTGTTTTTGTTAGGTATTCACATTACGAATTCCCATCTCCTCGGGAGAGAAAATTCTCTTCAAGAAGAAGAGGGATTTGAGGTACACTACCCTCGGTCTAAGGTAGTGTGGATGTATTGAGGCTGTGCCACCCTCATTTTAAGTGGTACGCATAGTGGATTTGATCGACTAAGTCGATCGGGAAATCCTAAGTTAGGGTGATCTACGTGGAGGTTTTTACCATTGAGGTTTCTATCGAAAAATACTTGTCTTATTATGGTGAATTCTTGTCTGATTGTTTCATTTGTATTAAAATTTTTATGTTGCACTATTCACCCTCGCTCTAGTGCAAACCTACAACTTAAATCTTCCTCTTCTTCGTCTGTGGCATTGACACACCTTGGAGCTTCCTACATATCTGATTTGGGTTAAGGACCCTATTCATCTCCGCAGATCATTGCCAGAGTAGAGCTTCTTCCCCGACTCCAACGACAACATTCATTGCTTTGATCAAATATCAACCACCGTGATCACCTCGGCAAAGTTTCACCGACCATCATCCGCCCTTTGTTGAAGCTATCTAACAACTATACCCAAAGTCTATCCATCTTAGCCGGTCGAGCACTGTCAATTTCGGACTACTGCTATGATGAAGAACTGCTGAAGAAGAAGAAGGACATTTAGTCCCACATCATTCGTGGAAAGGTGCTCTTAGGTGCTAAAGTTGATTTTCCCCCATAGGACTTAGTGAGAGCGTCATGCTTGCAAAGGTGTGTGACGCCTAATTGACACTATTGAGCATGCTGGGCCCGGTGGAGGTTGGCATGTGAATGCAGCTCAGGTAGGCGTGGACCGACCCTATGGATGTAAGTGGGTCAGGTTTTGAGAAAGGAAAAGATATTTTTTAGACAGGTGCGACTCTAAACTTTCAAAAGAAAGCTTTTTGACATAGTGAATGTTCAAAAATTTTTTTTTGGTCTCTATTAAACTATTTTGTTTGTCTTCCTTTTTGCACTTAGCCTAGAATTTTATTGTCTTATTTTGTAGACTCTTGTACATTTTATTGGACTTGCTTACCATCCTTAAAGTTATTTCTTTCGCAATAAGTCTCTAAGCTTTACCAATTTTGCCTCATTTAAAAAGGAATCCATTGATAACGGTATTTGTGCAACATGTTGCTCCCTATGTTCAACCTTGAAATGCTAATTCAAGTTATAAATTTAAAAGTAGTTATCGCGCACTCAACTATATACTATGAAGTATTTTATCAACCTTTGATTGTGCACAAACAATGAGTAGAATAGGGCTCCTTTTCATAGAGTGGGTAGGCAATGGTTTCAAAGGGATAATTGGGAGGGACAAAGGGGGGCATGCATCGTTGATGTGGCCACGAGATGTGTGTTGGAATTAATGGGGTGGTAGGTTCTTGATGTAGGGAATTGAGGAGGGATAATTAAGTGATAGTGTTGGAGATGGTGATTTGTGGGAAGATGAAGCTATAGTTATATGGTGGAAATGAAGTAAGTGTGCTAAGTAATTGGAGCTTGGAATGGGTGTAGGTGCTAATGGGTGGATGTTGGAATTGCATAAAGGGTTTTAATTGTGTGTTGTGGTTGGTGTCTTAGTAATGAAAAGTGGGATGGCCATGGGAAATGAGCAAGGTTTTAATGGGTGGAGTGATTGGCTTGGTTGGAAATGGTGTAAGGGGTTATGGACCATGGGAGAAGTATGCATGAGGGCTCCTATGGGATCGTATGGGTGTGGCTCTAGGTGCACCAAAGTTGGTGTGAATGAAGCCTAGGTAATGGAGTCTACTTAGGTCATTTAGGGAGTTGGAAGTGTTGGAATTTGGTGAGGATTTCAGAGGCTTGTTGAGAGGGGATTTGTGGAGCTAGGAGTGGAGCACACTTATGGAGGTGAGGAGGTGCTTCAATATCCTTCATGAGTGATGAGTCAGCATTAGTGATTTCTAGAGCTGTGTTAATGCGCTAAAGTCGATTTTAGAACATGTGTCGTAGTATAGTGACTAAAGTGACAAAAAAGATTTAAATTTATAAACTCGAATGTGAGTCCGAGGTTGTCGTTGGGAGAAAATAATGTGCAATTCAAACCACTAATCAATTAGTCAAAATAGAGCTTAAGAGATTGATATAACAAGAAATATATTCAATGTAAGACATATATCAAACTCAAAAAAAAGATATAAGTGTTAATAAGGCCAAAAAATTTATTTGTTTCAACTAAACTCAAATGCCTCAATGATAGCGAAAACGCATGATTTGATAAAATATGATTTTTAAGTCATTGCAATGCGCGAATCCCCAATTGCTTTTAAATTTATAACCTAGATAGAATGAGTATCTAGGGTCGTCCAAGGAGGCCAAATTGTTAATCACAAGAATTTATTCTCTCTCTCACCTCTCAAATCTACAGTTGTCTCTTTGTGGATTTGATTTTTGTTGTTTTTATGGTTTTGGAAACAATCGGGTATTTGATTCGAAGATGAACTACCTATCACTGAACCTAAGTAACTAGAATGAAACCCTCTCTTCTACTCTCACCCTAAGCAAGTGCGCCTAGGGTAATTAGAAGAGGAGAGTGTGGTGTGAACTACAACTATAAGAGATGAAAAACACGCTAAATTAAAACATGAACTTGGAAGGCATATGAACTTGTATTACTAGCAATTAGAAAAATTGTAGCTGAATGCTTGTTACATGAAACAAACTAGCTAATACAAGAATTTTAAAGGTAAAGAAGAAGGAGAGATCCTCTGGTTGAAGTCTAGATGGCCCTTGCTCCAAGTGCAGTTGCCCCACACTTGAAAAGGGTTTTCCTGGCTTCTTCTTGAAGTAGTCCATCAAGGTGGGTGTCAACCACCTTGTCCCTCCTCTTGTCTAGCCATCCCCTTTACGTAGAGAGCTCCTCCTCCTTTGGCATGGCACAAGTGATAGGAAGAGAAAGAAAGAAGGCACCAAGGGGGCGGGTGGTTGCCCCCTTTATCTTCTCCTCTTGTTCCCCTTGGCCGTGAGATGTAGATGGCTATGGTGGAACCTAACTAATGGAGAAGATGATGTTTAGGTGGTGGTTAGGTGGGGTAAATATAGGAGTGGAGAGTGTAGGTTGGTGTGGCCTAATTGAAGGGTTAGGATGGCTAGATGGGAGGTAGTTAAGGATCCAATGGATGGGGTAGGTTGG
Source organism: Thalassia testudinum (assembly GCA_037157565.1). Classification (NCBI taxonomy): domain Eukaryota; kingdom Viridiplantae; phylum Streptophyta; class Magnoliopsida; order Alismatales; family Hydrocharitaceae; genus Thalassia; species Thalassia testudinum. The sequence goes on from JAZHRO010000014.1 coordinate 46,687,619, forward strand.
CTCCAACCCAATAGGTGTAAGGGGGGTGGTTATGGGTGGTTGCCACCCTTGGTGGCCTTTGGTTTTGGCACCAAAATAGGTGTTCTAGAAGGGTTCCTAGGTGGCGCCAAGATGGGTGGTTGAGATGGGTTTAGGTGTTGGATGGATGGTTGAGATGGAAGGGGAAATATGGTGCCACATGTAGGTGGTTATGGGGGTGGTTGTAGGCGGTGAAGAGGTACCATAATTGGCGCCAAAATGAAGGGTTGCATGGGTAGTTTTGGAGCCAACTATAGTGGGTTAGGGTTAGGTCTAGGTTGGGTTAAGGTGAAGTGAGGATTAGGGTTAGGTTTTTGGTGCCATGGAGCTGGACTTAGCTAAGCTAAGCTAGCTTAGCTAGCTTAGCTAGTAGGGAGTAGGGTAGGAGGGAGGATAGCTAGGGTTTTAGAGGAAAGGAGCTAGAGGGAGCTGCCTTGAGTTGCACTGGAGATGTTGGTTACTGAAGAGAACTGTAAGGAGCTACCTTAGCTGGCTTAGATTACTAGTTCTTTGCTAGCTGCTAAGTCAAGCTAAGATGAGCTGGCTTATGCTGATATGAGTTGAGGTGAGCTGGGTCTAGTCTTCCTAGAGATTACCTACCTAGCTGGAGTATCTAACTTAGGCCAAGTAGCTCAGTTAAAACAAGTTGAGCTGAGTTAAGTCTCTATGAGCTGGACCTGAGATAGCTTGAGTTGGTTGAGGTCATCTTTAGCTGACTAGAACTAACTAGTTGATGGCAATAGCTAGTCCTAGTCAGGTTGAGCTTCCAATGCACTATTCTGAATTGGAGGAGTTGGGATCAACTATCTTGAGCTAGTTTAAGTTGCCATCCAGCTGAGGTGAGCTAAATGGAGCTAAAGATGAGTTGATCCAACTAGAATGAGCTAGGATCCAGCTAGGAAGAGCTAGATCTAGCTGGAATCCAGCTGATAGGAGCTTCTTCTTCATCTTCTGCCTTCTTATGTGCCAAGGTATGCGAGATCTGACTTTCTATCTATCCCTGACACTGAAGTAAATGTATCAAAAAGACAATAAAATGAAATGCATGCCTATCTTAACTAAATTCCTAAATGCAACCCGAAAACCCATTTGCGAAGTTAAACCCTAGGAGCTAGATCTATTTTAGGGCATAAAATTGATGATAAACTAGAGTTTATCACTTAGCTCTTATTGAAATTCACAGCCATCAGATATCTATACTAGGCTATCAGACGACTTAAAGTTTGTAGCCCAAAGAAAGCATCTCAAGCCAAGCACTGACTTGTTCAAGCAAAAATCAACCCTTTCCTTTGGGCCCAGCAATTCTTCCTCTTCCTCTTTTTCTTCTCTCTCAATAATCAGATCCAGACCTGACCCAGGCCCACCTAGGCATGAGTGGCAGGTGAGGGTGTGCATGTGTGTATGGTGACCCGACCCTTTATTTCCAAGTGAAGCTTAAGGAGTCAGATTTCCTAATAAGCGGATGTTTGAGGCCGTGGCTTAATGAGGTGGGACTAGTTCCACCTCCTCCTTCGTCTTCCTTGCATAGAGAGGCTTCATCGATTGCTCTTCACTTGGCCGTTGGATCTTCAATCCAATGTCCCAGATGTGTTTTTCAAGAAGATTCACACTCAATGGGTAGAAGCTCCATGTTGATCGACCTTTGGAGATGGTTGGATAGAGCTAGGGAAGACGTTGACGTCCGATGTAGTACTGCATAAGAAACATGGCCTTTTAACCCAATTAAAAGCACCAAACATTTGACGCTACTCACCGAAGTAAACCCCTAAGTTAATTACAAGTGATGGTGTGTGTGGAGTGGTGGCAGAGTAGCTTCATCAAATCTCAGTCGGTGTCAATGGTGGAGGGTTGTGGAGGGGATGGATGGCTCAATTGACTTGGGAAAAAGGTTTGTGGAGGTGAGGAGAACCTTTTGCGTAACTCAATTAGGTCAAAGGAAGGCGGAGAAGGTGAGATAACGAAGGTGGAGGTGACAGCGACAGTCGACTTCGGAGAAGGAGGAGGAGGTGAACAATGGAGAGAAGAAGTTCCCTAGATCTAATAGAGAAGAAGATACACAAAACCTCTAACCTAATTTTGCTAAAGGATGAAGGAAGAGGGGTCTCAAGCTTTACATGAAGCTTCGTGGAAGCATGGGAAGGCAAAGCCCTCTACCTATTGTACGTTGCAGAGGGCGAGGAAGGGGGAAGAGTAGGCTCAGAGGTGCAGTGGAGCTTGGCCATTGTGGATGAAGAAGAGAGGATATTCAGCTAAGTCACGCACACCCGTGCTTGTGAACACCAAGGCCTTTATATATAAGAGAATACCACATCAATTGATCCCAAATTTGCAAGTTTTGCTTGTGAATTTAGCTACTATGATCCTTGCATATCTCTATTTGCTAGAGGGGAATTTCTCTAAATTGGAGCTCAAGATAATCCTTACCAGATAGAGCTTGATCTCACGATCAATCCCACCCAATTTGGTGGGATTTGGTTGGGAATTGACTGCTCAAATCGCCTTGCAAATCTCATCATGTATTGGTTCATTCGCTGCCGCGTTCCATGATTTCTCGAGGAAGAATGCAGTGGTGGATGTCTGAAATGCAAGAGAAGATCAAAACTTAGGGGGCAGGTTGTAATGAAAACACCAAATGTAGGGGTATTCATGTGATAAATAGAAGTAAATGGGCTAAAATGCAAATAAGGTCAAGATGAACTCTAATTGGGCTCAAAATTTGAGGTTAACCTAATTTGGACCCAACGAATCTAATGGTGACCTCAAATTTGGGTTTCTAACATAGTTTGACTAGTTAATTTACATAGAAGCCCAAAACATAGCAAATTCCAGCCTAAGTCTCTATTTTTGGTCAAAATGGGTTCCTTTGGTCAAAGTGAAGGTTCCAAACCTCTTAGAATATTATTCAATGATTTTTAGAAGGTTTAGATTACATATATTTCTACCATAACCTATTTAGTTGAAGTGAGGTTGTAATTACAATTTTTATTATTAAATTTATCCTTAAATTATAGAAAATCCTGATTTAATCAGTACGAGCTGACTTCTTGGGAAATTAAGTTCATTTGACCTTAGATTAAGCTTTGATTAACCCCGTAGTTAATCTAGAATTTTAATTAGGTGTTAAAATAGCAGAATTAACTTATTTTCTCCTCTTCCTCTCAAACTCAACTTAAAACAGTATTATGATTTTCTGATATATATCAAGGAGCATTTATCATTGCAATTACGCTAAATTAGGCTAGTTATCACCAATGATGGTGCTACCATCAAGTTGCACCTTGGTCTACTCTAGCGTCCTCTGGCTCATGCTTAGTACACAAAACCCTAATTGTGCTCCTATTTTTTTTAGTGGGATTTTTCTTTGATTGTGAAAAGAAAGAAGCTATCTATATTTTTTTTAATCTTCTCTTTTATAGATTTTTTTGGACTTTTGTCTTTAATTGAGAAAATAGGAAAGTATTTACAATTTCTAACTAATTAAAGCAATAAATGTTTTTGCGATTTTCATCTTTGCGAATTTTTTGGCTTTTAAATACGAGAACATATATAAATAAGAACACAAACACTATCTTTTGATTAAATGGAAGATGACACTACAACTTGGAAAGAAATACTAAACAAAGTTCATTACATCAACTATTTGTAGCTTGATCTACTTATACAAAAAACTAACAAAATCTTTACAGGTTTGCTTCTTCAATGCATGCCCATGGGGATGGTGGTTACAAGCATGATGTGATGTGTCCTTTGGCGAGGGGCTTCGTGAAGGAACGAGATATAAGTGGGAGTTGGGACAATGATGGTGGTAGTGGTGATAATAGGGGTGATTAGTATTAAGTAATAAGCTATCTAGCTATGTCAAGATGGAGTGGTGAAGAGACCTAATCTATGATGTGAGAAAATATGCATTTAGTTAATAATACGAAACAATGTCGTTGTACATGTAAATCCGATCAACTCTTAAATTTATAATTCTTAGATAGTGGAGCATATAGGATTGTCCAAGGAGGCCAAATTGTTAATCACATGAATTGATTCTCTCTCTTGCATCTCAAATCACACTTATATTTTTGTATTTTCAATTTTGTTGTTTTTAGGTTTTCAAAACAATTGGGTATTTGAAGAGTGAAGATGAACTACCTATCACTAACCCTAAGTGATAATAATGAAACCCTTCTCTTCTAAGCTCACCCTAGGCAAGTCCACCTAGGGTAATTAGAAGAAGGGAGTGTGGTGTGCACTACAATTATAAGAACAAGAAAAACACACTAAGATTGAGACATGAACTTGGAAGGCAAATATGAATGTGTATTACTAGCACAGTCGATGACAAGTAGCTAAATGCTTCTGCAAGAAAAAAAAAGAGAAAACACACTAGCTAATATAAGATAAAATAAAGATAGAAGGGGAATCCTCTGTAGAAGTCTCAATGGCCCTTGCTCCAAGTGTGGTTGCCCCACACTTAAAAAGGGTGCTCCTTGACTTCTTCTTGATGTAATCCTCCTCCAAGCTCTCTCCTCAAGGTAGGCATCAACCACCTTAAGGTTCCTCCTTTGCTTGGCCGTCCCCTTTATGTAGATGATCTCCTCCTTGGTGTGGCACAAGGGAGAAGAACGAGAGGAAGAAGCCACCAAGGGGCAGGGTAGGTTGCCCCCTTGATCTCCTTCTCTTCTTCTTCTTCCTTGGCGTGAATGGAAGGGGATGTAGGGTGGTTAAGGGTAGAACCTAAACTAGTGGAGAAGATGGTCTTCAGGTGGTGGTTAGGTGGGGTGTATATAGGAAGAGAGAAGGGTGGTTGGCATGGGGATTAAGTGTAGGGCTAGGATGGGCTTTAGGAGGTGGTTAGGTGATCCTATGGTGGAGGGTATTTGGAGCCACCTAAAGGGTTTCTATGGGGGTAGTTATGGGTGGTTAAGGGACACCTAAAGGTGGTGCCAACCATAGAAGGGTGGCATGGTTTGGTGCCAACTTTGTTGTCTTCTAGAAGGTGGGTAGGTGGAGGGTTAGGATGGGTTGTAGGCTTAGGTGTATGGTGGTGATGAGGGGGATTTTTGGAGGGAAAAGTGACATCAACTAAGGGATTAGCTATCGGCATTTTGGCGCCACTTTTGTGGTGTCTCTTGGTGGTGTAAATGGTTGAAGGGATGTGTAATGTTGGTCCCAAAGTGGAGTACGACTAGGTAGCTTAGGTGGACTTAGGTTTAGGGTTGTTTGGTGGAGCTTAGGTAGGTGGGTTTTAGGGTTATGAAGGGATTGTAAGGAGGTGACTAGCTAAGTTAAAACCCACCTAGCATAGATGAAGCTAGAAAGTATCTAAGATTTTTCTTCCAAATTATTATGAAAAGTGGAAACTATATTATTCCCTAACCACCACTTAGCTAATAACCACCATATTATTATGAAAAGTTCAAAATAGTATTATTCAAGTGCCCATGGATAAATACTAAATCAAAAAATGCAATTAGGAAAGCAAATGGATTAACATTAGCGAATTTATCTTGTTTAGGACATGAAAATGATCCATTTGTATTAGCAACTCAAGTACACCAAGTGTTTTATGTCCAACATCCGATACGCAAGGATTGGCATTTTGTTGTCAGAACAAGACCTAGAGATTTATTTGCTATGGAAGAAAAATTCGATGACTTAGATAATTATGATACAGTAGATGGCTACTCCTATGATTCGAATGAAAGTGAGATGGAAAGTATGCTAGGTGGTGGTTAAGGAATTCTAAGGCCAGGAAAGTATCTAAGATTTTTCTTCATTGAAGCTAGAATTGTGAATGAGGCTGGCTTTAATTAGATGTGGTGCATATTTTGTAAATGTAAGAATATCCTATCATGTTGCGAGGGCTAAAGGAATTTGACATTTTAGTTCACAATTTTGATCCCTCCTCGAATTTCAATTCACATTTTAGTTAATAGTTAACTGATCCATGATCCTTACTCCCAAAATTGAGTTCCATTACTAACCAAGGTCCATCCACTCTTTTAGACATGGAAAATGCGCAACAGATTGGCATGGAGGAGACAAAACATGGTTGTAAACTAGTCAATAACTTGGTTTCTAGATGCAGCTAAACTAATTGGATGTTGCAAACCATATCTAAAAAATCCCAATTACAAACTCTCATGCATCAAATAACACTTGTTCTTGATGGTAATAAGGAAAAACCAAATACTTTACAAATCTCAAGAGGCATGCATGAACAACACAAGGCACAACTGAAAAGCATAATCATCTCAAACCACAATTGGTATACCAACAAACTACACTTCATCTTCAATGCAGATTATCATAAATACAGTATTTGCAATTTCTAATTTCATTTAAAAAGTACTTGCAAATGATGCTTTCAACATTATGAATATTTTTCACTAGTCTAAATAAAGTAGGTACTACAACTAGTTTTCGATAGTATCTTAATTATTTTCCAAATGAATTGATTAAAACATGCAAACTATAACTAAGCAATCCCAATTACTAACTAACATGCATCAAATAACAACTTATACTTGACAATAATAACCAAGGAAAAAACAAATACATTGCAAATCTCAATAGGCAAGCAAGACCAACACAAGGCACAACTGGAAAGCTGAAATCATCTCAAACCACAACTGGAATGCCTACAACCACTCTTTTGTTTTCAATTGTTACCCATATCACATAGGAAAATTTCCCTATTTATCCTGAATGCCATTGTCGTACTAATCAATTATGTGGATAGGATGCCCACTCCATTATGATCACCCATTTGTTTTAAGCAAAGAAATCTATCACATCAAAAGCATCTCTCATGATACAGGTAGATTTTCCCTTAATAATTGATCTTCAAATTGCATTAATAGATATCCATATGAACTATAACATTACATAGTCCATTTCATACAAATCCCAATGTAAATGTTGTTGAAGAGTTGGCTAAGCATAAGGATGAAAATAAAATATATCTAGGTGCAACTACCATCGAACAAATAAGCTCTATTATGAAGGACATGACACCTCTAAATGATTGCTACAACAACCCTATTTACTGGAAGGACTTCTATATGTGGCCAACCTTTTATCTTGATCTTTAGAAGGTGCACAAAAGTCAATGGAATACCTATGAGAACCAATTCTATCCTACTGCTCGTGAATATGCCTTCCCTGTTGAGTAGAGACTTCAATACATACCCTTTAGAATGAAAACTCTAGGCTATCCATATGATGTTCAGTTTCAAGAATTTCAATATTTCTTAGTTATGGATTTTTACCATGTAGATAGGCCAAATATTTTTACCGACTCATTCAGTCCAAAATCTTATTCCATTTGAGATAGAAAATAGTTGCTAAGGTGAACTACTCATATAGATAAGTGAGATAAATAGTCACCATACTTGAGCAAACAAATAGATACGTAAGGCAAATACAATATTCGAAGTTATAATGAGATGGTTAGTATCATGGTTTGCTACTTTATAAGTGGTTTAGGTTTACATCTCATCTTTAACACATTGGCACTAATAGAACATGGACTCTATGTTTCCTTTATTTGTTAATTTCTTCAAGTTCTTCTAAACTTAGCCAAAAAACACATACTTGAGTAGAAAAAATATTACTTTCAACTCCTAAGTTTAAACCAAGCATAACACATACTGCACATTAGTCATTTATCGTGCAAGAAACAGATGATCACATATACAACACACATATGACATCCTACATTTTTTATTAGAACAAATTTCCATTTTACCACTTAACTTCTTGCTTTTGAAATTACATAATCTACTCAAAATGCATGAAGGAAAAAGGCTACATCGAAATTTGGAGCATTAATCACATTTGGAGATATTGGTCCATGGAAAACTATCATATAACAGACCACAAATCCAAACCTGCAAGACACGAGTCTAGAACTTGGGTAAGATGATGACAAGCGAGCATGCGAGATTAACGAGTGTGCGGTGGGCTGCTTTCAGTGACAAGCGGGATTGTGAGGATGAATGGGCTTGGGGGAGGGGGCTGAGGTTGGCAATGAGTATGGGAATCAGGGTAGGCACTCAAGGGTTTTTGGTGGCAGAGGTCATGGGGGAAGAGAATGGTGGCAGAGGTCATGACTGGGGGAGTTGGATGGGTCAGGGGCGGTGAGGTCGATGGTGAAGGGGATTAGGGAAGGGAGGGAGCAGGAAGAGGAACCGGTTGTTGCGGGCCTTGGGAGCGTAATGGGATTCACAAGGGGATTTTGAGAAAGTGCTAGAGACCATCGGGTGGTCATAGGTGAGTGCGAGGGGAATCAGAGGTGGAAGGGGTGGTGGAGATATGGCGATGGAATGATTGATGGGAGATTTTGCAAGGGGAAGATGGCAGTTGACTTCGTCGGATGGCAGCGGAGATTGTGGGATGGTAGGATCTGAGGGGAGATTCGCAAGGGTTTGGAGTGCGATGGAGGGGGTGGCGGAGCATGGGGGTTCTTCTTTTGGAGGTGTGAGGCGATTAAGGGGGTGGCAGGTGTGAGGAGATTGGGTTTTACGGGGCTTCACAATGGAAAATTTGGTTTTCCTCAGCAGTGGGGTGAATTTTTGGGTATGCAGGGTTTTCACTGAGGTACGGTGGATTTTGTCAAAGGTAGGGGTGGAATTTTATGATAAAATTTTAGGATTTTGTGATGGAGTAGCAAGAAGAAATTAAGGAATTATGAGAAATTTTTGAATAATGTGCTTAAAAAAAGTTGCTGTAATTTTTTTATTATTTGTGAAAGTATATTTTAAATTATATCTTGGTGCACTAATTAACAGTAACCTTTTTTATTAATATATACCATGAAGATGATCAATACATCACTTCCTAAATTGTATTAATATTGATATTTATATTCACCAATGTAGTGGCAAATAAATGATGTCCTTAACTCATAAAAATACCAATGAATAAAATTTGTCGCTAAAAGTATTTGTCAATTAACATATTTACATAGCGGCAAATGATATAGCTATGTCGCTAATGCATGACTTTACGGGCATAAAAAATTACCACTAAAAAATTGTGTTAGCTAACTTTTTTTTTTAGCGACGAATTATTTGGACATGTCGCTAGAGGGTATTATTAGCAGCATATAATTTATTCGTTGCAAGGTGAAATGTCACTAAATCTATATTTGGTTGGTAGAAGCAGATTAATTGAAAAAAATCTCAGTTGGAGTCCTAAAGAGCGAGCTAATCCTTAAGGCCAACGTCTACTTAGTTTTAATCAGGCTTGGGATGATTGTCTCTTGGAATGTGATGGGCCCTTTAGATGGGTTGCGCCTTAGGTTGAGAGTTGTAGGTGTTAATGTGTGTAACTTTCAGTAAATCCCACAATTAAATAGCCTTTTTTTTTAATAAATATATGTAGGGGTGAGGTGATTGGAGTGACAATCAAACAACCAAGATCTAACAAAGGGTTTATGCAAGCAGCTAAGTTGATTTGAGTTTGAGTTATTAGGTGATGGAATGGAAATGTAATGGGTGGGTGGTGGGGATACACTTACAGAACCATCATCTACACTTTTCTCTTATCTAACTACTCTGGCCCACCACAGAAGAGTACCTGTAATCATAGTAAGATTAGAGAAAAAGTGAGATAAAAGTTAATGCAGAAAACACAAAAAAAATCGAAGAGCATTGCCTCCTCGGCAATGATGCCAAAAAGATGAGCGAGATTTCATACATGGAAAGATTTGAGTTAGAAAACCCATCGTCGTAGTGTGTAGAAATCTGCTAACCAGGTAATATTTATACTAAAACTCAAAGTGAGCCCCGAGTAGAACATGGGGAGGGGAACGTTTGGTTTGTGAAAATCGTGCTTTCGATTTTATTTGTTTTTGGTTTTTTTATCCTTTGAGATTTGTTTGGTATTTTTTATAAGGCAAAAGATCAGATCGATAAAAACTTTATCTAACTAATCTACTTGCAAAATAAGAGAGAAAGAAAGAGAGAAAATATCACATAGATCAAGCAATGTCTATTACAACTAATTAAAAATACACTAGCAAAGTGATAAAAGATAGATAGAGGTGAGAAAAATCCCCTTAGATGGCTGCTTGGAGAATAACTCACTTTGACGACGCCTCGGACGAAGGTGGTGAAAGGCTGGATAAAGAAGAACAGAGCCAGAGAAGGAAGGATGACGTCGTGGCGAGGATCTACTTCTCAAATGTGGTGAGAGGATGGCCATGGGATGCTCCACGATGGGGGATAAGAAGCAGGAAAAAAATATTTGTTTCCTATTCTGGGGGAGCATCCTAGGCTTGAGACAAGCACTCTCTAGTTGCTGAAAAAAGCTTACGTGCCCAGGTTGCTGTGCTGTTCACACGTGCTTTATGCTGTAATTGGAGATTGGGGGGGTTTACAAGTCTTGAACCTACGACCTTCTCTTTGTGATAAGTCTCTCAACCAATGAGCTATGGAGATCTTTATGTCAAGAAGACCTTGTAATTATTTAAGAGACGTGACACTCCTATAGCCATTGGATGAAGATGCAATGACTTAAATCTAATGGTGTGGATGGGGAGAGGCTGCGATGGCCCTTGGGTAGTCTGGATGGCTTTGATGGTGCCACATGGCACCATCAGGATCATCCATCGTCATTTCTTCACAAGTGGTGCTATGGATGTAGGATTGGGTTGATTTTCAAGTCATTGGGTTGCAATCGTCAATCTGAATCCATCCATGCAGTTGAATTTGGCATCTGAGGTTCAGATTGGTGCCACCATGCCCCTTGGCCTTTAATCTTCCTCTGACTGCATAATGTGCTATGGGACTTCGGTCATGACAATTTCGGAGGCATTGGACTCTGATCATCATCCTCGTCAAATCTGTATGATTAGATCGTCAATCCGAGGCCCTAAAATAAATCTCCTCTCCTGGCCACAAAAGAATGCAAATTAACCTATAATTTATACAAACTATTCTAAATGTAGATTGATGCATGCTATGCAATATTTATAATATGGAATGCATCTATAAGGTTAGGAACATGCATAAGTAGGCATTTTATCCTAAATGGATGTGTATACATCAGTGTGTGTGTGTGTTATAATTGCAAAAGTGTGCATGGGATTGTGACAGTATGTTAATGGATGTGTAGGAGGGTTTGCATGGGCTTGTCTTGATGGGACCAAGCTTGCCTTGAACCTGCATGCTCTTGTCTACTTCTCCTTATCTTTAATTGTTGGTTGCTTCTCTATCCCCAGAATGCAGGAGTGGCTTCTCTGCATCATCTTAATCCAAATGTAGCTCCTAATCATGGTCCTACATATATAAAATCTCAGTGTTACCAATAGGACCATAAATGATAAACTTTAAGTCAAGAATGTACATATGCAATGATGCATGAAATGCACGAGATAAATGCTCTATTTACAAAATGCAGGCTAGGTTATGAGCTTAATTTTGTCAATTTAGGTCTTATGATGGCTATACAATCATACCTCCATGCCTAAATCTTACTAGTCCTTAGCAAGTGAATGCATAATTATCTAAACCCTAATTTTTTCTTTCTTTTTCTTTCTTTTTCGTTTGCCTTTATTACAAATATATTGAGTTGCGATTCAAACTTTTAGATATCAGTTGTCACCATCCCCCTAGGAAATAGTACTTAAGATTTCATCTTCAGAGACTCAACAACACCTAAGTGCCTGCTAAAATGTAGACATCCTATGTTCTTGCCTTATTCGGTAATTTCTATATCTCTCTCACATTTTTCTTTCTTTCTTTTCTCACATCTATTTTTTTTATTTGATTTTTGTGTAGGGTTTGGGGGTAACTTTCCTTTGGCTACCCAATCCACCTAAGATTTAAAAGGCTTAAAAATGCTAAGCATCCAATTAGTGTGAGTGTGATTCATTGTATGGAGATTGTAATGGACCCAAGGTAGCGCTAAACTCCAGGCAACCCAGTTAGAAAAGTGTTGCCTATAGGTTTGTCTTTTTGACTGAGTAGCTTTCTCCCTACCACTTTTTCTGTGGGGTCAACAACAGGTTAACCTAGTGTATATCTCCTCGGGCACTGCATATACTTTTACTTCCCCACTATGCCTTATTTAAGGTTGTGAAATGTGAGGGCTGGGCTCTGGAGAACCTATTCTGGGGGATTATCCATCACAATTTGGTAGCCATGCGTGTGTGTAGGTGTAGCTATGCTTACTTGTTTCTCCATCTATATTTTTTTCGCATACAAAATTTTCTTTCACTCTATTTTTTTACTCTATATTTTTTTTAGATATATATTTTTTTATGTTTCTAATTTTTCTCTTAGTACGTGGTTGATGCGAAAAATATGCAATTTTGTAAAGATACGAATTAAGTAGTTGTAACACATATAAATTAATCAACTTTTAAATTTATAAAATGGGGAAAGTATCTAGGGTCGTCCAAGGAGGCAACTTTAGTTATTAATTTGATATTTTCTCTCTCGCTCTCTCAAATCTTCTTTTTTTTGGTGTTTTCTGGGTTTTGTGAATTTTTAGGGTTTGAAATACGGCCAACGAAATGAGAATTATGCCTAGTGAACAAGATGTAATAGGCAAGTGCGCCTAGGATAATTAGAAATGTGGAGTGGGTGCACAAAAACCAAATAATTTGAAGCTTGAAAATCAAACACACGGAATAATGAAAGGCACTTGATATTATAAAAGTAGAAGTTGTCTACAAGTACTTAGGGAGGTCAATTATGTTGAGGGGTCCACACAACTAATCCCTAAGTAGAAGAATGGTTCTACAAAAGTAACAACAGTAGTATGAAGTAGAAAATCTCCTAAATAAATCTGAAAAAGGAGAATCTCCTTTCTCCAAGTACAGCTACTTCTGGACTTGAAAAGGGGTTCTCCTTGCTCCTTCCTTGAATGCTCCCCATCTCTAACTCCTTCTAGGGTGGTGGTTGTCCACCCTAATCCTCTTGCCTGGCCATCCTCCAATGGTGATCCTTGGCTTGTTGCCTTGAAAGATAGAAGTAAATGTAGGGCACCAAGGGGGGGTAGAACTTCCCCTTGATCCTACTCCTATCTTCCTCCTCCAAGAATGAATGTAGAAGGATTTATGTAGATAAATTGATTAAGCCAAAGATGGGTTTTGGTGGTGGTTATAGGTTATATTTATAGGATGGGAAGGGGGATTGATGGCACCAACTATGGTGGAGGTAGGGTTAAGTGGGGTGGGGTATGGGGAGGGCTAGTATAGGATCTTGTGGTGGTGGTTGAATGATGGAGGGTGGAGGTCGTTTGGTGCCATAGGAAGGGTTGTAAGGGAGTAGGGTTAAGTGATGTTGGTGCCAATTATAGGTTCTAGAAGTTCGCGGCAAAATGGATGGATGGGCTTAGGTTTTAGGGTAGATGGTGGGTAAATATGTAAGGGATAGTTGGTGCCAACTTTAGGTGGTGGTTGTGGGTTTTCTTGGCTCCACCTATGGGTAGTTGTGGTGGTGGTTAAGGGTTGAAGGGTTGCTAGGTTTGGCACCAAGTTGAAGGGGTGTGAAAGGGGTTGGTGGTAATGCATTTTTTTGGTGCTAAAAGGAGAGAGAAGGTGGTGGTTTTTGGGTGATTTTTAGGAGAGGTGGTCGGCAATGATGAGCAGGAGTAGGAGTAGGAGCTCGATTAGTGTTGAACAGGTTGTTTTGGAGATTAAAGTGTCTTGTTGTAGTAAAGTCTCCTAAATCACTCAATCAACAAATAGAATTTATAATTCGAATATAAGTTCGAGGTCGAACATAGGGAGCAAATGTTGCATTCACGCACTAATCTCAATCATAATATAAATGAGCACAATAATTAAGCCAATAATGATATTCAAGGAAGAATAATTACTCAATAATTGATCATCAATGTATAACATGAGTTTGACATAGCAAAAAGAATGGAAATGATCCTAAAAGTGGTGATTTAAATCACCTTTTAAATCCACATTTAAGCATGCATCTTAACCATAGTACTTAAATTATTGAATAGTAATTCAAATAATGCCACAGTGTCTAGATGCTACAGTGCAAAGACACTGTTCATCTTCTTTAAGTCTTCTCTTCTTCCTTCTTTTAGCATGCATAGTCTTTCTTCTCTAGCCTTCTCTTTCTTCTTCACGCACAAGGGCTACACATCCTTTGAATTTTGGCTAAGTGTCACACAAGGACACTCCTTCAGAGAGCAAAAGACCCCCCTCCCACACGCTCTCTTTCCTTTTCTCTCTTCTCCTCTTTCTTTCTCAGATGGTCGGGTAATCGGATTATGCGCACTCGGGTCCAGGGCTACCGACGTGGGTAACAAACAAGGTGTGTATAGGTTAAGTCGAGTCAGGTCGAGTCAAGTGAGCATGAGCGAGTGAGCGGGGACCTCACCTCCGTGGTCTCGAGGTAGACAACAAGATTCACAAAATCAATTTATGGGCTGCTGCACACCCCACTTCTTACAATGTGGGACTATCCCACATCCTCCTCATCGCGTGCAGCTACAAAGGGTTGAAGCTCCAATTGCGTGTACTCTCGCAGCTGCAACCTCCAATTGGGGATCGGGATGACTTCCTGGGGCTAGTCCGCTCTACCTGGAGGTGACACTTGGGGCTTTCAATTCTTGGAGCTCAAAGAATGAAGGCAACGATGGTGGAGGTAGCAGAGCTCCAGCGAGGACACTTGAAAACAAGAATATGGGCTAAATGCCCCAATTAAAATGCTCAGAAGGTTCGCAAGGATGTAACGAGGGCATAGGTGGCTGTGGCGCGTTGTGCGGGGGCGTTCAGTGGTCGAATGAGGTCAGAGTAGGTCGCATGAAGGTGGGTTGTTCGGTGAGGGGATTGGGTGGACAAAAAAGTGAAATAGGAGAGGGCTTTTGATCATAATGGAATGACAAATCTTTTGGAAGTGGAGTGGAGTGGTTAGGTGGTCTGTGGTGGTGGCATAGGCTCGCCGGAGCCCTTGCCAGAGTTGGAGAAGATGGAGGGTAGATCGTGAATAGCGGTTGGATTGAGGTGTTAAGGAGAGAAAAAGGAAGTAGACGAGAAGAGGGAGCATTAGGACCTAACTAAGGGACGAAGAGGAATGAGATCCGTGCTGGCTTTGATTGGCTGGCGTCGGAGGGGATGAACTCTTCGGTGAGGTGAACAGCGGCGAGGAGAGGGGAAGATGGCACCTGTTGTGATCGACGAGGCATGGAGGAAGGTGGAGAGGATCACTACACTTCCAATTTGGACGTTGGAGGTGCAGAGGAGGGAGGTCGAGAAGGTCCTCTGGAGTGTAGGTCAGAGGAGGTCGGAGATAGGGATTTGAAGAGGTTTTTGGCCCAAAACCTAGCTAAGGAGATCGGTGAAGCTTCATAGGATCTTATATATGGCTTAGAAGGGCGTTCCAAGTTGGAAGCATGTGGTTCTTGCGCTTATGGGATACCCACATCTCCCATGCATTCGAATGGGAGATTGGGAAAGAATTGGAGTCCAAGGACGAGCTTAATTGATAGAGAGTTCCTCAGGGAATCTCTATTTCAAATCTGAGGCTAATTGATTAAGAATCAAGCAAGAAATCCTCACTTGAAACTCAAAGGTGAAGGTTTGACCTTCCAAAAATGGCATGAGGACCTTTTTTCAAAGAAAGATGATAATGTTAGGGTCCCATTTGCATTTATTTCAAAAGTTTGGGACATATGTGTGAGAGAAAAGAGTCAGATGGAATTGAAATGTAAACTAGGTCAAGATGATCTCTGATTGGGCTTAAATTTTGGTACAAACCTAATTTGGACCCAAGTTATCTGATGGTAAAGTTGGATTTAGGTTTTGACTAAGTTTGAATAGGTAAATTGCATAGAAACCCAAGTTACAGAAACTGTTTGCTTGAGACTCTATTTTAGGTCAAAATGGGCTCTGATGGTCAAATCAAGGATGCCAAACCATAGAGAATATTTTTCTATGATTTTTAGAGAGTTTAGGTGAATTTTATCTTGATCGAAACCTCAGTAAATTAAGCGTGTCTGTTTTTAGGATTTCAGATGTCATTCAATTCTCGTAATGCGTGAAAACCCATTTTGTCAGCGTGGACCCTCTTGTTAAACTTTAATGCCTATTTAACCTTTAGTAAACCCCTAAGAAAATCCACGGTCATTTTGCATTCATAATATGATGGTAAAAGTATAGTTTTAACCCTGGTTTCATGTTAAACTCTTATAAAGGATGTGCAATGAATTGTGGTCCTTTGGCGGTTATGTAGGAGCCTTTATTAATGGAATATGATTAATTAAAGCTAGATATGGCTGATGATGATGTTATCATAACTTAGCTAGCTAAGCTGGCTTAGCTAATAGCTACTAGTTGAGGGTAGGAGCTACAAGGAGAAACCTTGAGTTGACTTGAACTTGCTAAGTTGTCATAGAGCTGAGGTGAGTTGAGATAGAGGTGCCTGTGAACTCAGTATATAGCTTAGTTGGCTAGTTCTTTGCTAGCAGCTAAGTTAAGTAATGTTCAATTGAAATGAGCTATCTTTGACTTATCTGGAGCTGAGGTGAGCTGGGGCTGAGCTTCATGAAGACTTCCTAGCTAGCTTAGCTAGCTAGCTTAGGTATAGTAGTCAAGCACAACTGATTTGAGCTAAACTAAGCTACTTGAGCTGGAGATGAGCTGCCATGAGCTAGTTGATGACTCTTCAGCTAGCTTAGCTTAGGTAGTTTTGGACTAATAGCTAAGCTTAGTAGAGTTGAGTTTCCATGAGATGGGAGAAGTTGAGATGAGCTGGATTGAGCTGGGATCTAGCTAAGGTGAGCTAGGATCTAACTGCAATGAGTTAGGATCCAGCTAGAATGAGCTGGACTGAGCTAGGATCTAATTATAATGAGCTTCTATCTTCTTCTTGTCCTTTTGCCTTTGATATTGTCTGGGATTTCTTGGTTTCTACCGTGTCTTCATCCCTGACAATCAAATGAAGGATATTAATACATAAAATGTCAAGAAAACATAATAATGCATGCCTAAACCTTAATCATGCATGAATGGCTAATGCAACCTAATACCCCAATGCAAATGCTAAAACCTAGGAACTAAGTGTAATGTTAGCTTAAGAATGATGATAAACTACTTTTTATCATACCCCCATTCTTATCTTTTTGGTAGTCTCTTAGCAAAATTGTTTTGCAAAAATCGTATTAGGGAAAACTAATTTTTTTGTTTTTGAGGAGAATATTTTTTTCGAACTTTAATTTGAAAGATAAGGAAGGTAGGAGATTTGTTTAAGATAAAACATTGGGACTTATCCTTGGATTCAAAGGTTTGCATAAAATACGATTTTTATATCTTCCCAAGAATTCAACTAATTTCCCCCTCTAATTCCAATTATCTCTTCGACCATTTTTGCAGTAAGAACTTCCTTGACTTAAGAAATCGATCCAAAATTTGTGTGATAATGAAAATTCAAGTATCAGTGCTTTGTTATTAGCCAAATCTTTTTTTTCTGTGATGTTTTTGTTGTTTTCCCCAATGCTTAGACTCAGATTAGCCTTAACAAAATTTTGTTAGAAACGTCGTCCCCGTTACTGTTCCTCGAGGAGGCTCATGCTCCGACACTGTAATAGCAACATCCAAGACACCTCTAGGAGCCCTACAACCTGACACCTTATGGCACTATGAGAGGAACTCCTAGCGAATCCAGGATCTCACTTTGATACTTCAGGATAGTATCATTTGAGACACCTGAATCATAAGATGTGCTTATATGCTACGTACATAGATATGGAATATAAATATGGAGCAAGCACCGAGGGGGTAACATGTTGGCATCACTTCCTAAAATGAGAGTTTTCTCCTCCATGGTAGGGACTCATCCAATCAAAATAGCTTCAGGTTTCACCTTAAGTTAAACAAGGGGATTTATTTATTTATGTGTTTTCAGACTTTGCTTTTGTTGGTTGTGTGTGCGAATAAATTTGACAATCAGTTTCTTCAAGGGTTTAAGAGGATTTCTTTGGGAAATAAACTACTTGAATCTAAATTTTTAGACCTGGAAAGCCTGACCAATGGATCCTTGGATTCAACCTTAAGTTTGTTAAAGATTAAATCCCTTGAGTACCTTTGAAATATAAAGTCTCAACCTTAGTCCTGAGTTTTTTTGCAAAATCCTCAAAAGGTTTTTCAATATATGATTTTTATTGGTTTTTGAAAATGCATGCAAAGATGTCTACAAAATTTTTGTATTTTTGGGTTCTGAAAATCTTGAAATGACCAAAAAAATTTAAACCCCCCATGCTAAAATATGCAATGTCTTCATGCATAGGAAAGGAGAAAGATAGAACTTGAGTAGAGAAGGTCTAGATCAGGATGGTCAGAACCTGAAAGAAAATAAAAGAAAAGCAGGAAAGGAAATGTTGGATTATCTCCCAACCAAGGCTGTCTTTTATGCCTTTTCAGCCGGGCGTGGAGTGCATAAAAAATCAATAGGGTAAGCCATGTAAATCTTGTGAATCAGAAGGTTGATTTCGAGAATTATCCAGATAGGCTTTAATCATTGGACATTGGTGGTTAATGATATATTTGTTTTTGGATCAACAATGTCAATAGCATCATACAGATGAGGTTTGAGGACAATATAAGGGCCGGTCCATTTAGACTTCAACTTTCCCAGAAAAATCGTAATCTAGCATCAAAAAGCCAAACACGCTGATTTAGTTCAAAAGTTTTCCAGACAACATATTTATCGTGAAAAAGTTTAGTTCGGGCTTTGTAAATCCACACGTTTCCGTAAGCAAAATTACGAATTTCTTCCAATTTAGTTAATTGCAGTTTACAGTGTTTTTCAGCTTCAGTTAAATCATAATTAAATTGCCTAATCACCAAAAAAGCCCTATGTTTGACTTTGACTGGGAGATGGCATGTCTTTCCATAAATAAGGTGAAATGGGGACATGCTAATCAGAGTTTTAAAAGCAATTCGATTGGCCCATAAAGCATCGTCCAGCTTGCTGGACCAATCTTTCAGATCGAGCCTAACCTTTTAATGAAGAATGCTTTTAATTTCTCGATTCGAAACTTCATCTTGGCCATTAGTCTAGGGGTTGTACGAAGTATAAATTTTATGATTAACCCCATATTTAGAAAGAAGTTGACAGAAGTGAGAATGGGTGAAATGAGAGCCTCCGTCACTAAGAATGGCCTTTGGAACACCAAATCTAGAGAAGATGTTTTTCTTGATAAATTTAATGACAACCCAATGATCATTGGTGCGGGTGGGTACTACATTCCATTTCGACACATAGTTGATTGCAACCAAAATGTTTAGGTACCACAGGAGTTAACGAACAGTCCCATAAAATCAATGCCCTAAACATTAGAAATTTCAGCTTCCAAAATAAGGTTAAGGGGCATCATATCCTTTCGAGTCATGTTTCCAATGCTCTGGCAATGAACATAGGACCAAAAAAATTGTTGAGCATCTTTGTGTATGCTAGACTAATAGAATCCAAAACTCAAAATTTTGGCCACAATTTTCTTGCCTGAGAAATGTTTGCCGTAGGTCATTGCATGACAGTGGTTTAGAATATCATGAAATTCTAAATTGAAGCACACTGCCAGATGATCTAGTCAGTGCAAATATGAAATAAATTGGGCTCTTCTCAAAAGAAATATTGCAAAGAACTTACCCTTTTAGATTTAGGCCAGTCACTAGGGATTTGTTCAATTGCTAGATAATTAGCTATAGGGGCAAACCAAGGGAGGTTGGAGACTGCAAGGAGGGTTTCATCTGGAAAGATATCTAGAGGGGTAAGCACACCATCCATTGTTAGATGGGATAGATGATCAGCCATTGCATTTTGCGATCCCATCTTGTCCTTAATTTCAAGATCAAATTCCTAGAGTAAGAGAATCCAACGGATAAGGTGGGGTTTCACATCTTTCTTATTCAGCAAATATTTTAATGCTGAGTGGTCTACATAAACAACGACATGCGACCCCAATAGATAAGATCTGAATTCTTCTAGGGCATACACAATGGCAAGAAGCTCTTTTTAAGTAACTGTGTAATTCCGTTGTGTATCATCCAAAGTTTTACTTGCATAGTAGATAACAATGGGCTTCTTGTTAATGTGTTGCCCTAAAATCACCCACATAGCAAAATATGAGGCATCAGTTATTAACTCAAAGGGATGATTCTAATTAGGTCCCCAAAAAATCGGTGCATCAGTGACTTCTTTCTTCAAATTTTCAAAACTCCCAAGCACTGGTCATTGAAATCAAAAGGTTGATCTTTGGTGAGAAGTTGACTTAAGTATTTTGAGATCTTGGAGAAGTCCTTGATGAATCTGCAATAGAATCTCACATGCCCCAAAAATGATCATATTTGTTTAACAGAGTTGGGCAGGGGAAGTCTAGAAATGGCATCAATCTTAGCTCGGTCTACCACAATTCCATCTTTAGAAATGACATGGACCAAGATGATGCCTTTCTAGACCATCAATTAACTTTTTTCCCAACTGAGGACTAAGTTGACTTCTATGCATATTTATGCAAAATCATCAATGTTAAGATATGTGTCGTAGTATAGGATGAAAAATCGCACAAACACCTAAATTTATAAAGCTCAAAAATAATGTGAGTGTGAGGTCGTTCGCAGGGAGAAAATATAGAATTCACAACACTAATTGTAATATAAAATAGATAAGCACAACAATTAATTATCACAAAGATTCGCAATGAATGATTTACTCAAAATGATATTCGATTATAAATAAGAGTATCTCAAAATATCGAGGGATAAAAAGATAGAAGAGTGCAAAAGTAATGGTGATTTAAATCACCACATAACTCCCTCAAATTAAGCACATGTCTTAACTATCAAATTACTCAATATGGCTACAGTGGTTAGAACCACTTAACCACGTTAGATAAGTCCACAGTATCAAAGTTTCAAGCCAAAGCTAAGCACAGAGCCAATTATCCTCATAGAACAAGGCATAGAGCCTCAGCAAGATGCACAAGGGTGCCTAAGCACAACACAAAGCCATCTCAGAAGCTAAGTGTTAACTTTTCTTCAGCACGCACCCTGAGGAAGCATAACCTGAGGCAAAACCCTTCCCCCTTCCTCCTCACAATTTCACCTCTCAAAACTAACTTGGATTCCAGGTAACGAGGTAATTGGGCTAATAATCGGGTCATGAGCATAGGTGACCAGACTCGTGTGCATGTGGGCATGGGTGTGGTATGAAGGTCATGTGAGTGGGGCGTGAGGGACCGTACCCCTCTATGTTACTTGAGGCGAAGAACTAAAGTCAACAATTCCTTTTATGTGCCTCTCCGAATTTGAAGTGAACGATGTGGCACCAATAGGTGCCCTCTTCTTGTTCATGTGATGCGACTGAGGATTTCAACCAAGTGAAGTAGCTGTTCTTCTCCCTTCATTGATTGAAGATGCAGGTTACTTTGCAGGATGATTCCGTATCACCTGGATGTGGAAGCAATGATTATGATAGTCGGAGGGTGACAATCAAAGGCGGAGGAAGCAAACCCTCTAAAGATACCTGAGACAGCAAAATACAAGCTTCAAGCCCAAATTAGAAGGTTCTGGAGCATCACCATGAGGCGAGGAGAGTGACGGTGGTGATGGTAGAGTGTTTCATAGTGTTTGGTGGCCGAATAAAGTCGGAGATGATGGACAGAGGATGGGTTGTCCGGTGGAGTGATTGGGTGATGGTGAGGCAAAATTAGTTGAGGGTTTTTGAAGGCAGAGGTGAGCAAAAGCTTGTGGTGGCAATAGCGAGGCATTTGGTTGCGTGTGTTGGTTGGGTGAGCTCACCAAATCTTCACTGACCATGGAGAAGACAGATAGAGAGAGTGGTGGTTGTCGGTCAAAACGAGTGGGGAGGAGTTGGAAATGATCTGGAGAGGGAGAGGAAGGAGGTTACCTAGCTAAAGGATGAAGGAGATGAGGACTCGGAGCCGGCTATGATTGGCCTGCGTCGGAGACGAAGAGAGCTTTGGAGAGGGGAATGGCAATGTCTGAAGGGGGAGGAGGCTCTTAGCAAGTATGGAAATGAGCGAACGACGGAGAGGAAGAGTTTCCCCCTACCTATGGTATGTGGCAGAGAGTGAGGAAGCCAGAGAAGAAGGGTTGCCAGAGCAAGTTGGAGCAGGCCGAAGGAAAAGGTAGAAGAGGAGATTTTGACGTCAAAACTTGCTAGAGAGGACGGCCGTGCGTAGGGTAGCTTAAATAGAGCTTCAGGGCAAGCTTTGAATGAGGCAAGAAGCTTGATTTCTTCGTTGTTTTTTGGGGAAAAGGTTCCCCAAAATCTTTGAGCTCACCTAAGCTCAGAATCAATTCCAATCTCTATGATGGAGTCGGTTTTATTCCTCAATGTCTGGGTAACGATCTCTCCTATTTTGGAGGGATTTGGAGCTAAATTGAGAGAGGAAACTCCCGCAGATCCCGTCCTGAAGGTGCATTCCCACTTCAATGGCGACAGGGACCTGGATGTAAAGAAGATGACAAAGATAAGGAGATAAATGCAAATAACTTAAAAGTCAGGGGCTTGATTGAGAGGAATAGAGTTTTAATGGACTGAAATGCAAACTAGGTAAAGATGGGCTCAGATTGGGCCCAACTTTCCCTACAAACCTAATTTGGACCCAAGGAATCTAATTGTGAAGTTAGATTTGAGTTTTAACCACGTTTGATTGGGTAATTTGCATAGATATCCAAATTAGGGTAAAATCCCGTCTATAACTCTGTTCAAGGTCAAAATAGGTTCAAATGGTCAAAACAAGGGTAGAAAACCTCTTAGTATATTTTCATATAAATTTTATCTTGACTAAAACTTCTTTAATTTAAGTGGGTCTGAAATTAGGGTTTTGGGTTTTGATTTAGTTCTTAAAATGCGTGAAACCCTGTTTCTGTTCGTATGGACCCACTCCTAGGACTTTAATGCTTAATTGATCTTACATTAACCCTTAGAAAACCCCATGGTTACTTTGCTTTTGTGATGTGATCTTAAAATTGTAGAATTAATCTATTTTGTTATTTTCTTCTCAAAATGGATCTGAATGGAATTACGGTTCTTAGGCATCATGTAAGAGCTTTTGTCTCTTGATTTTGACTAATTAAAGATAGTTGTGGCTAATGATGTTGTTACCATCATACCCCCATACTTAACTTTTTCTAGTCTCTAGCAAATTCTTATGGAAAGAACTAAATCTCTAGACCATGCTTTAATGTTCAGATGCCTGATTTGTGCCTCTCTAGAAATTAAATCAAAATGCCATAAATAAGCCTAGAGGTACTCAAGTACCAGCCAAGATCAAGACTTGACCAACTTCAACCTGAGTCTGCCGCGAAGGTTTTTGAGGCCCGCAAAAAATGCTCAGAGGTTCATTGAACCCAATGGCTAAAGCACCCGTGCATAGAAATATCATGTCCAGGTTAGTTTGCTACTGTATTTTTATGAGAGAGATAGAGAAATATTTTTTCATTTAGAGAGTTTTCTCTCTTTTCTTTTATTTTTCCCTAAATCTGGCCTCAGATTAGCTCTAAACACAGTCTGTATCAAATTCCTTGTCCCCACCATCAATCCTCGAAGGGTCCCTGGCTTTCGATGCGTCGGGATAGCACCATCCATGACAACCCCTAGAACCCTGGCTTTCAACACTTCGAGATAGTGCCGCCTATGGCATTCTATAGATGAATTCAGGCTTGATGATGGGAACACCATCATGAGCCCTAACTAGCCCATTTTAGTTTGGAATAAAAGATAAAAGCTCCTACAAATTCATCTGAGGGTTATATCTCCACCACATTGTGTTTTAAGAAGAGAATAAGAAACCAAGGTTAATTCTATAATTTTAACAGCAAATCATGAACACAGAATAACCAAGGGGTTGGTTATAGGTGAATCAAAGGTCAAATGATCATTAAAAATAAATAAGTGGGCTCATGCAGATAGAAACGGGTTTTTGCGCATTTCGAGAATTAACAGTAACCTAAAACCCTAATTTTACACTCGCCTAAATAAAAAAGGTTCTGGTTAGGATAAAATTCATTTAAACCTTTTAAAATTCAAATAAAAATATTCTATAAGGTTTGGTATCTTTGATTTGACCATTTGAACCTATTTTGACCTAAAATAGAGTCTAAGACAGGAAGTTGCGTTGATTTGAATTTCTACATAAATTACCTAGTCAAACTTGGTCAAAACTAAAATCCAACTTCACAATCAGATTCCTTCGGTCCAAAGTAGATTTTTACCAAAATTTGGGCCTAATCAGAGTCCATCTTGACCTAGTTTGCATTTTGGTCCAGTCTGACTCTCTTTCTCT
The DNA here is from genome assembly GCA_037157565.1 of Thalassia testudinum. Classification (NCBI taxonomy): domain Eukaryota; kingdom Viridiplantae; phylum Streptophyta; class Magnoliopsida; order Alismatales; family Hydrocharitaceae; genus Thalassia; species Thalassia testudinum. The sequence goes on from JAZHRO010000014.1 coordinate 46,711,916, forward strand.
CTTTCATAACCCCAACTTTCGAAATCCTTATAAAAAGCCCCCTAATGTCTCTTCATTTTATTCAAATTGGTCCTTGCCACCATGGCAGGTGCAAACCCAAAGGTGCTGAACTTCAATCAGGGATACCCCCTGATTTCTCTTGATGAGTCCATTAAAATGGATTAATATTAAGCCTAAGTATATTTAATCGTATAGTTTAGGTGTGTTAATAATGGCAATTAAGTTATAAAATATTTATACGCCTTATAATTTGAGTTTATAACATTCTATAACTTAATTATTTTGTTATTTTTATGTGCAGGTAATAACACCCAGAAAGAATAAGGGTAGGGGGATAATTTCCCCAAACAGCCGATTCTTTCCCCCCTCCCCCACCGGACATTGGGGCAATCTTCTCCAACGCTCGCCGGCCAAAAACAGAAAGGGATTTGCAAATCCCTGGATTGGCGCACGGAGGGAGAGAGAAGACTTAAAAAGAGAAGAGGCGGCGTGCACAAGGAGGAATTCCGCCCCCCTGCGGGGAACGGCTCTCTCTTATCCAGAGAAAAAAGAAAAGCGTGCACTGTGCCACACTGCGTCCTCTTTCCCCTTGCAGGGAAAAAGTCTCTCCGCCCGCACACCACCGCCGGTGCATCCTCCTTGCGCGTTGCAAGCAACCGCGCGCCAGCCCCAACACCCTCTCCATCGCCTACAGACCTGCAAAGCCACACTGCCCACAGTGCCTGCACGGCCTCCTGGCTGCGTCCCTGCAGCCTGCACGGCCATCTTCTAATGCCTGTAGCCGCGCGCCATCACCTGCCTGCACCCAACACCGCGCCCGCACATCCCGCAGCGCATCCTCCTTGCGCGCTACAGAGCAACTGCACGCCATCCCCCGCACCTCAACTCTGCCCGCTCACCATCTTCCAACCACTGCAGGCGCACACCAGTGCGCGTGCCTTCCAGCCTTCACCTCCCCCACGCCACAGTGGGTGCTCGCACCCAAGCCCGCGCCTCTCCTCCAGCGAGCCCCACCGCCAGCTGCAGGCGCACTCCACCCTGCGTGCCTCCACGCCACCTGCAGGCATTCCCTGCACGCACACCAGCACGCACGCGCTCGCTCAAACAGCCGCAGCAGCAGCCGCCCTCCAGCAGACCGGCGCTCTTCACCTCCGGCCACCTCTGGCCACCGCCTCCGGCCACCTCCGCCGCCGCCGCTGCCACCGTTGGAAAGCTCTCGACCTCGCCGTCCTCTTGAGCCCTACATCGACCCCCGCGGTGCCCTCTCTCTCTCGCGAGGAAGAGAGAGAGCAAATGCTATGTTTTTATCTTAATTAGAAATTACATTCAATGCCATTGCCACCAATTTGATTTTCTTTATTATTATTATATTATGGCAGAATTGCATTCAAGCACTCATAGTTCTTTCTAATTGCATGGTATTGATATTGGCTAGTTTAAAGATTGATTTTGGACTTGATTTAAGTACTAATTGTCTTTAGTACACATCACGTGAAAATTGCATTAATTCATCCTAACTTTATTGAGGATTTCTGTGAGGGAAGACTGCACTTACACCCTTAACTTTTTAGGTTATTGCAAATCTTCTTTCCTTCACATTTTAAGTCCAATTTGAAAAGGGATTTCGCACTATCTGAAATAACATTAAATAATTAAAGTATTGATTGCATCATTGCCTCCCTGTGGACACGACCCTCTCTTCTGCAAGTGGTTATTTTTATTGTTTTTGATCAGTCGATTTTTCCACCACTTAAATACTATAACGCTAAGCGAAAAGTCGACCGTCATCTCTGTCAATCCCTTTTGAATTTGGAAGGGATGATCTTGAGGTCATCCCTAAACATCTAAACCTAATTCTATATCGTAAATTCGTCCAAGAAGCTCATGCGAATCCTTGATTTCCAAGAATCTTCTTCCTGAAAAATCGAGGCTTTCAACCTATTTTCCAAGGTTGGGAGCTTGCTTGAAGGCCTATAAAAGACCCTCATGGACTGCCTCACCTCCTTAGCGAGTTTTTGGGCCATAAAACCTTCTTCCTCTCCCTTTCCGACATGCTCCAAGCTCCGCTCCGACAAACCTCTACCTCTGACTCCCTCGTCGGCTGCCACATACAATAGGCGATAGGTTTTGACTCCCCTCTTCATTTCGTGTCTTGCAATACTAGCGTGGTGCTCTTCGACCTCCTCCTCATCATCATTCTCCCTCCCAGAGAATTCTTCGTATTCGGAGCTGTCATATCATAGCCGACTCCTCCTCTGTATCCTCGTCATCCGCTAGCACCTCTTCTCGATTCTTCTTCATCGACTGATCACCCCAGCACCTCCAGACTTTGGTTTCAATCACAATCACACCCGCTCCACCACCATCTTGATCGTCTCTGGCATACCTCTGATGACCTCAACAAACTGCTACACGGCACCAAACCACTCACCTCCAACTCCTACACCTTCGCTGTGTCCACGCGAGCAAAACCACTCAAGAAATTGAGGGGATTGCTATGCCCATCACCTCCCCAAACACCTCTGCCTCCGCACTCACATTCCTCCTTCGTCAGCCCACCATGACCACTCTCATAGCACGCCATAGCCACCACCACATTTGCCACACTCGTGCGAAGTTGTTGAGCCATTCTGACAAGGCCGAGAGGTCATTTTCTCCCTTTCAGGTGCTCGCTAGCTCTCCACCACTATAGGTCATCTTCCTCGATGTTGAACGATTACGAACCTACGCTAACGTGTTTGTTTTGGAAAACCCATCATTGTAGTTCGAAAGCGAAGGATTCGAGTTCAACAAATAAAATTTATACCGAAAAAAGAATTCCGGGTCGAACTCAGGGAGGCGAAAGTTTGATTTAAAAACTTCGCGTTTATTTTTTATTTTGTCACGAAGAAATTCAATTTAAACTATCTAAGTATCTACAACAAATAAAAGAGAGAGAGGGAGTAAGAGAGAGAGAAAGAATACTATACATGGAAATCAAAATGAGATTAGAATAGACAAGGAATTTATCATAAAAGAGTTCATTCGTTACAACTAGAAAACATAAAACAATTACTCTAGAAAGCATTAAAAGAATGGAGGGAGAAATGTCCTCCTCGACGATCGCTCGGAGGACGAATAGACTACTCTAGAAAGCAGTAAATCTATACTAGAAAGCAGTAAAAAGAATAGGGAGAGAGAATCCTCCTCAACGGTCGCTTGGAGGACGAGCCGGACGGGACGACGCCTGGACGAAGGAGAACGAAGCGGGACGAAGGAGGACGAAGCAGAAGAATGGGAACGAAGCAGCACGCTGTCGTCGTCGCGGGATCCACTTCCGAAGGGGGACGAAAATTTGGACTTTATCTCGCGAGAAGCATCCCGGGTGTGGGACAAGCTTCTCTTGAGCTTTGGAGAGGTAGAGAGGAGAAGGAAGGGATGAAAATTTCGTATGGAGGGGGTCTCCTTTTATAGTTGCAAGGAGTGGGGGCAAAATGGACATTACATCTTCAAAATAATAAATAAGGGGTCTTTAGTGACGGATAAAACCGTCACTAAAGCCTCGACGTCGCCGTCGCCGCCGCGCCCACGCGCGCCCGCTCGGCTGCCCGCGCGCGTAACGCCTACGCACGTCGCTTGATTTTCAGTCGTCCGATCGCGAGATCGGATGGCTTAGATCGCGTCCGCGCCCGCTGCGTAGCGCACCGCCCGCGTGTGATCGCGCGTTACGCTCGGCGTCCAATCGAGCGTCGTCCTGATTGAGCGCGTGCAGCCGTTGGATCTTCATCTGACGCTCGTCCGCGCCCGCTCGCCCGCGCCTTCCACCCCCTCACCGCGGCTCGAACCCGCGACCTCCACTTCGCCCGCAGCTGCGTCGCCGCTGCGCTACGCGGACGAAATGGTCGCGCAGACGCTTTTAAGCGCGAGCGACCGCAGCCGTTGGATCGAGATCCAACGGCGGAGAGGAGACGGTGCGCGGTCTTCACAAGATGCATGCGGCCGATTGGGCGGCTGAGATGGCGCCACGTGGCGCCATCTTGGCCGTCCATCTTCTGGAAGTTGTAGATGGTGCCACGGATGTCGGATTGACTCGATTTTTGTGTCGTTGGGCTGCGATCGTCGATCCAAATTCATCCGTGTGGTCGGATTTTCCATCTGAAGTGCGGATTTACACCATCCTGGCCCTTGATCTTCTAGGGTTCCCCGGTCTCTATCTGATGCTACGGATGCCTGATTAGGGCGATCTTGGAGTCGTTGAACTCCAATCATCACCCTGATCATATCCATACGGTTGGATCTTTGATCCGAGGCCCCGATAAAATATTTACCCTGTCCAAGCACATAAAAGGAGACAATTAACCTCCATTTTATTCAAACTACTCTAAATGCAAGATGATGCATGTAATGCAATATTTATATCATGAAATGCAATCCTATGCTTAAGAACATGCATAAATAGACATTTTAAGTAGTGTAAATGTGTTTACATCATACCCCCATGCCTATCTTTTGCTAGTCCCTAGCAAAAATTATATGCTATTTATAAAAGAATTAGGTTAGATTATTTGGACCTGAGTTATTTTCAATCATTAAGAAATTGTTTACTTAAGAACTGAACTTTCAAAGACACAACAGTGCCCGGGTATCAGCCAAAATGCAGACCGCCTCAAGCCTTGCCTTATTCAAAGAAAAATTTCTTTTTCTCTTTTTACTCTTTTCTAATTTTTCTTTTTTTGGATTTTCAAATTTTAGGGTTTAAGAGTGGCTTTCTACGGCCATTCAACTCACCCAAGATTTGATGAGAACCCTAAGTTTTAAGCATCTTATTGTGATTGTGATAGACTCGTTGACCGGCAATTAGAACGGACTTCGGATTTCTACGCCTCTAGGTGACCTCAAAAAGAATTCTGCCTAAAGGTGTATCTTTACAACCGATAGCTTTCTCCCTACTTTTATTTTTTTTAAACGGGGTCAACACAAGGGTGAATCCAGTGTATATCTCCCCGGTTTATTCTACTTCTCCGCTTCTTCCTAAGTGTTTTGGGAATTTTTAGCGCATTTTCTGAGCTGGGTTCTGGACAACCGGTCGATGAGCTGTTACCACCGACAACTTGCCAGCCATACTCGTGCGGCGAAGTGTGGCTTATTTCTTTTTGTTCTTTTCTCCTTTTTGATTTTTTTTTTCTTTGTTTTTTTTTTTTTTTTTTAAGTAGGTGGCTTCCCTGGTCTAAGATTTACCTAAAGGCAGCAAAAAGAGAAAGGTCCAGTGACTGGGCTCTGAACAACCTACCTATGGGCTGTTACCCATGATAACTTGCCAGCCATATCACCCTAGAAGGTTCATTAGCTACCCAATTTCCGTTAAAATCGCCAAACAACGAGTCAGTGCAAAGAAAGTGTGTAGATGCTTAAAACTCAAAATTCCCTTAAATCAGAGGGCGGGTTGACAAGTCGTGTACTTATCACCCAAACTTATTTATTCCAATTATAATAAAATTCAGGTTGGCGAGAACTCGAAAAACAAATCCACATTTTAGTGGATACATAGGCTGATTAAGTCCAAAGACCTGAAGGGTCTTTGTGTTCAAACCATAATATAGTATTTCTTAAGATCGAAAATTTTCTTAAACCCAAATTCCCTTTCCTAATTTTGATTTTTTTTTTTTATAAAATAAAATAAATCTACGGAGCTGACGAATGAATTCAAAGATAAATATCCACCCCCCATGCCTATCTAATGCAATGTCCTCATTGTATTAAAAAGACATAAAACAGAGTGGAAAAGAGTAGAAAGCACCTGAATTGCGTGGATATCGGGTCCGCTCCGAGATGAAAATGAAAAAGAACTGTATATGTGCTGAGTTTAGTGCCTTCAGCTAGGCACACTATACAAAGAAAAGAAATGAAGAATTCAGAAGTGCAGGTCAAAATTAGAATAAACAGAAGAATCCTCCGACCTGTCAACAGAGGTCCACAGATGTGGACCAGATTGTGGTGCAGACCCATCCCCCATAATCGAGAATATCTTAGGTTCTGGATAAAAATTACCCAAAACCTAAAATCAGAATGCAAGCGGGGTCGGGCCTGCAATTTGTGAGGATGCAACCCAAGGCCAAAATATCGGGTTACAGAGAATTGAAGCTCAAAAGGATAATCGTTAAATGTGTGCTTGAGTTTGACATCCTCGAAACAAATGTCGTAAGGGTTCTGATTTGATGGTTTCAGCTTAAAAGGAACCCTTCGACTCAATCTTCCATTTCCTCCAAAATTGACTTCCCAAATCAGAATTTCCCAGCTCCTATCCTCCTCATTCGGCATATCAAATTCCATGACCTCTTGTATATTCATCACCCCGTCTGAAATCTCCAAGTCTAGATGATGTGGCAAAATCAAAATTGACTTGGGTCTAATTATCTCAAAATTAGAATCATCAATAAGCTCAACAGGGTGTAACTGATAATCAAGGCATTGAACTGATTCTTCTAGAAAATGCGATTCTGGATCCGTAATGTGTGCCCTAATAAGATCAGTTTCCACAGTTATTGGGCTACCAAATGATCTATCAGATTCCTCAGGCCCAATCGTCTCACAAAAATCGTGATCTGAAAACTCGTGTGAGACTTCGCAACTTGAATCTTCACCATCAAAGAAATCAGGATCCGTATCAATGTATGTCCCAAAATCAGTTGTCACTTTGTGTTCCCAGGAGACATACGTTTTCTCGTAACCCGACTCAGGGATCTCAGGTGAACAAATCAGATCATCCTTAATTGGTTGCTTTAATTCAATCTGGTCAGCCTCGTAACACATGTTCCCCCCAACAGGTGCCTGAGCGGGTTCTGTCATTGGCTTTCCTGAAGAGGGTTCATCCTGGGAATCATCCCAAGATTGAACCAAAGCAACCACGAACCTCATCCTCAATTTCGCTAATTTCCCAAGTAGAAACTCACCCGGGTTCTTATCATTAACGTCCTGGAGCCAATCCAACAAAGACTTGTTTAAATCATCAATCATTTCAATCAAGGGCTCCAATCTCTCAATGCAAGGTATTGGCTGAACTTCTAACGATTGTATGATATTTCTCAAGTTAGCCAGAACCTTATCTTGAACCTGATTAACCTGAACCAAATGAGTTGGTTCAGGATTGGGCGGGTTTGACATCAAAGCAGAGGAATTAACGAATTGAGATTCATTATACCATTCCTGAAAATAGGTCATTTCAGAATGTTCAAAGGATGGTGATGACCTAAAGGCAGTGAAATCAGAGGATGGGTAAGGATCGGTGTATCCTTCTTGATTGTAGATCGTATTAGGTTGTTCATGAAAGGAGGACGATCTATAATCGATGTAGCTCTGAGAAGGATAGAAATCAGAATCAAAGTGTTCAGGGTTAGACCCTAAACACGGAGGTCTGTAATTGTATCCCCAATCCGAATTATCCCAACTAACCGATGGTTGATTACAATACGAGTCGGGATAATCGTCATGTTGCGGATAATTCATGACAGGAGTGAAAGAGCGGGAATGCGTAAATATGTGGAAGGATTCATGAGACACGGGAGGAAGAAAGGTGCTCTGCAATACAAACAATCAAATCTGTCCTTAAATGGGTTAGCCTACAGACCTACAGACTCCCAAAACCCGTCTTGAGATAAAGGAACGATTTGATCTACTTCTATCTATTCAATCCAACCAGTTAGAAGGAGGGACTGGGGAGAAGGTTCTTCCTTCGGCTTGCGCCTCCGGTTCCTAGTGTACCCCCCAGCCACGATCGTTTGACTCTGCTCCCCTAGCTAGACATCAGATTGAACAGTAGAAACAGACTAATCTAAAATAATCTCGTTCTGAGTTCTGAAGAGCGAGTCCAATCCTTAAGGCCAACGTCTACTCTGTTTTATTTAGGGCTAGGTTTGAATGTGCTTTGGAATGTGATGGGCCCTTTAAATGGGTTGTGCCCTTAATGATTGATTGCATTGTGTGTGCGTGCACAACCAGTGGTTTTCAAGCAAGATTATTTTTGATGTGGTGAATTTTAAGGTTCAAATCTTGCTTAGTAGCTTTTAGGATTCAACTTTAGGTGTTTTCAATCAAGTTTCATTGGCACACCAGGTTTTGCAAGCACAGGTGAAGATATTTTCCTTTAAAGTTTAAAAAGAATGTGGAGTGCCTGGTAGATCCCTAAGAGTTGAACCTAATTGGCAGCTACTTGATGAGTTGATTTTATTTGAAGTGGTGCGGCCCAAACAACTCAAACAACTGGCCTGATGCACCACCTAATTAGGCACACAAATGATTACCTAATCTGATTTCTACTCGATTATGTGTTTGGAGGTGTGTACCGGCTCCTAAGATTGGTTTACCGGTTGAGTTAGAAAATCAGATGAGGTTGTGTACCTCTGTGAGATTTTTTTTATTATTTTTTTCTTTTTTTAATGTGGGGGTTGGAGTGAGTATGGATGTCAAACAACAAAACAATCTGACCTTAGAGTTTATAAGAACACCTAGGTTGATTGATGTTTGAATTATTATATGATGAAATGAAATCTAATGGGTGGGAGGTGGGGGATAACTTACAAAACCTTCCACAGCACTTTACTCCGATCTACCGCTTTTGCCTGTCTCAAAAGAGTACCTGCAATTACAATAAGAAAGGAAAAAAAAAGTGAGGTAAATGATTTGTAGGTTACAAAATGCGAAGAGAAATCAAAGAGCATTGCCGCCCCGGCAACGGCGCCAAAATGTTGAACGATTACGAACCTACGCTAACGTGTTTGGTTTTGGAAAACCCGTCGTTGTAGTTCGAAAGCGAAGGATTCGAGTTCAACAAATAAAATTTATACCGAAAAAAGAATTCCGGGTCGAACTCAGGGAGGCGAACGTTTGATTTAAAAACTTCGTGTTTATTTTTTATTTTGTCACGAAGAAATTCAATTTAAACTATCTAAGTATCTACAACAAATAAAAGAGAGAGAGGGAGTAAGAGAGAGAGAAAGAATACTATACATGGAAATCAAAATGAGATTAGAATAGACAAGGAATTTATCATAAAAGAGTTCATTCGTTACAACTAGAAAACATAAAACAATTACTCTAGAAAGCATTAAAAGAATGGAGGGAGAAATGTCCTCCTCGACGATCGCTCGGAGGACGAATAGACTACTCTAGAAAGCAGTAAATCTATACTAGAAAGCAGTAAAAAGAATAGGGAGAGAGAATCCTCCTCGACGGTCGCTTGGAGGACGAGCCGGACGGGACGACGCCTGGACGAAGGAGAACGAAGCGGGACGAAGGAGGACGAAGCAGAAGAACGGGAACGAAGCAGCACGCCGTCGTCGTCGCGGGATCCACTTCCGAAGGGGGACGAAAATTTGGACTTTATCTCGCGAGAAGCATCCCGGGTGTGGGACAAGCTTCTCTTGAGCTTTGGAGAGGTAGAGAGGAGAAGGAAGGGATGAAAATTTCGTATGGAGGGGGTCTCCTTTTATAGTTGCAAGGAGTGGGGGCAAAATGGACATTACATCTTAAAAATAATAAATAAGGGGTCTTTAGTGACGGATAAAACCGTCGCTAAAGCCCCGACGTCGCCGTCGCCGTCGCCGCCGCGCCCACGCGCGCCCGCTCGGCTGCCCGCGCGCGTAACGCCTACGCACGTCGCTTGATTTTCAGCCGTCCGATCGCGAGATCGGACGACTTAGATCGCGTCCGCGCCCACTGCGTAGCGCACCGCCCGCGTGTGATCGCGCGTTACGCCCGGTGTCCAATCGCGCGTTGTCCTGATTGAGCGCGCGCAGCCGTTGGATCTTCATCTGACGCTCGTCCGCTCCTGCTCGCCCGCGCCTTCCACCCCCTCACCGCGGCTCGAACCCGCGACCTCCGCTTCGCCCGCAGCTGCGTCGCCGCTGCGCTACGCGGACGAAATGGTCGCGCGGGCACTTTTAAGCGCGAGCGACCGCAGCCGTTGGATCGAGATCCAACGGCGGAGAGGAGACGGTGCGCGGTCTTCACAAGATGCATGCGGTCGATTGGGCGGCTGAGATGGCGCCACGTGGCACCATCTTGGCCGTCCATCTTCTGGAAGTTGTAGATGGTGCCATGGATGTCGGATTGACTCGATTTTTGTGTCGTTGGGCTGCGATCGTCGATCCGAATTCATCCATGTGGTCGGATTTGCCATCTGAAGTGCGGATTTACACCATCCTGGCCCTTGATCTTCTAGGGTTCCCCGGTCTCTATCTGATGCTACGGATGCCTGATTAGGGCGATCTTGGAGTCGTTGAACTCCAATCATCACCCTGATCATATCCATACGGTTGGATCTTTGATCCGAGGCCCCGATAAAATATTTGCCCTGTCCAAGCACATAAAAGGAGACAATTAACCTCCATTTTATTCAAACTACTCTAAATGCAAGATGATGCATGTAATGCAATATTTATATCATGAAATGCAATCCTATGCTTAAGAACATGCATAAATAGACATTTTAAGTAGTGTAAATGTGTTTACATCACTCGAGCTCGATCGCCATGTTCTAGCCGTGTTCTTCATCACTAACACCTCTTGGTGCTATGGTTCTACTCCAGGTCCATGCCCTGGTCTCTAATTGAAGGAGTCTACCTTTCCTTCGATTGCAATCAGAAGGTTCATTAGTAGTAGCTTCACAGAGAGAATTATAGGGACTTTAGCCTCGCATCGATGCCTGACGAACCCTTCGCATAGGATAGATTGATTTTCTGCCCATGACGTGTCACCCAGTACATGAGGCGTCAGGTCCCTCCTCACATACACCTCACACCTCGGTCACTACCCCACATCGGTGACCCTATTCCCCTATCCTGGATCCAAATTCCTGCCTAGATACCCGATTAGCAACCCAATTACACGGGTCTAAGAGAGAAAAGGCGAGAGAGGGGGGTTTTTTCCCTTGCTCTTGCTCTTTATACTTAGCTGCTGAGAGGCTTTCGTGCCTCTCATTGGTGCCGTGCTGTTTCTCTCTCTTGAAGCTTGATGGAAGGAAGGAAGAGGCCCTTGAGGCTCTTGAAGGCGCTATAGCAGGCTTCATTTAAGCCATCTGGGGACTTATTTCTATCGTCTAATTTTTGAGGCATTTTATTTTGTGGTTCAGCTAACTATTCATATATTTAAGTATTTATGAGATTTAAACTTAAAGGGTAATCTGGTGATTTAAATCACCATTTTACCCTAATTTTTTTGCACATTGGAATTTGGATCTACTAATATATTTTTCTGAATTGTTCTTTTGATGTTAATTTCTTATATTTTGCTTAGAATTGTGATATGTGATAATGAATTGCCATTATTGCTCCTAGTGAACGACCTCGTACTTGCGAGTTGTAAATTTATTTATTTTCAAGCGATTTTGGCTTGCTACGACGATTACATCCTTTAAAACATCGATTTCGCACATTAACATTTTGGTGCCGTTATTGGGGAGCAATGTGCAATTTAGTTTCATAGATTACAATTTCTAATTTGAATCTAACTTGCTTTATCTGATTTGTTGTGGTTGTGCGAAGTACACATGAGAAGATCAGCTGCACGATAGCCACTCAAGGGATAGGTAACCTCATTTCCTTCTTCGTAAACCCCCATTTCTAGAAGCTTTATAAAAGGAAAAATCAATTAGGTCAACTTGCTTTCCTTATTAGAATTAATCACTTTTGAGTTGCCTAACTTGATCTATTTAGAAACCCCTCTCCAAGATTCCTGCACCTACTAGCCATTTAAGGTACTTAGGGCTACTCACCTTCTTGATTGAGCCCTAGGTGCCAAATTTGGCAGAAATTGATTGGACTAGAAAGAGCTAAATTAGGGTTTTCATCTTAGGGTTGAGAAACACACGTGCCTGAAATAACAAGAACTGACTTTCCCACATCGTGTGCTACCTAAGCCCTTGCTTGAAGTTACCTAATCAAGGAGGCCCTAAAATCAAGCTCTAATCATCCACTTGAATCTTAAAATTGGGACTTAATAACAAGGACAAGTCAGGTGAAGTTGATCCACCTTGTGGGTCAACCAATCTTCAAATTTGGTCACCAAGCACAAATCAACTCTAAAGTTCAAGTGAAATTCTAAGCACCTCAATTCAGATTTAAAATTTGGTAAACTTAAGAGGTCAAGTCGCTCATTCCGGTCTATTTGGATCCGCGGTGACAAGGAAGGTCAGGTGGGGGAAACCCTATAACCCGTGGGGACACTCTACCATGTAGGGGTCTTTGTTGGACTCTCCCTTCCTAGCTGCCCAATTACTTCTCGAGTGAGCAACTTTCTGATCAAGAGGTATCACCTACCTCGAACCTTCTTAGTCATCCAAGCTTATTTGGGTGCCTAGATTAGGTCCATCAGACATTCTATCCCTCATCTACTTCATTCAGTGCATGTTCAAGAGGAGGTCCTTAAGATCACCCTTAAGGCCTCCATTACCTTTCCACTCTCGTCAAGGTCAAGCCTCGACCCATTTGTTTGTGTAACATCCCGATCAGATCGATATCTCCTCCAACTTTTCCGTTTTTGAGCTTGAATCTCCAGTCACAACCATGGAACACTACAAAGAAGAACTCAACCTTCAGCATCAATTCGATGACCTCAGAGATCTAGTCCATGCATACATCAACCCACCATAGTGCCCTTAAATGCGAGATCACTACAATCATGCTGTGGTGGAAATTGAGCCTAGAGTACAAATCCCTGCGGAAGGACCTGAGGTAGAGCTCAAGCCAAGTACGCTTCACACAATCTCAAAATTCCATGGCTTGAACTCCAAGGATTCCTTCTAGTACATAAAGCATCTGAAGCATTTGGCTCAGACCTTTGGGCCACCTATGCAAAATTGGGATGGCTTACTCATGAAAATGTTCTCCTTCTCTCTCTTGGATAAAGCTGCCGATTGGTTTCAGACTTTGACTCATCCGATCACCACTTGGGGAGAACTTCAGATTGAATTCTTACAAAGATTCTTTCTCATTGGTCAGATGAATGCTATGCGACATCAGATTACACACTTCTCGCAAGGAGTTGGAGAACCTCTTCTTAAGGAATGAGACCATTTTTTGGATCTCATGCACAAGTGCCCCCATCATGGAGTTCCAAAATGGGAACAAGTCCAATCCTTTTACCATTTTTTCCGTGACGATATCAAGTGCTTTGTCAATGCAACTTACGGTGGTAGCATCATGGGTCAGCATGAAGACACGATTTGGGAGATTCTTGAGAACATGTGCGAGAACTCCCAAGACAATGACTCATTAGGTGTGTATGATCGGACGACCACCTACACATTGGCAAATAATCAGGGGGTACACGAGACCCGAGGTCTTTCCACATTCGTCGATCTGGAATTGGTAGTCAGTCGTTTGGATAAGGTCTTAATCATTGAGAAGAAGGTGGACAACTTGACTCGACACTAGCAGAGAGCCACCTCAGCACAGCAAAACCCGTTTGCGTGACCACCCTCTGGTAGGGAGGATGTGCATAACATCTATCACCACTCTAATCATGGGATAGATGCCTATCCACCTACATCTACTTACAGTCTTGGAGGAAACTCTAGGCCATCCTACTGTAGTTGAGGGAACTCTGAACTCTCCTACTCTGATTTTTCTGGAGTTCCTTAAACCTACGAGGATCTCCACGCCATCCAGAATAATCCATTCTCAAACACTTACAACCCTAGATGGTGCAATCATCCCAATTTTGCATGGTCGGGAAATAACCAAAATCCGAGATCTCAATTCCAACCCCAACCACAAGCTCCATGACCTTATCAGCCTGCTTAACCAAGGTCTAGTCCAAGCTTCCAATTCAAGCCACCTAAGAAAGATAAAATGTCTTTGATTCTTCAAACCCTAGTTGACATGCAAAAATAGCACAAAGAAGAGATCATAGATGTTTGCAATCAACTGGCCCAACTGGAAAATGCTTGCCAGCCTGGCAGACTTCCCTCCCAACCTCTGCCAAATCCAAACAACGTGTCAACTCAAAAACACGTACTGAATCAAATCCAAGGTCAAATAATCTACACTCAACCAGGCCTATCCACTCAAACCTGCATGTTTCCCTCACCCACCTCAGCTGATCCGAATCACACCATAACCTATCTTACTGTTCAGCAACAAAATCCAATTCCCTCTCATCCACCTCCGCATTATGATTGTGCTATGATCAATGTTGTGGGCATGAGAAAAGATCACAAACCTAAGCCTCGAGGCCCATCTCCGAAATCTCACCCAACTTATGATCAACATAACAAAGTTAAGGATAGAACCAAGAGGTGGAAATAGAAACCCATCTCCAAAGATAGCCAATCCATTCCCTATCCCATCTCTTATCCCACCTCCACACTAGAGGACTGTCGGAATCTGATGTAACAGGACCATTGAGGAATGCACAAGTCACTATTTCGTTACTTGATATCCTCACTCTCAATCCCACGTCACTTGACTTATCCCAAAAAAAGGTGGAAGAACCATCACAAGGGAAGGTAGTACTATCTGAAAGTGTGAGTGCCATAATCCAAAACAGTTTACCTCCTAAGAAATTCGATCCAGGCACCCCGCTGATCCCCTACAAGATTGGTGGTACAAATTTCAAGTGGGTTGTACTTGATCTTGGCACTTCAGTCAATCTAATCCCAACTGCCCTATTTGAAAAACTATGGATTGGATAGCTAAAACCCATTGATGTTACTCTGCAATTAGCTCATCAAACTATAATCACCCCGATTGGGTTGGTAGAGGATGTGGTAGTTAGAGTCAAGGACTTCAGCTACCTAGCCGATGTCCTAGTTCTTGACATGGAGATGCCACAGCAAGCACAAGATATGCCTTTGATTTTAGGGAGACCATTCTTGGCTACTGTAGGAGCCATAATCAATTGTGAATCAGGGCTCATGATAATTGCCTTTGGAGATGAACGAATTGAGATTAATATTTTTGAGGCAGCTAAAGGAAAAGGAAAATGCTTGGCAGAACAACTAGGTTTTATTCCAGACCTCATGACCGTATCATTAGTAGAAAACCTAGGGTGAGAATTGGAAGTTTTTCACATAATGGATAATCCCGATTTGATCGAACATGATGCAAATGGCATGAGAGCAGTGGAGTCCTTCACCTTTGATCTTGAAGACATACCAAGGGATTTTGGGGAAAATGATGACACATCAGGTTCAAATTTTTATTCCAAGGATCTAGAGACATTTTGTTGTTTTGAGGATCTCCAAAATTCGAGCTTGGTAGATATTGAGAGTGACCGCCACCCAAAGTATGAATCCGTTACAGAATTCGAGATAGATAATCCAAAATGCACTCTCCAAACATTCAATTTTGATTGGGGTGAAAATCATAGTGAAGATTCATTGGAAGACCCAATCTTTAAGTCATTTCTTGAGGAGATGATCTTACATTCAGCAAAAAAGAATCAAGATGACTCATTGGATATTGATCCGTTAGGCCACATTACACTAGAGAAACCACAAATCTGAGATATGCTGATTAGATTCACCTCTATTGGATTCTAGACCCATGATGATCTTACTTCAGAACTCCATGATCAATACATCTTCTAAGTGATTCCTCTGTAGAAACTCCATAAGAGCCATCCAGAAATGAATCAACCTGACCCATATCATAGATCTTCTAGAATGACTCTTCATCATAATTTAATACTCATCTATCGACATTTGATTCTCATTCACCACGATTACATATTTTCCCCTATCATTCATCATAATGCGTTAGTTGACATAACCGTTTAAGCTCATTGTGCCCAACTAATGGCGTTAAACTTAGCACTTAATGAGAGGCAACCCGTCATCTTTTGGAAAACCTGAAACCTTCCTAACATATCCTTTTGAATTCATATTACACTTTAGGGTCCGTCCATTAGAATAGCCAACTCCACCTCTGGTACATGTATCAATGCTTGAAATCGTTCGCAACAGTCATTCCAACCCATTCACCTCCCACCTGTTCTAATGTACGATCTGGATTGAACTCGAACCCACCTCATTTACAATGGGGACATTGCAAATCATAGGCATGGGGAGGTATTAAAGTGCAAAACACTGTGAGATCAATGCATGGAAGGGTTTTATAAAAATAAAAATAAAAAAAGGGGAGAGAAAAGAGGAAAGGAGAAATCAGTTTGAACTGAAAGAAAATAGGAGAAGAAAAGGAAAGAAAGGAGAAAAAGGAGCAAACAAAAAAGAAAAGAAAATGAATTAGTCCCTTCAAATTTAATACGGAACCTACCTAATTTTTAGGTTGGATTGAATGATGAACTAAGACCTGGAAAGGCTAAAGCATAGGGAATTAGTGGCAAATACCGACCTTAGGCTACTTAGATCTATTTTAGGGTTTAAACACTCAAGTATTTGTTAAGATCCAAATTAATCCTTAAGAGGTTGAGGAAAGTGCAAGGCATATGTATTAGGTCTAAGGCTTAGTGATTATTTGGCCCCGTTGCCTGCCCTTTGGTTTGCTGGACTCAGTAACCTAAGCACCCTAAATCACACACAAGTATGGTTCAAGTGTGCTTAATTATGCAAATCTTGCAAAAGGCATTCATTCTATTCTAAAAAGTTGTTCTAAGATCTATATTAGGAGCGACTCAAAAACACAAGTTGATTTGGATGAGTTCCCGAGGTGGAGAGGTGAGAAATTTCCCTCGAAGATGCGTAATGACATATCATCTCCTCGGTGATTGTCTCCTAGGATATCTAAATATCCTACCGGGGGCATGTAAGCACCTTGTGCTGGTTCAGGTGCCATGGGTGAGATTATCCCGGAATGTCAATTGCCAAGGCCTAAATTTAGCCACAGAACATCATGGGTGGCACTATCTCAAAGTATCGAAAGCTAGGGTTCTGGGGGTTGCCATGGGCGAGTTATCACGAAACATCGAAAGCCAAGGACCCTTTGATAATTGATGGTGAGGACAAGGAATCCGATACAGACCATGTTTAGGGCCAATCCGTGGCTAGATTTAAGGAATAAACTAAAGAAAAGTGAGAGAAACTCTCCAAATAAAAAACCTTCGTCTATCTCTCTCTTACAAAAATGCACTGGCAAACTGAACTTGGACTCATTCTGTTGCATGCACGAGTGCTTTAACTGTTTGGTTCAATGAACCTTTAGGTAGTCTTTGCGAGCCGTAGAAACCTTCGCGGTAGACTCAAGACTGAGGCTAGTCAGGTCTAGATCATGGCTGGTACTTGAGTACCTCTAAGCTTATTATTGGTATTCTGATATGATTTCTAGAGTTGCAGCATAGTAAAGCACCCTGATGGTTGCATTCGACCTAGAGACTTGGTTTGATCCATAAGATGTTTTGCTAAGGGACTAGCAAAAGCTAGTTATGGGGGTATGATGGGAACACCATCATGAGCCCTAATTAGCCCATTTTAGTCTGGAATAAAAGATAAAAGCTCCTACATATTCATCTGAGGGTTATGATGGGAACATCATCATGAGCTCTAACTAGCTCATTTTGACCTAGAAAAGAGAACAAAGCTCCTGCATAACCAACTGGAGGTCCTAACCCAAGGAAAAACCCTTCTGAAAGAAAAGCAAGAAACAAGGGGTAAAACTATAATTTTACCATTTTAGTGCAACAACGGGATTTCTCTTTGTCTAAACAAAAGTCAAATGGTCTTAACACGATAAAAAGTGGGTTGCTTCAAACAAAAAAGGGTTTATGTGAAATCTGGGAATTAAATGACTTTTGGTAACCCTAAAACAAACCCACTTAATTTAACAAGGTTCCGATCAAGACAAAATTCACCTAAATCCTATAAAAATCATGGAAAAATATCCTCTATGGTTTAGAACCTTCAATTTGGCCTTTAGAACCTATTTTGACCTAAGTAGGGGTCCTAGTCAAATGTTTGCCCCAAATTAGGTTTTTGTGTAAATTTCCCAGTAAAATGTGATCAAACCTAAAATTCAACTTCACCATTGGATTCCTTAGGTCCAAATTAGGTTTGTACCAAAATTTGGACTTAAGAGGAATGCACCTTGACATACTTTGCAAAACAGTCTAGCCCAATTACATTTATACCCCTAACTTTTGAAAACTCTTACAGATACCCCCCTATCTTCCTCGTCATTCTTTGCAATTAGGCCCCTTCGCCATTACAATGGAGGAAATCCTACTCCAGTGAGGATTCAAGGGAAAGAACTCCCTAATTCCTCAGAGAATCCCTCTCAAATTTGAAAGGGAGATCCTCTGAGAAATCTCCGTTCATGTGAACCTAATTTGGAGCTCCAATTCCTACCCAATCTCTCATGTGAACACATGAGAGATTTGGATCTTTCCAACCTTCTAACTCTGGTGAGGTTGCCATGCTTGGAAGCTTGGCTTCCAAGCACAAGGCTCTCTGCCAGATGCTATAAAAGGGTCCCCAGATCCTTCCACTCTTCCCAAGCTTGATTTGGCCTGAGATAGCCCCCAAATTTCCTCTCTTCCCCTCCGTCCAAACTTCTAGCAAGCTCTGGTGACTCCTATCTCCTCCTCTTGTCGCTCTGCCACAATACCAGTGGCAGAGTTGCCTTTGTCTCTTTCATCTGCGTCGCGCCGCACTAGTGCATGCGCCTGCCTCCTTCTCATTATCGCCATCCTCCTCTCATTGGGCCTTCATCTCCGACGACGACACATACAAGCCGTCTGCCTCCTTTACTCCCTCCTTCGTCTATTCCCTCTTAGATAAGTCCTCTCTCTCTGCTCATTATTTTTCCCTCATTTATTTCTGCTATTTCGCCTCAACGCTCACACACCACCACCATCTTCTCCACCTCCGGCAGACCACCGGCGAGGTGCTCCCGCCACTCCACGCATCCACCCACCTCGCCAACCACCTCACAAGCTCCGCCATGACTCACTGATCATAACCCCTCTTCCCATTCGCCACCACACACTCCCAACACATCCCTCGAACACACCCACCTTCACAGCCACAAGGTGACCTAGGCACGCATGCCCAAGCTGCCCCATGCCACGCCAACCACCGTGCCACCTTTGCCGTGTTAAGGCGAAGCTCCCTATATGATTTGACGCAGGCATAAGGCTATTTTGCTTATGGACATGGTACAGGTCTCGGCCACCGTTGAAGCAAGCTCGAAGAAGCTCGCAAGCTTCATCCCAGGCTCCAAGCAGCAGGCTTCAAGTTCGAGGACGTGTGGGTTTCGTTAGCGAACATCTCCATCCCAGTTATTGGAGTCCAAGTCCCCTGCAGCCTCTACAATTCGCGAGAACACCTGCTGTGTGAGCGCCTGCGAAGAAGGTGGGACATTTAGTCCCACCTCGGAAGTCCAAGAGCGGAAGCGGTGATATAAGTTGAAAAATTCATATAGGCTTACCGCCTCCTGACACGGGATGAGGTCCTACTCATCCCATCACCTCGTCCGCGACCCACACCCCTACGGACCTAGTTTTGACCCGACTACCCGTGCACTCCTCAACCACCACCCATGTCAGTGGGCCTGGTCCCAAGAGTGCTAACCCGACCCATTATCCTAAGAAAGCTCTGGGAGAGCAAGCCTAAGAGAGAAGAAAGAAGAGAGATCGTGGGGAGGGTAGGCGATACGTTTTGCTCTCAGGGGAAAAATAGGAAGAAAAGCTAAGGGTAAAGCCAAGGAAGAGGAAGGAGGAAGTCGCAGAGGAAGCCAAGGAAGATGAAGGAGAAGGGCAGAAGTATGAGTAGCTAAGGAAGAGAAGGCTTAGTCGAAGTCAGAGATAGAAGAAGGAAGAAGAAGTTAAGGCTAGAGCAACCAAGGGCAGAGAAGAGAGAAGAAATCAGAGAAGAAGAAGAAGGGCCAGAGAATAAGAAAGAGACAGAAGAAGAAAGAAGCCGAAGATAGAGAACAGAAGAGAGAAATCAAAGAAGCACTGTAGTACTTAGCATTTAAGACGTCTGATTTTCACATCAGACGTCCATATTTTATTTTTGAGCTTCTATATGCATTGAGATTATCTTTCTTACTTTATAACTTTGATTCATCATTGCATATTATAAAATTGAAAGTTATGTTCTTGGTTTTTGAACCCCAATTTGCTCCATGTGTTAGACCTCGGATTTATATTTTTTGAGTAATAAAATTCATTTATTTTCAAAGTGATTTTTGGCTATACTAAGATGCATTTATTTTAAACCCGATTTCACTTCAACAAACAAGTTATATCTCCACCACATTGTGTTTTGAGAAGAGAACAAGAAACTAGGGTTAATTACATAATTTTAATAGCAAATCATGAACACAGAATAACTAAGGGGTTGTCTAGGGGTTAATTAAACGTAAAATAAACATTAATGACAAATAAGTGGGTTTATGGAGACAAAAATAGATTTTTGGACATTTTGAGAATTAACAATAACCCAAAATCCTAATTTCAGACCTTCTTAAATAACATAGGTTTTGGTTGGAATAAAATTCACCTAAACATTCTAAAATTCATATAAAAATATTTTATAAGATTTGGTATCTTTGATTTGACCATTTGAACCTATTTTGACCTAAAATAGAGTCTCAGATAGGAAGTTGCCTGAATTTGGGTTTCTACGTAAATTACCTAGTCAGACTTGGTCAAAATCAAAATCCAACTTCACCATCAAATTCCTTGGGTCCAAACTAGGTTTGTACCAAAGTTTGGGCCTAATCAAGGTCCATCTTGACCTAGTTTGCATTTTTATCCAGTCTAACTCTTTCTCTTTCATTCATACCCCCAACTTTTGAAATCCTTACAAAAAGCACCTTAACTTCTCTTGATTTTCTTCAAATGGATCCCTGCCACCATGGCAGGTGTGAACCCAAAGGTTCTGAGCTTTAATCAGGGATACATGCCTGATTTCTCGATCAATCCCTTTTTAAATTGGAAGGGATGATCTTGAGGTCATCCTTAAACAACTAAACCTAATTCTAGATCCTAAATCCATCCAAGAAGCTCATGTGAATCATTGATTTCCAAGAATCTTCTTCCTGAAAAGTGGAGCCTTTCAAGCTTGTTTCCAAGCTTGGGAGCCTGCTTGAAGGCCTATAAAAGACCCTCATGGACTGCCTCACCTCCTTAGCAAGTTTCTTGGCCATAAAACCTTCTTCCTCTCCCTTTCCGGCCTGCTCCAAACTCCACTCTGGTGACCCTCTACCTTTGACTCCCTTGCTGGCCGCCACATACAATAGGCAGTAGGTTCTGACTCCCCTCTTCAATCCACGTCTTCCAATACCAGCATGGCGCTCTCCAACCTCCTCCTCGTCATTGTTCTCCCTCCTAGAGCATTCTTCATCTCCAGCGCTGACCTATCATATTTGGCACCTCCTCCGTATCCTTCTTATCTTCTAGCACTTCTTCTCGACTCATCTTCATTGACTAATAACTTTAGCACCTCTAGACTCCGATTTTGATCACAATCTCACCTACTCCACCATCATCTTCACAATCTCCTGTGTACCTCCGGCGACCTCGACAAACCACTACACGCCACCAAACTACTCGCCTCTGACTCCTGCACCATTGCTGTGTCCACGCAAGCAAAACCCCTAAAGAAATTGAGGGGATTGCTATGCCCATCACATCCCCAAACACCTCCACCTCCGCACTCACATTTCGCTTTCGCCAGCCCACCACGACCACTCTCATAGCATGCCACCACCACCACCACATTCGCCACACTCGCATGAAGCTCCTGAGCTATTTTGATAGGGTCGAGAGGACGTTTTCTCCTTTTCAGATGCTCATCGACCCTCCACCACTACAAGTAATCTTCCTTTGCCTCGGCCGCCATGTTCTAGCCGTGTTCTTCATTGCTAACACCTCCAGGTGCTGCGGTTCTGCTCCAGGTATGTGCCTAGGTCTCCAATTGAAGGAGTCTACCTCTCCTTCGATCACAATCAGAAGGTTCATTAGTAGCAGCTTCACGCGGAGAACTGCAGGGACTTTAGTCCCACATTAGCACCTAACGAGCCCTTCACGCAAGATAAATTGATTTTCTGCCCATGACCCCTCACCCAGTACATGAGGGGTCAAGTCCCTTCTCACATACGCCTTACACCTCGGTCACTACCCCACACCAGTGACCCTGGTTTCCTATCCTGTATCCAAATACCCGCCTAGATCTCGATTAGCGACCCAATTACACGGGTCTGAGAGAGAAGAGGAGAGAGGGGGCTTTTTCCCTTGCTCCTACCCTCTCTATACTTAGTTGCTGAGAGGCTTTCGTGCCTCTCATTGGTGCTATGTTGTGCCTCTCTCTTGAAGCTTGAAGGAAGGAAGGAAGAGGCCCTTGAGATTCTTAGAGGCACTGTAGCAGGCTTCATTTAAGCCATCTGGGGGCTTATTTCTGTCCTCTAATTTATGAGGCATTTGATTCTATGGTTGAGCTTACTATTCATATATTTGAGTATTTGTGAGATTTAAACTTAAAGGATAATCTGGTGATTCAAATCACCATTTTACCCTAATCTTTTTGCACATTGGTGTTTGGATCTATTGATAAATTATTCTGAATTGTTCTTCTGATCTTAATTTCTTATATTTTGCTTATAATTGTAATCTGTGAGAATGAATTGCAAGTATTGCTCCCAGTGAACAACCTCGTACTTGCAAGTTATAAATTTATCTATTTTCGAGCGATTTTGACTTGCTACGACGATTACATACTTTAAAACATCAATTTCGCGTGTTAACACCTGGCAATCGACATTTTGGGATAATCCCACCCATGGCACCTGAACCAGCACAAGGTGCTTACATGCCCCAGGTATGATATTTAGATATCCTAGGAGATAAACACTAAGGAGATGATATGTTAATACACATCTTCGAGGGGAATTTCCCACCTCTCCGCATCGGGAACTCGTCCAATCAACTTGTGTTGTCAAGCCACTTCGAAGCTAGATCTTTGAGATGACTTTTCATAACAGAACACTTTTGTCATGATTTCTTTATTAAGTGCACTGAACCAGATTGGTGTGCGATTTTGGGTGCTTAGGTTACCAAGTCCCACAAACCAAATGGCAGGCAACGGGGTTGAATAATCCCTAAGCCTTAGACCTACTACATCAGCTTCGCACTTTCCTCAACCTCTTGAGGACTAATCCAAATCTTAGTGAATATGTGAGTTTTTAAGCCCTAAAACAAATCCAAGAGGTCTAAGATCAGCACTCTTACTAATCTCTTTGTCTCTAGCATTTTAGGACTTAATCTTTTGTTTTGATTTGGTCTAGAACTTAAGTAAATCCCATAATCA
The DNA here is from genome assembly GCA_037157565.1 of Thalassia testudinum. Taxonomy (NCBI): domain Eukaryota; kingdom Viridiplantae; phylum Streptophyta; class Magnoliopsida; order Alismatales; family Hydrocharitaceae; genus Thalassia; species Thalassia testudinum. The sequence goes on from JAZHRO010000014.1 coordinate 46,735,152, forward strand.
ATTGCTATGACTATAATTTTTTTTCTTGATTTTTGTTCCTTTTTGACATTTTGAATTTCCTCCTCTTTTTCCTCAAGAAAGATTTGCAACCAATTCACAAAATTTTCCTCCCCTTTCTCCATTTTTTTTAATATTTTTTGTGAGAACCCCTCAGAGAATTGAATTTCCATTTGATTTGCAGTTTAACACCCCCCATGCCTAAGTTTTGCATTGTCCTCATTGTAAACTTGGAGGGTATGAAGTCAGTTTGGTTCAAGGTTAGAATAGGGTCAAAGGGTGGGTAAACAGGTCGGGATGATTATTTGGGAACAATTTCAAGCTTTGATACAAGTACCAAAAGTAGAGTCGACTGTTCTAAAGTTGAACCAAAACGTGCAATAGGATTGTAGCTCAAATGAAGATCAGAAGGATCACAGGTTTTTGGAATGATGGGTTGCCTCCCGTTAAGCACTAAATTTAATGTCTTCAGCTGAGTAGAAGGTGGTCAAGGAGAATGAGTGGTCAAATCAAAGAAATTTTGTAGAATAAGCACCTTGAAAAGTAGTTTGGTTGGTCCAACCAGGTGCTTGTTTAAATCAACAGGCTGATGATATAGACCAAGCCCAATCAGTCTAGTGGGTTGATGGATGTGAATCAATAGGTGTGGAGCCCACCAGATACTTGTGGCTCGGAAAGATATGGAAATGCGAATTGCGGGTTTGGCTGAATCGGCTCAACCTGATCAGAGTAGGGGTCCTCAAAAGTAAATGGATTTATGGATGATGTAGGAGCCCTACAAGTGAGATCAGAGAAGGATAAGACATGATTCTCAATCTGATCAATGTCTGATTCTCGATCAAAAGATGGAGGTGAATCATATGCAACCGAAATAGAGAGAGGTGAATCAGAGTAGAAATTTATTCCAATGGTGGGTCGGGGTTGGGAATGGATTTTGGAAAGCTCTGGCTCTGGATTGGAAGGTATGGCTTCTTTTGAGTCCAAATCATTGGCCTCGGCATCAAAATCAGAGAATGAGTCATGGATACTGAGGTGTAGATTGGCTCATAGTTGTCAAGAAATAATGGATATCCAAAGTCAGAGTAGGATTCAAAATCATCGCAGAATCTGTAAAAATCAATTTCTGAACCTGATTCTAGATCAATATTTCCACCACAAGACAAATCATGAAGCATAGAATCAACAATCTGACTTAGATCTAACCTAATCTCAAATTTCGAGCTCAAAGAGGTGTCCTTATTAGACATAGGCTCGGGTTCTTGGCTCCTAGAGTAGACCCAATCAAATTCCAACTCTTCCAACTCCTCTATTTTTGTATCGTAAATCGGTATGACTTCCGATAGATCAAAATGTACCTATGAGGAGTCTGGAGAGGTATAACCATCAAATGTGGGCCCATAATCATAGTTTAGATCCAAAATTAGATTCTCATTACATTGGACCTCATGATCATCCCAAATAGACTCGAATCTAAATTCTAGGTCAGGGTTAGGAATTGGGTCATTAGAATCTAGACTTGGTCCTATTGGGATGTCAGAATTACTTTTGAGGATTACCTTAATAGGATAAGGTTCGGGAATTACATCTTTGAGAGGTTCTGATTCATGCTCATCACAGGTGTTTGGGAAATTAAGGCATGATGGACCAACTTCATGGCTCTCTAAGACAGGTTCAAAATCAGGAACACTGGCAACTAGATCCACCCAACCAACATCAAGATCTAGTATGTCATTCTACACAAAGTTTGAATCTGATTCCATTTGGGTTGGGGGTTCACAACAACCTCAATTTTCTAACCCAGGCTTTGGGAAATCATATGGATCCTCAATGTTGCTCCAAGGTTTCTCATCAATTTCTAAGTGGATATATGAATCTTTTTTTATTGATGGCTTCATATATGATATTCAACAATTTTCTACGTTTCTCCATGAGATCATGGTGTTTTTCCAAAAGTGGAGGATTTGACCAACATTGTAGATACTCGTTGCTATGTAATTTCCCCAATTCAATATATTTCAATAAGAGATCATCCCAGGTTGAATCATGTATCATTTGTGTCAATATCATTGCAACATGGTTCATAATGTGGGTTGTTGTTTTTGATACATTAACCTGAATTTTGTTAAATGGATTTGAGGTTTTGTAATACTCATCATAATGTATAAGAGCATCATCGATTATTTTCTCTTTCATGCTCATTTGGGATTCAGGTTTCCTAAATAGTCTTCCAAAATTGTTAGGTTGTATTTTCAAATCAGGTGGTGGATCAAGAGTAGAATCAAATTCAAGTTCAAATTGAATCGATCAGATCAGATCAGAAATCCCCAAGAAGAGCAACTCTAATGAAGCCTCTAGGTCAACAACCTAGGGACCTTTCTTGTGTATGTGCTCTAAAGAATAGATGAGGGACTGAATATGAATTGGACTCAATTAAGGCACCCAAAGATTTTTGGATGACTAAGGCTGTTTCGAGGCAGATGATATCTCTGAATCAAAAATCTATACACCCAAGAGTTACTTAGGTAGCTAGAAAGTGAGAGCCCCACAAAGACTTCTACACGGTAGAGTGTCCCCATGTGTTACAGGGTTTCCCCCACCCGACCTTCCTTGTCACTGCAGTTCCAAGTAGACCAGAATGTGCGAATTGAGACCTTAAATCTACCAACTGGAGTCCTAGTTTGTACCTTGAATTTCACTTGATTAGAAGTTGATTCAATTTGTGGGCTAATTTTGAGGTTGGTTGGCCCACAAAGTGGACCAACTTCACCTGACCTGCCCTAAAGATGTAGGATGAAATTTGGGTTATGACCCAAAATCACCCTAAATTGACTCTCAGGTTATTAGGTCCAAAAATTTTAGGGTTCAAGTGAATTTAGAGCCTGATTTTAGAGTTTACTTGAATAGATTTTTTCAAACAAGGGCTTAGGTAGCACATAAATGAGGGAGGGTTAATTTCCTTTAATGCAGGAAAATGTGTATTAGCACTTCAAAACCCTAAAGTAGAAACCCTAATTGGCTCTATTTCCAAGTCCAATTTAATCTCAAATGTGGCACCTTGGACTCAAACAAGAAAATGAGTAGTCCAAGATATTGAGAATTTAAGCGTAAATCTCTAGTAAGTATAGAAAATTAGGATAGGGAATCTCTAATCAAATTGTCTCACTTCAATCAGATATAAATCAAGTTCGCAAATAAGGAAATTTTTGCCTTTGAATGATAATTACTATAGAAATAAGGCAAGTGGATCCTAATTCATTTGTTTCCTTTTTATCTTCCCATGATTAGGAGGTTGATTCAGGAAGAAGAGAAATTTTACCTGTCCCTAGCATGGTTGATTGCGAGGAAGATCTTCTCGTGATGTTCCTTACAAAAATCATAGCAAAACAAATAGGGAGAGTTAGCAATAAGCCCAATCAAATAAGATAAGACTAGTGGTGACTTGCACGTTGCTCCCCAACAACAATGCCAAAATGTTTATGCAAAATCGTCGATGTTAAGATATGCATCATAGTATAGGATGAAAAATTGAACAAACACTTAAATTTATAAAGCTCAAAAACAATGTGAGTCTAAGGTCATTTGCAGGGAGAAAATGTGGAATTCACAATACTAATTGCAATATAAAATAGATGAGCACAATAATTAACTATCACAAAGATATGCAATGAATGATTTACTCAAAATGATATTCGATTATAAACAAGAGTATCTCAAGAACTCGAGGGGTAAAAAGATAGAAGAGTGCAAAAGTAATGGTGATTTAGATCACCACATAAATCCCTCAAAGTAAGCACATGTCCTAAGTATGAAATTACTCAATATCACTACAATGGTTAGAACCACTTAGCCATGTTAGATAAGTCCACAGTATTAGAGTTTCAAGCTAAAGTGAAGCACAGAGCCAATTATCCTAACAGCACAAGGCAAAGAACCTCAGCAAGACGCACAAGGGTGCTTAAGCAAAACACAATGCCATCTTAGAAGCTAAGTGTTAACTTTTCTTCACCATACAACCCGAGGCAGCATAGCCTAAGGCAAAACCCTTCCCCGTTCCTCCTCACAATTTCTCCTCTTAGAACCAACCAGGATTCTAGGTAACGGGGTAATTGGGCTAATAATCGGGTCATGAGCATAGGTGACCAGACCCGTGTGCATGTGGGCATGAGTGAGGTGTGAAGCCCGTGTGAGTGGGGCGTGAGGGACCTCACCCCTCGGTGTTACTTGAGACGAAGAACTAAAGTCAACAATTCCTTTTATGTGCCTCTCCAAATTCGTAGGGAATGATGTGGCACCAATAGGTGCCCTCTACTTCTTTGTGCGATGCGACTAAGGATTTCAACCAATTGAAGCAGCTATTCTACTCGCTTCATTGATTGAAGATGCAGGTTTCTTTGAAAGACGATTCCGCAGTGCTTGGACATGGAAGCAACGATTATGACAGTCGGAGAGCGATGGTCAAAGGAGGAGCAAAGTGGAACGCCGATTTTTTACCGGGTTTGAGGGTTTTGTTATAACGTTGTAGTAAAGCCGGTTATTACCAACATTTCAAATATAAATTTTTTTACTCGGAAAATAAAAGAGTTCCTGAGGTCGAACTCAGGGAGCAAGTTATATTCTAGAGATATACATGTTTCTTTTACAAAAATAAAGAGAGAGGGAAAGAATTTGTTGTTTTCTATTTGTTTTGCAGAGGGGATGCTCTTCTTTCTCTCTTTCTTTAGATCTCCTTCTTTCTCTCCGTTCTGCAGAGGTGATATTCTTCTTCTGCAATGGTGATGCTCTTCTTCTTCTTCTTTGGTTTTCTGCCTTGACCTCTCTTCTTCTTCTTCTGCTTTGGTGATGCTCTTCTTCTTCTTCTTTGGTTTTTTGCCTTGACCTCTCTTCTTCTTCTTCTGCTTTGGCCGTTGCTCTTCCTTCTTCTTCAGCCTGTCTTCTTCCCTGCTCTGGCTGCTGACCTTCCGTCGTCTGCCCCGGTGCTTAGACGACTTAACGATGCCTTTGCTACAGTGCAGCTCCTTCTTCTTCAGCGGGTCTTCTTCTTCGCCTGTGCCTGCACACTCCAGGGTTTTTCGTCAAGAGGAAAAACCTACTCTACCCCCCTCCCCCGCGTCTCTCTTTCTCTCTGAAACCACTCTTGGGAAAGCTCTCCCAGAGCTACCGGGTAATCGGGTTCGGGTCACGCCCGGGTCCAGGCCCACCGGCGTGCGGTGGTGGGCGAGGAGTGCAGGTCGGTTTAATCGGGTCGGGCCAGGTCCGCGGAGCGTGGTCACGGACGAGGCCGGGTCGGGTGAGAGGGACCTCACCCCGTGGTCAGGAAGCAGACAGCATAAGGCACTTTTTGCCTTTATGCGTCCGCGCGCCTCCGAGAAGTTCCGAGGTGGGACTAAATGTCCCACCCCAATTGAGCGCCCGTCGCAGAGGGAGCAGTGGGCGATTGTGGCTTCACGCGCGGCCTTCGCCCCATTTGCGAGCCTGGGACGTTTCGCTGAGACTCCCCGCGCAACCTGGGAGTCGAACCTGGGCGAAGGCGTGCCTGCACCTGCAGGTGAAGGAGCTCTGCCTGCTCAGTAATGGCGACGGCGGGCGAGTCACCTGGTCACAGAAGAACGGCCTCTCGGCCAAATCAGACAGGCGGGGGACCTTCGCCGTGGCACGGCGAAGGTGGTCAGGGGGTCTGCAGGGGGCGTGATGGAGCCAACAGGTCGTCCTAGGTCAAACTGTGAGCGAAGAAGTGGGTGTGTTCGGTGGATCTGCAGAGGGCATTTGGCGGGAAGTGGAGGGGCGGAAGAGGATCAGGGTGAGGAGGCGGAGATTCTGCGGTGGTCGGCGAGCCGTGTGGGTCGCTGAGGTGATGGGAGCGGCTCGCCGGAGGGTGGTCGGAGGCGGAGAGGGTGAGGGTGAACAGGAGCGGTCGAGGGTTTAATCAACTAAGAGACAGTGAGGAAAAGAAAGAGGGGGAGGTGGGGAGGAGTTCTGACCTAGCTATGGAGACGAAAGGGGCCGAGACAGGGCGACAGTCGTATCGACTGTCGCCGGAGAAGAAGATGCCCAGGGGAAGGGGCGGCGGCGAGCAGAGGGCTGGAGAGGCGCCAGCTGGGTACGGCGTGGCGCAGGAAGAGCAGGGGAGGAGGTCTCTGCTGCTGGTATTACGGCAGAGCGAAGAGGAGGAGGGGGAGGAAACCGCCGGAGCTGGTGAGCGTCTGCCGGAGAAGGAAGAGAAGAAAGTTGGGGATTTTCTCCGTCAGATCCAGGCTGCCCTGGTCGGTGGAGCAGCGGGGGGTATTTATAGGGATGAAACAGGGAGGAAGGCGGAGGGAGACGACGTGTCTCCCTCGCCGGAGAATGGTCGGAACATGAACCCATACCGTCCGTGCGTTCGCACGGCCGGTATGGTGGGCTAAAATGACCAGGGGGGTGCTCCTGCGACGGCTGACGACGCAGGGCACCCCCGGTTTACTTGCCAGGTCCCCCACCTCACCCTGCGCGGCGCCATGCTCCGCGCAAGGTCGCCGGAGCATGGTGCTGGCAGGGTTTTGCAGGAGGGACCTGATTGCAAAGAACGAAGGAGAGTTAGGGGCCAAAATGCGAGGGTTCAAAAGTTGAGGGCCAAAGAGTAAATATATGAGGACCAAAGTGTGAAGTCGGTCAAGGAGGTTTCTTCTTAGGCTCAAGTTTTTATACATGACTAATTAGGACCTAAGGAATCTGATGGTGAATTTTATTTTCATATTAAACCTTGTTTGACCGGTCAATTTGCGCAAAAACCCAAATTAAGTTATTAATTGGGCATGGTTCTCAATGTAGGTCAAAATGGGTTCTAAAGGCCAAATTGAAGGTTCTAAACCCTAGAGATTATTTTTATATGAATTTTAGAGGGTTTATTCTATTTTTACTTTGCCTCAAACCTTGTGAATTGAAGTGGGTTGTTTTAGGGTTACAGATTATCATTTGGTTTCTTGGAAGTGCTGTAGCCCTTGCTAGATCATCTCATCCCACTTTTATTCTTATTAAGCTATTTTGACCTGTGTTTGGTCCCTGAATTACCCTGTATGCAGTTTATACTGGTAAAATTGCACTTTTACCCCTTATGACTTGTTTTCTTCTCAAACTCAGAATTCTCTGAGTTAAGCCTTTCCTTGAGATATGTAGGAGCTTTTATCCTTTGTATTGGGTCAAAATGAGCTAGTTATGGCTCATGATGAGGTTCTCATCATACCCCCATGCCTAGCTTTTGCTAGTCCCTTAGCAAAAACTTAAGGTTTCAACCCTTGTTCTAGACCATGAAGTTTTCAATAGTTTTAGATAAGTGCCTTCATAGATTAGGTTAGAATGCTGACCATAGGCCTAAAAGGTACTCTAGTACCAATCAAGATCCAAATCTGTCTAGCCTTAGCCTCAGTCTTTTAGCAAAGGTTTTTAAGGCCCACAAGAACTAACCTAAGGTTTATTGGACTTCGTGGTTAAAGCACCCGTGCTTGAAATGATTTTAGCCCTGGCTCAGTTCGCAGTGCGTTTTGTAAGAGAGAGATAGAAAGTTTTTCTGTTTGGAGAGTTTTCTCTCTCTTTTTCTTTTTAGTTCTAGCCTAGGATTGGCTTTTCAACACGGTCTGTATCAGATTCCTTGCTCCCATCATCAATCCTCAAGGGTTCCTGGCGATCGATGCTTCGAGATAGCACCGCCCATGGCAACCCCCGGAACCCTGGCTATTGAGATTTCGAGATAATCCCATCCATGGTATTCCGTGGCCGAATTCAGACCCTGGCAATTGACATTTCGAGATAATGCCATCCATGGAATCTGAACCAGCAGAGTGCTTACATGCCCCCCGTAGGATATGTAAATATCCTAAGAGACAAGCACCGAGGAGATGATATTTTGTTACGCATCTTCGAGGGGATTTCCCGCCTCTCCGCGCTGGGAACTCATCCAAATCAACTTGTGTTGATCGGCTGCTCCTATTCTAGGTGTTCTTTTCAGATTTTTGCGACGCTTCTGTGTGATTCTGATTTTTACGCTTACTGAACCAGGCTGTGTGTGAGATTAGGGTGCTTAGGTTACTGAGTCCCGTAAACCAAAAATTAGTTAACGAGGCCGAATACTCCCTAAGCCTTAGACCTAATACTTCAGCTTTTCATTTTCCTCAACCTCTTGAGGAGTGTCCAGATCTTAATGGGTACTAAGAGTCTATTCAAAAATGCCTAAGGTTTGCATTCTTACTAATCCCATTGTGCACTTTTCAGTTATTTTCTTGAATGAGGTCTAGAACCTAGGTTAATTCCTTAGTTCCTTACTAATGACTATCACTTTTTCTCATAATTTTGTGCTCCTTTTTCATTTTGTTTCTTTTCTCCTTCACAAAATTTTCCTTCTCCTCTTTTCCTCTTATTCTTTTTCGAAAAATTTTTTAATTTTTATGGTATTTTTTGGCACATGTGAATTTTTTGTTTGAAACCTTTTCTTACAAGTTTTTGCACTTTCCTACCCCCCCATGCCTAAGATTTGCAATGTCCTCATTGTAACCTAGGGGGTCTTAGTTCATTCCTTAAGACAGAAATTTGGGTGAGTGGATGGGTCGGGTTGAATTTTTGCGGACGATTTCAAATCTCAGATGCGAACATCTGAGTTGGGGTCGGCTGTCTATAAGGGTGAACTTCGAGTGCTGAAAGGTGTCAGAACAAGTTTCAGGTTTTCAAAGAGAATGACGGGCTGCCTCCCGTTAAGCGCTGAGTTTTACGCCATCGGCTGGGCGCAATAAGCTCAAGGGGAACGGAGGATATAAGATGCCTCAGCCAAATCAGTAGAAGTTACATCAATGAACGGCTTGAGTCTCTGACCGTTCACGATGAAAGGTTCAGAATCGTGGCTGAGTGGACTGATTTCGATTGCTCCATTTCCAAAAACCTGTCGGACCAAATATGGTCCGACCCACTTAGATCTCAGTTTTCCTGGGAAGAGTTTGAGTCGGGCATCGAAGAGTAGGACCTTTTGTCCAGGATGAAAGATCTTTCTCGAGATGTGTTTGTCGTGGAAGGCTTTAACCCGCTCCTTGTAGATTTGCGAGTTCTCGTACGCGTCTATGCGTAATTCATCGATCTCGCTGATTTGGAGTTTTCTGTGGGTCCCAGCCTTGGAAAGATCTAGATTACAGTTCCGTACTGCCCAATAGGCTTTATGCTCCAGTTCGACGGGAAGGTGGCATGCCTTTCCGTACACCAATCTAAAGGGAGACATGCCCAATTGGGTCTTGTGGGCGGTCCTATAGGCCCACAATGCTTCCGGAAGTCGGGACGACCAGTCCTTCCTGTCAGGTCGAACAGTGACTTGCAGGATTTTCTTGATCTCCCGATTAGACAGCTCAGCTAGACCATTAGTTTGGGGGTGATAAGGAGTAGAGATTCGGTGAGACACCCCGTATTTGGTCATCAGTGACCTAAACTGAGCATTTGTGAAATGGGTCCCCCCATCAGAAATTATTGCACGAGGAATCCCGAACCTTGAGAAAATGTGTTGATGAATGAATTTGAGAACGATTTTGTGATCACAGGTTCGGGTCGGTATGGCTTCGATCCATTTGGACACGTAGTCCACAGCCAACAGAATGTATTCGAAACCATCCGAAACAGGAAAGGGGCCCATAAAATCAATCCCCCAAACATCAAAGATTTCGCATACTAGAATCGGTTGCATAGGCATCATGTCACGACGGCTCATGTTGCCCAAAGTCTGGCAACGACTGCATGCCTTGCAATGACTGTGTGCGTCTTTGAACAGTGTGGGCCAGTAAAAGCCGCACTGGAGGACTTTTGATGCGGTTTTATGCCCAGCAAAATGGCCACCGCATGCCTGGTCATGGCAGAAAGAGAGGATATTGTTGATTTCCCCTTCCGGGACACATCTCCGGATGATCCGATCGGCACCTATGCGGAAGAGGTACGGGTCTTCCCAAATGTAATACTTGGCATCGGAGCGTAATTTGTCTTTCTTGGCCTTCGGCCAATCGGACGGGGTCTGATGAGATGCCAAGTAATTTACAATATTAGCGAACCATGGAAGGCTAGTACCAATAGTCAGCAGGTGCTCATCGGGAAAATGCTCCGTGATGGGTCCGGAGGGGTCAATTATTTCAGAAGGAAGACGGGACAAGTGATCAGCTACCACGTTTTGTTTTCCCGCTTTATCGCGAATCTCGAGGTCAAATTCTTGCAACAGCAAGATCCATCGGATCAATCGAGGTTTCGCGTCCTTCTTTGCAAGGAGATGCCTCACAGCCGTGTGATCCGAGTATATGATGACATGGGAACCCAGAAGGTACGATCTGAACTTCTCTAGGGCAAATACTACAGCTAGCAGCTCTTTCTCAGTAACTGTATAGTTACGCTGAGCCTCATCGAGTGTTTTGCTGGCGTAGTAAATGACCACAGGTTTCTTGTCATTTTTCTGCCCCAAAATCGCTCCTACAGCGAAGTCGGATGCATCACACATGATCTCAAAGGGTTGAGACCAATCAGGGGACTGTAGGATCGGGGCTTGGGTGACTCGGTCACGCAGGATTTCAAATGCTTGAGTGCATTCCTTGGAGATTTCGAAGGGAACATCCTTGGAGAGAAGAGTGGTCAGGGGGCGTGCGATTTTTGAAAAATCAGGGATAAATCGTCGATAAAAACCGACATGCCCTAAAAAGGATCGGATGTCCCTGATCGAGCTAGGCATAGGAAGGTGAGAAATCAGATTAACCTTAGCTCGATCCACTTGGATACCTTTCTCCGAAATTGAGTGTCCCAGGACAATTCCCTCAGGCACCATGAAATGGCTCTTTTCCCAGGAAAGAACCAAATTCACGTCGATGCACCGCCTGAGTATCTGGACCAAGTGTTGGAGGCAATCGTCGAATGATGCTCCGAAAACTGAAAAGTCATCCATGAAGACTTCCAGATAATCACCTACCATATCTGAGAATATGGCAAGCATGCATCGCTGAAAAGTAGCGGGTGCATTGCAAAGACCGAAAGGCATCCTTCGGAAAGCGTATGTTCCGAAGGGGCAGGTGAACGTGGTCTTTTCTTGGTCCTCAGGATGGATTGCCACCTGGTTATAACCGGAGTACCCGTCAAGGAAGCAGAAGAACCTATTTCCCGCTAATTTTTCGAGAATTTGATCAATGAAGGGTAGTGGGAAATGATCCTTCTTCGTGGAGGAATTGAGTCGACGGTAATCTATACAGACTCTCCACGAGTTGGGTAATCGGGTAGGAATGATTTCTCCGGTCTCAGTCGTTATAGTGGTGAGTCCTGCCTTCTTAGGCACGACCTGAATTGGGCTCACCCAACGACTATCGGAGATCGGGTAGATGATCCCGGCATCTAACCACTTGATGATCTCCTTTTTCACGACCTCCTGCAGATTGGGGTTTAAGCGTCTCTGCATTTCACGAGAAGGTCGTGTGCCCTCTTCTGAATAGATATGATGAGTACAATAAGAGGGACTTATTCCAGTCAAATCATCGAGAGTCCATCCGATGGCTCTGCGATGTTGCTGGAGGACAACAATCAGACTGGTTTCCTGTTCAGGACTGAGGTTGGAATTGATGATCACAGGAAGGGTCTGACTAGAACCCAAAAAGGCGTATTTTAAGTGAGCAGGAAGGGATTTCAGTTCGAGGATGGGGTTTTCAGCAGCAGCGGGTGGTTCAGTATAGATGTGAGGTTCAAGGGTGGGAGTTACTGGGTTGTTCACATCTGGATTTGACTCCTCTGTTTGCGGGTCAAGATCCTTCTGTGGTTGATGAGGCATACTCAAGTCATTTTGGAGGTGTGATTCATCAACCAAAGTCTTGATGTCACAAATTTGCTCGATGACGCCGCAATTAATTCCTTGTTGGGCCTTAAATATATCAATTTTCAGTGTTTGATCTCCAAACTTAAGCTCTATTTGGCCCTCCTCACAGCTGATGTTGGCTCTAGCAGTAGCCAAGAAAGGTCTCCCTAGAATGATTGGTGTATCCCTAGGGTTCTCAGGTGCATCCATGTCTAAGACTATAAAGTCCACTGGAAAATAGAAATCCCGCACTCTCACGATAACATCCTCGAGAATCCCTTTTGGTGACTTTATAGATCGATCTGCTAATTGTAATGTCACCTCGGTTGGTTTCAGCTCAGATTCTTCTAGATGGTCAAGTAAGGATGTGGGTATCAGATTTATAGATGCACCTAAGTCTAACAATGCTCTATCAAATTGGGTACCACCTATCTTACAGGAGATCAGGGGAGTTCCAGGATCTTTTGCCTTGGGTGGGAGTCTACTAAGGATTACAGAGCTGGCTTGCTCTGACAGAACAATTGGGCTCCCTCCCTTGGTTCGCGGCTTACGCTGGGGTGTACATATATTCTTTAGAAATCGTGCGTAAGCTGGTACGTGGCGGATTGCATCCATCAAGGGGATGTTTATGTGGACCTGCTCAAAGAGCTTGACCAGGTCCTCCTCGGGGGCCACGGGTTTGGTGGTCTTCTTTCCCTTGGTCAGGGCCTCGGGAAACGGGATCTTGGTTGGTTCTTCTAGGATAGGTCCAGGTTGTGGGTCTGGAACAGCGGTACCTTGGATAACTATCCTAGGGTCATGGTTATCAGGCTGGGAGTGGTTTGGATAATGCGGGTCCTGAGTTGTCTTACCACTACGTGTTGTTACAGAATTTAATCCGGCCTGATTTTGGTTTGGGTTTGGTAGGAGGGGTGGCTGCTGCTGAAATCCCGTACGAGAAGTAGAGGCTTCCATCTCATCTGGAGATGGAGCAGTGGGGGCCTGATAAATCCATTGAGCGTGGCCTAAATTTGGATTCATAACGCGCTTCTGGGTTGGCACGTTATTTGGGTTAGGAAGAGGTTGGGAAGGGAGTGTGCCTGGCTGGCGAGAATTTGCCAACTGGGCCAGCTGAGTTTTAACTTCAGTAAGCTCGTCCTTGTGCTGTTTTTGAATGGCCGCATTCGATTTTTGAATGTCAGCCAGAGTCTGAAGGATTAAGGACATTTGATCTTGATTTGGCCCTGATGGATAAGTAGGGTTGGGCCGAGGCTGAGGCGGCTGGTAGTGATGAGAGAGCTGTGGGCGGGATTGAAAAGGTGGTCTTTGGGTTTGGGAATTTCCCGCCCACTGAAAATTGGGATGGTTTCGCCATCCAGGGTTGTAAGTGTTGGAGAATGGGTCGTTCTGGATGGCGTTGAGGTCCTCGCAGGTCTGAGGAACCTCCTGAGAATCAGGGAAAGGAGGAATGGAGTTCCCCCGGCTGGTGTAGAAAGGATCGGATGATCTTCCAGTCCAAGAATCAGATGGGGATGGATATGGATCCATCCCAGGGGAGGATCGGTGGAGGATATTTTGCACAGTCTCCTGTGTGGAAGGAGGTTGTGCAAAAGAGTTACGCGCAGAGGTGGCTCGCTGCAAGTGCTGAGTCAGCTCATCCACCTTCTTTTCAATGATTGAGACCTTGTCCAATCGACTGGCCATTAATTCCAGGTCGACTGATGCGGACAGGCCCTGCGTCTCATGTGCTCCCTTAAGATTCGTCGCTGCACGGGTATTCGTCCTGTCGAATAATCCCATGGAGTCATTGTTGATGGAGTTCTCGCACATGTTTTCGAGAATCTCCCATACGGTGTCTTCATGTTGACCCATGATGTTTCCTCCGCAAGTTGCATTGACGAAAAGGCGGATGTCCTCACGGAGTCCCTGGTAAAAAGATTGGACTTGTTCCCATTTAGGAACTCCGTGATGGGGGCACTTTCTCATGAGATCCTGAAAACGATCCCATGCCTCATGGAGAGGTTCTCCTGATTGTTGGGTGAAGTGTGTAATCTGATGGCGCAAGGCGTTGGTCCGACCAACGGGAAAGAACTTTTTCAAAAACTCGGATTGAAGTTCTTCCCAAGTGTTGATCGGCCGGGTCTGAGTTTGATACCAATGGGCGGCCTTGTCCATAAGAGAAAAGGAGAACATCTTCATGAGAAGAATATCCCGATTTTGCGCATCTGATCCAAAAGTGTGGGCCAGATGCTTTAGCTGTTTGATGTGATGGAAGGGATCTTCAGAATTAAGCCCATGGAATTTAGGTATAGCATGAATCATGTTGGGCTTTAGTTCGGAATCAGGTCCTCCAATCGGGATTCTGACTCGAGGCTCAATGGCCACCGCAGCAGGATTGTAGTGGTCCCGCATCATAGGACGCTGCGGTGGGTGCACGAAGTTTTGGAAGAGGTCATTGAGTCGCTGGAGCTGGTGTTCCAGATTATTTTCTTCCTCAACTGGCTGAGCCATGATGGGGGAGGAAGAAGAACTTGGTTCTGAATCAGAAGAGAGAATAATGTGAGGGTGTTGCTGCACAAATACGGGCGTCGAGGCTTGGCCTTGACGAGAGCGAATTTCTAATGGAGGTCTTAAGGGTGGTCTTAGAGACCTCCTTCCGTACATGCACAGTTGGGAGAGGTAAGTTTAGAAGGTGCTGGACCCAATCAAGACACCCAAAAATGTGTTGGGTGACTATAGAGGTGCGGGGCAGATGGACCCCTTGATCAGAAAGATCGTCCACCTGAGAATTACCTGGGCAGCCAGAGAGGGAGAGTCCCGCGAAGACCCCTACACGGTAGAGCGTCCCCACGGGTTACAGGGTTTCCCCCACCCGACCTCTCTTGTCACTGCGGTTCCAGGTAGACCAGAATGGGGATCTTGACCTCTTAAGTCTACCAATTTTAAGATCAGGGTGCTTAAGGTTTCACTTGAACTTTAGTCTTTTTAAGTGCAAAGAGTGACCTAATTTAAGGTTGGTTGACTCAAGGGGTCAACTTTACCTATTGTTTTCTTTGAGAGCTTTTAGGTCCTGTCTTTTAGGGTTCAAGTGTTTAGAGAGAGCCAATTGTTTTAGGATTTTTCTTGTTAATTATTTTCAATCAATGGCTTGGGCACACCTCTTTTGGATTTCCTTAATTCTTGATTAAGGGGTGTGTCTCTACTGAAATCCTAATGTTTGACCTTATGTTGGCTCTACTTGGTCCATTTAACTCTTTGTTGGGCAATTAGGGCTCAAGCAAGAATGTGTTAGCCCTTAAATACCCTTAACAGTGTGCAGGAGTGATGAGTTGAAAACATGCAACTTTTTATGGTTACTAAGTATGGAAGACAGGTTAGCCCTATATTGCTTGTTCTTTTCTTTTCTTCCTCTTTAGAGTTTAGGGGTTAATAGTGAGAGGAAAAATTTACCTGTCTTCGGAGTGGTTGTCGTGTGGTTGCTTGTCTTCTTGAGTTCCTGTAGCTGCACAAAAGAGAGGAGATTATCAGAAATTAAAAGATACAGGAATGTTTACCTCTAGAATAGCCGTTGCTCCCCGGCAACGGCGCCAAAGTGCAACGCCGGTTTTTTACCGGGTTTGAGGGTTTTGTTATAACGTTGTAGTAAAGTCGGTTATTACCAACATTTCAAATATAAATTTTTTTACTCGGAAAATAAAAGAGTTCCCGAGGTCGAACTCAGGGAGCAAGTTGTATTCTAGAGATATACATGTTTCTTTTACAAAAATAAAGAGAGAGGGAAAGAATTTGTTGTTTTCTATTTGTTTTGCAGAGGGGATGCTCTTCTTTCTCTCTTTCTTTAGATCTCCTTCTTTCTCTCCGTTCTGCAGAGGTGATATTCTTCTTCTGCAATGGTGATGCTCTTCTTCTTCTTCTTTGGTTTTCTGCCTTGACCTCTCTTCTTCTTCTTCTGCTTTGGTGATGCTCTTCTTCTTCTTCTTTGGTTTTCTGCCTTGACCTCTCTTCTTCTTCTTCTTCTGCTTTGGCCGTTGCTCTTCCTTCTTCTTCAGCCTGTCTTCTTCCCTGCTCTGGCTGCTGACCTTCCGTCGTCTGCCCCGGTGCTTAGACGACTTAACGATGCCTTTGCTACAGTGCAGCTCCTTCTTCTTCAGCGGGTCTTCTTCTTCGCCTGTGCCTGCACACTCCAGGGTTTTTCGTCAAGAGGCAAAACCTACTCTACCCCCCTCCCCCGCGTCTCTCTTTCTCTCTGAAACCACTCTTGGGAAAGCTCTCCCAGAGCTACCGGGTAATCGGGTTCGGGTCACGCCCGGGTCCAGGCCCACCGGCATGCGGTGGTGGGCGAGGAGTGCAGGTCGGTTTAATCGGGTCGGGCCAGGTCCGCGGAGCGTGGTCACGGACGAGGCCGGGTCGGGTGAGAGGGACCTCACCCCGTGGTCAGGAGGCAGACAGCATAAGGCACTTTTTGCCTTTATGCGTCCGCGCGCCTCCGAGAAGTTCCGAGGTGGGACTAAATGTCCCACCCCAATTGAGCGCCCGTCGTAGAGGGAGCAGTGGGCGATTGTGGCTTCACGCGCGGCCTTCGCCCCATTTGCGAGCCTGGGACGTTTCGCTGAGACTCCCCGCGCAACCTGGGAGTCGAACCTGGGCGAAGGCGTGCCTGCACCTGCAGGTGAAGGAGCTCTGCCTGCTCAGTAATGGCGACGGCGGGCGAGTCACCTGGTCACAGAAGAACGGCCTCTCGGCCAAATCAGACAGGCGGGGGACCTTCGCCGTGGCACGGCGAAGGTGGTCAGGGGGTCTGCAGGGGGCGTGATGGAGCCAACAGGTCGTCCTAGGTCAAACTGTGAGCGAAGAAGTGGGTGTGTTCGGTGGATCTGCAGAGGGCGTTTGGCGGGAAGTGGAGGGGCGGAAGAGGATCAGGGTGAGGAGGCGGAGATTCTGCGGTGGTCGGCGAGCCGTGTGGGTCGCTGAGGTGATGGGAGCGGCTCGCCGGAGGGTGGTCGGAGGCGGAGAGGGTGAGGGTGAACAGGAGCGGTCGAGGGTTTAATAAACTAAGAGACAGTGAGGAAAAGAAAGAGGGGGAGGTGGGGAGGAGTTCTGACCTAGCTATGGAGACGAAAGGGGCCGAGACAGGGCGACAGTCGTATCGACTGTCGCCGGAGAAGAAGATGCCCAGGGGAAGGGGCGGCGGCGAGCAGAGGGCTGGAGAGGCGCCAGCTGGGTACGGCGTGGCGCAGGAAGAGCAGGGGAGGAGGTCTCTGCTGCTGGTATTACGGCAGAGCGAAGAGGAGGAGGGGGAGGAAACCGCCGGAGCTGGTGAGCGTCTGCCGGAGAAGGAAGAGAAGAAAGTTGGGGATTTTCTCCGTCAGATCCAGGCTGCCCTGGTCGGTGGAGCAGCGGGGGGTATTTATAGGGATGAAACAGGGAGGAAGGCGGAGGGAGACGACGTGTCTCCCTCGCCGGAGAATGGTCGGAACATGAACCCATACCGTCCGTGCGTTCGCACGGCCGGTATGGTGGGCTAAAATGACCAGGGGGGTGCTCCTGCGACGGCTGACGACGCAGGGCACCCCCGGTTTACTTGCCAGGTCCCCCACCTCACCCTGCGCGGCGCCATGCTCCGCGCAAGGTCGCCGGAGCATGGTGCTGGCAGGGTTTTGCAGGAGGGACCTGATTGCAAAGAACGAAGGAGAGTTAGGGGCCAAAATGCGAGGGTTCAAAAGTTGAGGGCCAAAGAGTAAATATATGAGGACCAAAGTGTGAAGTCGGTCAAGGAGGTTTCTTCTTAGGCTCAAGTTTTTATACATGACTAATTAGGACCTAAGGAATCTGATGGTGAATTTTATTTTCATATTAAACCTTGTTTGACCGGTCAATTTGCGCAAAAACCCAAATTAAGTTATTAATTGGGCATGGTTCTCAATGTAGGTCAAAATGGGTTCTAAAGGCCAAATTGAAGGTTCTAAACCCTAGAGATTATTTTTCTATGAATTTTAGAGGGTTTATTCTATTTTTACTTTGCCTCGAACCTTGTGAATTGAAGTGGGTTGTTTTAGGGTTACAGATTATCATTTGGTTTCTTGGAAGTGCTGTAGCCCTTGCTAGATCATCTCATCCCACTTTTATTCTTATTAAGCTGTTTTGACCTGTGTTTGGTCCCTGAATTACCCAGTATGCAGTTTATACTGGTAAAATTGCACTTTTACCCCTTATGACTGGTTTTCTTCTCAAACTCAGAATTCTCTGAGTTAAGCCTTTCCTTGAGATATGTAGGAGCTTTTATCCTTTGTATTGGGTCAAAATGAGCTAGTTATGGCTCATGATGAGGTTCTCATCAAGGAGGAAGCGAGCTTTTCGACGATATTTGAGATAGCAAAATACAACCTTCAAGTGCAAATTAAAAGGTTCTGGAGCATCTCCGTGAGGCGAGGAGACTGACGGTGGTGATGCTGGAGTGTTTCATAGTGTTCGGTGGCCGGACGAAGTCGGAGATGGTGGACAGAGGATGGGTTGTCCGGTGGAGCAATTGGGTGATGGTGAGGTGAAATTAGTTGAGGGTTTTTGAAGGTGGAGGTGAGCGGAAGCTTGTGGTGGCAGTAGTGGGGCATTTGGTTGCATGTGTTGGCCGGGGAGCTCACCAGAGCTTCGTTGGCCATGGAGAAGATGGAGGGAGAGAGTGGTGGTCATCAGTCTATACAAGCGAGGAGGAGTTGGAAATGATTTGGAGAGGGAGAGGAAGGAGGTTACCTAGCTAAAGGGCAAAGGGGATGAGGTCCTGGTGCTAGCTATGACTGGTCGATGTTGGAGACGAAGAGAGCTCCGGAGAGGGGAACAGTAATGTCTGAAGGGCGAGGAGGCTCCTAGCAGGTATGGTGAGTAGCAGGTGACGGAGAGGAAGAGTTTCCCACTGCCTATGGTATGTGGCAAAGGGTGTGGAATCCTGAGAAGAAGGGTCGTTGAAGCAAGTTGGAGCATGCTAGAGGAAAAGGAAGAAGAGATTTTGACCTTAAAACTTGTTAGAGAGGACAACTGTGCATAGGGAAGCTTAAAAAGAGCTTCGAGGCAAGATCTGAATGAGGCAAGAAGCTTGATTGCTTAACAATTTTTTGGAGAAAGAGTTCCCTAAAATCTTTGAGCTCACCTGAGCTCGAGAATCAATTCCAATCTCTAAGATGGGGTCTGCCTAATTCCTCAATGTCTGGGCAATGATCCCTCCAATTTTAGAGGGAATTAGAGCTAAATTGAGAGAGGAAACTCCCATGGATCTCAGCCTGAAAGTGGGTTCCCACTTTAATGGTGGTAAGGAGTTGAATGCAAAGAAGAAGACAAAGAAAGGGGTCTAAATGCAAAGAACTTGAAAGTTAGGGGCTTCACTAAGAGGAATAGAGTTTTAATGGACTGAAATGTAAATTAGGTGAAGATGGATTCTAATTAGGCCCAAATTTTGGTACAAACATAATTTCAACTCAAGAAATCTAATGGAAAAGTTGGATTTGAGTTTTCACCACGTTTGATTGGGCAATTTGCATAGAGACCCAAATTAGCGCAAAATCCCATCTACGACTCTATTCAAGGTCAGAGTAAGTTCAGATAGTCAAACCAAGGGTACCAAACCTCTTACCATATTTTTCTATGGATTGTAGGAGGTTTAGATGAATTTTTTCCTAACCAGAACCTCTTTAATTTTAGTGGGTGTGAAATTAGGGTTTTAGGTTCTGATTTAGTTCTCGAAATGCGTGAAACCTTATTTCTATCTATGTGGACCCACTCTTTGGACTTTAATGCTTAATTGACCTTAGATGAATCCTTAGCAAACTGCATGGCTACTCTATTTTTATGATGTGATGTTAAAACTATAGAATTAAACCTATTTTATTATTTTCTTCTCAAAATGGATCTGAATGGAATTATGGCTGTCAGGCGATTATGTAGGAGCTTTTCTCTCTTGATTCTGACTACTTAAAGCTAGTTTTACCTAATGATGGTGTTACCATTAATGCATTTTTGGAGTGTCTTATCAAGTTTTGTGACATGCACGAATCGATGTTTTATAAAATTGCATCGTAGTATAGTCAAAACAAGCTTAATTAGCTTTTAAACTTTGTAATTCTTGAAATAAAATGTATTCCGAGGTCCTTCATTGAGATCAATTTATTATGCGAAAATCACTATCTAATTATTTACAAATTAATTTGATGAACGTGCATTAAGTGTGAATTTTCAAGAATCAAAAAAGTTCAAAGTCGCACTTAGCTCTACGACATAAAGAGACTCAATTTAAATCTCAAGTGCAAGGAATTAATAATCAGAAAATCTATTACTTAATGCTTAATTAAGAATAATCAAATGTTAATGAGATTTAAGCACTAACTAATCA
Organism: Thalassia testudinum; assembly: GCA_037157565.1. Classification (NCBI taxonomy): domain Eukaryota; kingdom Viridiplantae; phylum Streptophyta; class Magnoliopsida; order Alismatales; family Hydrocharitaceae; genus Thalassia; species Thalassia testudinum. The sequence goes on from JAZHRO010000014.1 coordinate 46,755,320, forward strand.
ATATCAACAATGTTCGAACAGGAATTTGTACCAAAAACCCATTCAGAACCAAATCTTAAACCAAATCCACAAAAATTGAAATAAGTCCTTGAAAAACTAATTTTCTTACATTTTGGTCCCTACTTCACAATTTGGTCCCCATATAGTTTATTTTCTTTTAAGTTGGTCCCTGCCAGTTCATAGAGCGTAACCTTCTCTCCTTCATTGAGAAAGGCCGTAGGGAGGAGGTTTGCAAGAGGTCGGTTGGGTGCTTCAAGTCATGGAAGCCCCTGCCGAAGGTTGCTATGCACCCCTCACATCAGCACAAAGCTTCTCATAAAGCTTGGATGCCCAAGGAGGTCGGAGGTGGCGTGTCGACGTCGGAGAAGGTAGCGACGATGGCGAAGGTGGTCGCAGTGAAGGAGGTGTCGAAGCTCTCAACCAAAGGGTTGAGAAGCTCCACTTGAGCTTGTTGAAGGTAGTGGCGGTGGTGATTTGGTGTGTAGGCACCGAAGGTGGCTGGTCGAAGTTGAACCAAGCAGTGGTCGAAGGTGGTGTTCGGCGGAGTGAGGGGGTGTCGAAACTCCAAATTGGTTGAGGGGTTTTTCTCCCCTTAACCTACTGAAGCTCCACGGTGGTCGGTGGTGTGTGAGGTGGCACAGGAGTGGCAATTGGTGGTCACCAGAGCTCCCATCGACCACGAGGAAGATGGCAATGAAGATGGAGGAGTTTGGGGTCTAAACCTAAATCTAAGGAGACTAAACTACTCTATAGGGAGAGAGGAAGAGAGGGGACTACCTGAGAGGTGACGAAGAGGACAGAGGCGTCCAATATTAGCCGGCTGGATGTAAGGAAGATGTGGAAGAGGTCGGGGAGGTCGACTTCTTTAACGAGGAGCACAATGACAATGATGAGAGAAGAACCATGTTCTCAGTTGGTGGCAAGATGCAACGATAAGGGTGGAGGGAGGGCTCCAAGATCTTCGTCGATGGTGACATCGGGGAAGAAGAGAGAGGTGGAGATGCGCCTCTACTTGATGATCCAAATCAATCTAACGAGGTAGAGCTTTATAGCTCCTAGAGATGCGAGAAGAATGCCAGAGATGGCATTACTAGATGGTCGCAATTGATGGCCACCGATGGAGGTGATGGCGGTGTTGATGGAGGCGTCAAAACACGTAGTCAATGGATGGAGCACCACTGGCGGTGAAGAAGGCTATTGAAGGGAAAAATGCTCATATGGGCATTTTTGCAAGAAAATCTGAAACTTAGGGGGGTTTTGCAAAAATTAGAAACTAAAGGAGTAAATTACAAACTTGGTCAAGATGGAGTTTTACTGGTTCAAAATTTGTGGATAACCTAAGTTGGACAGAAGGAATCTCATGGTGATAGCCATTTTGGGTTTTTATGATGTTAGATTGGTTAAATTGCATTGTAGCCCAAAAAGTATTAAATATTATCCTAAGTCTCAATTTTAGGTCAAATTGGGTTTTTTTTTAAAAAAAATTGATCATTCTAAACCTTAGGGAATATTTTCAATGATATTTAGAAGTTTTAGATTACGTTTATTTTCATTATAACCCTGTTAATTTAAATGAGGCTAAAATTAGGATTTTCAATTGAGAAATATCCTTCAATTTATATGAAAACCCAAAATTAATCAATATAGGCCTACTTATTGAGAATTTGAGCTCAGTTGACCTTCAATTGAGTGTTGTTTACCCTTTAGTTAATTTGCACTAAAATAATAGAATTAACCAATGTTAATGTGATTCCTCTTAATTCAGGAAAGATTGAATTATACCCTTTTATATATCAATTAAGTGAATTTATACTTAGAACTTTGCTAAACTGAGCTAGATATAGAGGATGATGGTGTTACCATCAATTCTCAAGACATAAATCAAAAGAATCTCTAAAAATAGAGAAGTCCTCCATAAAAACCTCAAGACATTCACCTACCAAGTCAGAAAATATTACAAGTATACACCACTGAAAAGTAGCAAGTGCGTTGCATAATCCAAAAGGCATCCTTTGGAAAGCAAAGGTTCCAAAGGGGTAGGTGAATGTAGTCTTTCCTTGGTCCTTGGGGTGGATTGCTACCTAATTATAGTCAGAGTATCCATCAATAAAATAGTAAAACTCCCATCCTACTAAGCACTCTAGGATCTGATCTATGAAATGGAGTAGAAAATGACCTTTCTTGGTGGTGATGTTTAATTCTCTGTAATCATTGTACACCCACATCGAAGTAGCAGCCCTAGTGGCAATATTTTCCCTTTTCTCATTGGTGATGATAGTTAGTCCTACTTCTTTGGGAACAACTTGAGTAGGACTAACCCAATTACTATCATAGATAGGGTAGATAATACTAGTGTCCAACCATTTGATGATCTCTTGTTTTACTACCTCCTACATATTAGGATTCAATCTCCTTTGAAGCCGGCAGGAGGGGCGATAGTCGTCCTCAAGATAAATTCTATGAGTGTAATAGGATAGATTAATTCCCTTAAGATCTTTCAATGTCCAAGCAATTGATTTTCAATTCTTGCTTAAGACTTGGAGAAGCCTTTCCTTTTGATCCCCAATAAGATTAGAATTGATAATTAGGGGCATACTTCAGTGAGTCAAACAAATGTTTTAAATCCAATTGAGGGCCCACCTCAAAAATAGATTCAAAATTAAGGTCCTAAGGGGAAGAGAAAGAGGAAGAGTCAGTGGAAAAGTCAGATATGGAGAGTGAAGTCAGGGTGGGGGGCTGAGGTGACTCAGGAACATATTCAACTACAAAGCAAGTTCCTATGTGTAAAATTTGCATGGTTTGTTCTACCAAATTATCTATTTTAGAATTCAAATTGTCAAAGAAATTAGGTTCTCAGAATCTTTTGGAAGCTTGAAAAATACCCAAATTAATTGATTCTCCACCCTAAGTGATTTTCATCTTTCCATAATCATAATCAATATTCACCTTTACGATGGTGAGCAAAGGTCTTCCTAGAATAATTAGGGTATTCTTTAATGCTTCTAGTACCTCAATTTCCAGGACTAGAAATTCTACTACAAATAGACAATTCTGGAACCAAACAATGACATCCTCAACAATCCCCTTGTGTTGAATTGTAGATCGGTCAGCTAATTGTAATGTAACCTTAATGGGTTTTAATTCACTGAATCTAAATTCCTCAAAGACAACAGTAGGGATAAGATTTATGGAGACACCAAGATTAAGAAGGGTACGATCAAAAGTGGTGTCACTAATGACAACTGAAATCAGAGGAACACCCGAGTCTTTCTTTTTCAGAGGCAGTTTGCTTTGCACAACTGAGCTAACTGTCTCTGAAAGGATCACCTTTCCTAGGTTTCTAGACTGCCTTTTAGGAGTACACAAATCTTTTAAAAACTTAGCATAGGTAGGGTTGTACTTATTGCAACTAGGAGAGGGATGTTTATTTCTACATGCCCAAAAAGTTCCATCAGTTCCTTATCAGAGGGCTCGGATTTCTTTTTCTTTTTGTTGGTGGAATGAAATGCTTGTGGAAAAGGAATAGGACTTTGCTCATTTGCAGTTGAAGGTTCCTAAGTTGGGGAGAAAGGAGAGTTAACTTGCTTTTCCTTGTAGTGGGTTCCATGTGTGGATGTAAAAGGGCTAGGACCTTGAGTAGTCATCCTACTCCTCAAAGTAACTGCATTGGTAGTATGATTATTTATGGGAGAAGGTTGAGAGCACTGATGGGCTGGGTGAATGGGATGATTAGAATTTCCACCCTGATAATGGTTCCTTTGGTTGTTGGAATTAGGCATGGGCTAAGAAGGTAGATTGCTTGTAGGTTTTTGGTCTGGAGTGACCCTAATCTAATTTTGAAGAGAAGTCACAATGCAGGTCACCTCTGACATCTAGTTCTGCATACCCTACAGGGTTTTCATAACTTAGGCAATGATGTCTTCTTGAGAAGGCCCAGATTGATATTGATTATGGCCATAAATCCCAGTTTGATATTGTCTTTGGAAAGGAATTAGATTAGTCCAATTTTGATTGTTGGAGGAATTTCTAAAATGCTCCTAGAGGGTTGAAGTATTCTCAGTAGTAGGGTTGAATGAATTTTGATTCAAAAAATCATATGTCCTAGTCAGATCCTATGTAACCTTAGGGAAATAATTTTGCTCAGCTGGGACAACACCAATATTGTGCAAATATTCTCTATTGATGATGTTAGGTAGGGTTAGATGTAGATCTTATTTTTTACTTAATTTTTCTTCTAATTTTTTCTGGTGAATTTGTATCTGATCCAATCTTTGTGCTATCATTTGGATATCATCTTGAGTTACTGGAATAGAAGTAGATCTGGAGTCGATTTTGTTTACTTTGAGTTTTGGGTTTGAATTCCTACCAAAAGTGTCCATTGAAGCAAGATTAAATGAGTTTTCACTCATCTCCTCAAATAGTTGGTAGACACTCTCAGCATCCTTCTTCAAGAAGTTGCCACCAAATGAGGCATCCACATATCATCTCAATTGACCTTCTAATCCTTGATAGAAGATCTGCATTAGCTGCAAGAGTGGAATCTCATAGTGTGGACAACTTCTAAGTAATTCTTGAAACCTCTCCTAAGACTCATGGAGAGATTCACCATGTTTTTGCTGGAAGGTCATAATGCATCTTCTTAATCAATTAGTATGGCCTATAGGGGAAAACTTCTTTAAAAAGTCACTCTTGAGTTATTTGCCAAGTTGTGATGGGTTCGCCAACTGTTTTGAACTAGTAGGTGGCCTTATCCTTGAGGCTGAGAGGAAAAAGTCCCATTAGACATAAGTCTTCCTGCACATTGTGGGAACGGTTAGTTCCTCTAAATGGCTAAAAGGGTCCTCTTTGGGAAGTCCATGGAAATTCTTAATCAACTTCAGAATAGTTGGATTGATCTCAAAATCCCCCTCGAGAATCACCACCATGGGTCTCTCCTCATAATTAGAAGCATCGTAAAAATCCTTAAGAGGAATGATAGGCTCCTCGGGTGGTTGATTCTGCCTTTCATTGGCTAGGTTCATGACAGTCCTAGCCAACTATTGCTGATTTGTTTGGAGTCAAGCCAGTTTCTCAAACATCGTGATTAGAGTATTAAGTAGTGGATTCTAATTCTAATTATTTTGCAACTCGAGATTTTGAGGTAGCTCCAGACTAGGGAAGTTAGGTATGGGAATGTCAGAATGTAGGTCAGATTGTGGATTAAAGGTGGAAGTGGCAAGATCATTGGACCTATTTTGTAGGTTTTCCATGTTTTTATGCAAAGAAGAGGAATGAAATTGAGAAGAAGTCGTTCCTTTTGTGCGGGGGGTGGAATCAGTTGGCCCCTCCAACTGCAGGTTCTGGGATTGTCACCTGTGCAAACAATTATGAAGAATGAGGGAGGAGAGAAGGGAAGAGATGAGAGAAGAAGTTTGTGCACTCAAGTAAGCAAAATGTCTAATTCTAGCGTAGGGTTGATCCCTTAGAAAAACCTAAGACCTGGTTACTTATATTATCAAAAAGTTAACAATTAACGACCCTTCCTTTAATTCAACCCAACTAAGTTGCAAGGGGGGGATTCAGCCCAAGCATGTCCTAGAAAAATCACTAGAGGCTTGTATAAATCCGCACCTGGTCATTCGACGCGACTCCTCAGCCTAAAATTTGGTTAAATCGAGGAACTGAGGTCAGTTGAAAATAATCTAATAAACAAGTATCAAGCCTAATGTGGATGAAATCCTTAAGGGTCAAATTGCTACAGATTTTAAGTTTGGCTTAGAATACTACAAGTGCATGAGTTTCTAAAGGGCATTGGCAGGGTAGTTGCCCTATTTATTTTTTTTATGTGTGTGCAAATTGGGTAGGAAAATGATGCCCAAGCCAAAATAGGTGATTTGTAAGCAAGGATGAAATGGAAGAATTTTAGGGTTTGATATAGATTTTGTAGATTTTAGGATTCTTCCTTTTTAAGTTTTCAAACAGGGTTTGAAGTCCCACCAATAATTGAAACCAAGTTGTTTTTGGTGGAAACCAATTCCTTTAAATTTGTGTAGAACTAAAAGAGAATCAAAACCCTAATTGATGAAATCCTTTGCAGGCAACTCCAAAGAAGTGAATCTTTTTCATAATATCTTTTTATGTGGTGAACAAATCAAGATTTTTGAAACTTGTTTGGTATTTTTTTGAGATGTTTTTCAATGCTAGTGTCAAAATATAGAAAAGATAGATTCGGAAAAATGATTTTGCAAAATCTTCAAACAACCTCAAAAAATTTTGAAACTTTTATATGTTGTAGAGAATTTCTCAAGGTTTCCAAAAATATAAATTTTGTCCAAATATGATGACTATAAAAAATTATAAAATTTGGGGACAGTAAGAAAATAGTAAGGAATTAAGGTTTGATCCCTCTGTAGTCTACGAATTTTTTAATTTTTTCTATCAACCAACTCTTATGAAATTTGGAACTTAAGTTCTTGACTTAAAGAGGTGTCTTGGGGTAGAGTTTGAGGATTTTAGGAAGCCTTTTTGAGACCAAACTTAATTTTTGAATGTCTAGATAGAAGTCTGGATTTTCAAAAATTTAACACCAATGTAATGAAGGTGGTGGAAGAATGAAGCAAACAAGCAACCAAATCAATTTTAGGGTTCCACCGCCCTTAATTTTTCTTCTTTTTATAATTTTTGACATTTTATAAGATTTTCTTAGGATTTTGGGATTGGTTTTGACTTGGTACTAACCTGGAAATCACGGGAAGAAAAGATAACTTGAAGCTTCCACTCCAATTAAATTCCAAATCTTACTCCCTCTCCTGCTTTGCACCTAAGGAAAAACACAAAAGAAAACTAATGAAGACCCAATTAAGAAAGAGAGATAGAGAAATAAATAATAACTAAGCCGTGCCTCCCTGACAACAGTGGCAAAAAGTGATACGAAAATTTACATGGTTTTGTAAGATAGGTTTCTAGTGTTGTTGTACACGGAAAATCCGATCGAATTTTAAATTTATAAAACCTAGATAAGATGACTATCTAAGGTCATTCAAGAAAGCCAATTTGTTAGTTATCAAGATTGTCTCTCTTGCTTTCTCAAATCTTCTTTTTGTACTTTTGGTTTTGATTTTTTTTAGCATTTTAAAATATGGGGAACTAAAGGATAGAAAATGCACCTAAACAATTGTGACAAATTTAAACTAACAAAACCTAACTTTCCTAAGCTCACCCTAGGCAAGTGGGGCCTAGGATAATTAGGAAAGATGTGTGTGCTATTGATTAAAGACACATGAAACAATTAGGAAGAAAAAGTGAAAGGCAAATAAACCTTCTATAACAAAATAAAGTTGCACAAATTAATACACTTGAGAAGCTCACTTATGTGGAGGATCCCACACAAGTAATCCTCAAGTGTAGAGAAATTCTTAATACAACCAAAAAGAAATTGCAACTAGAAAGGCTAGAAGAAGAAAGTAGCCAAATGCTCCAAGTAGATGGAAGAAGCCTTTGCTCCAAAAATGGTTGCCCCAATCTTGAAGAAGACTCCTCTCTATCTCCTCCTAGGGTGGACGTCCACCTTTCTCCTTGCTTGGCTATCCTCCAAGATGATGCTCCTTGTCTTGGTTCCAAGGAAGAAGAGAGTAGAGTGTAGAGACTAGGAAGACATGGAGGGAATCTTCCTAATGTGCATGCCTACCCTTCTTCTTCCATGGCCTTGATGTAGTGTATTTGGTGTAGGAATTGTGTAGTTGTTTGCAACTCTTTGTCAAGCTTTTTAAGTTAGTTGCGCTGTAGTATAGGTGACCAAGCGTTGACAACAAATAAAAATTTATTACTCGAAAACCTAAGTATCCGAGGTTGAACACAGGGAGCAAATGGAATTTATTCACTAATCTCAATAATGTAATTGAACACATAGAATTACTCAAAACTTAATTCCGAATATAAATGCAAGAATTTAAGAGTTAAAATTTATAGCAAAAATAAAAGAGTTGGACATCTGATCATAGAATCAGACGTCTTAAATGATGGCCTCTTATTCTTCTCCTTGCAACTTTCTCTTCTTCTTCTTCTTCCTTCTCTTTTTGTCTCTGCTTCAGCTGCTTCTCTTCTGCCTTCTTAGCTTATTGCTTTCTTCCTTCTCTTCTTCCTCTGCATAGTGCCTTTCTTTCCTTGGCTTTAGCCTGTCTGCTTCTTCTTCCTTTCTTTGTTCTTTTTGCACAGTGCCTATAGTGCTGCTCCTCCCCTTGGCTTCAGCCTTTCTTCTTCTTCTTTCTTTTCCTTTCTTGGCTTCTGCCTTGATTTCCTTCAGCCTTAGCTCTCCTCTAACTTCCTCTTCTCTGTGGCTTTCCTTCCTTCTTCCTTTCTGCGACTAAGTATCCTTACTTTCACCTCAGCTGTGCCTTCCTTTTTCTTCTTTTTCCTTAGCTTCCCTACTGTGCCTCTTCCTTCCTTAGCTGCTTCTTCCCAGCACAACGCAGCAAAACCTAACCCTACCCTCCCCCGCGTCTCTCTCTCTCTATATTTCTCTCTTTGGTATGCTCTTCCAGAGCTGGGTAATCAGATCGGTCACATGCCTGAGTCCAGGTGCACCGGCGTGGGTGTGGTGGGTGAGGAGTGCACGGATAGATTAGTCGGGTCGAGCGCTAGGTCTACAGGGTAAGTGTCGCGGACGAGGCATGGTAAGGGTGAGGGACCTCACCCCTATGTTTCTTGAGGTGAATAACATAAAACACAAATTCAATTTAACCTATGCACCTCACTCCTGCATTCACGAGGTGGGACTAATGTCCCACTAGCTTTTGTGTGCACCTGCAGGCAGATGTCTTCTTCCAATTGCTGTAGCTGGACGCCTCGCAGAGCTAATTGCCTGGACAGATGAATGCACGAGACCAACCCTCGCCTTTTGGACCTGGGACCCTGGAGTGCTTCAACCTGGAGCAAGCCTGCGAGCTCCTTCGAGCCATCACTAATGGCAGCAGGTGGTGAGATCTGTCACACACAATCACGGCCTTGCGGCCCCATTAAAATACATGAGAAGCTTTGCCGTGTCAATGCGAAGGTGGGACGGTAGGTGGCAGGCCGCGGGTAGCCTAGGCATGCATGCCTAGGTCACCTAGTGGCAGTGCTTAATGGTTAGGTCGGAGGGTGTTTAGGGAGGTGTTAGCGGTCGATGGATGGGTGGAAGATGTTCAGTGGTCGATGGCGGAGGTGAAGAGGTTGGTGGCGAGACGTGTGGAGGTGTGGAGTGATGGGTGCGTCTCGCCGGAAGTTGGCCGGAGATGGGGAAGTTGGCGGTGGACAGTGGCTGTTGAGGGGTAATTTGTGAAATAGATTGAGGGGAATTGAAGAGGGGATAGAGAGGAGTAAGTCTAACCTAATTAAGTGGATCAAGGGGGAGAGATCGCAACTGGCAGTACCTGCTACCGCCGGAGAAGAAGGTGCCAGTGGAGGGAGATGGCGGCGACGGTAAGGCTAGCGATGCTCGCGCGGGTGTTGCACACTGCAGAGGAAGATGATGAGGACAACTCTGCCACTGGTATTGTGGCAGATCGACGAGAAAAAGGAGGGAGGCTTGTCGGAGCTCGCTGGACTACTTGACTAGAGGAGATGAAAGTGGGGTGAATCTCAAGCCAAGTTGAGCTGAAGAGGTGCAGCCGGGGTTGAGGATCCTTTTATAGATGCTGGCAGGGGCTCCTATGCTTGGAAGATAAGCTTCCAAGCACGCGAGTCCTCACTGGAGAAGGAATCAGTGGGATACCCAAATCTCTCGTGCATTTGCACGAGAGATTGGGTGTGAATCAGGGATTAGGACCACGCTTAGATGGAAGGGAATTCCTCAGAGAATCTCCCTTCCAAATCTGGGAGGAGATCTCTGAGGAATCAGGGAGTACTCCCCCTCCATTCCTCGCCAGAGTAGGATTTCTCCCCATTAATGGCGGAGGGATCTGTTTGTAAGAGTGGCGAGGAAGTTAGGGGGGTTTGTGCAATGGTTTTCAAAAGATAGGGGTCAAAATGTAATTGGGTGTACTATTTTGCAAAGTAGGTCAAGATGACCTCCCCTTAGATCCAAATTTTGGTACAAACCTAATTTGGACCTAAGGAATCCAATGGTGAAGTTGGATTTTAGGTTTGACCACGTTTGACTGGATATTTTGTACAAAAACCAAAATTAGGTTAATTAATGAGCTAGGACCCTAATCTAGGTCAAAATAGGTTCCAAAGGCTAATTTGAAGGTTCTAAACCCTAGGGGATATTTTTTCATGAATTTTAGAGGGTTTAGTTGATTTTTAACATGACCAGAACCTTGTTGAATTAAGCGGGTTTGTTTTAGGGTTATAGAATGTCATTTAATTCCTAGACTGCACATTAACCCATTTCTGATTAATCCAACCCACTTTTTTTCTTATTCTAATCATTTGACCTATGTTTTGCCTCTGAGAAATCCTGTTTATGTACTACAATGGTAAAATTGCAAGTTTAACTTTTATTTCATGTTTTCTTCTTAGAACACTTATTCCTAGAATTAAGCCCTTCTTTAGGTTATGTAGGAGCTCTTATTCTCTTTCTTAGGTCAAAATAAGCTAGTTAGGGATCATGATGAGGCTCTCATTAGTAGCCAAGGATGAGATTTACCTAAAGGCAATAATAAAAAGGATTAGGTCTAGTAGTTGGGGTCTAGACATCCATCAATGGGGGTTTACCCACTGCTATATGCTAGCCATACTACTCTAGTATGTTTGTTGGATTCATAGTTTCCATTATAATTCCCAAACAATGACTCAGTGCGATTTAGTCTGTATGTACTTAGACTTCCAATACCTTTTAAATCAAAGGATAGGTTGATAAGATATGTATTTATTGTCCCAAGTTATTAGTGTATTTTGATTTATTTTAAAAATGGTAAACTTGAGAAATAGATCCATATCGTAGTGGACAACCAAGTTGATTAAGTTACTAGACATGAAGAGTTTAAGTGACAAAACCCTAATTACATTATTTCCCTAGGTCAGTGACTCCTTAATACCTATTAGTCATACCTGAGTCAATTTATTTTCTTTTGTTATTTTTGGATATATGCAATTTTTTTCTTTTTCAAAGATAACTTTGCACAATGTATAAGAAATTTGTTTATTCATTTTTAGCATTTTTCACATTTCTTTTTTAAATTTTTCCAGCTTTTTGAAAGAAAAAGAAAAATTCTAGAAACTGGCAAAATATTTGATCAATTGTACTACCTACTCCCCTATGCCTAAATGTACGCATGTCCTCATGCAAAAATTAAACAAAAGAGATAAGTAGGTATCACCTACTAATTTCTGTGATTACTTCCAGCACCTAGAGAAGAAAATTAAAATATTATATTTACTAGAAGGTGTTGGTCATCTCCCAACAAGGGCTTAACTATTACCCCTAGCTGGGCAAAAATTCAAGGTTTTAACCCTCTATGAGATGGAGTGCTTCTTTTGGAGCAGCGGTTTCCTGGGCAATGATGGGATTTAGTTGCTATCCATTGACGATAAATAGGTGCCCAATTCAGGGATCTTGAATCTGAATAGCCCCATTGTTATATGGGGCAACTACATGATAAGGTCCAGTCCACTTTAACTTTAATTTTCCTGCAAACAACTTTAGTCATGCATTAAATAACCACACTACCTGATTTGGCTCAAATTGCTTCCTTCGAATATTTTTGTTATGGAAGGATTTTAATTTGTCATTATAAATCCTCGCATTTCCATAAGCCTCCCACCTAATTTTTTCCAATTCAGATAGTTACAATTTTCTATGTTGACCTCCTTCTTCCAATTCCAGATTACATATCTTTATTGCCTAAAAATGTCGATGTTTCAATTCCATTAGAAGATGACAAGGCTTCCAATAAACCACTCTGTAAGGTGACATTCCCAAAGATCCTTGTAAGCGGTCTGATACCCCCAAAGTGCATCAATCAATCTGTCAAACCAATCTTTTCTATCGAGTCTCACTGTTTCTAAAGAATTTCTTTGATTTGTCAGTTTGAGACCTCTGCCTACCCATTTGTTTGCAGGTGGTATCGGGTAGAAATGTAGTGGTTTACCCCATACTTCTTCAAAAAGGATCTAGAATGGGCATGCACAAAATGACTACCCCCATCGCTAATCAGTGCATCGGGAATTCCGAATCTAGAGAAAATGTTTTCCTAGACAAAATGGATAAAAGTTTTGTGATCAATATGTCTTGCTAAGATGCCTTTGATCCACTTAGATATGTATTCCACTACTAAAAGAATATACTCGAAGCCATGAGTGTTTGGAAAGGTCCCATAAATCGATTCCCCAGACATCAAAGACTTCCACAATCAAAATTGGCTGGAGAGGCATCATGTGCCTCTTGGTCATGAATCCCAATGTATGGTGATGTAGACACATCCATTTAGGTTAAAATTCCTATTTATGCAAGTTCCTTAGCTTAAATATGCATTCCATATTATAAATATTACATAGTATGCATCATTCTGCATTTAAAGTAGTATGTTTAAATTATAGGTTAATTCGTGTCCTTTGGTGGTTAGGAAAGGAGATTTATTTTGAGGCATGGGATTGACATTTCGATCATACAGATCAGATCAGGATGACGAACCGAGTCTAATGACTTTGAAATCGTCTTGATCGAAGTCCCATAGCACATTATGCAGTCCGAGGAAGATCAACGGCCAAGGGGCAAGGTGGTGCCAATCCAAACCTCAGACAACAAATCCAACCGCACGGATGGATTTGAATCAACGATCCCATCCTAACGGCATGAAAATTGATCCAATCTTACATCTGTGGCATCATCTACAAAGTAAAGAAGATGGACGGTTAGAAAGCTCCACGTGGCACCATCCCAGCTGCCCAAATCTGCCCTCAACGGCTGCCCTTCCACAAAGGCGCTTCCCCTCGCCAGATCTAGGCTGTTGGATGCCCATCTAACGGCTCTTGTGAAGCCACATTGCCTCTCTCCCAACAACATACACTCTCCAAGAGCTCAGGGCCATTGGATCTTCATCCATCGACTACGAGCAATTGCGCTTCGGTTGATCTTTGTGACAAATCACAGCGATAGCGCATTGGTGACGAGTGGGGCTTTAAAGAGAGGGCATAGGTTTGAAACCTACCGCACCCCCTTTCAGCACAATTGCAAGCGGCCAATTAGAGTCGTGCGATCTTCATCTAACTGCATAGACCTCACCATTTGGTGCAATAGATGAGCGTAGATGCAGCCAGGCGGAACGTGTGATCGCACATGTGGTTGATTGTTAACACCTAGCTTAGCTTAGTTAAGTCCATTTCCATGGCACCAAAAACCTAACCCTAACGCACAACTCTACTTAGTTCAACCTAAGATACTCCTATGCCTACCTATTCTTGGAGTGAACAAGAGACACCCCTTGGCCCCTCAACCACCACCAAAAGACACCAAGGAATGGCGCCAAAAACCACCCCCATAACCACCTACATGTGGCACCACTTTTCCCTCCAAAATCCCCTTCCATCCCAACCCTTCATCCAACACCTAAACCCATCTCAACCACCCATCTTGGCACCACCTAGGAACCCTTCTAGAACACCCATTTTGGCACCAAAACCAAAGGCCACCAAGGTGGCAACCACCCATAACCACCCCCGTTACACCTATTGGATTGGCGCCACTTATCCTACACCCTTGGATCACCTAACCACCATCCATAATCCATATTAACGCTACATCATCTCCTTGCCAACCACCCCCCATCCACTCCTATATCTACCCCCCTTTACCACCACTAGCCAATCATCTTCTCCCTTTGTACATTCCACCTACACCACCTACACCTAAGGTCAAGGAAGAAGAAGAAGAGAGGAAGATTAAGGGGGAAACCTACTCACCCCCTTGGTGCCTTCTTCCTCTTTCTTCTTCTCCCTTATGCCACGTAAAGGTGGAAGCCTTCATCTAGGGGGATGGACATGTAAGAAAAGGAACAAGGGTGGTGGATGTCCACCCTTGGAGGAGGCTTAGAGGAGTACCAGCTAAAGGAAGAAGCCAAAGAGAAGTTCTTTTCAACTGTGGGGGCAGTCACAGTTGAAGCAAGGGTTTCTTGAAGCTTCTACCGGAGGATCTTCATCTTATTCTTCATCACTTTCTACTTTTGTATTAGCTAGATTTCATTTCCATTTCAAGTATTTGTCTACTTGTGACTTTGCATATATCTAGTTAATATAAAGCTTTTTGCCTTCCAATTTCTTATTCTACTTAGTGTGTTTTTCTTGTAGTTGTAGTCTACCACAACTCTCTTCCAATTACCCTAAGCGCACTTGCCTAGGGTGAGCTTAGAAGAGAGGACATTCTTGTTACTCTAGAGTAGTTGATAGGCATAGCTTTAGTGTACTTTCACCTTCGCATCTGTTGCCCAAATATTTCTGAAAACCCAAAAAATAACAAAATCAAAAATACAAAAAGACATGTCCAGTGTGAGAGACGAGAGAGAGAACCACTTCATGTGATTAATGAATTGGCCTCTTTGGATGACCTTAGATACCCCACTATCTAGGTATTATAAATTGTAAAAGTTGATTGCAAAGTTACGCATTGAAACTATACTATTTCACATAATTAACAAACCATGTATTTTTGACATCACTTTTTGGTGCCATTGCCGAGGAGGTATGACTTAATCGCCTCATTTATCTCTCTCTTGCTAGCTAGATCTTCATGAAATTTTGTTTGTTTTGATTTCAGGTGCGAATCAGGAGCAGGAGCGGGATTCGAATTTGCTTGGAGCGAAAAAGTTCAAGTAATTTTGTCTTCCCATGTACTTTAGCTTAGTACCCCAAGCTATTTCTTTTTACAAAAGAAAAAATTTGTTAAAAAAATATTTAAATTATCAAAATATCAAAAGCAAGAAAAATTAAGGGTGATGGAACCCTAAAATTCATTGTGTTGCTTGTTTTCTCCATTTTTCCACCACCCTTGCCTTATTGGTGTCTAATTTTTGAAAATCCAAACATCTATCTTGATTTTTAAAAATCAGGTTCGAGCACTTAGGAGCTTCATAAAATCATCAAACTTCATATAGGGAAGCTCCTTTGAGTTACAAACCTTTAATCCAATTTTCAAGCAAAATTACTGAATAGAAAAAATTAAAAACTTCATGAACTGAATAGGAGTCAGGCCTTGTTTCCTTACTATTTTCTTACTGTCCGTGAATTTTATAAATTGTTCTACTCATCAGATTTGGATAAACTTTATATTTCTAGAAACCTTGAGAAATTATCTACAACATATAAAATTCTCAATTGAGGTTTCTACATAATCAATTTCCCGAATCTATCAATTCTGACTCTTGACACCAGTAAGAAGAAAAATCCCAAAAAAATATCAAACAATTTCCTAAAGTCACAAAAAAATCATTTTTGGTTGCCTTGTTTAATTTCCTATTTGATGGTGGCGGTGTTTGTCCTGTTTGGACCACCACCTCAAAAGATTTTTAAAAGAGATTCATTTCTAGGAGCTGCATACATAGGATTTTCACGTTAGAGTTTTGATTTTCTCTCTAGTACCACATCAACTATAAAGGAATTGACTTCTACCAGCAACAACTTGTTTAATATATTGTCTGGAACTTCAAAACCTTGTTTGAATCCTTAACAGGAGAGAACATTAAAATCCACATTATCTTAATCAAAACCCTAAAATCCTTCAACAAAAATCCTTGTTTGCAAAAACTATTTGATTTGGCTTGGGCACCACTTCCCGCCCAATTCGCACACGCACAAAAAAAGCAATAATCGGGCATTATCCCACTCAAGGCCTATACATTCCTTGTGCACCTAAAGCTTCTAGACCTAATTAAAATTTTGTAGCAACTTGACCCCTAAGGTTTCATCAACATAGGCTTGCTATCAAAGTTTTAAGTTTTCTTTAGTTGGTATCAATGCCTTCATCTATATCTAGTGTCAGGCCGAGGGGTTGTGTCAAACGACCAGGCACAGGTTTATACAAGCCCCCAGTGATTTTCCTGGGACATGCTTGGGCCCAACCTTCCCCTTATTCAACCTAACCAGATTTGTTGAGGGAACAGTTATCCACTATTGATTTCTTATTTCCAAGATAGACCAAGTCTTAGGTTAATTTTTAGGGTGTGACATTTAAGTCAGGTCTAGAATTTTGTTGCTTGATTGCACACTTCTCTCATTTCTCCCTCCTCTCCTCCCAGTTTCTTCCATTATTTGCACGGGTGGCGGTCCCAAACTCCACACTTGGAGGGACCACTTGATTTCGCCCCCTTCACAAATGACCTCTTTTCCCGCATTCTGCCTCTCATTTGCGTCATAAAATGGGAAACCAGAAAGATAGGTCCACATCTACACTAACTTCACCCACCCTACATCACATTGGCTTCTCTTCCCTTCCGTTTCCATTAGACCTACCACCCGACCCACGCGAGTTCGGCTTTCATCATGAACTCAAACCATGGCCAGACTCAAGTCATTCTTTCATTTTTCCATCTCATTTTGATCCCCATAATTTTACCACTCATTTTTTAGGGGATCTTAAGGAAGACATATATATTGAGGGCATTCAAGTGTCCAATTATTTACATGATTGTCCGCCTTCCGTGCATCGCTTCATACCTGGCTGAATGGTGTAAAAGATAGCACTGAATGGGAGGTAACCCATCATTTTTACTGCTTTCCCTTTATCTTTCTTTGCCCAGGTTTTGCTTATCCTGAACCCGATCACTTTTCACTAAGGTGATCTCTTTTCCCTCCTAATATATGAGTACATAGCATTTCATAAGCATAGGAGGATGTTTTAAATTTTGAAGATCAATTCAGGATTTTGAAAACCTAAAAATATGCAATTTTTCTTTCTCACGCATCTCATTATAGAAAAATTATAAAACTTTTTGAGGAAAATTTTGAAAATCGAGACTAAGATTGAAAGATCATTTTTAGGTATAATGAGATTTAATCTTTAACAAACTAGGGACTAGGATGCAGATCTGATTGTCAAAATTTTTGGGTCTATTTTTAGTAGATCAAGTATCATTCTCTAAATTTCACCTGAACTTGTGATGATTCAGGTAACTTGATCTCTTTTCGTGACCTACAAATTACTTAGCTTAGTTTTCGACCCAAAAAGTTGCGTCTCTTACAAAATTCTTGTGTCAAATTTCGCACACAAGCCAACACCTAAAAATAACTAGAAAAATTAGAAAAGCCCCTTGTTTAGTCTTAGTAAAAGTAGAAGCAGATGATTGGTTTGAGTTCCCACCACCGAGAAGAAGGAAAATGCCCCCTTTAAGGATGCAATGTCAATATGTTACCGCCTCGGTGCTACTCTATACCTATATTTCATATTTTTAGATGGAGCATTAAGGTGCATTTTGCGGCTCAAGTGTCTTGAACAGTGCTCTACCCATAGCGTTAGAGCAAGAGCTTGAGTTTGCTTGGAGTGCCCCTTTACACCGCATTGTGTTTTGGGGGTTGTGAGGTTCTGGGTGGTGTCTTAGATAGTACTATCTCAAAGTACTGGCACCAGAGCCCCCTCGAGGATTGGTAATGGGAATGGTGATCCCAACACATCTGTTATAGGGTTAAGATAGGAATAAGCATGGGGGAGACAAAAAAAAAGTTTCAAAAACACGACCTTATAAATATCCTTATAAATGGTGGCATTCATAAAGCACTGACACAAGGTTTTCAAAAATTATACAAGTTGCTAGTCGGATTCAAGAGCCAAGGAAATCCTAATTGCAAAACGATTTTTGGTCATTTGAATTAACAAGGAGTTAACTTGTGAATTTTTGAAAGATACATTGATCTCAATTTTTCTAATTATTGGATCTAAAGATGAATCCTGATGTTTTATCATTAACAAATCCCATACCGTTCATGTTTTCAATCAACCAAGGCCCTGTAATCTTTTTCTCATCAAAAGTATAAAAATTAGTCTTTCCTAAAAATCTATTTTGGGAAAATAATTTTGCCAAGAGACTAGCGAAAGATATTCATGGGGGTGTGATAAACACCAATTTATCATCATTCTTATGCCTTAAAACAAATCTAGCTCTTAGGGTTTTAACTCTGCAAGTGGGCTTTCGGGTTGCATTTAGGCATTCACCTAGGTTAGGCATGCATTGCATTTTATTGCATTTTTAATGCATCTATTTGAGTGTCAGGGATAGATAGAAGTCAGATCCCGCATACCTTGGCACTCAGGAAGGCATAAGATGAAGAAGCTTATATCAGCTGGATCCCAGCTAGATCTTACTCATCTCAACTAGATCCCAACTAGGTCGAGCTCATCCTAGCTGGATTCCAGCCCCTTTTAGTTGTATCAACTCATCCTTAGTGACATTCAGCTCATCTCAACTAAATGGTAGTTGTTGAATACGACATGGCTCGATCGTGTTTTAATAGTTATTGTGTCATAGTATAGGTGATCAAGCGTCATCAACAAATAAAGATTTTTATTACTCGAAAATCAGAGTATCCGAGGTCAAACACAGGGAGCAATTGGAATTTACTACTAATCTCAAATGTAATTGAACACTCTAATTTACTCAAAACTTGAATTCAAATATTAATGTATGCAGTTAAAAAGTAATTATGACAAAAGAGTGAAATTGGACGTCTGATCATAAGATCAGACGTCTTAAAAGTGCTTTCCCTTTTTCTTTTGCTTTCTTTCTTCTACAGTCTTCACTTTGCCTTTCTTCTTCTTTCTCTGCAGTCTCTCTTCCTTCCTTCTCTTCTCTCTTCTGCGAAGGCTTGTTCTTCCTTTGTCTCTTCTCTTCTTCCTGCCTTTGCTTTTTTTCTCTTCTGTCTTCTTCTTTTTGTCTGCAGTCCTTCTTTCTTCCTTCTCTTCTCTGCCTCGCTCAGCCTCGTCTTCTTCCTTCTCTTCTCTTCTTCAACGCTCAACTTGCCTGCACAGAGAGCAAAAACCTACCCTGTCCCTCTACCCGCACGTCTCTCTCTCTCTGCAATTCACTCAAAGGACGCTCTCCCAGAGCCGCGGGTAATTGGGTCGGATTTCGCACCCGGGACCAGGCGCACCGGCGTGAGGGTGATGCGCGAGGAGTGCTCAGAATGGGTCGGGTCGAATCCCGCCAGATCCGCGAGGTGAAACCGCGGACGAGGCGAGCGTGGGTAAGGTGAGGGACCTCACCCCTGTGTGTTCGGAGGTGAAGAGCTAATAACACAAAATCACTTTATACCTCTTTAGTCGCTTGTAACTTCACGATGTGGGACTAAAGTCCCGCCTTCTTTCGCTCGCGCCCGCAGAAGACCTTCGTGCAATCGCCATAGCTGCGGCCTCAGTTGGTGTTGATTACTGGATCAGATGGCTTCTCAATGCTTGCCCGAGTCCACTGCACCTGAAGCCTGGACGTCCTGAAGCCTGGAGCTGCTCTGCGTCACCGTCAATGGCGGTAGATGCTTCGATCCTGTCATGCATGAATACGGCTTATCGGCCTAATCAAACCACCTACAGACCTTCGCCGTGGCACGGCGAAGGTGGTGAGCCATGCAGCAGGCCGTAGGATGGCCTAGGCATGCGTGCCTAGGTCAACCTGTGGCCGAAGGTGTGGGTGTGTTCAGGGGACTGTGGTGGAGGCGTAGAGGGATGGTGGATGGGCGGAGGTTGTTTGGTGAGGTGAGGCGGAGCCTCTGAGTTGGTCGGCGAGCCGTGCGGAAGTGTGGAGCGACGAGAGCGACTCGTCGGAGGTTGGCCGGAGGGATGGAAGATGGCGGTGGTCAGCGACGGTCGAGGGTCGATTGATGAAATAAGGTGGGGGGAATGAAAGAGGGGATAGAGGAGAATAGTTTAAACCTAACTACAGGGACGAAGGGGGACGGAGAGGTGGACAGCTGTACTTGCTGTCGCCGAAGAAGCTACCCAGTGGAGGAAGACGGCGGCGACGATGGGGCTGAGGCGGCATGCGCGGGTGTTGCGCGACGCGGAGGAGAATCAGGAAGATGACTCTGCCACTGGTTTTGTGGCAGAGCGAAGAGGGAGGGGAGGGGGGCTCACCGGAGCTCGCTGGGTTCCCTGGCTTGGAAAGAAGAGACGAATTGGAGGTGGAACCCCAGCCAGGTCGAGCTGAAAATGAGTAGCCGAGTTTGGGGGTTCTTTTATAGGCATTGGGCCGTGTGTTCAGAGCTTGGAGGGCACGTATCCGTCTCCGACGGCTCACCGTAGAAGGAAAGAGGGTGGATACCTAAATCCCTCGTGCGTTCACACGAGAGATTGGGTTCACACCAGAGATCGTGATTGGCCTTAGATGGAAGGGAATTCCTCAGAGAATCTCCCTTCCATTTCTGGGAGGGGATCTCTGAGGAATCAGAGAGTATTCCCTCTCTAATCCTCGTCGGAGAAGGATTCTGCCCCAATAATGGTGGAAGGACCTGATTGAAAGGTGGCAAGGAAGTTAGGGGGCTCTCTGCGATGATTTTCAAAAGTTAGGGACCAAAATATGATTTAGGTGTACTAAATTGCAAAGTAGGTCAAGATGACCTCCCCTTAGGTCCAAATTTTGGTATAAACCTAATTTGGACCTAAGGAATCCAATGGTGAAGTTGGATTTTAGGTTTGACCTCGTTTGACTGGATATTTTGCGTAAAAACCCAAATTAGGTTAATTGAAGAGCTAGGACCCTAATCTAGGTCAAACTAGGTTCCAAAGGCCAAATTAAGTGTTCTAAAGCCTAGAGGATTTTTTTTCATGATTTTTTGAGGGTTTAATTGATTTTTATCCTGACTAGAAACTTGTTAATTTAAGCAGATCTGTTTTAGGGTTACCAAATGTCATTTAATTCCTAGATTGCACATGAACCCATTTCTGATTAACTCAACCTACTTTTTATCTCATTTATACCATTTTACCTATGTTTTGTCTCTGAGAAATCCCTTTTATGTACTGCAATGGTAAAATTACAGTTTTAACCTTTATTTCATGTTTTCTTCTCAGAATACTTATTCCTTCATTTAGGCCTTCTACTAGGTTATGTAGGAGCTTTTATCTTCTTTATTGGGTCAAAATGAGCTAGTTATGGCTCATGATGAGGCTCTCATCAGTAGCTCAAGCTAGTTCACCTCATCTCCATTCAGCTTACCTCAGTTGGATGGCAACTCAAGCTAGCTAAAGTTAGTTGATCCCAGCTCCATTCCAGCTCCTCTAGCCTAGAATAGTTCATTGGAAGCTCAACCTGAGTAGGACTAGTACTAGCTAGACCTAATCAGCTGAAGATGACCTCAACTAGCTCAGGCCAGCTCAAGTCTAGCTCCTAAAGGCTCAACTCAGCTCAACTTAGTTGAGCTTAGCTTCTTGACCTATGCTAGCTACTCCAACTAGCTAGGTAATCTCCGGGAAGAACAGACCCAACTCACCTCTGCTCACATCAATAAAATCCAACTCATCTTAGCTTGGTTTAGTAACTAGCAAAGAACTAGCTAGCTAAGCCAGCTAAGGTAGCTCCTTGCAGTTCTCTTCAGCAGCCACCAGCTCCAGTGGAGCTCTAAGTAGCTCCTTTCAGCTCCTCTCCTCCAAAACCGTAGCTCCCTTTGCGTCCTACCTAACTCCTTACTAGCTAAGGTAGCTAAGGTAGCTTAACTTAGTTAAATCCACTTCCATGGCACCAAAAACCTAACCCTAAAACACAGCCATACTTAGCTCCACCTAAGCCACTCCCATGCTTGCTTATTCTTGGCACCAAAAGGAAACACCCCTTGGCTGTTCAACCACCACCAAAATACACCAAGGAATGGTGCTAGAAACCACCACCATAACCACCTACATGTGGCACCACTTTTCCCTCCAAAATCCCCTTCCATCCCAACCCTTCATCCAACACCTAAACCCATAACCACCCATCTTGGTGCCACCTAGGAACCCTCCTAGAACACTTATTTTGGTGCCAAAATCAAGGTGGCAACCACCTATAACAGCCCCCCTTACACCTATTGGATTTGTGCCACTTATCCTACACCCTTGGATCACCAAAACACCATCCATAATACATCCTAACCCTACATCATCTCCATGCTAACCACCCCCCATCCACTCCTATATCTACCCCCCTTAACCACCACCAGACAATCATCTTCTCCCTTTGTACATTCCACCTGCACCACCTACACCTAAGGCCAAGGAGGAAGAAGAAGAGAAGAAGATCAAGGAGGCAACCTACTCGGCCCCTTGGTGCCTTCTTCCTCTTTCTTCTTCTCCCTTGTGCCATGACAAGGAGGAAGCCTTCATCTAGGTGGACGACCAGGCAAGAGGACGAAAAAAAGTTGTGGACGTCCACCCTTAGAGGAGGCTTGGAGGAGGACCACTTGAAGGAAGAAGTCAAAGAGAAGTTCTTTTAAACTGTAGGAGCAGCAGCAGTTGAAGCAGGGGTTTCTTGAGGCTTCTACCAGAGGATCTTCATCTTGTTCTTCATCACTTTCTATTTTTGTATTAGCTAAATTCTATTTGCATTTCAAGCATTTGTCTACTTGTGAATTTGCATATCTAGTTAATATAAAGCTTTTTTCCTTTCAATTTCTTGTTCTACTTAGTGTGTTTTTCTTGTAGTTGTAGTGCACCACAACTCTCTTCTAATTACCCTAGGTACACTTGCCTAGGGTGAGCTTAGAAGAGAGGACATTCTTGTTACTCTAGAGTAGTTGATAGGCATAGCTTTAGTGTACTTTCATCTTCTCATCCGTTGCCCGAATATTTCTGAAAACCCTAAAAATAACAAAATCAAAAATACAAAAAGACAAGTGTAGTTTGAGAGGTGAGAGAGAGAACCACTTCATGTGATTAACGAATTGGCCTCCTTGGATGACCCTAGATTCCCACTATCTAGGTATTATAAATTGTAAAAGTTGATTGCAAATTTATGCATTGCAACGATACTATTTCGCATAATTAACAAATCGCATATTTTTGACACTAGTCAAAAACATGAAATACCTCAGAAGAATCAGAATATACTTTGTCCAGTGTGTTAAAATCAGAGGTGCACCCCAAAAAATTGGAATTAGGGAATGCTGATATGTGTAGTGCATCAGTCACAATCTCATGTGGATCATGGTCAACTATCCCAGAGAATAAAGATAAGGGAGACATTGGGTCACTGCAGAAAAGCCCAATGTTTCTACAATATGTTAGATCCTTATCTTCACAGTCCTCCTCAATCAGATCATAATCAAACTTCTTGGATACCCTTAAGATATCTAGTCTAAGTCATTCCTAGCCAAAGGCAATCTCCATACACCCAGATGCACAGTCGATGTTAGCCCGAGTGATCGCAAAACACGAGTGACCCAAAATGATAGATGCTTCGCGGATATTAGGAGGAACCTCCATGTCTTGAATGAAAAAGTTCGGCGGAAAGTAGAATCCATGAACTTTGACAATTACATTTTCAACAGCCCCCCTCGGTGTCTTCACAAAACTTTGCTAATTGAATCATAATCGAGGTGGGCTTTAACTCCCCAAATCTAAAATGATCATATACGATTGCGGGGGTTAAGTTGATGGAGGAGCCTAATTCTAGAAGGGATTGTCAAATGGAGAATCGTACAAGTAGCAGGAGATGAGTGGCGTACTAGGGTCTTTTTTCTTAGGCGGTAAGTCACTCAAAAGCACTGCACTAGCCACTTTTGACAAAACTTCTTGACCTTTCATTCTCTTTTTCTATTGTCGCCTTAGAGTGCAATAGTCCTTGAAGAACCTAGCTATAAAGGGGATGTGATCTATTGCATCGAGGAGGGGGACCTGAATGTGCATTTCTTTGAACATAGATCTATGGTCCTCATAATTTTTCTATCCCTTTATTTTTCTTGATGTATCTCTTGTCAAAGATCTAAGGAAAAGGAGGGGAATCTTAGGGGCTACAATAACCGGTCATTTACATTTATCTTCCTTAGGTTGCTCCTTATCAGAGTCAGAGTAGGAAGAAGAGCCCTCCGGAGGAAGAGGTCACGATGTGTCGTAATCCTCCTACCTATATGGCAAATCCTGTGTGGTGGTTCCGCTCCCTAAGGTGATAGCTTTTGTATCAACATACTATCCATTAGGTGGGGGAGGAGTGGAAGAAGCAATCTGAGCGAGAATAGGTAGCAAAGCAGGCTGAGGATACCCAGGTGGTACAGAAGTGCCTAAAGAACTGCATGTGCCTGTCCCTGTGGCTATGGTGCTTGGAACCTAGGTGGGGCACCTTGGTTCTATACATGTCTCGAGTTTGGGATGGGCTAGGAGGGAAAAGCTCCTTGTAATCTAATCTCTTGTAACAGTTGGTTTTGTGAGTTCTGCAATTTCAGCATTGGGCTTGTTAATTGTATCTGACCCTTTTCCAATAACTTAAAGTCTCTTCTCAACCTAGGTGGGGCACCATGGTGAAGGGTGAGGATCAGCATTGCGAACAGATTGGTAAATAGGCAGAGACTATTTCTGATACAAGGCTGGCTACTGCTTGGGGTATGTGTGTGCCATATTCCCATATTTCCTTGGCTGGTACTATGGAGCAGGAATAGGTCTCTGTGTGTTTTCGACCTAGGAGAAGTGTGGATGGTGGTGCCAACTTGGGTTATATTTCTTTGAGCAAGGGCAGTTATGCCCATATCCTTGAAGAGCATTAACATCCTCGTAGGCCGAAGATGCCTAAGACAAATAGTCATCATATAAGTCAAGACTCACATCTTCTCTATAGGTGTAGCCTTGGTCAACCGGAGCTAACCAGAAGTTATGCACAAGTTCCCTATATGAGGGAGCCCATGAAGGAGTAAAAGAAGGAGGAGGGGCAGGAGCATCCTGAGTAAGCAGACGAGGTCTAGAAGGAGGTGCTCAAGATGACAAAGAGGAATATATAGGTGCAGCACCTGATCCTGCTGGACAAGAGTGACTGAACTCATCAAACTTCTTATGCAACAGATCCACACTATCCAATTTTTTCATGACAATGTCCATGTCTGCCCGGACTAACTCTCCCTGGGCTTCATGGACCGATACCTTTTGCTGGGTGGGGCACGCAAATTGGTACATGGAGGCTGCATTTAATGAATTCTCCACCAAGGATTCGAACAAATCAAATGCACTTGCCTGATCCTTGGCAAGGAAGTCCCCACCACTAGTTGCATCGACTAAACACTGATGTGTCTTGTCTTGCTCATGATAGAAGATCTGGGCAAGATGCCATCAAAGCACCCCGGTGAGGACACTTTTTGAGAAGGTCATGGAAATGCTCCCATGAGTCATGCAACTTTTCACCCTATTGCTTGGTGAAAGTTGTGATGACCCACCTCATCGCATTCATTCGACCAATTGGAAAGAATTTTTGAAGGAATTCTCTACGTAATTCATCCCAGGCAAATACAGGCCTTCCAATTGTCTTGAACCAATAAGAAGTTTTATCTCTTAGTGATAAAGGAAAAAGCATAATGAGAACAATCCCAATATCAACATTCCTAGGTCGAACTATTTCTGCAATCCCACTTAGGTCTTCGAAGTGTTTGAATGGATCTTCATTCGAGTTCCCATGAAAGTAAGTTTGAATTAGACTTATCACATTTAGTTTCAAGTTAAATGCATCTCCACTTGTGGGCATCCAGACATGAAGTTGCACATTACAGGCATACGGATCATAGAAATCCTGTAGTTGTTCTCTGTGTACGGGGTGTTGCATTCTATTCAAGGTGTTGAGGATGGCCTCAAAATGTACACGATTCTAACAATTTGAAGTAGCCGTTATAGCCTCAACCCTTGCCATAATATCATCATCATTCCTCTTAAGGGGAAGAGGAGGATCATGCCTAGCCATTGGAGATGATGAAGGAAGAAAGGAAGAGGCCGAGCAGGAAGGGGTAGGCCGAAAGAGTTGCCTACGAGTAGTAGAAAGTTGCCTTGGGGCAGGTTCCCAAGGTCCTACTAACTTAGGTCTAAGTGACCTTCTACCGTGCATGCACCAGCTATAAGGGCTGGTGACTCCACCTATAGGTTGAACCTAAAATAGTTGCCTAGGTTAATAATAATTCAATTATTAATTAGGTAGGTGAGAAGTCAAGTAAGCAAACAACCCCACCAACTAGGAAACTCTAGTTAATTTCAATTAGGTCTTATGCATGGCTCTATCAAAGATGTAAACCATAAGATGTAATCCTAGGGTTTATGCTTTGCTATTCAAAACAAACCAATAGACCATAATCTTGGTTTAAATGACTCTCTAGAATAGAAACACTATCAGATTAGAATGAAAATTGACGGGAAAATTTCTTTTCCAAACAAGTTTCCAGAGAATGTTTTTTCATTTTTACTGATCCAAACAATTTTCTATGATTTTTTAAGTGACAAGCGGTCAATCAGGCCAAATAGACCCCTTATGACTATAGCAGATTGAAACAGTATCAAAGATATTCCAAAACTTCTTCAAAAATTACTATATAATCTCATTTTCAATGGATTTCAAACCTCGCAAATTATAGTTGATGTGGGCTTCTACAGAGATCAAAATAAATTCTCAAAGTCAAATAAGATTTTGTTTTGTGCAATACTAACCTTTTCAAACTATCCAAATTTTTAAAATTCTTATAGTATGAGTTTTTTCAAATAAAAAAATGCATTTGAAAGATAACATTATTATCCAAGTCTAGTCCGAATCTCAAAATTTTTTGATGTCTAGATTATCAATTATGAATTTTCAAAAGTTGGAAAATTATTTCTAGCCGAATTTCAAAAGTTGATGTAGGTGTGTTTAGGATAAGATTCAAGTCAAACAACACATCTTGAAAAGATATTTCAAAAATATTTTCTCAACAAATCCAAATTCGAAAATTTAGATTTATTGTTATATTTTGGAAATCATTTTTTTAAAAATAAATCTAAATCTAAAAGAAACTAAAATAAACTTAACTAAATCTAAGGGGTAAGATACTAACTAATTTTTAAAAAATAAATCTAAATCCTAAAATTCAAAAGAAACCTAATCTAGAAATGTGAGAAAAATATAGGTGCGTAACTGGATTTCTTCTTTAGATCGGTGTGCCTACAGATCGGACCCATTGGTCCTGCACCTGCAAGAAAAATAGATTTAATTAGAAATCATAATCAAAATTGCATTGCCTCCTCGGCAATGACACTAAAATTTATTAGTTTGATCTCAGAAAAAATGGCTTTTTAAGCATGATAGTATAGTTGCAAAATCAATCCCAAATAAATTTAATAACAAAACTCAAGGTGAGTCCCAATCAAACACTAGGAGGTGTGAGAAAGAGAAATTTTTTAAGATGAATTTTTGATTAACTGCCACCTAAATCTAGATCTAAATCCTAATTACTACTAATCTAAAATCTACTAGGCATGGCAAATCTCTTGCACTGCAACTTCCCCTATTGCATTCTCGTAGTGCACGATCATAGTATAATGCAAATAGATATAGCAGGAGTACATCTAATGTTCATCGTGAAAGTTTCTAAATACATAAATGCTACTGAGAGAGTTTTGATGAATGATAACATCATTAATCCATGCCGGAGCAGCCATGCATTATTTTTTTTGTTTTTTTATTTTTAATTTTTCTTGACTTTTTTTTGAAAATAGAAAGATAATAGAAGTAATTAACTACTATATCTAATCAAAACAAAACCCTATAATTGTAATTTGAAAAGGGATGTGGTGGGTTTTCTGGTACATAAGATGTGCGAAATGTGGAAAGGGATTAAGTGCAAAACATGTGGTTGCTGTAATTACTAGAGTGATTATGAAGATCAGCACGATCATGATTTTTCTATAAAATTGATTTTCTTTATTTTTTGGAATCAATGCACACCCTTTTCTAGGAACTTGCACTTGAGGCACAAAAAGTAGTTTCAATCAATCACACGTGTGTAATATCAAAAAAATAAATAGATCATCATATTTCTCATAATAGGATTTGGTTCCAATCACAAATAGAGATATGAATAGAAGAACTAGAACAACTAGAACTAGAATAGAATTTCTAGTAGAACAACTAGAAATAGATTAACTACTAGAATAACTAGAACAAGATTGACAACTAGAAAAGACAACTAGAACAACTGCTAGAATTAATGTAAAATAAAATAGAGAAGTTCTAATCTTTGGCAACTAGATAGGAGGGCACCAAAGGTGGTTCCAAGGGGAAGCTTTTGGTGGCCTTGGAAGGGCTTGAAGAAGAGGGTGGTGGCCGGCCACCTATGGTGATGGTGGTCAGCCTTGGTGGTGGAAGGGGAGTGATCATGAAAAAGTATGATTTGTAACTTAGGGTTTTTATTGTTGTAACACACAATTATGATCGCTTTTGAAATTTGTAAAGATCGAGTACTTGGAAATATTCAAGTTGTCACAAGGGAGGTAGGAATGCAATTTGAAATCTCTCACTTGAAATCTAGAAATCAACTTTCTTTTTTATGTTTTGAAATATATATATTTTTAGGGTTTTTGAATAAGGGCAAAAGCAAATGCTGAGAGAACAAGATATAAAACTACTAGAAATGAGCAACAAGTGCCTTGTTTCTCCAACTCACTCCAAGCACAGGAGCCTTGGGGTAATGGTCCCACTCCAATTCAGGTTGCCCCTGAATTAAAGGAAGCTTGCACCTGGATCTCCTTCTCTTGGTAAGCCCTAGGTGGGGTGTGCCTAGCTCCTCCTTGAGTAGGTGTGCCTGGCTCCTCCTCGAGTAGAAGGTTTCCACTCTTGAACTCCTCCTTAGGGTGGACGTGGACTACCCTATTTGCTCCTCCTCCGGAAGTCCTCCTTGCCTAGCTTAACTCCTTAGCTTGGCGAAGATGCAAGGTTGTAGAAGGGAAGAAGTTGAAGGCACCAAGGAGACAAAGTGTCTCCTTAATCTTCTTCTTCTCCTTGGTGATTAGGGATGGTGGAATGACGGTGGAGAAAATGGTATGAATATGTGTAGCCAAGGATGGTTGGTTAAGGTAGTTATGGGTGGTATATATAGAGTTGTAGGAAGGGGGGTAGGTGTGGTGATGGATGGATGGTTCGGATGGGTTTTTAGGAGGTGGTTATGGATCCGAAGTCTAGGGTTATTTGGCACCAAAGGAAGGGGTATGTGGATGGTGGTTATGGTGGTGGAGAGGCACCATAAAGTGGTGGCAACTATGGAGGTTAGTAGGGTTGGTGGTTGGAATGGAGTACAGAGGGCTAGGATAGGCTTATGAAGTAGTGGATATAGGATGGAGGGTGGAGATTAAGTGGCACCATGGGGAAGGGTGTAGGAAATGGAGTTAAGGTGTGGTTAGGTTCCTGTTGGAGCCAACTATGGGTTCTAGAAGTTGGCACCAAAAGGGAAGGCTAGGATTGGGTTCTAATATTAAATGTAGGGTGGTGGTTGAATGCTATTTTGGTGCCAAGAGAGAAGGGTGTATGGTGGTGGTGTCTTTTTGTTTTGGAAACAAAAAGGGGCAATTAATAGGTGATTTTGGAGGGAAAAATAGGTGGCTTTTGGTCATGGTGATGGGGTGAAGGGGTGGCTATTAAGTGGTGCCAAACATAGGTAAGAGTAGGGATAGCTTAAGTGGAGCTAAGTAGGGTTACTTGGTGGAGCTTAGATTAGGTAGGGTTTAGGGTGTTGGTGGACAACCATGGAATGGAGAGGAGCCACGATTAGCTAGCTAAGGTAGCTTAGCTAGTTGGAGAGTAGAGGAATCTAGGGTTTAGTTGGAAGAAGCTAGCTAGGAGCTTTCTAAAGTAGATTTGGAGCTGATGTAAATTTCCTGGAGCTATGGATAGAGCACTGTCCAAGAGACTTGAGCCACAAAATGCACTTTAATGCTCCATATAAAGATATGGAATATATATATAAAGCAGTGTCAAGGTGATAACATGTTGACATCGCTTCCTCAAAGGAGGCATTTTCTTCCTCGGCAGTGGGAACTCAAACCAGTCATCTATTTCAGATTTCACTAAAACTAAACAAGGGACTTTTCTAATTTTTTTTTTAAATTTATTTTTAGGTGTTACCTTTGTGTGTGAAATTTGACACAAGAATTTTGCAAGAGACACAAGTTTTTGAGTCAAAAACTAAGCCAAATAGTTTTCAGGTTGCAGAAAGAGATCAAGCCACCCGAATCATCACGAGTTCAGGTGGAATTTAGAGAAGGGTACCTGATCTAGTCTAAAATAGATCTAGAGATTCTAATAATTAGATCCACATCCTAACCCCTAGTTTGTTAAAGATTAAATCTCATTGTGCCTTAAAATAAATCCTCAACCTTGGTCCCGATTTCAAGATTTCCTCAAAAAGTTTTCAAAATCTTTTTTTTATCTTTTTGGGTATGCAGGCAAAAATGAAGCAAAAATTTGAATGTTTTTAGGTTTTGAAAATCCTAAATCTATTATCAAAATTTAAAAACACCCCCCTCCATGCTTAAGATATGCCATGTTCTCATGCTGTAGGAAGGGAAAAGAAGTCACCTTGGTGAAGGCAGTTGGAATCAGGATAGTCAAAACCTTTGAAAATGAAAATGAAAAATGAAAAGTAGGGAAAATGATGGGTTACCTCCCATCCAGTGCTATCTTTAACGCCATTCAACCGGGTGTGAAGTCACTAACTATAAGGTATATCATGGAGGTCTTGAGAGTTAGATTTTGCATTAATGGTGTTATCAAAACAACACTTAAGCAGTTGGCCATTGATTTTGAAATTTTTGTTGGTTTTTTGA
Organism: Thalassia testudinum; assembly: GCA_037157565.1. Classification (NCBI taxonomy): domain Eukaryota; kingdom Viridiplantae; phylum Streptophyta; class Magnoliopsida; order Alismatales; family Hydrocharitaceae; genus Thalassia; species Thalassia testudinum. Next base: position 46,785,978 of record JAZHRO010000014.1, read on the forward strand.
TCCAAAATTTCAACGGCATCATGGGGAAAGGTTTGAATTACAATGTAAGGACTGGTCCATTTAGATTTGAGTTTACCAGGAAATAGTCTTAACTTTGCATAAAAAAGCCATACGCATTGATCAGGTTCAAAAGATTTTCGAACGATGAATTTGTTAGGAAATTTCTTTGTTCGGTCTTTGTAAGTGCATGCATTTTCATAAGCCATGTTGCAAAGTTCTTCAAGTTCAGTTAATTGCTATATCCTATGTTTTCCAACTGCATCCAAATTGTAATTAAATTCTTTTATTGCCCAATAAGCCCTATGTTCCAATTCAACCGGGAGGTGACATGCCTTGCCAAAAATTAGCTGGAAAGGTGACATGCTAATTGGAGTTTTGAAAGTCGTATGATAAGCCCATAATGCATCGTCAAGTTTGATTGACTAGTCTTTTCGATTAGGCTTTACCATCTTTTGTAATATGTTTTTAATCACCCGGTTGGAGACTTCAGCTTGGCCATTTCTTTGAGGGTGATATGGTGTAGAGATTTTATTATTCACCCCATATTTAGCGAGAAGTTGATGGAATTGAGAAAGTGTAAAGTGTGATCCTTTGTCACTAAAAATGGCCTTAGGAACACCAAAATGCGAAAAAATATTTTTCTTGATAAATTCTACAATAACCTGATGGTAATTAGTGTGCATGGGTACCGCTTCGATCCACTTTGAAGCGTAGTTGATAGTGACTAAAATGAACTCGTACCTAGAAGAAGTGACAAATGGTCCCATGAAATCGATGCCCCACACATCAAAGATCTCAACTTCTAAAATCAGGTTGAGGGGCATCATATCCTTATGGTTCATGTTGCCGGTGCTCTGACAACACACACACGACCATGAAAATTCATGAGCATCCCTGTGTATGCTAAGCCAATAAAATCCAACATATAAAACCTTGGTCATCATTTTCTTCCCAAAAAATGTCCACCACAAGCCATTGAATGACAGTGTTTCTGAATTGGGAAGACATCGACTAATGACTCGGTCGACACAAATGCATAACAGATCGAGGTCCTCCGAAAAGTAATATTTGATCTTGGTAATGAACTTATCCCTTTTTTGTTTAAGCCAATCAGAAGGGAAATGTCCAGTGGTAAGATAATTAGCATAATCAACATACTAAGGGAGGTATTTCAGTGTTAGGAGCATTTCGTCTGGAAAAATGGTTGTTTGGGTCAATACATCACTAGTCTCTAGTCTTGATAAGTGATCGGCCATGACATTTTATGAACCTGCTTTATCTTTGATCTCCAAATCAAATTCTTGTAACAATAAAATCCATCGAATTAAGCAGGGTTTCACATCTTTCTTATTAAGTAAATATTTTAAGGTTGAATGATCAGTATAGATGGTGATGTGTGACCCTAACAGATATGAATGAAAGTTTTCAAGGGAAAAATGATCGCAAGTTCTTTTTTGGTAACAATGTAATTCCATTGTGTTTTGTCAAGGGTTTTACTGGCGTAATAAATCACAATGGGTTTCTTGTCGATTCTTTGCCTTAGGACGGCTCCTACTATGTAATTTGAGGCATTTGTCATAAGCTCAAAAGGATGAGCCTAGTCAGGTGCTTGCAAAATGGGTGCCTCAGTAATCTCTTGTTTTAAAATGTTAAAACTCTCCAAGCAATTTTCATCAAAGTCAAATGGTTGGTCTTTAGTTAAAATTTGGCTTAAAGGCTGGGAGATTGTGGAGAAATCCTTAATGAATCGTTAGTAGAATCCCACATGCCCTACAAAAGACTGTTTGTTTCACCGAACTGGGCGGGGGAAGTTTTGAGATTATATCAAATTTAGCTTTATCCACCGGGATTCCTTTTCCAGAAATAACATGGCCCAGGACAATGCCCTCCTGAACCATGAAATGTCGCTTTTTCCAATTAAGACCAAGTTAACCTCGATACATTTTTGGAGAGTTCTTTCTAAATTTTGAAGATAATGATCAAAAGAATCTCTAAAAATGGAAAAATCATCCATAAAGACCTCCAGGCAATCACCTACCAAATCAAAGAAGATTTCTAACATACATCGTTGAAAAGTAACAGGTGCATTACACAATCCAAAGGGCATTCTTCGAAAAGCAAAGGTTCCGAAGGGGTAGGTGAAAGTGATCTTGTCCTGGTCCTCAAGGTGGACTTCCACCTGATTATAGCAGAAATATCCATCTAGAAAGCAATAATATTCTTGTCCGGCTAGCCACTCCAAAACTTGATCAATAGAGGGGAGCGGAAAATGATCCTTCTTAGTGGTGGTATTTAACTTCCAATAATCAATGCAAACATGCCATAAAGAGGCAATCTGAGTGGGGATTTCTTCACCCTTATCATTTGTAACAATAGTGAGGCCAGCTTTCTTGGGTACGACTTGTGTAGGGTTGACCCACTGGTTATCGAAGATAGGTAAATAATTTCTGCATCGGGCCATTTAATGATCACTCATTTTACAACCTGCTGCATATTTGGGTTTAAGCGATGTTGTGGTTGGCGGGAGGGTCTAGACTCGTCCTCAAGAAAAATGAGGTGTGTGCAATAGGACACGTCAATGCCTTTTAAATTATTTAAAGTCCAACCAATTGCTTTTTGATATTTGTTCAAAACTTGGAGTAGTTTTTCCTCTTGTACCCCAAAAAGATGTGCATTAATAATAAGGGGCATTGTGTGATTGGGGCCTAAAAACACATATTTTAAATAATTCGGCAAGGGTTTCAGATCTAATTGCAAGCCAGGTTCTGGAATGGGGCTAATGGTTATCATGATATTAGGTGTGGTGGGTGAGGGTGGGTTAGACAATTGCTGTAGCTTAGGAGAAGAATTGATTGCAAAACACTTATCAGCAGAAAGCATTTCCTCAACAAGATTTGAGGTTTTAGAATTTGAGTCGTCGAAGAAATGCAGCTTGTGGAATCTTTCGGAAGCCCTAAAAATATCTAATGTGAGTGTCTCGCCTTCGCAAGTGATGTCCATTTTACTGGAATTGCAATTTATATTAGCTTTAGCGGTGGCGAGGAAGGGTCTTCCAAGAATAATGGATGCATTTTTAACTGCTTCGGGTACATCAATGTCGAGGACCAAAAAGTCCACAACGAAGAGGCAATTCGACACCCAAACAATTGTTGGTGCTAGAGCACCACGATCATTTGTTTTGATGATAACAAAACACGTGTTATTTAACATTTGCAATTTGAGTCCTAGATTTCAGGTCAATTGCAAATGTGGACGTGTTTAGACGGAGTTCGAGCTCGCATCCAGGATGGATTGGAGGAGCTTGACGGAAAACAGAGGAGGTTCGCGTGGAGCGAAAGATTGAAGATGGAAGGAAATGAAGAATAGGATAGATTTCCTTCTTTTGTACTTGTTGTATTTTTTCGTTTCTTTTGTTGCTCTTTATTTCCTTAGATATTTCATGTTAAAGAGCCTCAAAGAACCCTAACAGTAGTCCTAGGAACACCGGCACAACCCTAGGATACTTAGGTTTTCTGTAGAATACTTAGAAAACCAATATAGGGTTCAAACAGACTTTCCAGATGTCTAATTCCCAAATCAGACGTCTGATAATGTATTTTAAGACGTCTGACTGTTGTTTCAGACGTCTGATAACTGTTAGGCTGGACATAGTTAGTTTTGTCTGATGAAATCAGACGTCCAGACCTTAGACCAGACGTCTTAGGAGACGTCTGATGACTTTGCCAGACGTCCAATTAGTGGACCGTTGGCTGGCTTCGCAAACACTCCAGATATGACCGTTAGAGCCTTATCAGACGTCCATAGGACTGTCCAGACGTCTGATAAATGACCGTTTTGCCTCGGCTGACCCAAAATCTCTTCTCAGAGATTTTCTAGCCGTTGCAACGTTTGGAAATCAATTCCCACAGTAAAAGTAGGTTTCCAGACGTCCATACTTAGTGCCAGACGTCCTGTATGTCGTCTGATGGACTTGCACAAAAACCCTGTTTAGATCTGATCCAAGCCAGGGAGAAACCCGCATAGAATCAGACGTCTGACATTTAAATCAGACGTCTTAAAGTGGCCTTCCAGACGTCTGATGCCATAGTTAGACGTCTGATGACCCTGTCAAATGCAATCATTGTCCTGATTTCGGTCTGATTCTCTTGGGCTTTGCACCCAACGGCTATAGAACCTTTCTTAAGCCTTCCAAAGCCTTCCTAAGGCCTCTATAAATAGAGGGGAGCCTTTGCAACACAAAAACACACAAGATATACACCTAGAGAGACCAAGATACACTAAGATCAAGTATTTCCACTCTCTTGTGTCCAAGAAGCACTTGCTCTCTAAGCTCAAGCTCCATCATCTTGAGAGCATCATTCCCTTCGCGCACCCGCTCTCCCGCCGTTGTCTACGAGAGCGACATTGCGCCGTTGCGTGGCTCACGCACCCGCGTCATCATCGACGCACTCCTTGCAAAGGGGAGTTTCCTAAATCCTATAGAAGCTTAGGTTTATTACTTTGTTGGCTCTATAGGTTTGTTGTTTATTTTACCTTTGTTATTTGGTTGGGTATTCGCTTTGCGAATTCCCGTCTCCTTCGTGGGACAAAATCCTTCTCGTGGAGAGAAGGGGTTGAGGAACGCTACCCTCGTACTTGTAGCGTGATTGTACTGAGGTTGAATCACCCTCGTTTTAAAGTGATTCGTTTAGTAGATTTGATCAACTAGGTTGATCGGAAAATCCTAACTCGAGAGGGTTAGGTGGTGGTTTTCACCCGGTTTGGGTTTCCACCTAAAAATTCCTGTGTACATTTTGTGATTGCTTATTTTTGTGAGATTGTTTATATTTTCAATTCCGCATTTTTTTGTCACGCTGATCTCACCCCTCCAAGTAGGGAACTTTCAATTGGTATCAGAGCAGGTCTTGCTGTTTCGGCGTAACAACCAAGCAAGAAGATCGATGGAGGGAAGCAGTTTCGCGTGTAGGATTTCTGAGGGGCAGTCCACAACCCGTCCGCCCTTCTTCGACGGGAGCAACTACCCTTACTGGAAGCTGCGGATGAAGACGTGGCTTCAAGCCACCGACTTCTCAGTCTGGGCCAGATGCGAGACGCCTTTCGACATCCCAGAAAAACCTGCGGGAGGCTACTCGCAGCTGCAGATTCAAGATCTTTCACTCAACGCAAAGGCAATGAATGCCTTGTATTGCGCATTGAGTCCGAAAGAGTTCGAGAAAATCAAAGAGTGCACCACCGCCCACGAGATATGGAGGAGGTTGGAGGGCACTCATGAGGAGACAAGCTCGGAGGAAGAAGAAGAAGAAGAAGAAGAAACCGCTTGCTTTCGTTTCATGGCCAGAGGAACCAACAGCGACAGCGAAAGCGAAAGCGACTCAGACAACGAGGTAAATCTCGATCTTCAAGAAGCTTTTAATGAACTTTTTGAGATTAGTAAATCACTTAGGATAGAAAATAAAAGCATTATAAAGAACCTTAGTTTTCTTAAAAATGAAAATGATAGGTTAGAAATAAAACTTAAGGATCTAGAAACTTGTCCTAAAAATGATAACCTATTATTAGAAAATCATAACCTCATCAATGAAAATAATAAGTTGATTGAGGAAAATGATAGTCTAAAGTTAGAAATCTATGATTTAAAGACTAAGATGCAAACTATAGAAAAAGAAATTGCATGTCTTAGGGAAAATTCTAACAAATTAATCAACAAAGTTGATAATTTTTATAGCCCTAAGGTTGAGAAAGGATCTCCATCAAGGAGACCTTCTAACAGATCCGGATCCAAGCCCACTTGGATACCGAAAAAGGAATTAGAATCTTGTTTTGTAGGGTTCAGGGATAATTACAACATAAAGGACTGGACCTACAAGCTCAAGTCTGGTCAACTCAAGTTGGGGGAACCAAGGAGTAGACCAAGGAGGAGAACAAGAAGACCGACGAGACGGCGAACAAACGACGGACCCGCCGCACGTCGACCATCGGATTGGAGACCGGCGCCGATGCCCGGGCCTCCAAGCTACGGATGGGAGCCCCATCCGATGTGGCATCCACCACCACCATTCGGGCCATTTTATTGGCCATGGTAGGTGAGGTAAAATTTTTAACCCTATCTTTTTATAAGCATTTAGATAGGGGGAATTAAAAATTAATGAGCTAATTGTCAATTTTTAAGGGGGAGATATAAGGTAGCTAAATTTCCTTTAGAAAGGGGGAGAAAAATAATAGCTATTTCATTGTTACAAAAAGGGGGAGGACATTACCTTTGTTAAAAGAAACTCATAGAAGAGCATGTTCTAAGGGGGAGTTATAGGAATTTTAAACCAATCAAACCTTTTTGATAATGTCAAAAAGGGGGAGGATTTTTATGAATTATTATTTACGGTTTTGTCATCATCAAAAAGGGGGAGATTGTTGGTGCTAGAGCACCACGATCATTTGTTTTGATGATAACAAAACACGTGTTATTTAACATTTGCAATTTGAGTCCTAGATTTCAGGTCAATTGCAAATGTGGACGTGTTTAGACGGAGTTCGAGCTCGCATCCAGGACGGATTGGAGGAGCTTGACGGAAAATAGAGGAGGTTCGCGTGGAGCGAAAGATTGAAGATGGAAGGAAATGAAGAATATGATAGATTTCCTTCTTTTGTACTTGTTGTATTTTTTCGTTTCTTTTGTTGCTCTTTATTTCCTTAGATATTTCATGTTAAAGAGCCTCAAAGAACCCTAACAGTAGTCCTAGGAACACCGGCACAACCCTAGGATACTTAGAAAACCAATATAGGGTTCAAACAGACTTTCCAGACGTCTAATTCCCAAATCAGACGTCTGATAATGTATTTTAAGACGTCTGACTGTTGTTTCAGACGTCTGATAACTGTTAGGCTGGACATAGTTAGTTCTGTCTGATGAAATCAGACGTCCAGACCTTAGACCAGACGTCTTAGGAGACGTCTGATGACTTTGCCAGACGTCCAATTAGTGGACCGTTGGCTGGCTTCGCAAACATTCCAGATATGACCGTTAGAGCCTTATCAGACGTCCATAGGACTGTCCAGACGTCTGATAAATGACCGTTTTGCCTCGGCTGACCCAAAATCTCTTCTCAGAGATTTTCTAGCCGTTGCAACGTTTGGAAATCAATTCCCACAGTAAAAGTAGGTTTCCAGACGTCCATACTTAGTGCCAGACGTCCTGTATGTCGTCTGATGGACTTGCACAAAAACCCTGTTTAGATCTGATCCAAGCCAGGGAGAAACCCGCATAGAATCAGACGTCTGACATTTAAATCAGACGTCTTAAAGTGGCCTTCCAGACGTCTGATGACCCTGTCAAATGCAATCATTGTCCTGATTTCGGCCTGATTCTCTTGGGCTTTGCACCCAACGGCTATAGAACCTTTCTTAAGCCTTCCAAAGCCTTCCTAAGGCCTCTATAAATAGAGGGGAGCCTTTGCAACACAAAAACACACAAGATATACACCTAGAGAGACCAAGATACACTAAGATCAAGTATTTCCACTCTCTTGTGTCCAAGAAGCACTTGCTCTCTAAGCTCAAGCTCCATCATCTTGAGAGCATCATTCCCTTCGCGCACCCGCTCTCCCGCCGTTGTCTACGAGAGCGACATTGCGCCGTTGCGTGGCTCACGCACCCGCGTCATCATCGACGCACTCCTTGCAAAGGGGAGTTTCCTAAATCCTATAGAAGCTTAGGTTTATTACTTTGTTGGCTCTATAGGTTTGTTGTTTATTTTACCTTTGTTATTTGGTTGGGTATTCGCTTTGCGAATTCACGTCTCCTTCGTGGGACAAAATCCTTCTCGTGGAGAGAAGGGGTTGAGGAACGCTACCCTCGTACTTGTAGCGTGATTGTACTGAGGTTGAATCACCCTCGTTTTAAAGTGATTCGTTTAGTAGATTTGATCAACTAGGTTGATCGGAAAATCCTAACTCGAGAGGGTTAGGTGGTGGTTTTCACCCGGTTTGGGTTTCCACCTAAAAATTCCTGTGTACATTTTGTGATTGCTTATTTTTGTGAGATTGTTTATATTTTCAATTCCGCATTTTTTTGTCACGCTAATCTCACCCCTCCAAGTAGGGAACTTTCAACAATGACATCCTCTACTATCCCTTTTAGGTGAATAACAGATCGATCAGCGAGTTGAAGGGTGACCTTCACCAGTTTAAGTTCATCGAACTGGAATTCATCAAAAAGTATGATAGGGATAAGATTAGATCCACCTAAGTCTAAGAGGGCACGATCAAAAGTAGTGTCATTAATGACAACTGATATTAGTGGAGCGACAAGATCCTTTATGTTGTGAGGCAGCTTACTTTAGACAACAGAGCTAATTGTCTCAGAAAAGATCACCTTTCCTAAATTTTTAGGCTACCTTTTTGGTGTATAAATTTCTTTTAAAAATTTTGCATAGGCAGGAAAATATTTAATCACATCTAGGAGAGGAATGTTGATTTCCACTTGGCCAAATAATTCATGTAATTCTTCATCAATTGGCTTAGTCTTTCTAGTTTTGTTATTTTTGGAGTTTAACGATTGTGGGAAAGGTGTTGTGTTTGTGTTGTCTTCTTTCTCCTGAGAGTGAACGGGTGTGGGAAAAATATGCACTAAATTTGGTTTGTTTTCCTATGAGGATCCCACATTGTGTGCAGTTTTACCACTTCTTAATGCTACTGCATTGGCAGTGTGATTATTTCGGTGTGGAAAACGTTGATTTTATTACAGGTTTTGAAAACCAGGTGGGAATTGAGGTATGGGATTGATTGCTTGCTAACCTTGATTAGTTTCGATTGGAATTTGGTTCTACTGATTTCTAGGGTTTGGCATAGGTTGGAAGGGTAAATTTCCATTGGCCTTTGATCGGGTGTCACTGATAGAGAGAATTTCTCTTGATTAAGAAGATAATAGAATGATATGTCATTGTAATTTATGTGGTGGAAATCTCTGAATCAAAGATTAAACTAGATATCAATTCATACCACAAAAAGGATGTTGTATCCATAGGGAGGAACAACTACAATAAATCACAGATAAGCAACAATCATGTTTACAGAAATATTCGCCAAATGAATCAATGGATATGCTGCTCTGAATGTACTTGCGATTTTATGAAAAATTATAAACTATTTATGTAAATTTTTCATCAAAGCTCAAGCTTCCAAAATTTTTAAATGACTTAGGTGTAGTGGCAGAGGAAGTACTTTTTAATTGAATGCAACTATGAATCAAATTTCAATGTGAATTGACATGTATAGCAAGAACCAATCAAATATGCAAAAATATAAGTGCATGCTTGTAAATCCACCAGAATATAATAATCAAATAATCAAATAATCAATATCCCACAACTTCCAATGGCATGCAAATGTAAATTTTAATAGGGGTTTCATTGTAGCAAAACAGGGCATTTGAAGCCCTTGTGCATGCGAGGAGGAGGAGGGACAGATGGCCATGCAAAGCTCGGTGAAGGTCGAAGGCGCAAAGGGTGTTCCAATGGTGGTGGTCTCACGTCGAGAGGTGGCTGAAGTTCGCCGGACGGGGAGACAGAGGTCGTCGGCGGTGGGTTCCTCCATGCGTGCTCATGGACTACTGTTGGATTTTCTGATGTTGTGGCAGCGCTTGCGGAGTCGAGGTGAGTGCAGTGGAGTCAACGACATGTTGAACGAAGGCTAGATGTGCGGGCTGCGTGTGGAGGAGCTGGTGTGAAGTTTGGGTTCCTCTTCTCTGTTGGCGGAGAAGAAGATAAAGAGGCCATGGCTGGACGTGCGTGCATGCGGTTGTGTAGCTGTGGACGAGTGCACGCACTTTTGCTGCACATGCACGTGGTTGGAGCACGGGCTTCGCTTGCTGTTGGTACACGTGGAAGGTGTTTGGAGAGTGGTGTGGTCACGTGAGGTATGCTAGACGCGCGTAGGTGGCTGCTGCAACACCGAGGGTGGTCTAGGGTGAGGATGCGGTATGATGGCCACGCGCAGTCACCGCGTGGCTGATGGAGGTGGAGGTTGCGGTGGTGTGGTGAAGAAGCTCGCAAAGGTTCACTGTGTGCGCTTATGGGTTCACGGTGTAAGCTTGTGTCATGGTGGTGGCGATGGAGGGATAGTCCTTACCAGGGAAAAGATGAATGGCGAGCATCCTCTAGCCGCTCTTCTTATCTGCAGTTTGTTGCTTCTGCCGAAAGCTTCTCCAACCACCTATAAAGGATGCGAGTTGTTGGAGCGGTAGAATCTGTCATGCAACTTCTTCATCAGATGTCTGATCATACCTTGAGATGTCTTAAAAATGTTGATATCAGTGAGTTCCTGCTGGCGGTCCCAGACATCTGTCATTTTCTCTAGACATCTTATAAATGTAGAAATGGATGTCTAAACTCATGTACCTAGCATGCATTCATTGAATGAATTATATTATCATATCATATGTGGTTAAATGTAAAATTAACGCATAAAATTATATGCAGACTAAGGTAAATTACCATATATTTCCTAATCAATTAACAACTAAGAGCAAATAATTAAATAGTACTTAGGCTAAATAGTGGTCCACGAAAGTGGACTTATCAAATGCCCCCATGCCTAAGTTTTGCTAGTCCCAATCAAAAATGAAAAATAATAAAAGTAATCAAAAGATTTCTTCTTTTATTCAAAAAATTTAGAGATCCAGACTAATGTGAAGTGATAGTAGCCTAGGTAATGGATCCAAGTGAAAATAACGAACTTACATTTGCAGTTCGTACTTATCCCTTATGAAATGTTTCTATCGGGATAGGCAACTACTTCACTCGAGGATAAAGCAGAAAATAATATGAAATTTGACCCCGACTTTTTGGCTTAGGTAGGAGATACTGAGTTGAATGGATTCGTATTTGGTGGCACACACTCTTCTAGTGCTACATGTAATCTAGTACTACAGACTCTAGATCTCTAGAATATTAAACAAGTCAACTTGGAGAGAGGCTAAACAACTGTGCTCTCTTGATATTGCTTTGTGCTCACTCTTTTCCTTCTTTTCTTTCTGAGATCACAAATCTCCCCAGATTTAGTAAATGTACTCACTGTTTGGTGGCCTCACATGGCATTCACACTTCAATTAAAGTCCTAATAACTCTACAACTATGTTAGAGTCCTCAGCTAGTATTCGAGAGATCAGAAATACTGAAAGGTAGGTATGGGTCATATTTGGTGGATCGCGATGGGTGTTTTTGTTACCTCAGAAACAACATCACGAAGATAAAATTATAAACTTAGACTCTTTTCTTTTTCTTTTCTCTCTCTCTTTTCTTTTTTCTCTTTTTTTTATTTTTTTTATTTTTTCTAAATATAATTGTTTCTTTTTTTCTTCTTTTTCTTTCTTTATAAATCAACAGAACACGACGCAGACTTTTATTTATAAGGCATTATTAGAAATGATGATGGTCAAGAGGATATTGTGTGGCTTATTTGGTGGAAGTACCTACTCTCAGCATTGGGAAGGAATGGGTAGGGCAAGTGTATTTCTGACCTTTGACATTATTACCCTCCTTCAGTTGAGGACTCTATGAAGGACAGTCGTAACCATCCACCATAGTCATAACTTTATTAAGACTCAATTTCTATGTATCTACCTTATTTGGTGACTCTAAGGAATTCACACAATGTACACACACAAGAACAGAGAGCGAAAACTATGCCTAACTCTGAGGTATCATCATCTAATTATCCAAAACATACGAGTCCTTGCACTTGACTTAGCACTCTAGTAATCTCTCTACTTTCTTCTCACAAATATGAGGTGGATCTACTAGAAGATAGTATGCCTGACTCCCTATTAACTGTCCAAGGATTTAGTAGACTAAAAATACTTATTGGTTTTCTTCAAAGATCCATTACCCAGTCTGCCCGCAAGTAAAGTAAATGTACTGGATTCCAAACTTAAGAAACAATTAAAGAAGAAAAATCTTTAATGACACCTCATGATAAAGATGTTTTGCTAGGGACTAACTAATTCAGCTTAGGAAAGTAAAAGATATTTTTATTTTTTTTTTTATTATTATTTTTTTATCACTATCCTAAATGTATGCAAATATTTATAAATGCTATAAACATTCTCAGGTTATACCCCCTCATGCCTAAGATTGACAATGTCATTGGAAAAATGCAGACATAGAAGAATATCACCTGAGGAGGAGAGTGGGAGGAGCTAAGGCTCCTCAATCCGAAGTGAATCCAAAACCTAGCCATCTGAAAGTGTAATATAAGGTTTAAGTCACTGTCCATTTACCTTAAAGCTCACACCAGAAGTAGGGTTCCAAATTTCTATAGCTCCATGAGGGAAAGTATTGATAACAACGTATGGCCCATCCCAGTGGGACTTGAGCTTTCCTATAAATAATTTAAGTCTGGAATTGAAAAGCCAGACCCATTGGTTGGGCTCAAAAGTCTTTCTACTGATGTGCTTATCATGGAAGACCTTTGTACGTTGCTTGTAAGCTTGAGAAGTTTCATACGCTTCATTATGAAGCTCCTTGAGCTCACTTAACTCTAACATACGTGCCTTTCCTGCTTTATCTAGATTCAAGTTAACATTTTTAATAGCCCAATAGGCTTTATGTTGGATTTCAATGGGAAGATGGCACGCCTTTCTGTAGACAAGACGAAAATGAGACATGCCTAAGGGAGTCTTATACACGGTTCTGTAGGCCCAAAGAGCATCATTTAGTTTTTTAGACCAATCCTTACGGTTGGGCCTGACAGTTTTTTCTAAAATTCATTTAATCTCCCTATTGGATGCTTCAACTTGTCCACTCGTTTGGGTATGGTAAGGTGTGGCTATCGTGTGGTTAACTCCCAAATTTTGGAGTAGTCTTGTGAAATGTACATTCTTGAAGTGAGGTCCTCCATCACTTATGATCGTCCTTGGGCACCCATACCGGGAAATGATATTAGCCTTAACAAAACTGAAGACCACAGAATGGTCATTAGTTCGCGTGGGTATGGCTTCTATCCATTTCGATACATAGTCCACCGCCACAAGGATGTACTCATTTCTGAAGGACACAGGAAAGGGACCCATGAAGTCGATGCCCGAAATATCAAAGATCTTAACAGGGAGGATAGGTTGCTGGGGCATCTCATCCCTTTTTCTGATGGTTCCCGTTTGCTGGCAACGTAGACATGCACCCACATGTGTATATGCATCTCGGAATAATATGAGCAACCAAAATCTACAATGAAGAACCTTATGGGCTATCTTTCTCCCACTAAAATGTCCCTTACAGTGGAGGTCATGGTAGAAACTCAGAACACTTCTTTGTTGTTCGTCAGGGATGCAATGGCGGAAAAGCTGGTCAGGGCCTATTCTAAAAAGTTTGAGTTCCTCCCAGTGATAAAATTTAGCGTTGGCAAGAAACCTGTCTCACTTCTGTTTGTCACAAGTATTGGGGGTAATGCCCGTGACTAGATAGTTCACTATGTCAGTGAACCAAGGAGTTTTGGCCTCCACGGCCATCAGAGACTCATCAGGGAAAGTCTCTTGAATACCGCCAGCAGGGTTTTATGCCTCAATAGGGATCCTAGATAGATGATCTGCTACCACAATCTCAACTCCTTTCTTATCTTTAATTTCCAGGTCAAACTCCTGGAGTAGCAGAATCCAACGAATTAGGCAAGGTTTGGTGTCCTTTTTAGCAAGAAGATGCTTTAAGGTAGAATGATCAGTGAACTCCACAACCTTGGATCCCAAAAGATAAGACTGAAACTTTTCCATAGCAAACACTACAACAAGAAGCTCCTTTTCGATGACCATGTAGTTTTTCTGAGGATCCGTAAGGGTCTTGCTGGTATAATGCAGCACATGAGGTTTGCCATCAACCCTTTGACCTAAGATCGCTCCCACTGCAAAATCAGAAGTATCGCACATTAGCTCAAATGGGAGGGTGCAATCGGGTGCTTGGTGAATCGATGCGGTAATAAGGGCTTTCTTTAAAACTTGGAAAGCCTCGCCACATCTATCATCAAAATCAAAGGAGACATCCTTCGCTAATAGGTCACATAGTGAATTAGAGATTTTACTGAAATCTCTAATGAAGCGCCTATAAAATCCAGAACCTAACGAACATTTGTAGGCGATGGAAGCTTAGAGATGGAATCAATTTTTGCGGTGTCCACCTCTAATCCTCTCTCAGAAACTACATGTCCTAACACAATGTCCTGCTAGACCATAAAGTGGCTTTTCTCCCAGCTAAGCACTAGCTTTGCCTCTTCGCAACGGGTTAAGACTTTATCAAGTTGCGAAAGGCATAGGCCAAACGATGAGCCATAAATGGAGAAGTCATCCATGAAAATTTCAACAAACTCGTTGATCATATTAGAAAAGATAGCCATCATACATCGTTGGAAAGTGGCAGGGGCATTACATTACCCGAATGGCATTCGGTGAAATGCAAATGTGCCATATGGACTGGTGAAGGTGGCACGCTCTTGATCATTAGGAAAAATGGCTATCTGATTATACCCAGAGTACCCATCAAGAAAATAGAAGTACTTGTTCCCTACTAGTCGTTTCAAAATCTGATCGATAAATGGTAAGGGGAAATGGTCGTTCTGGGTAGCCGTGTTCAAATGGTAGTAATCAATGCAGACCCTCCAACTAGTTGAGGGTCTAGTGGTCACCAACTCTCCTTGTTCATTCTCTTCCACAATGATTCCTGCCTTCTTGGGCACCACATGTATAGGGCTAACCCATTTACTATCTGAAATGGGATAAATAATCCCTGCATCCAGCCATTTCAGAATTTCCTTTTTAACAACCTCTTGCATATTGGGGTGAGCCATCTCTGCATGTCTCGAAAAGGTTTCACAGGCTCATCCGTGTATATATGATGCATGCAAAGGGAGGGATCAACACCCTTAATATCAGCAATTGACCAGGCAATTGCTTCCTTGTGCCTTTGTAAACACTCAAGTAGAGCTCCCTTTTATGATTCAGATAATGCAGACGAGATAATAACGGGGAGCGTGTCATTAGGGCTAAGGAAAGCATATTTCAATTTGCTCGGGAGGGGTTTCAACTCGAACTCAGGAGCCTTTTGGATTGAGGGTTTAAGTTGATACGTCCCTACCTCAGGTAGTGGTTCTACCTTCACGATCCACAGTGGGGACAGAGACTCTATGTGTATACCCAGCAACTCTTCTAATTCGGGTATTTCCCCTTTAGTTTCTTCAATAGTCGGAGGATGGTCCTTGGATGTGACCTTTTGAAGGGGATCTCTATATAAGAGTGTTGGAGTAGTCACCTCAATTATTTCATCAACAACCTCATTCTGAGAACAATCTTCAAATCTGGATTTCTTGTAGGTATCAAAAACATTCAACCAGATCTTCTTGTTCCCAAAGCCCATTTTAAGTGCCCCTGATCTATAATTGATAGAGGCGTTGGCTGTGGCTAAGAAGGGGCATCCCAAAATAATGGATGGCTTGGTGGGCTTATTAGAAGGGTCAATATCTAACACAAGAAAGTCAATAGGGAAGAAGAAATCCTCCACTCTCACCAGGACATCTTCCAATAATCCTCGAGGTGTCTTAATTGATCTGTCTGCGACCTGGAGGATGACTGGACTAGGTTTTAACTCACCTCCTCCCAAAAGTCGTATATAGAGCTTGGTAAAATGTTCACCCTTGACCCTAGATCGAGCAGAGCCTCGTTAATGTGTTGGTTACCTATAACCACTGAAATACGAGGCCCTTGGGTCTTTCATTTTGGGGGGTGTTCCATGTTGAAGGACTGAGATAACATGGTTAGGCAGGATGATTTTGGCTTGAGCCTGTCTCCTAGATTGATACTTCTGGGTGCACAGGTCCTTTAAAAACTTGGCATAGGACGGGATCTGTTTGATAGCTTCCAATAGAGGCAAGTTGATCTTGACTTGCCTTAAAGTGTCCATAATCTCCTCCGTCCTATCCTTGGCTTCAAGTGAGCCAACAGAAGATTCCCCAGGAGTAGATAGGTGCTCTGGATAGGGCACCCTCGGCTTCTGGGTAGAGGGGTCGTCATGGTGGGAGAGGGGTGGTGGAAGGACGACATCCTCATTGTAGGAAATTTCAAGCGAGGGGGTGAATAGTGAATTTATTAAATATTGTAACACAAAAAATTCAATCACAAAAAGTGGCACCAGATTTTCTGGTGGAAACCCAAGACGGGTGAAAACCATCACCTAAGCCAATCCCGTGACTTAGGATTTTCAGTTACAAAGTGATCAATCCACTAACCACACTACTTAAACAAGGGTAGTGTACCTCAATTACAAATCCCACCTCCGATCCCTAAATGGAGGTTTCTCCCTTCACAATGAAGAGACGGGGACCCGATAGGTCCAATACCCAAAGTACAAAAGTAAGAATTAAAATAGCACCTATAGAGTAGCCCAATACTTTGATTACTTCCTTATCTATTAAGCATAAAGAGAACTCCCTAAGAATTTGCAGAACGGAGTGAACTGGGAGTGTGGGTTTACCCTTTGATCAAAGTGTTGGCACAACATAAGCACAAGATGAGGCTAAGAGTAGTGAGCAAATGATTTTTCTAAGGGAATTGAATCTTAGGAGGTGTATCTTGCCTAAGTGGGATTGTAGTCTATTTATAGGCAAGTTTGGAACCTTCAAGAACACTTAGGAGAGATCTCCTAGCTGTTGGAGGAAAATCCCAAGAGATTGGGATGAAATCCACCACAAATCAGGGTAATGATAAGTCTAACAGTAATATCAGACGTCTAATTTTAGGGTCAGATGTCTTATAAGACGTCTGATTACAATTATGGTCGTCTAATACTATTAGCTAGGCTGTACTGGTTTCATTGGATCGAAATAAGGGCGTTTGATATTTTCACATGAGACGTCTGATAAAATTATTAGACGTCTAATTATGTGTGGATTCATTCCTGTTTTGACCAGATCCAAACATGGTTCTAGATCTGAAGGAACAAACATTTGTATGGATGTCTGTGGGATTCCCTAGACATCTGGAAACCTAAAAGGACTTGGCTACGATATCTGACAAAAGATCTTTGGTTTGTAATGAGATACGCACAAAAATAAATGAGAAACGGTCCAAAGGTAGATGGCTGGAAGCATGTCTAGACGTCTGAAAATGTATTTTTCCCATTCTATATAGAAGAAGATAGGTGCTTAGTCTAACGGTTGTTTTGAGGATGTCCAGGTAAAGTATCAGATGTCTTGATGAGGTTATGAACGTCTGATAGAAGATTGCTTCGATTGATGCTTATGAGGTCAGAAACTAAAGGCAGAGCTATAGGTAATTAGATGTCTGAAACACTTGGCAGATGTCTTAAAGTTGAAAATCAAATGTCTGACAGTTGTTATGGACATCTAATTTGAGTCTTAGTGTTTGGTTTTTGTTTCTAATTTATCCTAAGTGTAGAGAGCCTAAGTTAGCTATTTATAAGTTATGTTTGGGGGCTCTTTACAACATCTCTAGACTCAAATAAAATGAAGATTACAACCTTTGAAAGTTTACATAAAAAGCCTATGACCTATGACAATACTTATGCTACTTAGTCTTCACGCTTTTAATCTTCCATCTTGGAAAACTCCATGAAACCTGCAATTGTGTTATTACAGAGAGAAAAATATGCTATGCTTATATTTTATTTCTTTTTCTTCATTTTGTAAAATCATCAAAATATTATATATGAGAGGTTGAACTAACAGACAAATGTATGGAGTTGTCACTTAATGTTTCAAATAATGCCCAAGCTTCATTGTTAGTTTTGGTCATGAAGGTTCCTGCACAAGCTTCATCGATGGTTTTCCTATGCCTTTCAGATAATCCGTTATAGAACCTTTTGACCAACTGCCATCTTTGCACTTGATGGTGGGGGCATAACCTAAGAAGGTCATTAAAGCGTTCCCAAGTCTCATGAAATTGCTCCCCTTCCTGTTGAGTAAAACCCATAATCTCTCTTCTGTAATGGTTGATCTTACTCATAGGAAATTCAAGAATTCTCCCTTAAGGGTGGCCCAATCATTTACCCTTGCATCGAGGGTATGATACCAGTGCTTGACCTTATACTTTAAGGAGAATGGAAATAGAGTCCTCATCAGGGCTTCATCAGTAAAGCCCTGGAGCTTCACCATGGAACAGACCTCAGTGAATTCCTCCAAATGCCGGTAGGGGTCCTCCCTAGTAGTACCATAAAAGGAGGGCAACAAAGATATGGTATTGCTCTTGATCTCATATGGATTATCCCCTGTCGGTCATCTCAGAGCTTGTGTGGGTTGGTTGGTTGGAATAAAATTGTCCCTCAGGGTCTTTTGTTGATTTGCTCCTTGATCAACCATGCCTTCTCTTTTCTCTCCTAGGTGAGCTCTCCTAAGAATTCTCTTGGGCTCAGGATCAAACACTAGACTGCCCTCAAGAGAGCATCTACCAAGCATACAATATCAATCACAATTCAAGTTCTTATTGATTGAGTAAGTGAAACCTCCACTCCAAAGATAGGTCAAAAGATCAAGGCTTATCCCTCCATTCCCACGTAAGTGGTATAAGAGGGGTGATGACTTAAGATCTTAACCTTCTTTGTTGCGGAGGTAGAATTGGTTGATATAGATGGCCAAACAAGTTATTCACTGCAATTACGTTACCTAATTCAACCTTTGAGTGCCCTAGGACCTATACTTTGCTTAGATGATACTCCCAGGTGATCAAATGAGAAGTTACTCCAAGGACGAATAAAGGGATGCAAGTAGGGAGAGCCCTTCCTTTTAGGCGATGCGTATGTGGTGCCTCTGAACTACCCTTTTGTTCCTTTAAGGGGTGTCCCCCTCCATGAAGTATCAAAACACTTGGTCAAAAGATAGCACCACCACCACAAAGCACGATAGGAGGGTCTACACCAATAAAGAGATCGGTGCCTATAGCCTTAAGGGATCGAGCCTTAGTGTGGTGCCTAATGTGAGTGTTCAATGTCAGAAGTGTGCATCACACCGTAACTCTTTTTTCATTTTGAAAATGCAGACAAGTCCCTTTGAATCAAATCAAGTGTGATTTGATTTTAAGGTCGAATCTGATTATCAGTCCCAATTTCGGTTAGGTGACTACTGAATTAGTAAATTCATTCAATTTGGTGGTCTTGAATTTTAATTTGAATGCAAATGCATGAACAGGAGCTAGATGCAAAAGTTAGAAAGGTGTACCTGTCTCCAGCAATCTTCGTGCCAATATGCTCGCAATGCAACAATGAGATCTAATGTGCTACTCAATCACCCCTAAATGTGTGCACCTAAGGGCATGCAACTCCTAAATAGGCAGCTCGATATTTTCTTTTGTTTGTTTTAAAGGCAAGCAAGCAGAAAAATGAATCACGCATGTAGGAGAATGTAAACCCTAGTAGCTAAAGAATATGGGGAAAAACCCCCAAAAATTTAGCCCTAATTACTGCAAGGGAGAGAAGATAGAAATAAAATTTGTGATGAAGGAGAATCCCCTATGAAAGCAGGATCCAGGTCTCCTACGTCTTCTCGTGTGAGCATCGCTCAAGGTTGATGATGCTGCTCTACTGCGCCTATCACCCCGTCAGATTCCTCGCACAAAAAGATAAAGAATGTTCAAATAATTGCGCAACTCAAAATACTCAGAAATAATCAGGTGAATCTATTGCGTCTATTGCCAAGCCGGCAATGACGCCATTTGATAGAGAGATTTTCGCTTGATTAAGATGATAATAGAATGATATGTCATTATAATTTATGTGGTGGAAATCTCTCAATCAAAGATTAAAATAGATATCAATTCATAACACAAAAAGGATGTCGTATCCACAGGGAGGAACAACTACAATAAATCACAGATAAGCAACAATCATGTTTGCAGAAATATTAGCCAAATGAATCAATGGAAATGCTGCTCTGAATGTACTTGCGATTTTATGAAAAATTATGGACTATTTATGTAAATTTTGCATCAAAGCTCAAGCTTCCAAAATCTGTAAATGGCGTAGGTGTAGTGGCAGAGGAAGTACTTCTTAATTGCATGCAACTATGAATCAAATTTCAATGTGAATTTACATGTATAAAAAGAACCGATCAAATACGCGGAAATATAAGTGCATGCTTGTAAATCCACCAGAATATAATAATCAAATAATCAAAATCCCACAACTTCCAATGGCATGCAAATATAAATTTTAATAGGGGTTTCACTGTAGCAAAATAGGGCATTTGAAGCCCTTATGCGTGCGAGGAGGAGGAGGGACGGATGGCCGTGCGAAGCTCGGTGAAGGTCAAAAATGAGAAGGGTGTTCCAATGGTGGTGGTCTCACGTCAAGAGGTGGCCAGAGTTCACCGGATAGGGAGACGAAGGTTGTCGACAATGGGTTCCTCCGTGCATGCGGGTGGACTACCGTCGGCTTTTCTGATGATGTGGCTGCACGCGTGGAGTTTAGGTGAGTGCGGTGGAGTCAACGGTTCATCGAATGGAGGCCAAATGTGTGGGCTGCAAGTGGAGGATCCAACGTGAAGTTTGGGTTCCTCTTCTTTGTTGGCGGAGAAGAAGACAAGAGGCCATTGGCGCGTGGGTGGCTGGACGTGCGCGCATGCAACTGCGCGGCTGTGGACGGGTGCGCGCACTTTAGCTGCGCACGCACACAGCTGAGGCGCGGGCTTCGCTTGCTGCTGGTGCGCGTGGAAGGTGCTTGGAGAGTGGTGTGGTCACACGAGGCATGATAGGTGCACGCAGGTGGCTACTGCAACGCCGAGGGTGGTCTGCGGCAAGGATGCAGTATGATGGCCACTCACTGTCACCGTGTGGCCGATGGAGGTGGAGGTTGCGGTGGTGTGGTTAAGAAGCTCTCAAAGGTTCACAGTGTGCACTTATTGGTTCATGGTGTAAGCTTGTGTCATTGTGGTGGCGATGGAGGGATAGTCCCTGCCAGGGAAAAGATGGATGGCGAGCGTCCTCTAGCCGCTCTTCTTATCTACAGTTTGTTGCTTTCGCCGAATGCTTCTCCAACCACCTGCGAAGGATGCGAGTGGTTGGAGCGGTAGAATCTGTCAAGCAACTTCTTCATTAGACGTCTGATTAGACCTTCAGACATCTTAAAAATGTAGATATCAGTAAGTTCCTGCTAGCAGCCCCAGACGTCTGTCATTTTCTCTAGACGTCTTATAGATGTAGAAATGGATGTCTAAACTCATGTACCTAGCCTGCATTCATCGAATGAATTATATTATCATATCATACATGGTTAAATATAAAACTAACGCATAAAATTATATGCAGACTAAGGCAAATTACCATATATCTCATAGTCAATTAACAACTTAGAGCAAATAATTAAATAGTACTTAGGCTAAATAATGGTTCACGAAAGTGGACTTATTAGTCACCGTGTTCTGGTTTTGTAAATTAGAGACAGCATGGGTAACGTCGTTCATTTGTTGCTACATTCCTTGCAGGGTTTTCATTAATTGGTTATTAATATCAGCTTACGATGGTTGGTTTTAGCCAAAATTTCCCATTTGACTTTGAAATTATGGAATTTGATTGGCATTTTTCTGGAAAAATTACGGCTATTCCTCCAAGTGGGATTATAGAAGTTGGAGGAATTATTTCTAAAATTATCCTAGAGAGAGGAAATGTTTTTGTTGACTAGGACAAACATGGAAGAATTATCAAAAGTCTCAGCAAATTTAGGTACAAGGTCAAGGTTTTGAAATCCACCTATGTCAATTTGTTGCAAATTTTCCCAACGAAGGAGGGTTGGGTTAGTGTCGGAGTTAGAAAAGCGAGAATTAGGGTTGGTCGGAATAGAGGTTTGTGGTCGTGCATTAAATTTTTCTTCCATTTTCTCTTGATTAATTTGCATTTAGTCGAGCCTTTGTGCAAGAAGTTGCAAATCGTCTTGTGTGATAAGGAGAGATTGGTGTTGTGTGCCTACTTCATGGACACCTACATGAGGATTTGCATTTCTGCCAAAGGTGTCCACGAATGAATGGTTGGAAGAGTGTTCACTCATTTCATCAAAAACTTCGTAGGCGCTTTTGGCATCTTTATTTAAAAATTGTCCCCACATGAGGCATCAACAAATCACCTCAATTGGTCATCAAGACCATGGTAGAATATTTGCACAAGTTGACAAAGTGGCACCTCGTGGTGGGGGCAACTTAATGAGTCCTAAAATCTTTCCCATGCTTCATGCATAAGCTCGCCAGATTTTTGTTGGATGGTTGTTATTGCATGGCGTAAAGTGTTAGTTCGACCAATAGGGAAGTACTTTTTTAGAAATGCACTCTTTAATTATTTCCAAGTAGTGATGGGTCTTCCCACTGTCCTAAACTAATAAGTGGCCTTGTCTTTAAGAAAGATCGAGAAGAGCCACATTAGCCATAAATCTTCTGACACATTGTGGGATTTAGTGGTTTGGGTTAGGACCATGAGCTCCTCTAAATGGCTAAATGGGTTTTCTCAAGGAAGGCTATGAAAATGTTTAATAAGGTTTAGGACCGTGGGTTTGATTTGAAATTTTTCATCAGGTATGACCACCCCTGGTCTTTCTTCATAATTTGAGGGATCATAGAAATCCCTCAAAGGAATAGTGGGTTCAGCATTGGGTACTCTATTATTGGCTAGGTTTGTAACGATCCTAGTCAACTGTTGTTGATTCGCCTGGAGTTGTTGGAGTTGGGTTACTACCATGACCAATGGGTTGGAGTATCAAGATTCAAATTTCCCATTGGATTTTGCAAGGGCGGCATTTCAAATTGTAGTTCAGGAACTTCAACTTCGGGTTGTTGAAAATTGGTGTTCCCATTTTGATGGTTAGAAGATGATGGGTTGTTAGCATTTTTTGTATGATTTTGGACTTTTTCCATTTTTTCTTGATTTTCAAAGGAAGAATCAAATAAACAAGTACGCGTGATGTGGCGGGCCAAAAAATTAGTTGGTCCCTCCATGTGCGGATTTTGGGACCGTTAGCCATGCAAACACTTAATGGAAGACGGGAGGGGAGTGTTTAAGTGCTAGATCGGTGTTTTAAAATTGTCACATTGCAGTATAGCCAAAATAACGCTCAAACAAATAAATTTATTACTCAAATTTTAAGTTTGAGGTCGAACACAGGGAGAAAAATGAATTCACATACTAATCTCATTAATTCGAATGAGCATAAGAAATTAAACCAAATATGCTACTAAAAAATGATAATTAGTGTAGAACATAAGTATAACAAGAATTCAACATGATAAAAAGAAATCTATAACAAAATAATGGTGATTTAGATCACCAATTATTTAGTATAGTTATTTGTAGACTAGAGTAATCAATAATGCCATAGTAGTCAGGACCAAATATCCGCACAGTAGCTTGAATGCTACAATAATCAGATGTCTTAAATGGCCCTCTCCTCTGTTTCTCCTTTTTCTTCTTCCAATTTTTCCTCTTCTACTTCTGCTTTTTTTTTCTTCTCTGATTTCTTCCTATGCGACTCTCCTTCTTCTTCCCTTCTTTTTGCTTCTCCTCTTCTTCTCGGATTTCTTCCTGTGTGGCTCTCCTTCTTCCTTTCTCTATGTTTCTCCTCTTCTCCTTTCTTTCTTCACGCACAAATGGCAGCCATCACAAGTTTTCGCTAAGTGCTGCATGGGGCAAAACCCTCCCCTACCCCATGCTTTCTCTCTCTTTCTCTCCTCTTAGGTCTCGCCCTCCCAGGGCCGCTCAGGGTATTGTTGGGTAATCGGGTAGGTGCGTACCAGGGTCCAGGGCTACGGGTGTGGTTGCAGCCGAGGAGTGGGCTTAGGCGGATCGGGTGTACCAGGTCTGCGGGGTAGAGGTCACGGATGAGGCACATGAGGGCATGGGGGACCTCACCCCCTGTGACTTGAGGAACTAAGGCCATAGCAGGAATTCAATTTATGTGCCTCTACTGCTTTGTCTGTTTCCGATGTGGGACTAAGCCCACACCTTTTCTTTGCATAGCTGTAGGGTGATTTCGCTTGCCAAATTGAGAGTCTGGAGACCTGGGGCACGTAGGTCCGTGCCACCTGGAGGTGCTGCCTGGAGCGGAAGATGCAAGAATACCTTCTTCAAGGTTGCGTGAAGCTCTGTCAATGGCGGAGAAGCCGTGGAACCTGAAATCCACAAAATAGCCTCTCAGCCATGTTAAATGAGCTCAGAGTCTTCGCTAGATGATGGCAAAGGTGGTGAAGGTGATTTCATGGTGAATCAAGGCGTGTGGCAGCTTGGCGAAGGTGGAGTTGGCCAGAGGAAGTGGGTTTGATCAGCGGGGAGTTTGGGTGTTCGATAAAGCGAATGGAGAGAGGGGTTTTGAAGAGTGGATCATGGCGGAGCTTATGGAGGTGATAGCGGTGCAATTCGTGTGGTGGAGCGACGGTTGGGCATCGCCAGAGCTTCACCGAAGTGGAAGAAGACGGAGGGGGAGACGTGTGGTCGGCGGTTGCTTTGAGAGATAGAAGTAGGGAAAAAGGAGGGGAGGACAAGGAATGTTGGAATCTAATCTCAGGACGAAAGGGGTAGGGCGGCGTCGGCTGTGGTTGGCTGATGCTATGGACGAAAGGTTCTCTGATGAGGGAGATGGTGAGGATGAAGGGGCCTGGGCACCTCTGAGTTGGCTGTCGAGAGGCAGAGGAAGTCGGGGAGGAAGGAGATGCTCCCAATTTGGTCGTTGGGAGGCCGTATAATGATGGGGGAGGAGCTTGTCGGAGCTAGGTTAGAGGAGGCTGGAGGTAGGGTTAGGAAGAGGGTTTTGTGGCCAAATCCTAGTTGAAAAGCACGATCGTGCCCTAGGGATCCTTTTATAGGGTTCATGAGGGGACTTTGAGCTTGGAAGCTAAGCCTCCAAGCTAGGAATTGTTGATAGAGTAGGAAACCCAAATGTTTCATGAGTTCACATTAGGATTTGGGCGAGAATTGGAGTCCAAGATGCAGCTCAAATTGTAGGGAAATCTGTCAAGAATATCCCTTCCAATTTTGGAAGGGATTCGCCAATCAGTCAGGGAGAAATTTCTAGTAGAAGGTCGTCGGAGTAGGATTCCTCCACAATAATGGTGGAGGAATCTATCTGCAAAGAGTGACGACAATGATAGGGGCCTTTTTGTAAGGAATTCGAAAGTTAAGGGTCTGAATGAGATAGAAAGTGTTTTACTGGACCAAAATGCAAACTTGGTCAAGATGATCTCAGATTAGGCCCAAATTTTGGTAAAAATATAATTTGAACCCAAGGAATCCAATGGTGAAGTTATATTTAAGTTTTGACCAAGTTTTACTAGGTAATTTACGCAAAAACCCAAATTAGGGCAAATGTCAATCAGAGACTCTATTTTGAGTTAAGACAGGTTCTGATGGTCAAATTGAAGGTTCCAAACCCTAGAGAATATTTTCTTATGAATTTTAGAGGGTTTAGGTGAATTTTATCCTAACCAAAACCTCATTTAATTAAGTGGGTCTATTTTTGAGATTTTAAAAGTCATTTAATTCTCAAAACACGTGCAAACCCTTTTTTTACTTGTTCTAACCCACTTGTTAGACTTTAGGACCATTTGACCCTCAATTGCCCTTGGGAAAACCCGTGATTGTACTATATTCATGATATGATAATAAAATTACAGTTTTAACCCTATTTTCTTGTCTTTCGCTCAGAATGGTTATGCGGTGACTTATGGCTCTCTAGCAGTTATGTAGGAGCATTTACAGACTTAATTAGATCAAAATGAGCTAGTTATGGCTCATGATGGTGTTCCCATCAGGGAGGAGAAGAGATAGATGAGAAATGTGCAAATCAGTAAGCAAACCTAATTCTACCTTAGGGTTGACTCAAAAACCTAAGACTTGGGAACCTGGTAAGTAAGGGATCAACAAGTGAACCCACTTCCCAAAGATCACCTGGCTAGACTAAATAGGTGGATTGGGTGCAAGCATGTCCTGAGAAAATCACTAGGGGCTTGTGTAAACCCGCACCCGTCGTTTAACTTCCCTCTAAGTCTGTCGATGCATTTTCTAAGGGAATTAGTAGTGCTTAATGATTCTTAAATGTCAGATATCAAGGCTAAATTTGATGAAGTCCTTAAGTGGTAAAATGACTACTTGTTTTAATTATGCTTTTCTAGTTGAATGCGCACGAGAATGTGGAGGGCGTTGATTGGGTAATGCCCAGTTATTTCAATTTTTTTGGTGTGCGCAAATTAGACGGAGTGAGTTCAATGCCCAATCAAGTTGTCACACAATTTTTATTATTTTTCTGCTTTTAGGATTTGATATTAGGAGTGTATTTTAGGGTTTTCTTGTTAAGAGTACAGCACAAGTTTTTAACTCCACAATCACAAGGGAAACAAGTTGTATTGGTGAGGATAGATTTCCTTTAGAATGTGAGAGTATCAAATGAAAAGAAACGTTAATTGAATTAAATCCTAAGCAGAAATTTAATTACCAATGAGTATTTTTCAGGCTTTTCTTTTAAAGTAGTGGTCCAAATAGGGAAATCAACACCACTACTGGAAGTCAAATCAAACGAGAATTCCAAAAAATATTTTTTTGTGATTTTAGGAAATCATTTGTTATTTTTTTGAAATTTTTCTTTGTGCTAGTGTCAAAGTCTAGAAATGATACCCGTGGATATTTTGGATTTCAGTAACACCACTGGCCACCAAAATTTTTGTGATTTTATATGTTATGTAAAATTTCACAACAATTCTAGAAAGCTAACTTTCACAGAAATTTGATAAGTAGAAAATTCCTAAAATTTGCGAATAGTAACAAAATAATGAAATCAGAGTAGATGACGCCCTGTGGTTCATGAATTTTTAAAAGTTCTCTACAACTCCAAATGCTCTAAAATTTGGAACAGATGTTCCTTACATGATTTGAAATCCTTAGATGAAATTTTATGATTTTAGAAGGTCTATGGTGTCGGGAATTGATTTTTGAAATTCGGATAGAAGTCTGAACCTAAAAATCAGAACACCAACACCTTGGTTAAAGTGGTGTTAAATAATTCAAATAATCAAACAATGACTTTTAGGAATCACCACTCTACTAAATTTATATGTTTTTTATTCTAAAAGCTTGATTTAGTTTTTTTTTTTATAGTTTATAGGACTTATGTGACAAGAGCGAAGGCATTAACCTCGAATCCGCAGGAAGACAAGGACTTTAAGCTTTCACTTCCAAATATCCCGCCTTCTTCCTATAGTGCCTACACACACGAGAAGAAAGAAAGAGAAAGGGATGAGATCCGCATATAAAGCAAGAGAAATAAGAAAATGCAAAGCCATGCCTTCTCAGCAATGACACCAAAAAGTTATCACGAAAAAGTGTGATTTGTAAATTAGGGTTTTTATCATTGTAACACACAATTACGACCGCTTTCAAAATTTATAAAGATCAAGTACATGGAAAGTATTCAAATCGTCCCAAGGGAGGTAAGAATACAATTTGAAAACTCTTGGTTGAAATATGGAAATCAACTTTCTTTTTGTGTTTTGAAATAAATATATATGATTTTTAGGGTTCTTGAATAAAGTCAAAAGCAAATGGCAAGAGAACGAGATTTAAAACCACTAGAAATGAAGTAACAAGTGCCTTGTTTCTCCAACTCACTCCAAGCATGGGAGGCTTGGAGTAATGGTGGTTATAGGATGGAGAGTGGAGATTAAGTGGTGCCATGTGGAAGGGTGTAGGAAGTGGAGTTAAGGTGTGGTTAGGTTCCTTTTGGCTCCAACTATGGGTTCTAGAGGTTGGCACCAAAAGGGAAGGCTAGGATTGAGTTCTGGGTTAGGTGTAGGGTGATGATTGAATGTTATTTTGGTGCCAAGATAGAAGGGTGTAAGGTGGTGGTGTCTTTTTGTTTTGGCACCAAAAGGCATAGTTAATAGGTGGTTTTGGAGGGAAAATTAGGTGTCATTTGGTGGTGGTGATGGGGAGAAGGGGTGGCTATTAGGTGGTGCCAAAAGTAGGTAGGAGTAGGGATAGCTTAGGTGGAGCTAAGTAGGGTTTCTTGGTGTGGCCTAGATTAGGTAGGGTTTAGGATGATGGTGGATGACCATAGAGTGGAGAGGAGCTAGGGTTAGCTAGCTAAGGTAGCTTACCTAGTTGGAGAGTAGAGGAATGTAGAGTTTAGTTGGAAGAAGGTAGCTAGGAGCTATCTGAAGTAGATTTGGAGCTGAAGTAAATTTCCTAGAGCTGATGATGGTTGAAGGCTTCTTCTTAGGAGCTCAACTACCTAGCTTAGCTAGCTAGTTCTTCTGCTAGTAGCTAAGCCTGAGTAGTGGAGCCAGGTTGAGCTGGTCTGAACTTATCTAGAGCAAGGTTGAGCTTGACCTGCTTCTCTTGAGAACTCCTGAGCTAGCTTAGCTACTAAGTTGACTAGTAGTAGCTAAGCTGGAAGGAGTTCAGCTCCCATGAGCTGAGTAGAGTTAGGGAGAGTTGGACTTGAGCTAGGGTGAACTCCTGTCAACTAAGTTGAGCTAGCTAGAGCTCCTCGTGAACTATTTGGAGCTAGGATGAGCTAGACTCAATTAAGTTGAGTTGGATCAGAGCTGAGTTGAGTTGAGTTAAGCTGAGTTAAGCTACCCTTAGCTGCCATCCAACTGAGATGAGCTGAATGGAGCTAAGATGAGATAAACCCAACCTAGTTGAGCTAACATCCAGCAGTAATGAGCTAGATTCAACTAGGGTTCAACTGAATTGATCTTCTTCTTCACTTTCTACTTTCTTGAGTGCTAGGGTTTTAGAGGTTTGGTTGTCAACTTATCCTTAACACTCAAGTAAACATGTTAAAAACACAAAAGAATGCAATGCATGCCTAACATAAGTAATGCCTAAATGCAACTTGAAAACCCCTTTGCAGGGTTAAAATATGAAGATCTAGATTAGTTTTAGGGCATAAGAATGACGATAAACTGGAATTTATTAGAAAGGCTATGGAGGTGGTGGTTCTAAGGTGGAAGAAGGAGGAAGGAGGAGGGCTTAAGGGAGGAGGCAAGGCCAGCCACCCTTGATGGCATTTTATAGGCAAGGGGGCGCTAAGGTGGTCAGCCACCAGGGGATAAAACAACCCTTGGTGGTGGTTAGGAAAGATCTTATCTCTTGATCTTTCATAAGGAGATATCATAAGATAAGATCTTCCTTATGTACGTGGATAAGAAGGGATAAAATCCTCTTCAAGTTGGCACCAACTTGAAGAGGATTAGGTTAGGTTGGCATGGACTTGAAAGTAGGTGGGTTTAGGGTTAGCTTTTGTAGGTGTAGGATTTGGGAATAAGTTCCTAATTAGACTAGGTTAACCCTTAATCTAATGGGTTGGGTCTAATAAGGTTGGTCCTAGTCTAATTGTGTGTGTGCGTATGTAATTGGGTTAAGGAAATCCTAAATAGGTTAAGGGTAGTCCTAATTAGGTAATAGGTGAGTCTAATTTGCTTCTAATAAACCTAATTAAATTTGTGTTGGTAGGTTCTGGGTGACCTTAATTTGAAATAGGTAAGGGTTAGGTCTAATTAGACATAAAAAGTCTACTTAGCATAAGGTCTTGGTTAGGCTGAACCACTTAGGTTCCAATTGAGCCTATTTAGAATTAGGTGCACCCATTCAGGTTATAATGCACCTAATTGGATGTGGCTAGGTCTACTGAGTTTAGGTTGGGTCTAATTAGACTCACATGAGTCTAATCAACTTAGGGTTAGTCCAATCAAGTCCCATGGACCCAATTGACTAGTGGCTAGCCTAATTGACTCAATTGAGTCAATTAGGTGTGTTGTGGACATAAATAGGTTTCTAGGTTAGGAACTAGTTATTGGATAAGTAGACTAGGGTTATGGATAGTAGGATAAGGATAGGGATAGGGCAGATAAGTACATGGATAAGGTTATCCATGTTTTTGGCTTTTGAACTCCGATATCCTAGTGTTGAGCTGGTTCAAGGATAGGTACTAGGATATGGCCATCCTAGGGTTTTAGGGATAGGAAAGGGATATCCTAGTTCTTCTCTTTCATTTCTGCATTTATCCTAGAAAAGTAATCCTCTATGATTTCTTTCTGTCTTCTTATGTCTTCAAGCTTTCTTTATTCAACTTCTATTGCAGAGTTCAACTCCAGCTCTATTGCAGCTTGTGCTCCTATCCAGCTTTATTCTGCTCAAAGTAGCTTCTAAGCCCTTATTTCCTATAAACAAGAATAAACCCTAATAAGCATAGTAAAATACATTATAACATATGCAACTAAATAAAAGAATTCAATGCATGATATGCAGTTTATGAATGCACTAATCACAAGTTATGCTAGGTTCTAACATAATTTATGCTAATTAAGTCCCATGATTGCTTCTTCAAAATATGTACAAGTTTACTTCTTCAATGCATGCCCATGGGGATGGTGGTTATGACAAGCATGATGCAATGTGTCATTTGGCGAGGAGCTTCATAAAAAATGGGATCTAAGTGGGAGATGGGACAATGGTTTTGGTAGTGGTGATAATGAGGGTGATTAGGATTAGGTAATAGGCTATCTAGCTAGGTCAAGAGAGAGTGGTAAAGGGACCTAATATGACTAGCGGTGAGTGGTTCGGTGATATGGGTAATGATGTGCTCGTTTGTCCTATTGTTGGTGGTGATTACTATAGCAGATGTGAGTGAGATGGAGATGTAAACTCTATACTTAGGTGTGACTATTGTTTGTTAAATAGTGGTGTTTTCTATTGAGTTTTTTGGTAGGCATGGGGTATGGGTAGATGAAGGCCATTAACTAAGGTCTTAGGGATGGTGATCATTACCCAGGTGCTAGGTTAGGATGCTAATGGTTGTTTCTACCTATGGTGTGTGTGCTAATGAAGAGTGTGTGAGCGTAGTGAATAGATTATGGTGTAGTAAAGTATGGTGGTGGTGTGCATTTGATATAGGTGAAAGTGGCGGGTGAGAGGAGTGTGTGCACAAGTGGTGGTGATGGATGAGTGTGAAATATGAGTGAATGGGAGGTGATGGCACGTGTGTGTGTATTGATGGTGATAGTGAGTAGGTGTGTGAGTGAGAGTGGGTGAATGGGTGAGATTGGCAACTAAAATGCATAATGAACAAAATGAAATGCAAGTAAACAAAGAAATGCTAGAATGGGAATGCTACTCTACTAAGCACATTAATAAAGAAAGTACTAAGCAAGTGAGTAAACTAACTACAAAAGAAATAAAAATAAGGAGGAAGAAGGTTAGGTGTCCTCTCTAATGTAGGCACTTGACCTATTGGGAGGGGAAAGGGATCATAGGCATATAGCCTACCCTCTCTTCACTTAGAAAAGCCAAAGCCAAGGGGGCACAAGGGGTAGCCATTGGCTTTTGCTTGGAGAGCACTTGAGAAGAAGAAGCTTTGAAGGTGGAGGAGATGGAGGAAAATGGAAGGGGGGGTGCCTATGGTGGTTCATGTTTTATAAAGGGGACTCCTAGTTGTGGCACTCCTAAGGTCTAGTCTAGGGTATAGGTTAAGGGGTATAGCCTAAGGTTTGGAAGGTCTAGCCTAAGATATAACTTAGTGGTGAGGGTACAAGGTCAAGAGGGTGGATAAGGGAGAGTTGGAGTAGGAGGATAAGGGTGTTTAGTGGAGGCTTAGGTGGGTTTTAGTGAAGGGTTTAAGGTGGTGTGGGGTTAAGTGGGATTAGGGTAAGTAAGGGTGATTAGGAAGGTGTAATGGGCTTGTGTTGGTGGGCTTGTGTTGTGTGTGTATGAGCCTAGAAGATAAATAGATAAAATACGATATAGTAAATGCTACTAGGCCCATATACTAAATAAAATAGTGTAAGTGTGAAATGGGTGTGCAATGATCTAATTGTGTACATTAGGTGTACATGCATGTGTTTTAGTGTGTGGATAGTGGTGTGTACACATGTCTTTATGTAATTGAATTGTGAGTGCACATAGGTCCATGTGTTACAATTGCATGAGTGTGCATGGGACTGTAAGGGTGTGTTAATTGGATGTGTAGGAGGGTTTGCATGGGCTTGTCCTGACAGGACCAAGCTTGCCTTGAACCTACATGCTTTTGTCTCCTTCTCCTTATCTTTAATTGTTGGCTGCTTCATTCTATCCCCAGAATGCGGGAGTGGCTTCTCTGCATCATCTTAATCCAAATGTAGCTCTCTAATCATAGTCCTACATATATAAAATCTCAATGTTACCAATAGGACCATAATATGATAAAATTTAGGTCAAGAATGTATATATGCAATGATGCATGAAATGCATGAGATAGATGCTCTATTTACAAAATGCAGGCTAGGTTATTAGCTTAATTTTGTCAATTTAGGTCTTATGATTGCTATGCAATCAACAAACACACTGAAATGTAATTGAAGCTACTATAAGATTTTAGACCAAACACAAAACCTTGTCTAAGGAACTAGGAAGTTTATTCCAATTGCACTAACCTTGTGACGCCTATCATTTATAATGTATATATGCAAGGTGCCAACTAAATTTGTCTAAGGTGCAGTCAACGCTTAAAGCCATGAAGGTTGAATAGCCAATAGGTGAGATAAGGCCTGTCAATCCTCAAACTCCTCGGGCCACATATAAATTAAGAAGCATTTTGGCCAAAATCTACCAAGAAGATCAATTTTGATTTTTTGCCCATGCATAAAAATTAACAGATTATAAATGTATTTTAAATAAAATGAAGGCTAAAAACTTCTTTGCATCAATTAGCTATTAGTGTGCAATTGCATTTCAAAATGCCATCTTCCATGACCTTTCCTAGGAAACACATGGACACAAGAATGGCACACCAATCCTTCAACCATCCATATCAAATGCTCCCCAAATAGAATAATGCTAGTTAAATGCAACTTAACAAGAACATAGTCATAATCAAACAAGAACTTTAAGATAATGCAAAATAAGATCACATTCTTTTGAAACTCACAGTGCCTTCTTCAATATTGCATATTAAGGTCAGGTTGTAAGAAAAATTCATAAAGCAAACTTAAAAAAATTGGCAATTGTGTATAAATCATATTCACCTTTCTTCTACCAAAGACAAATTAGAATGTCAATGAAATCATATACAGAAAGTATTAGATGTAATTGGCATTACAAAGGTTTATGTAAGTAATAAATTCGGCTACATATTGAGACTAATAAACTAGACCTTCCAAAACCAAAAGACTATAGATTTCCATTGGGCAAAAGGATAGTTTAAATCAAGAGTTTAGTACTCGTGCACTTTCTGCTTAAAAGCCATGGATTTAGTAATAGAATTTCATGATCAAAAATCCATTTACATAGAGGCACAATAGTCCATTTTGTTCTCAATGTCACTAGGTTTCACTATACAAGGAATTATTTTGACCACAAGATGGTTTTGAATTTGGTTTTCATATTAACATGGTTGAAGGAGAGGCATGGCGTGTCAACGCAATTCGCCTCTAGGAAAGGCCAGTTTAGTATGAATATAACTCGCCCTCTGAAGAGGAGAGTTATGAAGGCATGAAACTTGCCTTTAGTAGAGGCAAGTTATATAGTGTAAGCACTGGTCAAGCATTTTTTGCTTGCAGAAATAATGTGTATCAAAAAAATATGTCTTCATAGTGAAATCGCGTGGTGGAAAAATCGAAAACAAAAGAAGTTATCAATAAAAATAACCACGATGGATTAGGTCATATCCACAGGTAGGTATGACTGTAATAAATTCATGGGTATGTAGCCATCATGTTCGTAGAGACATTCGTGAAATCAATTCAATAAATATGCTGCTATGAGTGTAACATGAAATTTCATGAGAAGTTATGGATTATTTATGTAAATTCCACATCAGAAATAAACTCCCAAAATATGTAGATGATGCATGTGTAGTGGCATGTCATGTAACTTTGAATGTATGTGTGCTTAAGTGCAATTTTGAAATCCAATTTGATGCAATCAAAGGGGATAATATGTGTTGAATAATAACGTAAGAATATGAGGGTGCTACCACAATGTTTAGACAATAAAATAACCAAAAATCCAAAATTCAATCCCTCTTCAATGGCATTCAATGTAATTTTTAATTGAGTACTTCCTGTAACAAAATAGGGGATTACTTCCCCTTGTGCTCGCGCAAATAGGAGGCGATGCAGACCGTGTGGAGCTTGGTGGAGGTTGCTTGCGACAAGGGCAACACATGGGTGGTGACGGCACGTTGAACGGTGGCCGACGGTCTCGTCGACGATGAGGAGGATGATCGGCATTGGTGGTGGCTCGCCGGCGTGTGCGGCCTGCTACTAACCTTTAGAAGGTGTGGCTGAGCTCATGAGGGTGCAGCGAGTCTGTTGGAGGCGTTGGTACGAAGCTTCGTGGCCTCAAACATTGGCTGTGTGTGGAGGGGATGTGTGGAGTTTTGGGTTCTTCCTCTGCCTCCAAGAAGAAGAAGATGAGGAGGAGATGGGGCATTGGCTTGTTGGCCATGAGGTAGGCTGCATGTGGAGTTCGAGGTGGTTGCTAGTGCTCACGTGTAACAAGGTCATTGGGTGCTGCTGTGGGGATCGAAGGAGGAGGTCGGCGTGTGGTGATGCGATGAGGGCTGTTGTGCGCGGCTGGGAAGGAAGATGACCAAAGATGGTTCTGCGAGTGGTGGTGGCTTTGATGCTATTGGGTGGAGCAAGTGGAGGAAGACCGAGGACATTGGGGTTTCTCCTACTGTGGGTGACGGAGGAGAGGGGGGTTGTGGTGAAGGGTGGACAACAGTGGCTGGGTTGCATGTGGTTGATGGCATGGGGATGCGCACGGTGCCACCGTGCCCACGAAAGTGAAGGTGAATGAATGTGGAGAGGCAATGGAGTTCGCACTGATCTATGGTGAACGCTCGAAGGTCACGGTGCAAGCCTTCTTCGTAGTCGTGGTGGGGAAGATGATGGATAAAGATCCCCTCCCCCCTCCGGCCATCCTCCTCCATTTAAATGCTGAGAACGCCTTTTTGTTTCCTCTCCAAGATCATCTCCAACAATATTAGTGATGAGGCAGTGCCACAAGTCGTTGCGTGAGATTCTGCTGATTTGGGTGACCAATCTATTGAGGCTGGCGAGAAGGAAGCCAGCGAGAGCTAGCGCACTGCTGGCAATGGAGATGATGGTTGAATTTTGAATATTTGCATACATGACCCTACAAAAACATTTATGTATGAAGTTTCTAACAACATATCTTCTAATTAAGATAAACTATTACTTGATTCTTTTTGCAATCTAATGATGCATGATTTAAATGTATTTAAGCCAATTAAGTGTCCAATAAATTGGACTCATCAAATACCCCCATGCCTAAGTTTTGCTAGTCTCGAGCAAAAGTGAAAAATAATGGAAGTGACCAAAAGATTTCTTCTTTTCTAATTCCAGAAGTTTAGAAATCTAGACAAATGTGAAATGATAGTAACTAAATAAATGGATCCAAGTGAAAAACCAACTTACATCTAAAGCTCGTGCTTTACCCTTGATAAAATTCTAACTGGATAGGCAACTACTTCCCTCAGGGATAAAGCAGAAAATAATATGTAATTTGACCCTGGCTTTTTGGCTTGGGTAGGAGATACTAAGTTGAATGGATTAATATTTGGTGGCTCACACTCATCTGATGCTAATGTAGTCTAGTACTGTAGACTCTAGATCTCTAGATTATTAAACAAGTCAACCCAGAGATAGGGTAAACACTATGCTCTCTTTGCATTCCCTTGTGCTCACTCACTCTCTCTTTTCATTTTCTCTCTCTTCCTTTTTTCTTTTCTGAGATCACATATCTTATCAGATTTTTGTAAATGTACTCAATATTTGGTGGCCTCACATGGTATTCACGCGTTAATAAAAGTCCTAATAACCCTACAACTAAGTTAGAGGACCGCAACCAGTATTCAGGCAATCAGAGATACTGAAAAGTAGGTATGGGTCATCTTTGGTGGATCGCAATGGGAGTTTTTGTTGTTGCCTCAAAAACATTGACATATAATGAAAAAAATGACAAGAAGATGAAACTCCAAACTCGGACTCTTTTCTTTTTCCTTTTCTTTTTTTTTTAGTATTTTTTCTAAATATTTCTCTCTTTTTTTCTTTCCTTTTTTTTCTTTTTTTTTATATAAATGATAACACGACACAGACTTTTATTCATGAGGCATTATTAGGGATGATGATGGTCAAGAGGATATTGTGTGGCTTATTTGGTAGAAGTGCCTACTCTTGCCACCGGGAAAGTAATTGATGGGACAAGCATATTTCTGACGTTTGACACTATTACCCTTCTTCAGTCGAGGACTCTATGAAGGACGGTTGTGCCATCCACCATAGTTATAGTTTTATTAAGACCCAATCTATGTGTATCTGCCTTATTTGGTGACTCTTAGGAATTCACACAATGTTTGCATGCACGAATAGAGAGAGAAAGCTATGCCTAAATATGAGGTATCCTCATCTAATTGTCCAGAACATAAGAGTCCTTGTACTAGACTTAGCGCACCAGTAATCTCTCTACTTTCTTCTCACAAATATGAGGTGGATCTAATAGAAGATAGTATGCCTGACTCCCTTTTAACTATCCAAGGGTTCAATAGACTAAAAATGCTTATTGATTTTCTACAAAGATCCATTACCCAGTCTACGTGCAAGTGAAGTAACTATACTAGATTCTAAATTAGAGAAACAATTTAAGAAGAAAATCTTTAATGAAACTTCCTTGATAAAATTTTTTGCTAGAGACTAACCAATTCAGCTCAGGAGAATTTTCTTTTTTTTTGGCTAATGCACTATTCTAAATGCATGCAAATATTTATAAATGCTATGAACATCCTCAAGTTATACCCCCCATGCCTAAGACTGACAATGTCCTCATTAGAAAAATAAAGACATAGAAGAATATCACCTGAGGATGAGAGTGGGACGAGCTAAAGCTCCTCAAGCTGAAGTGCATCCAAAACTTGGCCTCCTGAAAGAGTAACATAAGGTTTAAGTCGTTGGCCATTTACCTTAAAGCTTGCTGCTCTTCGCGCTAAATCGGTGTTTAAGATTGTCGTGTTGTAGTATATCCAAAATAGCACTCAAACAAATAAATTTTATTACTCAAAAAGGTTCCAAGGTCGAACATAGGGAGAAATATGGAATTTAAAGCTCAAGATCACAATTTATAATGTAAATGAGCACAATATATAGGTAAAAGCTTATGGCAAAATGATATAAGAAATCAGTTATCAATGTACAAAATGAGGAGGGTAAAATGATGATTTAAATTGCCAATTACCCTTATACAGTAATAGCAAGTAGAAGCATAATATCATTGAGTTAATTATAGCTTTAGAAACTCAAATTAGACGTCTGAAGATGGAATCAAATGACTTAAACGTCTGATGCAACAATGCACTTTCTTCCTTTCCCTTTTGATGTTCTTCTTTCTCTGTTAAAGCTCCCTCTTCTCTTCTTCTTTCCTTCTTTTTTTGCTGCCTTCTCTTTCTTCACACAGGGAGGGGCTTCTCGAATTGGCTAAGTGTTAGCAAACACTCTCTGTAGCAAAACCCTCCCCCTACCCCACACAATCTCTCTTTCCATTTCTCTCTTAGGCTCCGCCCTCCCAGGGCCGCTCCATGGGTAACTAGGTAATCGGGTAGGTGTAAACCCAGGTCCAAGGTTGCGGGTGCGGTCGCAGTCGAGGAGTGAAAGGCTTAGGCAGGTCCGGTGCACCAAGTCCGCAGGTCAGGTGTCGCAGATGAGGCATGTGAGGTCAGCGTGCGAGGGACCTCACCCCCCTGTGTGTCGAGGCGATAAGTCAATGGCACTTTTTCAATTTATGAGGGCGCAGGGGCTCGTTAGCTTCCGAGGTGGGACTATCCACCCTCCTTCCTTCGCACAGTAGCAGCAGTAGCTTCCTTCATCAAATTGGTATAGAGGACTTGGTCAAAGGCTCCATTTGATTCTTGGGTTGTGGTCATGGAGATGCTCCGCTGCGTCTGGGACTTCGCCTAGGACTGCAGGTGCTGAAATGAGCTTCGAGCTTTGCTCAAAGCTTCGGTAATGGCAACGGAGGCCTGGGAACCTGATAGCACGAAAATGGGCTAAGAGCCTAAGTTAAAACAGTTCACGAACTCCTCTATGAGGCGAGGAATTGAACGGTAGTGTTTGTGAGATGTGATAGTGCGTGAGGTGGCCGGACAGTGACGGAAGGTGAACTGCGAAAGTGTGGTGTTTGGTGAAGTAGTGGGGAGGCTAGTAGCCTCAAAGACTAGAGGGCTCTTGCTCTCTGGGACACAACAGGGGTGTAGGGATGAACGACGGCCAGATTGGTGGAGCGTAGTGGCCGTGCGAGCTCGCCGAAGGTACGTCGGTGAGGTGGAAGACGGAGGATGGTAAGGCAAGTTGGTGGTTGAAATGGAGTGGCGAGTGTCTAAAAATGAAGAGGGGAAGTCGAGGAGCTGTTTAGGAGGGGAGGCAGATGAAGGGGAGCAGAGTTGGCATCAGTTGAGGTGTGGCTGGTGCCGGAGATGAAGTTGCTTTAAGAGAGGTGGACGGCGAGGATGAAGGAGGGTAGGAACGCCATCAAGTGCTGCGCGACATGGAAGAAGGCAAGGAGGAAGAGTCTGCCATTGGTATTGTGGTCAGACGACAAGGGGAGGCCAGGAGAGTCACCGGAGCTTGAAGAGAAAATCGGCGGGAGGAGGAAAGAGAGGAATTTGAGCGATTCTCTGGTCTAATTCAAGCTTGGAGGATCGGGCAGGCTTGGGGAGTCTTTATATATGTGTCAAGGGGCCGATTAGAGCTTAAATGGTCACCAGAGTTGAAAACCCAAATTTCTCATGTGTTCGCATGAGAAATTGGGAAAGAATTGAAGCACAATAATCGGTCTGAATGAAGGAGGATTTTGAGAGGAATCTCTGGTTCGATTTAGAGGAAGTTTCATCAATCAATCAAGGAGAAATCCTCGATTGATTATCGTTGAAGTTGTAGGAGTAGGAGTTCTATGCAGAGGGGACCTCTTTGTCAAAGTGACGACAAAGTTGGGGACCTGTTTGAAAGGATTTTGAAAGTTAAGGGCAGAAATGTAGTTAGACAAGACTAATTTGTAAACTAGGTCAAGCCAAACTCATCCTAGGTCCAAATTTTGGTACAAACCTAATTTGAACCTAGGGAATCCAATGGTGAAGTTGGATTTTTATTTTGACCTTGTTTATTTGGGTAATTTATGCAGAAACCCAAATTAGTGCAAATATCTATCTGTAATTCTGTTTTAGGTCAAAATGGGTTCTAATCGTCAACTTGAAGGTTTTAAACCCTAGAGAATATTTTTTTATAAATTTTAGAGGGTTTAGGTGAATTTTACCCTGATCAGAATGTCATTTAATTTAGCAGGTCTATTTTTAAGGTTTCAAAAGTCATTTAATTCTCAAAACATGTGCAGACCCTTTTCTGATTATTCTAACCCACTTGTTATCTTTTTAAGACCAATTGACCTTCATTCAACCCCTGAGGAAACCCGTGGTTGTACTGCATTCATGATAAGTTGGTAAAATTACA
This sequence comes from Thalassia testudinum, assembly GCA_037157565.1. Lineage (NCBI taxonomy): Eukaryota > Viridiplantae > Streptophyta > Magnoliopsida > Alismatales > Hydrocharitaceae > Thalassia > Thalassia testudinum. The sequence goes on from JAZHRO010000014.1 coordinate 46,825,478, forward strand.
GTTTTAACCTTAGTTTCTTATTTTTCCTTCAGAATGATTATGTAATGACTTGTGACTCTCTGGCGGTTATGTAGGAGCATTTGCTGACTTAATTTGTTCAAAATGAGTTAGTTATGGATCATGATGGTGTTCCCATCATACCCCCATGCCTAGCTTTTACTAGTCCCTTAGCAAAATTTCAAGGTATTGACTTTGATTCTTGACCATAAAACCTTTTGATGCTTAAAAACTTTGATGTGTGCTTCCTTTTGTGGATTAGGTTAGAATACCAATAGTAGGCCTAGAGGTACTCAAGTACCAACTAAGATCCGGACCTGACCATCTCTAGCCTCAATCTGCCGCGAAGGTTTCTAAAGCCCACAGAAATTATCCTAAGGTTCATTAAACTCCTCGGTTAAAACACCCGTTCTTACAACATGTTTTAGCCAAGTTCAATTTGCAGTGCATTTTTGCCAGAGAGAGATAGAGGAATTTTTTTTTGTTTCTGGAGAGTTTTCTCTCTCCTTTCTTTTTATTTCTAGCTTCATATTAGCTTTACAACATGGTCTGTATAGGATTCCTAGTCCCCACCATCAATCCTCGTAGGGTCCCTGGCAATCGATGCTTCAAGATAGCATCACCCATGGCAACCCCCAGAACCCTGGCTTTCGAGATTTCGAGATAATCTCGCCCATGGCATTTTGTAGCTAAATCCAGACCCTCACAATAGACATTTCGAGATAATGTCGCCCATGGCATCTAAACTAGCATAAGGTGCTTACATGCCCCCGGTAGGATATGTAGATATCCTAGGAGACAAGCACCAAGAAGATGATATGTTATTGTGCATCTTCGAGGGCAATTTCCCGCCTCTCTACATCAGGAACTCATCCAAATCAACTTGTGTCGATCAGCTGCTCTAATCTAGGTAACTTTTTAAGAACAAGTTTAGCGCATTTGTGTGATTTTGATACTTAGGTGCACTAAACCAGACTTTGTGTGGATTGGGGTGCTTAGGTTACCGAGTTCCACAAACCAGAGGTCAGTTAACGAGGCTGAATAATCCCTAAGCCTTAGACTTAATACTTAAGCTTCACATTTTCCCTAACCTCTTGAGGATTATCCAAATCTTAGCGGGTACTTGAATTTTTAAGCCTAGGATTACAGCCCAAGAGGCCTAAAATCTGCATTCCTACTAATCTCTTTGTTTTATTAGCACTTTATTTTGCCTGTCATTTTCTTTCTTTTGGTATGGTCTAGAACTAAGTCAATTCCTTAATCTTTTACAAATGACTATATCTTTTTCTTTTCTTTCCAAATTGTGCTCCTTTTTGACATTTTTATCTCCTCCCTTTTTCTCCTCAAAATCTGATATGCCATCAAAATTTCTTCTCCTCTCTTTTTTTGTTCTTTTTCAAGAATTTTCTTTTTTTCTGGTATTTTTGGAATATGTAATTTTTTTGATGAAACCCTTTTCTTGTGAAGCGATTTTTCGACGTTTTGCACTTTAGTACCCCCCCATGCCTATGATTTGCAATGTCCTCATTATAAATTAGGTGGGTTCAAGTTTAGCTTAGATCATTCATTAGAACAGGTGTTGGGCGGGTGAATGGGTCAAGGTGACTGTTGCGGACGATTTCAAGCTCGGGTACGTGTACCAGAGGTGGGGTTGGTTATTCTAATGGGTGAACCCTAAAGTGCAATATAAGTTCAGCATCAGATGTGTCAGGAAGGGTTTCAGGTTTTTTGAAATGACGGGTTGCCTCCTGTTAAGCGCTGAGCTTAACGCCATTAGCCGGGCACAATGAGCTTAGGGAGAATGAAGGGTAAAAGATAACTCAGCCAAATTTATATCGGTGAGTGATGAGAACCTCATCATGAACCCTAACTAGCACAATCTAATCCAAATATGTGTGAAAAAGCTCCTACAAAACCCAAAGAGAAGCTTAACTTAGAGAATTCTGAGTTAAAGGATAAAATAAATCATCAGGGGTAAAACTGCAATTTCACCAATGCAGTATGCAAGCAGGGTAATTAAGGGTCCAAACATAGGTCAAAAAGGCTTAATAAGAAGGGAAGTGGGATGATCTGATCTAAAAAGGGTTATAGCAACTTCTAGGAATTAAATGACATTCTTAACCCTAAAACAAACCTACTTTAATTCATGAGGTTCGAGGCAAGATAAAAATTAACTAAACCCTCTAAAATTCATAGAAAAATATTCCCTAGGGTTTAGAACCTTCAATTTGACCTTTGAAACCTATTTTGACCTAAAATGAGAACCATGCCCAATTAATGACTTAATTTGGGTTTTTGCACAAGTTGATTTGTCAAACATGGTCCAACCTAAAATCCAAGTTCACCATTAAAATCCTTAGGTCCAAATTAGTATGATATAAAAACTTAAGCCTAAGAATAAACCATCTTGACCGACTTTACAATTTGGTCCTCTTTATTTACTTTTTGATCCTTATCTTTTAAAACCATTTCATTTAGACCCCTAACTTCTCATCATTCTTTGCAGAACGGTCCTCGCTGCCACTTTTGCACAACGCCATGCCTTCGGTGACCTTCTGCGGAGGATGGCGCCGCGCAGGGTAGGGCAACCGTCCTCTAGAACAGACGGGGGGTTCCCTGCGACGTCTTCTGTCGCAGGGACCCGCCCATGCCCTCTGCCATCAACCATGCCTCTCGTGCGAACGCACGAAAGGCATGGGTACCCTCTCTGGCCATTCTCCGGCGAGGTTGGCACATCGCCACCTCGTTTCCCTCTCCGTGCCAAGGTCTTTATAAGGAGCGGCAAGGTCTGTCGACTCCTTCAAGCTTCCTCTGACAGAGAAATACCCCACCTTTCATCTCTTCCTCCTCCGATCAGAGTGGCCGAAGCCTCCGGTGACCTCCTCCTCTTCCTCCTCGTCGCTCTGCTGCCTTACCTACAGCAGAGTTTACTCTGCCCTGTCGTCCGCGCAAGGTTGTACCAGCTGGCGCCCTCCGTCTGCCTCCTTGTCGCCGATATCCTCCTCTAGGGCACCTTCGTCCCCAGCTCCGGTAGGCACGAGCCGGGCACTGCTCTCTCCCCCTTCGTCAAGTAAACAGGTACACAGTTTCCTCTATCTCTCTCCCTTACATTTCCCCTCTCTTAATTTACCTTTTTACTCCATCGCATGCAACTTCCACCCCCACCTACTCCGTCTCCGATCACCTTCTCCGGCAAGTCCACCCCACTTCCACAGACCTCCTCACCCCTTGCCGACTACCCCAGAAGCTTCCACTCACTCCACTCGACCATTCCCTCCACTTCATTCACTGCCAATCACCACCTGATCGCCCCCCGAACAAACCCATCTACCTGCGCACAGTCTGACCTAGGGCTACCTCCACACGCACTCTCGCACCTCGCCGACCCCCGCATTGTCTTCGCCGCACTCTAGCGAAGCTTCCCCCATTTTCTGATGTGGCCGAGAGGCCGTCTTTCTGCTTTTAGGTCAGAGCCCCCTCGCCGCCATTGCTGAGCGGCTGCAGCTCCTTCGCTCGCAGCTCCAGGTGTTCTCCAGCCCATGCGCACATCCCATGCAGCGCGAAAAGTTGCTGCGAACACACCCAGGCCTGCAATTGGGTTGCAAGCCTCGCAGCTCCCCCAATTGGCTGCAGTTCCCTCACCTGCGGGCGCGAGATTTGGAGGTGGGACTTTATTCCCACCTCGTAAGTGTGCGGCCAAGCACCCACACTTAAATTGAAAAAGTGTATCTGGCTTACTGCCTTCGATACATACGGGTTAGGTCCCTCTCACCCGCACGTAGTGTGCCACGCGCTTGCTCGCCCTTGCCCGCTCTCACGCCCCGCAGGTCTGGGCCAGATCTGACTACCCGACCACGCACTCCTCGCCCACCACCGCACGCCGGTGGGCCTGGTCCCGGGCGCGCTACCTGAATCTGAATATCTGGCTTTAGGAGAGCAGTCCTAAGAGAGATTTTGAGAAAGAGAGAGATGCGAGGAAGGGTAAGGGTAGGTTTTGCACTGACCACTGTGCGTGCATGCAGGAAAGAAAGAAAGAAGAAGAAGAAGCAAGCTGAGGAAGGAGAAGAGAGGAAGAACAACCTAAGTCTTAGCCGCATAGAGGAGCTGAAGAAGAAAGGAAGGAGAGGAGCTAAAGAAGAAGAGAAGAAGCCGCACTGTAGCAAACCCATAGTTAAGTCGTCTGAGCATCAAGTCAGACGACAGAAGGGCAGCGGCCAGAGCAGAAAGAAAAGAAAAAGAAAAGGAGCAGAAGAAGAAAAAGAAGAAGGAAGATACAACCGCAAGCAAGGAAAGAAAGAAGGAAAGGAAGAAAAAGAAGAACAGGAAGAAGAAGCAGAAAAGAAGAAGAAAAGAAGAAGATTCTGCAGCTGAAAGAAAGAAAGAAAAGAGAAAGAAGAAGCAGATCACCACAGCTGTAGGTTAAAGAAGAGAGAAGAAGGCAGGAAGAAAAGAAGAAAGAAGAAGAAGAAGAGGAACGACCAAGAAGAAAAGAGAAAGAAAGAAGAGAGAAGAAGAAGCCAACAAAAAGACTTTTGCTCCCTCTCTCTCTCTATCTCTTTATTTTTGTAAAACTCTATATTGTGAATTTATGTTTCTAGAGTTATAGTTGCTCCCTGAGTTCGACCTCGGGAAACATGCTATTCCGAGTAAAAAATTTGTATTAAGCTGGTAACTATTCTGTCGTATACTATAATGAATATAAATAAGGACAGAAGTCACGCCACCAGTTTTTGGCGCCATTGCCGGGGAGCAACGGCTATTCTAGAAGCCATAAGATCTCTATTTTTGAGTTTCTACTAATCTCTTCTCTTTTATGTACAGGTACAGGAAATCGAGAGGACAACAGGCAGCCACACAACAGCCACTCCAAGGACAGGTAATTTTCTATTCTCTCACTTTAACCCCTAAGTTATAAAGAGGAAGAAAAAGAAAAGAATAAGCAATATAGGTGTAACCTGTCTTCTATACCTAGTAAATCATCAAAAGTTGCATGTTTTCAATTTCAACCCACTATTTCTGCACACACTATTAAGGGTATTTAAGAGCTAACACCTTCTTGCCTGAGCCCTAATTACCCAACAAGGAGCTAACTGGACTAAGTAGAGCCAACATAAGATTTAACATTAGGGTTTTAGAGACACACTTCTTAAGCAAGAATTGAGAAATCCTAAAAGAAGTGTACCTAAGCCATTGATTGAAAATACTTATTCAAAGAAACCCTAAGCAATTTGGCTCTTTAAAGACACTTGAACCCTAAAAGACAAGACCTAATAAGCTCTCAAAGGAACTAGCAGGTGAAATTGACCCCTTGGGTCAACCAACCTTCAAATTAGGTCACTCTTTGCACTCAAAAGGCTAAAAGTTCAAGTGAAAATCTAAGCACCTTGATCTTAAACTAAAAGTGGTAGACTTAAGAGGTCAAGATCCTCATTCTGGTCTACTTGGAATCTCAGTGACAAGAGAGGTCGAGTGGGTTAAACCCTGTAACCCGTGGGGATGCTCTACCGTGTAAGGGTCTTCACAGGACTCACCCTCTCTGGCTGCCTAGGTAATTCTCAGGTGGTCGATCTTTTGATCAAGGGGTCCATCTGCCTTGCACCTCTATAGTCACCCAACATTTTGGGTGTCTTGATTGGGACCAGCACCAGATAAACTCATCTTCTCCATCAGTGTATGTTTGGTAGGAGGTCCTTGAAACCTCCTTTAGAACTTCACTCTCCTCGAGGTCGAAACTCAGTGCCCTTGTTTGAACAAACAACACTTCACATCGGCCTCTCCTCTGACTCCGAACCCAACTCACCTTCTTCTTCCTCAATGGCTCAGCCAATTGAGGAAGAGAACAATCTAGAGCACCAGCTCCAGCGACTCAATGACCTCTTCCAGAACTTTGTGCACCAACCGCAACGTCCTATGATGTGGGACCATTATAATCTTGCTGCGGTGGCTATTAAGCCTCGAGTCAGAATCCCGACTGGAGGACCTGATTCTGAATTAAAGCTCAATATGATTCATGCCATACCAAAATTTTATGAGCTTAATTCTGAAGACCCCTTCCAGCACATCAAACAGCTGAAGCATCTAGCCCAAACTTTTGGGTCAGATGTGCAAAATCGGGACATTCTCCTCATGAAAATGTTCTCCTTCTCCCTTATGGACAAGGCCGCTCATTGGTACCAAACACAGACCCGGCCGATCAACACCTGGGAAGAACTTCAGTTTGAGTTCTGGAAGAAGTTCTTTCCCATTGGTCGGATCAATACCTTGCGCCATCAGATTACCCACTTCACTCAGCAAACGGGAGAACCTCTCCATGAGGCATGGGATCGCTTCCAGGATCTCATGACAAAGTACCCCCATCATGGAGTTCCTAAATGGGAACAAGTCCAGTTTTTTTACCAGGGACTCTGTGAGGATATTAGGCTTTTCGTCAATGCAACTTGCGGAGGGAATATCATGGGTCAACATGAGGACACCGTGTGGGAGATTCTCAAAAACATGTGCGAGAACTCCATCAATAATGACTCCATGGGATTATTCAACAAGACGAATACCCGCGCATCGACGAACCTTAGGGGAGCACATGAGACGCAGGGCCTGTCCGCATCAGTCGACCTGGAACTGATGGCCAGTCGACTGGACAAGGTCTCTATCATTTAGAAGAAGGTGGATGAGCTGACTCAACACTTGCAGCGAGCCACCTATGCACATAGTTCCTTTGCACAGCCTCCTTCCACACGGGAGACTATGCAAAACATTCTCCACCGACCTTCTCCTGGGATGGATCCATATCCACCCCCATCTGATTCTCGAATCGGAGGATCCTGCGATCCTTTCTATACTAGCCAGGGGAATTCCATTCCCTCATTCTCTGACTCTTTGGAGGTTCCTTAGACCTGCGAGGACCTCAATGCCATCCAGAATGATCCATTTTCCAACACCTACAATCCTGGATGGCGAAACCATCCCAACTTCCAGTGGGCGGGAAATTCCCAAACTCAAAGACCACCCTTTCAGCCTCGTCCACAACTACCTTGTCCTTACCAACCGCCTCAGCCTTGGCCCAACCCTACTTATCCATCAGGGCCAAACCAAGACCAAATGTCCCTCATCCTTCAGACTCTGGCTGACATTCATAGAACGAATGCGGATATTCAAAGACAACACAAGGACGAACTTACAGAGGTTCGAAATCAACTGGCCCAGTTGGCAAACTCTCGCCAACCAGGCACGCTTCCTTCTCAACTTCTTCCTAACCTGAATAACGTGCCGACCTAGCGGCGCATTATGAACCCAAACCCGGGCCAAGAACACATGATTTATCAGGCCCCCTCTATTCCTTCACTTGATGGGATGGAGGCTTCCACTTCTTATGCGGGTTACCAGCAGCAACCCATCCTATCGAACCTGAACAAAAACCAGGCAGGACTAAATTTTGTAACCACCCATAGTGGTAAAGAGACCCAAGATCCACCCTATCCAGACCACTCTAAGCCTGGTAGCAATCCAAACCCTAGGACAGTAATCCAGGACGTTCCTATCCCCATCCCAGATCAAAGACCTGGACCTATCCTAGAAGAACCAACCAAGGTTCCATTTCTCGAGGCCTTGACCAAGGGAAAGAAGACAACAAAACCCGTGGCTCCTGAGGAGGACCTGGTCAAGCTCTTTGAGCAGGTCCAAATAAACATCCCCTTGATGGATGCAATTCGCCACGTACCGACTTACGCACAATTCTTAAAGAATGTGTGTACACCTCAGTGTAAGCCACAAACCAAGAGTGGGAGTCCAATTATACTATCAGAGTAAGCCAGCTCTGTAATCCTAAGCAAACTCCCACCCAAGGCAAAAGATCCAAGTACTCCCCTGATTTCCTGCAAAATAGGTAAAACCCAGTTTGATAGAGCATTGCTAGACTTGGGTGCTTCCATAAATCTGATACCCACATCCTTACTTAAACACCTAGAGGAATCTGACCTAAAACCAACTGAGGTGACACTACAGTTAGCTGATCGATCCATAAAGTCACCTAAAGGGATTCTCGAGGATGTTATTGTAAGAGTATGGGATTTCTATTTTCCTGTAGACTTTATAGTTTTGGACATGGATGCACCTGAAAACCCTAGGGATACACCGATCATTCTAGGGAGACCTTTCTTGGCTACTGCTAGAGCCAACATCAGTTGTGAGGAGGGCCAAATAGAGCTGAAATTTGGAAATCAAACCCTCAAAATTGATATCTTTAAGGCCCAACAAGGAATCAACTGCGGTGTCATCGAACAGATCTGTGATATCAGGGCTTTGGTTCATGAAACACATTTTGAGAATGACCTGATTATACCTCATCAACCACAGAAAGATCTTGAACCACAATTAGAGGAGTCAAATCCAGATTTAGACGGACCCATAACTCCTACCCTTGAACCTCACACTCACCCTGACCCACCTGCTACTGCTGATAACCCTGTCCATGAACTAAAACCCCTTCCCGATCATTTGAAATACATCTTTTTGGGTTCTAATCAGACTCTTCCTGTGATTATAAATTCCAAGCTCACTCCTGATCAAGAATCCCGTCTGATTGCTGTTCTCCAGCAACATCGTAGAGCCATTGGTTGGACTCTCGATGACTTGACTGGAATAAGTCCCTCTTATTGCACACACCATATTTATTCAGAAGAGGGCGCACGACCTTCCCGTGAGATGCAGAGATGTTTAAACCCCAATCTGCAGGAGGTCGTGAAAAAGGAGATCATCAAGTGGTTAGATACAGGGATCATCTACCTGATCTCCGACAGTCGTTGGGTGAGCCTGATTCAGGTTGTGCCTAAAAAGGCAGGGCTCACCACCATTATGACTGAAACCGGAGAAGTCATACCTACCCGATTAGCTAACTCATGGAGAGTCTGCATAGATTACCGACGACTCAATTCCTCCACAAAGAAGGATCATTTCCCACTACCTTTCATTGATCAAATTCTCGAGAAATTAGCGGGAAATCGATTCTTCTGCTTTCTTGACGGGTACTCCGGTTATAACCAAGTTGCTATTTATCCTGAGGACTAAGAGAAGACCACGTTCACCTGCCCCTTCGGAACGTATGCGTTCCGAAGGATGCCTTTCGGTCTCTGCAATGCACCTGTGACTTTTCAGCAGTGCATGCTTACCATATTCTCTGATATGGTAGGTGATTATCTGGAAGCCTTCATGGATGACTTCTCAGTCTTCGGGGCATCATTTGATGATTGTCTCCAGCACTTGGTTCATATACTCAGGCGTTGCATCAACGTTAATTTGGTTCTTTCCTGGGAAAAGAGCCATTTTATGGTGCCTGAGGGGATCGTCCTCGGACATCTAATTTCTGAGAAGGGCATCCAAGTGGATTGAGCCAAGGTTGATCTAATTTCTCGTCTTCCTATGCCTAGCTCGATTAGGGACATCCGCTCTTTTCTAGGGCACGTCAATTTTTACCATCGTTTCATTCCTGATTTTTTGAAAATCGCACACCCCCTGACTACTCTTCTCTCTAAGGATGTACCCTTTGAGATCTCCAAGGAATGCACTCAAGCCTTTGAGAACCTCCGTGATCGAGTCACCCAGGCCCCGATCCTACAATCCCCTGATTGGTCTTAACCCTTTGAGATCATGTGCGATGCATCTGATTTTGCTGTAGGAGCGGTTCTGGGGTAGAAAGTTGATGGGAAACCTATGGTCATCTACTATGCTAGCAAGACACTTGACGAGGCTCAACATAACTACACAGTTACGGAGAAAGAGCTGCTAGCCGTAGTATTTTCCCTTGAAAATTTTCGATCTTATCTCCTGGGTTCCCACGTCATCATCTACTTGGATCACACGGCTGTGAGGCATCTCCTTGCCAAGAAGGACACGAAGCCCCGACTAATCCGATGGATCTTGCTCTTGCAAGAATTCGACCTCGAGATTCGCGACATGGCGGGAAGACAAAATGTGGTAGCTGACCATTTGTCTCGCCTTCCTTCTGAGATCATCAACCCTTCTGGACCCATTGCGGAGCATTTCCCTAATGAGCACCTGCTGACTATTGGTACTAGACTTCCATGGTTTGCTAATATAGTAAACTACTTGGCATCTCTTCAGATCCCGTCTGATTGGCCAAAGGCCAAGAAAGACAAATTGCGCTCTGATGCCAAGTACTACATTTGGGAAGATCTGTACCTCTTCCACATAGGTGCTGACCAAATCATCCGGAAATGTGTCCTGGAGGGTGAAATAAATGATATTCTCTTATTTTGCCATGACCAGGCATGCGGTGGTCGTTTCTCTGGGCACAAAACTGCATCGAAAATCCTCCAGTGTGGCTTTTATTGGCCCACTCTATTCAAGGACGCATACAATCACTGCAAAGCATGCAGTCGTTGCCAAACTTTGGGCAACATGAGCCATCGCGACATGATGCCTTTGCAGCCGATTCTCGTATGCGAAATCTTTGATATTTGGGGGATTGATTTTATGGGCCCCTTTCCTGTTTCGGATGGTTTCGAGTACATTCTGCTCGCTGTGGACTATTTGTCCAAGTGGATTGAAGCCATACCAACCCGAACCTGTGATCATAAAATCGTTCTCAAATTCATTCATCACAATATCTTCTCAAGGTTCAGGATTCCTCGTGCTATCATTTCTGACGGGGGGACCCATTTCACGAATGCTCAGTTCAGGTCACTGATGACCAAATACGGGGTGTTGCACCGAATCTCCACTCCTTATCACCCCCAGACTAATGGTCTAGTTGAGCTATCAAATTGGGAGATCAAGAAAATCCTGCAGGTCATTGTTCGACCTGACAGGAAGGACTGGTCGTCCCGACTTCCGGAAGCTTTGTGGGCCTATAGGACTACCCACAAAACCCAATTAGGCATGTCTCCCTTTAGACTGGTGTACGGGAAGGTGTGTCACCTTCCTGTTGAACTGGAGCACAAAGCCTATTGGGCAGTACGGAGCTGTAATCTAGATCTTTCTAATGCTAGAACCCACAGAAAGCTTCAAATCAGCGAGATCGATGAATTACACCTTGATGCGTACGAGAACTCGCGAATCTACAAGGAACGGGTTAAAGCCTTCCACGACAAGCATATCTCTAGAAAGGTCTTTCATCCTGGTCAGAAGGTCTTACTCTTTGATGCCCGACTCAAACTCTTCCCTGGGAAACTGCGATCCAAGTGGGTCGAACCACACCTTGTCCGACAGGTTTTTGGAAATGGAGCCGTCAAAATCAGTCCGCTCAGGCATGATTCCGAACCTTTCATCGTGAACGGTCAAAGACTCAAACCATTCATTGATGTAACATCTACTGATTTGGCTGAATCATCATTTATCCTCCATTTTCCCTGAGCATATTGCGCCTAGCCAATGGTGTAAAACTCAGTGCTCAATGGGAGGCAGCCCGTCATTCTTTTTGAAAACCTAAAACCTTTTCTAACACCTTTTCCGCACTTAAGGTTCACCCTTTAGGACAGCCGACTCCACCTTAGGTGCTTGCACCTGAGATTAGAAATCGTCCGCAGCAGTCACCCTGACTCATTCACTCATCAAAACATTTGTCCTAATGTATGAACTAAGTTGAATAAAAAATCCCCTAAGTAACAATGAGGACATTGCAAATCTTAGGCATGGGGGGGTATGAAAGTGCAAATCTTGTAAGAAAAGGTTTTAAACAAAAAAATTCACATATGCTAAAAACACCATAAAAATTAAAAAAAATTTTGAAAAAGAATAATAAAATGAGAGGAGGAAAGAAAATTTTGTAGACTCTAAAATGGAGGAGGAGAAGAAAAAGGAACAAAATGAAAAGGAGCACAAAGTGAAAGAAAAGTGATAGTCATTAGTAAGGAATTAACCTAAGTTCTAGACCTCATTCAGGAAAAAAAATGGAAAGTGCACAGTGAGATTAGTAAGAACACGAACCTTAGGCATTCTTGGATAGACTCTTAATACCCATTAAGATCTAGACATTCGTCAAGAGGTTGAGGAAAATGAAAAGCTTAAGTATTAGGTCGAAGGCTTAGGGAGTATTTGGCCTCGTTAACTAACTTTTGGTTTACGGGACTCAATAACCTAAGCACCCTAACTTCACACACAGCCTGGTTCAGTAAGCATAAAAATCAAAATCACGCAGAACACGAACCTTAGGCATTCTTGGATAGACTCTTAGTACCCATTAAGATCTAGACATTCGTCAAGAGGTTGAGGAAAATGAAAAGCTTAAGTATTAGGTCCAAGGCTTAGGGAGTATTTGGCCTCGTTAACTAACTTTTGGTTTACGGGACTCAATAACCTAAGCACCCTAACTTCACACACAGCCTGGTTCAGTAAGCATAAAATCAAAATCACGCAGAAGAGTTACAAAAATTCTGGAAATGACACCTAGAGTAGGAGCGGCTGATCAACATAAGTCGATTTGGATGAGTTCCTAGCGCGGAGAGGTGGGAAATTCCTATCGAGGATGCGTAACAAAATATCATCTCCTTGGTGCTTGTCTCTTAGGATATTTACATATCCTATTGGGGGCATGGAAGCACTCTACTGGTTCAGATTCAATGGATGGCATTATCATGAAATGTCAATTGTCAAGGTCTGAGTTCGGCCACAGAACACCATGGATGGGATTATCTCGAAATCTCAACAGCCAGGGTTCTGGGGGTTACCATGGGTGGTGCTATCTCAAAGTATCGATTGCTAGGAACCCTTGAAGGTTGATCATAGGGGCAAGGAATCCGATACAGACCGTGTTGAAAAGCCAATCCTAAGCTAGAATTAAAAAGAAAAAGAGAGAGAAAACTCTCCAAACATATAAATCTTCTACCTCTCTTTCTTACAAAACGCACTGCGAACTGAGCCAGGGCTAAAATTATCTCAAGCACATGTGCTTTAACCGCAAAGTCCAATAAGCCTTAGGTTAGTTCTTGTAGGCCTTAAAAACCTTTGTTAAGGACTGAGGCTGAGGCTAGACAGATCTGGATCTTGGTTGGTACTAGAGTACCTTTTAGGCCTATGGTTGGCATTCTGACCTAATCTAGGTTTCAAAAGAAAAAGCACGTATCTGAAATCATTAAGAACTTCATGGTCTGGAAAAAAGGGTTGAAACCTTAAAATTTTGCTAAGGGACTAACAAAAGCTAGGCATGGGGGTATGATGAGAACCTCATCATGAACCCTAACTAGCACAATCTAATCCAAATATGTGTGAAAAAGCTCCTACAAAACCCAAAGAGAAGCTTAACTCAGAGAATTCTGAGTTAAAGGATAAAACAAATCATCATGGGTAAAACTGTAATTTCACCAATGCAATATGCAAACAGGATAATTAAGGGTCCAAACATAGGTTAAACAAGCTTAATAAGAAGGGAAATGGGATGATCTGATCTAAAAAGGGTTATAGCAACTTTTAGGAATTAAATGACATTCTGTAATCCTAAAACAAAATCACTTTAATTCATGAGTTTTGAGGCAAGATAAAAATCAACTAAACCCTCTAAAATTCATATAAAAATATTCCCTAGGGCTTAGAACCTTCAATTTGGCCTTTGAAACCTATTTTGACCTAAAATGAGAACCATGCCCAATTAATGACTTAATTTAGGTTTTTGCCCAAATTGACCGGTCAAACATGGTCCAACCTAAAATCCAAGTTCACCATTAAAATCCTTAGGTTCAAATTAGTCTGGTATAAAATCTTGAGCCTAAGAATAGACCATCTTGACTGACTTTACAATTTGGTCCTCTTTATTTACTTTTTGAGCCTTATCTTTCAAAACCCTTACATTTAGGCCCCCAACTTCTCATCGTTCTTTGCAGAACGATCCTCCCTACCACTTTTGCACAGTGCCATGTCTCTGGCGACCTTCCGCGGAGGATGGCACCGCATAAGGCAGGGTAGCCGTCCTCTAGAACAGACGAGGGGTTCGCTACGACATCCTCTGTCGTAGGGACCCGCCCATGCCCTCTTCTCATGCGAATGCACGAAAGGCATGGGTACCCTCTCCGGCCATTCTCCGGCGAGGTTGGCACGTCACCACCTCGTTTCCCTCTCCGCGCCAAGGTCTTTATAAGGAGCAACAAGGTCTGCCAACTCCTTCAAGCTTCCTCTGATGGAGAAATACCCCACATTTCATCCCTTCCTCCTCTGGTCAGAGTGCCCGAAGCCTCCAGCAACCTCCTCCTCTTCCTCCTCGTCGCTCTACTGCCTTACCTACAGCAGAGTTTACTCTGCCCTGTCGTCTGCTCTAGGCCGTACCAGTCACGCGCCCTCCACACGCGCACAGTCTGCGCTAGGCCGCACAAGTCCGCCTAGGCTATACCCGCACACAGTCTGACCTAGGGCTACCTCCACGCGCACCCTCACGCCTCACTGATCCCCGCACTGTTGGCGAGGCTTCCCCCCACTCCGGCGAAGCTTCCCTCGTTTTCTGATGTGGCCAAGAGGTCGTCTTTCTACTTTCAGGTCAGAGCCCCCTCGTCGCCATTGCTAAGCTGCTGCAACTCCTTCACTTGCAGCCCCAGGTGTTCTCCATCCCAGGCGCACATCCTAGGCAGCACGAAAAGTTGCTGCGAACAGACTCAGGCATACAATTGGGTTGCAAGACTCGCAGCTGCCCCAATTGGCTGCAGTTCCCTCGCCTGCAGGCGTGAGATTTGGAGGTGGGACTTTAGTCCCACCTTGTAAGTGTGTGGCCAAGCACCCACACTTAAATTGAAAAAGTGTATCTGGCTTACTGCCTTTGATACACAGGGGCAGGTCACTCTCACCCGCACGCAGCGCGCCACGCGCTCGCTTGCCCTTGCCTGCGCTCATGCCTCGCGGGTCTGGGCCGGATCCGACTACCCAACCACGCACTCCTCGCCCACCACCGCATGCCGGTGGGCCTGGTCCCGGGCGTGCTACCCGAATCCGAATACCTGGCTCTGGGAGAGCAATCCTAAGAGAGATTCTGAGAAAGAGAGAGACGCGGGGAAGGGTAGGGGTAGGTTTTGCACTGACCACTGTGTGTGCATGCATGGAAGAAAGAAAGAAGAAGAAGAAACAAGATGAGGAAGGAGAAGAGAGGAAGAGCGGCTGAAGTCTTAGCTACATAGAGGAGCTGAGGAAGAAAGGAAGGAGAGGAGCTGAAGAAGAAGAGAAGAAGCCGCACTGTAGCAAACCCACAGTTAAGTCGTCTGAGCATCAAGTCAGACAACGGAAGGGCAGTGGCCAAAGTAGAAAGAAAAGAAAAAGAAAAGGAGCAGAAGAAGAAAAAGAAGAAGGAAGATACAGCCGCAAGCAAGGAAAGAAAGAAGGAAAGGAAGAAAAAGAAGAACAGGAAGAAGAAGCAGGAAAGAAGAAGAAAAGAAGAAGATTCTGCAGCTGAAAGAATGAAAGAAAAGAGAAAGAAGAAGCAAACCACCACTACCGCAGGTTAAAGAAGAGAGAAGAAGGCAGGAAGAAAAGAAGAAGGAAGAAGAATAAGAGGAACGACCAAGAAGAAAAGAGAAAAGAAAGAAGAGAGAAGAAGAAGAAGCCAACAAAAAGACTTTTGCTCCCTCTCTCTCTATCTCTTAATTTTTGTAAAACTTTATATTGTGAATTTATGTTTCTAGAGTTATAGTTGCTCCCTGAGTTCGACCTCGGGAAACTTGCTATTCTGAGTAGAAAATTTGTATTAAGCTGGTAACTGTTCTGTCGTATACTACAATGAATATAAATAAAGATAGAAGTCACGCCACCAGTGAGTTCAATGAATGGCTTGAGTCCCTGACTGTTCACGACAAAAGGTTCTGAATCGTGGCTGAGTTGACTAATTTTGACAGCTCCATTTCCAAAGATTTGTCAGACAAGGTAAGGTCCAATCCATTTTGATCTGAGTTTTCTTGGGAACAATTTGAGCTTGGCATCAAAGAGTAGGACTTTCTAACTAGGGAAAAAGATCTTTTTGGATATGTGCTTATCATGAAAGGCCTTAACCCGCTATTTGTAAATTCACGAGTTCTCATATGCGTCATGGCGTAATTCATCGATCTCGCTTATTTGAAGCTTTCTGTGGGTTCCTGCCTTAGAAAGATCGAGATTGCAGCTCCATACTACCCAATAGGCTTTGTGCTCCAATTTGACAGGGAGGTGACATGCCTTCCCGTACACCAATCTGAAGGGAGACATGCCTAATTGGGTTTTGTGGGCAGCCCTATAAACCCACAAAGCTTCTAGAAGTCAGGATGACCAATCTTTCCTATCAAGTCAAACAGTGACCTGGAGGATTTTCTTGATCTCTCGATTCGATAGCTCAGCTAGACTGTTGGTTTGGCGGTGATAAGGAGTAGAGATTCGATGTGACACCCCGTATTTGGTCATTAGTGTTATGAACTGAGCATTCATGAAATGGGTCCCTCCATCAGAGATTATGGCGCTTGGAATCCCAAATCGAGAAAAGATGTTCTAATGAATGAATCTGATAACCACCTTATGATCGTTGGTTCAGGTCAGAATGGCTTTGATCCATTTGGATACAGAGTCAACAGTGAGAAGAATATATTCGAAGCCATCCAAAATAAGGAAGGGTCCCATAAAATCAATCCCCCACATATCGAAGATTTCACATACGAGAATCGACTGTAAGGGCATCATATCACGGTGGCTCATGTTGCCTAAGGTCTGCCAATGAGTGCATGCCTTATAGTGATTGTATGCATCTTTGAAAACGGTGGGCCAATAGAAGCCGCACTGGAGGACTTTTGCTATGGTTTTATGACTAGAGAAGTGTCCAACGCAAGCCAGGTCATGGCAGAAGGACAAAATGTCCTGAATTTTCACTTCCGGAACACATCGTCGGATGATTTGATCAACACCAATGTTAAAGAGATATGAGTCTTCCCAAAAATAGTACAAGGCATCAGAAAGTAATTTGTCCTTCTTGGCTTTTGGCTAATCGAACGGCATCTGATGTGATGACAAGTAGTTTACCAGATCAACAAACCATGGAAGTCTTGTATTGATAGTCAGGAGGTGCTCATTAGGAAAATGTTCAGTAATGGGTCTGAAAGGGTTGATAATATCAGAAGGAAGGAAGGATAAGTGATCAGCTACCACATTTTGTTTCCCCGCCTTGTCACGAATCTTGAGATCAAATTATTGCAACAACAAGATCCAGTGGATTAGTCAAGATTTCGCGTCCTTCTTCGCAAGAAGATGCCTCACAGTAGTGTGATCTGAGTAAATGATAATATGAGAACCCAAAAGATACGATTTGAACTTTTTCAGGGCAAATACTACTGCTAGCAGCTCTTTCTCAGTAGCTGTGTAGTCACGCTGAGCCTCGTCAAGTGTCTTTCTAGCGTAGTAAATGACCACGGGTTTCCCATCTATTTTCTGCCTAAGTACCGCACCTACAGCGTAATCAGATGCATCGCACATGATCTTAAAGGGTTGAGACCAATTAGAGGGCTGTAGGATAGGTGCTTGGGTAACTCGATCACGCAGGACTTCAAATGCCTGAGTGCACTCCTTGGTGATTTCAAAAGGGACATTCTTAGATAGGAGATTAGTCAGGGGGCACACGATTTTCAAGAAATCGGGAATGAATCGATGGTAAAAATCGATGTGCCCAAGGAAGGATCGGATGTCTTTGACTGAGCTAGGACTAGGGAGTTTGGAAATCTAATTCACCTTGGCTCGATCAACCGGATGCCCTTTTCAGAAATAAGATGTCCTAGGACAATTCCCTCAGGTACCATGAAGTTGCTCTTTTCCCAAGAAAGAACCAAGTTCACGTCGATGCACTGCCTAAGGATCTAGACCAAGTGCAAGAGTCAATCATCAAATGATTCACCAAATATCGAGAACTCATCCATGAAGACTTCAAGGTACTTACCTACCATATCTGAGAATATGGCAGGCATGCACCGCTGAAAAGTAGCAGGTGCATTGCAAAGACCGAATGACATCCTTCAGAATGAGTAATTTCCAAAGGGGCAGGTGAAGGTGGTCTTTCCTTGGTCCTCGGAATGGATTACGGCCTGGTTGTAACCAGAGTACCCATCCAGAAAGCAGAAGAATCGATTTCCCACTAGTTTCTCGAGAATCTGATCAATGAACGGTAGTAGGAAATGATTCTTCTTCATGGGGGAATTGAGTCTTCTGCAATCAATGCAGACTCTCCATGAGTTTGCTATACGGATCGGTATGGCTTCTCCGATTTCAGTTGTGATGATGGTGAGCCCTGCCTTTTTAGGCACAACCTAGATTGGACTCACCCACCAACTGTCGGAGATCGAGTAGATGATCCCTGCATCTAACCACTTGATAATCCCCTTTTTCACGACATCCTACAGATTAGGATTCAGGCATCTTTGCATTTCATTGGATGGTCATGAGCCCTCTACAGTGTAGATGTGGTGTGTGCAGTATGAGGGGCTGATACTAGTGAGATCATTGAGAGTCCATCCAATGGCTCTTCGATGTTGCTGGAGAACAAAAATCAGGCGTGTTTCCTCATCAGGTGTGAGTCAGGAGTTGATAATCACAGGAAATGTCTAATGGGAACACAAAATGACGTACTTGAGATGATCGGAAGAGGCTTTAATTCCAAAATCTGGTTTTCAGCAGCAATGGGTAATTCAGGATAGGTGTCAGGAGCAAAGGAAGGAGCTGTGGGTGTGTCTAGGTTGAGTTCAGGCTCCTCTAATTGTGGGTTTTGATCCACTTGTGGTTGATCAGAAATAGTCGGGTTCTCTATGAAGTCGTCAACCACTGCTTCAATATCACAAATTTGTTCTATGACTCTGCAATTAATTCCTTGTTGGACCTTAAAGATGTCGATCTTTAGTGTCTTTCTCCCAAATTTCAATTCGCTTTGGCCCTCCTCACAATTGATATTAGCCCTGGCAGTAGCCAGAATGAGTCTCCCTAATATGATCGGTGTATTCTTCACATTCTTAGGAGCATCCATGTCAAAAATGATGAAATCCACTAGGAAATGGAAATCATGCACCCTAACTATGACATCCTCGAGAATTCCTTTTGGTGACTTAATTGATCGGTCTACTAGTTGTAAAGTCATTTCAGTCAGTTTAAGCTCAGATTCCTCGAAGTTGTCTAGTAGGGATGTAGGTATTAAATTTATGGAGGCTCCTAAGTCTAATAAAGCTTGGTCAAATTGTATTCACCGATTTCACAGGAGATCAAAGGGGTGCCTGGGTCTTTTTCCTTTGGCGGGTTTGCTCAAAATGTCAAAGCTGGCTTGCTCTGATAGTACTGTTGGTGCTAGAGCACCGCGAGCGTTTATTTTGATGATAACAAAACACGTGTCCTTTGACATTTGCACTTGAAGTCTTAGATTTCAGGTTAATTGCAAATGGAGACGTGGTTAGATGGAGTTCAAGCTTGCATCCATGGCAGATTGGAGGAGCTTGATGGAGAACAGAGGAACTTCGTGTGGAGCGATAGCTTGAAGAAGGAAGGAGATGAAGAATAGGATAGATTTCCTTTCCTTATAATCTTTGTATTTTTTTTCTTTTGTTTCTCTTTATTTTGTTACTTAGATTCATGTTAAAGAGCCTCAATGTACCCTAACAGTAGTCCTAGGAACACCTGCACAACCCTAGGATACTTATGTTTTCTGTAGAGAACTTAGAAAACTAATCTAGGGTTCAAACAACCTTTTCAGACGTCTGATCTGAAACTCAGATGTCTGATAATGACTTTTAAGACGTCAGATTGTTGACTCAGACGTTCGATAATATTTAGGCTGTACTTAGTTAGCTCTGTCTAATGAAATCAAATGTCCAGACCTTAGTCCAGACGTCTTAGAAGATGTTTGATGTTTTTTCCAGATGTCCAATTAGTAGACCGTTGGCTGGCTTAACAAACACTGAAGGAAATGATCGTTAGCCTCGTATCAGACGTCCGTAGAGGACTCCAGACGTCTGATACATGACCATTTTGTTTCAGCTGACCCAAAATCTCTTCTAAGAGATTTTATAGCTGTTGCACTCCCTTGGGAATCCATTTTTGCAGAAAAGTAGGTTTCCAGACGTCCAGACTTATAGCCAGACATCCTATATGGCATTTGTTGACAATTCACTAGAACCTTGTTTAGATCTGATTCAAGTCAGGAAGGAAACCCGCCTATAATCAAACGTCTAACTTTGTTCCCAAACGTCTTAAATTGGTTTTCTAAACATCTGATGCTAGGATTAGACATCTGATAAACCTATCAGTGTAATGATTAATCCTGATTTCGACCTGATTTTCTTGGAGCTTGCACCCAACGGCTATGGAAGCTTTCCAAGGCCTTCCAAAGCCTTCCTAGGGCCTCTATAAATAGAGGAGAACCTTTGCCACTCAAATACACACCAAGACACACTAAGCAAACCACTTTCCACATCTTTTGTGTCCAAGAGAAGTAGTTGAAGCTCTAGCTCTCCAAGCTTAAGTTCTACATCTAGAGAGCATCGATCATTTGCGCACCTGCTCTCTCGCCATAGTTCACGAGAGCACCATTGTGTCGTTGCGTAGTTCACGCATCCGCGTCATCGATGCACTTCCAGCAAAGGGAAGCATCCTAACTCCTATAGAAGCTTAGTTTAAGAATTACTTTGTTGGCTCTATAGGACTATTCTTGTATTTTACTTTGCTTGTGTTGGGTATTCGCTTTGCGAATTCCCATCTCCTTCGTGAGACAAAATCCTTCTCGTGAAGAGAAGGGCTTTGAGGTACGCTACCCTCATATAAAGTAGCGTGGTTGTAATTGAGGTTGTACTACCCTCGTTTAAGTAGTACGTTAGTGGATTTGATCAACTTGATTGATTGGAAAATCCTAACTTAAGAGGGTTAGGTGGTGGTTTTCACCCGGGTTGGGTTTCCACTTAAAAATAATTGTGCCATTTGTGTGATTATTTATTTTGTGAGATTGTTATATTTTAATTCCGCATTTTTACGTTACGCTGATCTCACCCCCTCCAAGTAGGGATTTACAAGTACAATCGGATTCCCGTCTTTAGTTTGTGGCTTACTCTTAGGTGTGCATACGTCTTTCAAAAATTGTGCATAAGCCGGTACAAGGAGTATTGCATCCATCAACAGGATGTTTATATGGACCTGTTCAAGGAGCTTAACCAGGTCCTCCTCAGGTGGCATGGTTTTGGTTTTCCTTTTACCCTTGGTCAAGGCCTCAAGAAATGGAACTTTAGATGGTTCCTCTAGAATGGGTCCAGGTTCTTCATCTGGGATAGAGGTGTCCTAGATGACTATTCTTGGTTTAGGGTTTGTATTACCAAGCTGGGTTTGCCTTGGATAAGGTGGGTCTTGTGTTGTTTTGCCAGAGCAGGTAGTAATAGAATTTATCTTTCCTGGTTTTGGTTTGGAGTGGGTAGAAGGGGTGCTTGCTGTTGGTAACGCGTATATGAAGTCAAAGCCTCCATCTCATTGAGTGATGGAGTAGAAGGGGCCTGATAAACAAAGTGAGCTTTGCCTGGATTTAGGTTCATAACGAGCCTCTAGTTCGACACGTTATTCGGATTAGGCAGAGGTTGTGAAGGAAGTGCACTAGGTTGGCAAGGATTTGCCATTTGGGCAAGTTGATTGTGAAACTCCGTGATCTCATCTCTGTGCTATTTTTTCATAGCTGCATTCGTCTTCTAAATGTCAGCCAGTGTCTGAAGGATAAGAGTCATTTGATCTTCCTGAGTCGGCCTAGATTGATAAATTGGGTTAGGCCAAGGCTGAGGTAGCTGATATGGATGAGGAGCTTGTGGTCGGGGTGGATATTGAGGTCTCTGATTTTGATTATTGCCTAAACATGTGAAGTTGGGATGATTACACCATCCAGGGTTGTAGGTGTTTGAGAATGGATCATTTTGAATGGAGTTGAGGTCCTCGCAGGTCTGAGAAACCTTGGGAAAATCAGAATATGAGGGTTTAGAGTTCCCCCAATAAGAGTAGGTGGATCCAGAGTTTCCTCCATAGCGAAA
This sequence comes from Thalassia testudinum, assembly GCA_037157565.1. Taxonomy (NCBI): domain Eukaryota; kingdom Viridiplantae; phylum Streptophyta; class Magnoliopsida; order Alismatales; family Hydrocharitaceae; genus Thalassia; species Thalassia testudinum. Next base: position 46,847,446 of record JAZHRO010000014.1, read on the forward strand.
ATCAGACAAGGGTGGATATGTGTCCATCCCGTGAGAAGGTCGGTGATAGATGTTGTGCACGGCCTCCCTGCCAGAGGGTGGTTGTGTGAATAGGTTTTGCGTAGAGGTGGCTCATTGCAAATGTCGAGTTAACTCATCCACCTTCTTCTCAATAATAGAGGCCTTATCCAGATGACTGGCCACTAGTTCCAAGTCGGCGGAAGAGGATAGGCCCTGCGTCTCATGTGCTCCCTTTGGATTTGTCAATGCACGGGCATTTGTCTGGTCAAATATGCCCATGGATTCATTATTGATGGAGTTCTTCGACATATTCTCGAGAATCTCCCACATGGTGTCCTCATGTTGACCCATGATGTTTCCTTCGCAGGTCTCATTGACAAATAATCTAATATCCTCACGGAGTCCCTGGTAAAAAGACTAGACTTGTTCCCATTTAGGAACTCCGTGATGGGGGCACTTTCGCATGAGATCCAAGAAACGATCCCATGCTTCGTGAAGTGGTTCTCTTGCTTGTTGTGTGAAATGTCTGATTTGGTGCCGTAAAGCATTTGTCCGACCCATAGGGAAGAACTTTCTCATAAACTCGGATTGAAGTTCCGTCCAGTTATTGATTGGATGCGTTTGGGTTTAGTACCAGTGAGCAGCTTTATCCATGAGAGAGAAGGAGAACATTTTCATGAGTAGAATATCCTGATTTTGAGCTTTTGACCCAAAGGTCTGGACTAGATGCTTGAGTTGTTTGATATGTTGGAAAGGATCTTCAGAATTACGCCCATGGAATTTGGGAATGGCATGAATCATGTTGGGTTTGAGTTCAGTGTTAGGACCTCCAGTAGGGATTTGTACTCGAGGTTCGATTGCTACCACAGCAGGATTGTAGTGATCTCGCATCATTGGATGCTGTGGTGGGTTCACAAAGGCTTGGAATAGATCATTAAGGAGCTGAAGCTGATTTTCAAGATTATTTTCTTCTGCGAGTTGTGCCATATGATGGATGGAGGAGAATCAGGTTTAGATGAATCAGAAGAGATATCAATAGGATTGGGTTGTTGCACAAACAAGGAGGTCAAGGCTTGGCCTCGACGTGAATGAATGACTAAAGGAGGCCTCAAGGACCATCTTAGAGACCTCCTCCTGAACATGCACCAATGGAGTAGATGAGAGGTAGAATGTGATGGACCCAATCAAGACACCCAAAAATTTTGGATGACTATAGAGGTTCGGGACGGATGATACCCCTTAGTTAGAAAGTTTTCCACCTGAGAATTACTTGGGCAGCCAGAGAGGGAGAGTCCCGCAAAGACCCCTACACGGCAGAGTGCCCCCACGGGTTACAGGGTCTCCCCCACCTGACCTCTCTTGTCACTGATGTTCTGGGTAGACCAGAATGGAGACTTCACCTCTTAAGTCTACCAGTTTTAATTTAGAGCAAGGGTGCTTTAGAATTTCACTTGAACTTTAAGATGTGTTGAGTGCAAAAGTGACCTAATTTGAAGATTGGTTAACCCAACAAGGTGGGTCAACTTCACCTATATTATCCTCTTGAGAATTTTAGGTCCCTTTTTTAGTGTTCAAATGAATTTAGGAGCCTAATTTTTAGGGTTTTGTTTGAATAGATCAGTTCAATCAAGGTCTAGGCACTCATTTTTTTAGAGAGATAATTTCTTGATTAAGCAAGTGTGTCTATAAAAATCCTAAACTGAAATCCTTAATTGACTCTAATTTGGTCCAATTTAATTTGTCCAAATGTGGTACCTAGGGCTCAAACAAGAATATGATAGCCCTAAATACCTTAAGCTTTAAGCGGGTGCACAAATCATGATTTGTTATTCAAATAAAATGTTTCAACTCAGGCAACTTGATGAATTATCTATGAATAGAATGCAAGTAGCCCTAATTGATTTTTTTCTTTTATCCTTTTCAGAATGAGGGGCTTAAGAGAGAGAAAGGTTAGAACTTACCTACCCCTGGTGTGTTTACTATGTGACTGATCTTCCTTCAATGTATCTTCTCCTAAAACAACCACAGCAAAAGAGATATAGCAAGTTAGAATCTGAATCAGGAATTGAAATCAAGAGTTCTAAATTGCCTGTTGCTCCCTGGCAACGGCGCCAAAATGTTCTTCGCACTAAATCGGTGTTTAAGATTGTCGTGTTGTAGTATAGCCAAAATAGCGCTCAAACAAATAAATTTTGTTACTCGAAAAGGTTCCGAGGTCAAACACAGGGAAAAATATGGAATTTAAATCTCAAGATCATAATTTATAATGTAAATGAGCATAATATATAAGTAAAAATGATATAAGAAATCAATGATCAATGTGCAAAATGATGAGAGTAAAATGGTGATTTAAATCACCAATTACCCTTATACAGTAATAGCAAGTAGAAGCACAATATCAATAGAGTTAATTAAAGCTTTAGAAACTCAAATCAGACGTGTGAAGATGGAATCAGATGACTTAAACGTCTGATGCCATAGTGCACTTCTCTTCCTTTCCCTTCTGATGCTCTTCTTCTTTCTCTGTTGCGGCTCCCTCTTCTCTTCTTTTCTTCTTCTTCTACTCAACCTCTTCTTCTTCTTTTGCTGCCTTCTCCTTCTTCACATAGGGAGGGGCTTCTCGAATTTGCTAAGTGTTAGCTAACACTCTCTGCAGCAAAACCCTCCCCCTACCCTATGCAATATCTCCTTCCCATTCTCTCTTAGGCTCTACCCTCCCAGGGACACTTAATGGGTAACCGAGTAATCAGGTAAGCACAAACCTGGGTCCAGGGCTACAGGCGTGGTCGAAGTCGAGGAGTGAAGGGCTTAGGCGGGTCGGGCGCACCAGGTCTGCGGGTCAGGTGTGCGGACGAGGCACGTGAGGTGAGCGTGCAGGGGACCTCACCCCCTGTGTGTCGAGGCGATAAGCTGATGACACTTTTTGAATTTATGAGGGTACGGGAGCTCATTAGCTTCCGAGGTGGGACTATCCTACCCTCCTTCCTTTGTGCAGCAGCAGTAGCAGCTTCCTTCATCAAATTGGTGCAGAGGATTTGGTCAAAGGCTCCAATTGATTCCTGGGTTGTGGTCTTGGAGATGCTCCGCTGCATCTGGGACTTCGCCTGGGACTTGCAGGTGCTAAAGTGAGCTTTGAGCTTCGCTCGAAGCTTCGGTAATGGCGGCAGAGACCTGGGAGCCTGAAAGCAAAAAAATAGGCTAAGAGCCCTAGTTAAAATAGTTCATGAGCTTCACTGTGAGGCAAGGAATTGAACGACAGTGTTTGTGAGCTGTGAGAGTGCATGAGGGGGTCGGACGATGATGGAAGGTAAAGTGCGAAATTGCGATGTTTGGCAGAGTAGTGGGGAGGCTAATAGCCTCGAAGACCAGAGGGATTTTGCTCTCTGGGACACGGCGGAGGTGTAGGGATGAACGGCGGCCGAATTGGTGGAGCGTACTGGCCGTGCGAGCTCGCCGGTGGTACGTCAGTAAGGTGGAAGACGGAGGATGATGAGGCCAGTTGGCGGTCGAAACGGAGCGGCGAGTGTCTGAAAATGAAGAGGGGAAGTCGAGGAGTTGTTTAGGAGGGGAGGCAGATGAAAGGGAGTGGAGTTGGCTCTGGTTGAGGTGTGGTTGGTGCAGGAGATGAAGCTGCTCTGAGAGAGGTGGACGGTGAGGATGAAGGGGGATAGGAGCGCCAGCGGGTGCTGCGTGACGCGGAAGAAGGCAAGGAGGAAGAGTCTTCCACTAATATTGTGGTCAGATGACGAGGGGAGGTAGGGAGAGTCTCTAGAGTTTGAAGAACAAATTGGCTGGAGGAAGAAAGAGAGGAATTTGAAGGATTCTTTGGTCAAATTCAAGCTTGGAGGATTGGGCAAGCTTGGGGAGTCTTTATATAGGTGTCAGGGGGTCGATTAGAGCTTGGAAGCCAAGCTTTCAAGCTTGGAAGGTCGTTGGAGTTGGAAACCCAAATTTCTCATGCATTCGCATGAGAAATTGGGAAAGAATTGAAGCACAAGAATCGGTCTGATTGAAAGAGGATTTCAAGAGGAATCTCCGGTTCAATTTTAAGGAAGTTTCATCAATCAATCAACGAGAAATCCTCGATTGATTGTCGTCGAAGTTGTAGGAGTAGGAGTTCTGTGTAGCAGGGACCTATTTGTGAAAATGACGACAAAGTTGGGGACCTGTTTGAAATGGGTTTGAAAGTTAAGGGTAGAAATGTAATTAGACATGACCAATTTGCAAACTAGGTCAAGCCAAACTCATCTTGGGTCCAAATTTTGGCAAAAACCTAATTTGGACATAAGAAATCCAATGGTGAAGTTGGATTTTGATTTTGACTATGTTTGACTAGGTAATTTATGCAGAAACCCAAATTAGGGCAAATGTCTGTCTGTAATTCTGTTTTGGGTCAAAACAGGTTCTTATGGTCAACTTGAAGGTTCTAAAACCTAGAGAATATTTTTCTATGAATTTTAGATGGTTTATGTTAATTTTAACCTGATCAAAACCTCAGTTAATTAAGCAGGTTTGTTTTTAGGATTTCAAAAGTCATTTAATTCTCAAAACACGTGCAAACCCTTTTCTGATTGTTCTAACCCATTTGTTTTCTTTTTAAGACCAATTGACCTTCATTCAACCTTTAAGAAAACCCGTGGTTGAACTGCATTGATGATAAGTTGGTAAAATTGTAGTTTTAACCCTAGTTTCTTATTTTTCATTTAGAATGATTATATAATGACTTGTGACTCTCTAGTAGTTGTGTAGGAGCATTTACTAACTTAATTGGGTCAAAATGAGCTAGTTATGGCTCATGATGGTATTCCCATCACTCGAGCTAGAAGTAGGGTTCCGAATCTCAACAGCTCTATGAGGGAAGGCATTGATAACAACATATGGCCCATCCTAGTGGGACTTGAGCTTTCCTGGAAATAATTTAAGACTGGATTTGAAAAGCTAGACCAACTGATTCATCTCAAAGGTCTTTCTAATGATGTGCTTATCATGGAAGACCATTGTACGTTGCTTGTAAGCTTGAGAAGTTTCATAGGATTCATTACAAAGCTCCACAAGCTTACTTAATTCCAGTATATGTGCCTTTCCCGCTTTATCCAAATTCAAGTTAATGTTTTTAATAGCCCAATAGGCTTTGTGTTGGATTCTAATGGGAAGATGTCATGCCTTTCCGTAGACAAGACGGAAAGGAAACATGTCTAAGGGAGTCTTATACGCGGTTTTGTAGGCCCAAAGAGCATCATTTAGTTTTTTAGACCAATCCCTACGGTCGAGCTTGACAGTTTTTTCTAAAATTCATTTAATCTCCCTATTAGACACTTCAACTTGTCCACTCGATTGGGGATGGTAAGGTGTGGCTATCATGTGGTTGACTCCCGAATTTTGGAGTAGTCTTATGAAGTGTACGTTCTTGAAGTGAGGTCCTCCATCACTTATAATCGTTCTTAGGCACCCATACCAAGAAATGATATTAGCCCTAACAAAATCCAAGACCATGGAATGGTCATTGGTCCACGTGGGTATGGCTTCTATCCATTTCGATACATAGTCCACAACCATAAGGATGTATTTATATTCGAAGGACACAGGAAAGGGACCCATGAAGTCGATGTCCCAAATGTCAAAGATCTCAACGGGGAGAATAGGTTGCTGGGGCATCTCATCCCTTTTTCCGTTGGTTCTCATTTGCGGGCAATGTAGACATACGCCAACATATGTATGTGCATCTTGGAATAATGTGGGCCACCAAAAGCCAGACTGAAGAACCTTTGGGCATTCTCTTTTCCACTAAAATGCCCTCCATAGTGGAGGTCATGGCAAAAACTCAGAACACTCCTTTGTTCTTCATCAGGGATGCAACGGTGGAAAAGCTGGTCAGGGCCTATTCTAAAATGCTTGGGTTCCTCCCAGTGATAAAATTTAGCGTCAGCAAGAAATTTGTCTCGCTTCTGCTTGTCCCAAGAACTGAGGGTAATGCCCTTGACCAGATAGTTCACTATATCAGCGAACCAAGGTGTTTTGGCCTCCATGGCCATCAGAGACTCATTAAGGAAAGTCTCTTGGATACCACCAGCAGGGTTTGATGCCTCAATAGGGATCCTAGACAGATGATCTGCTACCACATTCTAAACTCCTTTCTTATCTTTAATTTCCAGGTCAAACTCCTAGAGTAGCAAAATCCAACGAATTAGGCGAGGTTTGGTGTCATTTTTAGCAAGAAGATTCTTTAAAGCTGAATGATTAGTGAACACCACAACCATAGATCCCAAAATATAAGATCGAAATTTTTCCAAAGCAAACATTACAGCAAGAAGCTCCTTTTCAGTGACCGTGTAGTTTTACCGAGGATCCGTAAGGGTCTTGCTGGCATAATGCTACACATGAGGTTTGCCATCAACCCTTTTACTTAATATCGCTCCCACTGCGAAATTAGAAGCATCGCACATTAGCTCAAACGGAAGGGTCCAATTTCGTGATTGGAGAATCGGCGCGGTAATAAGGGCTTTCTTCAAGACTTGGAAAGCCTGACCACATCTATCATCAAAATTGAAGGAGACATCCTTCACTAACAGGTCATCGAGTGGCTTAGAGATTTTATTGAAATATCTAATGAAGCACCTATAGAATCCAACATGGCCAAGGAAAGATCTAAACTGACAAACATTGGTGGGCGATGGAAGCTTAGAGATGGAATCAATTTTTGTAGTGTCCACCTCTAATCCTCTCTCGGAAACTACATGCCCTAACACAATGCCTTGCTGAACCATTGATGAGAAACTCATCATGAACCCTAACTAGAATATTTTGACCTAATAAATTGAACAAAAGCTCCTACAAAACCTAAGGGAAGGCCTAAATCTAGGAATTACAAATCTGAGAATAAAATAAAATGCAAGGGGTAAAACTATAATTTTACCATTGCAGTACATAAATGGGATTTCTAAGGGTCTAGACATAGGTCAAATGAGCTTAATAAGAGAAAAAGTGGGATGGTTTGATCAGGAAAGGCTTATGACAAAATCTGGAAACTAAATGACATTCTGTAACCCTAAAACAAACCCACTTTAATTCACAAATTTTAAGGAAAGATAAAAATCAATTAAACCCTCTAAAATTCATGAAAAAATATCCCCTAGGGTTTATAACCTTCAATTTGGCCATTGGAACCTATCTTGACCAAGATTGAGAACCATACCCAATTTTTGACCTAATTTGGATTTTTGTGCAAAATGTCTGGTCAAACTTGGTCAAACATAAAATTCAACCTCACCATTGGATTCCTTAGGTCTAAATTAGGTTTATACCAAAATTTGAACCTAAGAAAAGGTTACCTTGACCCATTTTACAAAGTGGTCTTCAATAATTACTTTTTGACCCTTAACTTTTTGAAGCCTTGCAGTGACCCCCTAGATTTCCCGTCATTTTCTTCAAATGGGTCCCTCTGCCACCCGCCTACACAGGTCATACCTCCAGCGACTTTGCGTGGAGGATGGCATCGCGCAGACCTGGGGAGCTGGCCCTAGATTTGAAAGGGAGACTCCTTGAGTTGTCCCCTGCAGCATGGGCCAACTCCCATGCCCTGTCGGCCACCATACCTCTCGTGCGAACACTCGAGAGGTATGGGTCTTTTTCTGGCCATACCTCCGACAAGGTATCCCCGTCTCCTCCATGCGACTCTCTCTCTGCCAACACCTATTTAAGGAACGGCAACCCCTGCTGCTTCCTTCAAGCCTGATTTGGCCGAAGAAACCCCTCAATTTTCATCTCCTCCTCCTCCGGCCATTCGCCCGCAGCCTCCGGCGACCCTCCTCCTCCTCTCTCGTCGCCCTGCCACCATACCAGTGGTAGGGTTACCTCTACTGTCGTCCGCCATGCCTGGTCGTACCAGTAGGCACCCTCCACCACCTCTTCCTCGTCGCCGTCCCTTCTCCTAGGCTCTGTCGTCTCCAACAACTGCAACATAGCTGTTCACTATCGCTGCTTCGCCCCTTCGTCTAGAGACTCATAGATAAGTTCCCTCTCTCCTCCTCTTCATTTCTCCTCTCTAATTTTGCACTTTCGATCCTTCTACGCTACTGTCCACCGCCACCTTCTCCACCTCCAGCAGACCACCGGCGAGGTGCAACCACCACGTCGCACCTCCACACGCCTCACCAGTCACCCCACGAGCTCCACCGCAATCCACTGATCACCTTCCACATGTTCACTACCGCCAGCACCGCCCCACACTTCCACCGAGCTAACCCACCTCTACGGCCACAGAGCGACCTAGGCACGCACGCCTAAGCCGCCCCACGACTAGCCAGTCCCTACCTCACCTTTGCCGTGATACGGCGAAGGTTCTCCTATGATCTGATAGGGTCGCAAGGACGTATTTGTGGTTTCAGGGTCACGACGTCGTCCGCCATTAGCGCAGGAGCTGAAGCTTGCTAGAAGCTTCGTGCAGATCCTAGCACCCCAGGCTACCAGGTCCAGAAGGAGCAGAATCCCCTCGTAAAATCACCCAGGCCTTCACTTGGCGTCAGGGGCCTCAGGCAGCTGCAATTGCTCATGCCTTCCTCTTGCAGGCGCAAGCAGAAGCAGGTGAGACTTTAGTCCCACCTCGGAAACTTTAGCGCGCAGTGAGTGATATAAGTTGTTTTTGTGACTTACGCTTATCGCCTCAAGTCACACAGGGGTGAGGTCCCTCGCCCTCACTCACCTAGCCTCGTCCACGACTATCCCCCGCAGACCTGGCCCGACTCGAATACCCTTCTTGTGCACACCTTGCATACCACCCACGCTGGTGCGCCTGGTCCCAGGCGCCTCACCCGACTCGCATACCCGATTAAGGCTCTGGGAGAGCCAACCTTAGAGTGAAATAGAGAGAGAGAGACGCGGGGAGGGTAGGGGTTAGGTTTTGCCTAACCGAACGCCTATGCAGGGAATAGAAGAGGAAGCAAAGGAGGAGCGGAGAGGACTTAGCTACAGACAGAGAGGCTGCAACAGAAGGAGAAAGAAGAAGAAGGACTTGGTGCAATAGAGGAGAAAGAAGAGGAAGGACTTGGCACAACAGAGAAGAAAGAAGAAGAAGAAGTCAGAAGAGAAGGTGCACAGCAGAGACAATAAAGAAGAAGAGAAAGAAGCCAAGAAGAAGAAGAAAAACCAGCAGCAGCAGCCGAAAAGAAAAGGAGCACTACTGTAGCAAGTGACATTTAAGGCATCTAACCCTTGGAGTCAGATGTCCAAAAAGAGAGAGAAAAGAAGACAAAAGAAGAAAGAGAGAAGAAAAGAAGACATTTTTATTTTCCTTTCTTCAACCTTTTTGTAAAACTATATATTGTAAATTGTGATTTTCTACGCCTCGAGAATCAAGTTTTGCTCCCTAAGTTCGACCTCGGAGATTTTCTATATTCAAGTAGTAAAATATAATCAAACCAGTCAGTTTAATACCCCAATCAGTTTTTGGCGCCGTTGCTGGGGAGCAATGGGCATTGTAGAAGCTACTAAATCACAATTTTTGATTGAATACTGACTTGATCTCTCTTCTGTTGTTCAGGCAGAGGAAGGCAAGAAGGAACAAGCAGCTGCACAACAACCACACCAAGGGACAGGTAACCTTCTACCCTCTCTCTTAAGCCCCTTAAATTCTAAAGAGGAAAAAGAAAAGAAAAATCAATCTAGGGTTACCTGTCTTCTATACATAGTAATTCACAAAGTTGCCTGATTTTAAATTTCAGCACATTTTATCTACATATCCACTTAAGGTAACAAGGGCTATAACCTTCTTGCTTCAGCCCTAGTTGCCCAATTCTGAGGCAACTAATTGGACCAATTAGAGCCAACCTATATTCAAAGATAGGGTTTTAGAGACACATCTTCTAATCAAGAACTGAAAATTCCAAAAAGAGGTGTGCCTAAACCATTGCTTGAAAAGACCTATTAAGAGAAACCCTAAGCAATCCAGCTCTTAATTCACTTGAACCATAAAAGAAAGGACCTAATAAGCTCTCACAGGAACTAACAGGTGAAGTTGATCCCTTGGATCAACCAACCTTTATATTAGGTCACTTTTTCCACAACAAAAGGTTTAAAGTTCAAGTGAAACCCTAAGTACCTTGATCTTAATTAAAAGTGGTAGACTTAAGAGCTCAAGATCCCATTCTGGTCTACCTGGAATCTCAGTGACAAGAGAGGTCGGGTGGAGGAAACCCTGTAACTCGTGGAGGCACTCTACCATGTAGGGGTTTTCGTGGGACTCACCCTCTCTAGCTGCCCAGGTAATTCTCAGGTGGACGACCTTCTGATCAAGGGGTATTCATCCGCATCGAACCTCTATAGTCACCCAACATTTTGGGTGTCTTGATTGGGTTCAATAATTTCTAACCTTGTCCAATCCATCAGTGCATGTTCGGTAAGAGGTCCTTGAAACCTCTTCTAGAAATCCACTCTCCTCGAGGCCAAGCCTCGGTACCCTTGTTTGTGCGACAACAACTCCACATAGACCTCTCTTCTGACTCTGAACCTAATTCCCCTTCTTCTTCCACCATGGCTCAGCCTGTTGAAGAAAAGAATAACCTTGAGCACCAGCTCCAATGACTTAATGATCTCTTCCAAAACTTCATGAACCCATCGCAGCGCCCCATGTGCGAGATCACTATAATCCCGCTGCGGTGGAAATTAAGCCTCGAGTCAGAATCCCGTCTGGAGGACCTGATTCCAAATTAAAGCCCAAAATGATTCATGCCATACCTAAATTCTATGGGCTTAACTTTGAAGATCCCTTCCAGCATATCAAATAGCTTAAGCATCTGGTCCAAACCTTCCGGTTAGATGCGCAGAATCGGGATATCTTACTCATGAAGATATTCTCTTTCTCGTACAAGGCGGCTCCTTGGTATTAGACACAGACCCGCCCGATCAACACTTGGGAAGAACTTCAATCCGAGTTTTTGAAGAAGCTCTTTCCCGTTGGTCGGACAAATGCCTTGCACCATCAAATTACTCACTTCACGTAGCAGATGGGAGAACCTCTTCATGAGGCATGGGATCGATTCCAGGATCTCATAAGAAAGTGCCCCCATCACGGAGTTCCTAAATGGGAACAAGTCCAGCCTTTTTACCAGGGACTCCGTGAAGATATTAGGATGTTCATCAATGCAACTTGCGGAGGGAATATCATGGGTCAACATGAAGACACCGTGTGGGAGATTATCAAGAATATGTGTGAGAACTCCATCAGCAATGACTCCATGGGATTATTCGACCAGATGAATACACACTCAGTGACGAACCTTAAGATAGCACATGAGACACAAGGCCTGTCCACATCAGTCGACCTGGAATTAATGGCCAGTCGGTTGAACAAGGTCTCAATTATTGAAAAGAAGGTGGACGAGTTGACTCAACACTTGCAGCGAGCCACCTCTGCACAGAACTCCTTCGCACAGCCACCTCCCTCATGGAAACTATGTAGAACATTTTTCACCAACCTTCTCCTGGGATGGACTCGTATCCACCCCCATCTAACTCCAGGACCGGAGGGACCTCCGATCCTTTCTATTCTTGCTGGGGGAACTCTACTCCCCCATTCTCCAACTTTTTTAAGGGTCTTCAAACCTGCGAGGACCTCAATGCCATCCAGAATGACCCATTTTCCAACACCTACAACCCTGGATGGAGAAACCATCCCAATTTCCAGTGGGTGGGAAATTCTTAGAACCCAAGACCACCCTTTCAGCCCCGTCCACAAGCCCCTCATCCTTATCAGCTGCCTCAGCCTTGGCCTAACCCCACTTATCCATCCAGGCCCAACCAAGACCAAATGTCCCTTATCCTCCAAACTCTGGCTGACATTCAAAGAATGAATGCGGCTATCCAGAAATAACATAAGGACGAAATCACAGAGGTCTGCAACCAACTCGCCCAGTTGGTAAATTCTCACCAACCTGGCACACTTCCTTCTCAACCTCTGCCTAACCCGAATAGCATGCCGACCCAGTGGCGCGTTATGAACCCAAACCCGGGCCAAGCACACTTGATCTATCAAGCCCCTTCTGTTCCATCACTTGACGGGATGGAAGCATCAACCTCCTATGTAGGTTACCAATAGTAGCAACCCATCCTACCAACCCCCAACCACAACCAGTAGGTTTAAATTTAGTAACAACCCGTAGTGCTAAAGCAACCCAAGATCCACCTTATCCGGACCACTCCAAGCCTGGTAGTGACCCAAACCCTAGGATAGTTATCCAGGATGTTCCTATCCCTGTCCCAGATCAAAAACCTGGACCCATCCTAGAGGAACCAACCAAGGTTCCATTCTTGAGGCCTTGACCAAGGGAAAGAGGACAACTAAGCCCATGGCTCCTGAGGAGGACCTGATCACGCTCTTTGAGCAGGTCCAAATAAACATCCCCTTGATGGATGCAATCTGCCACGTACCGGCTTAATGCACGATTCTTGAAGAACATGTATACACCTCAGCGTAAACTGTGAACCAAGAGTGGGAGTTCAATTGTACTATCAGAGCAAGCCAGCTCTGTGATCCTGAGTAAACTCCCACCCAAGGCAAAAGACCCAGGCACTCCCCTAATTTCATGTAAGATTGGTGAGACCCAGTTTGATAGAGCATTATTAGACCTAGGTGCCTCCATAAACCTGATACCCACATCCCTACTTAACCACCTAGAAGAATCTGAACTAAAACTGATTGAAGTGACATTGCAGTTAGCCAATCGATCTATCAAGTCACCAAGGGAATTCTTGAGGATGTTATTGTTAGGGTGTGGGATTTCTACTTCCCTGTAGATTTCATAGTTCTAGACATGGACGCACCTAAGAATCTAAGGGATACACCAATCATACTAGGGAGACCTTTTCTGGCCACTGCAAGGGCCAATATAAGTTGTGAAGAGGGCCAAATAGAACTGAAATTTGGGAATTAGACTCTCAAGATTGATATCTTTAAGGCCCAACAAGGGATTAATTGCGGTGTCGAACAAATTTGTGACATCAGAGTTGTGGTTGATGGATCACAAATTGACAACATGATTATCCCTCATCAACCACAAGAAGATCTAAAACCACAATTAGAGGAGTCAGAACTTGATCTAGATAGACCCATAACTCCTACCCTTGTACCCCACACTTACTCTGAACCACCCACTACTGCTGATAACCCCATTCTTGAACTAAAGCCCCTTCCCGATCATTTGAAATACGTCTTTTGGGGTTCCAATCAGACACTTCCGGTGATTAAACTCCAAACTCACACCTGACCAGGAATCCCGTCTGATTGCTGTTCTCTAGCAACATCGCAGAGCCATTGGCTAGACTCTTGATGATTTGACTGGAATAAGTCCCTCTTATTGCACACACCGCATCTATTCTGAAGAGGGCGCACGACCTTCATGTGAGATGCAGAGACGTCGGAACCCCAATCTGTAGGAGGTCGTGAAAAAGGAGATCATTAAGTGGTTAGATGCAGGGATCATCTACCTGATCTCCAACAGTCGCTAGGTGAGCCCAATCCAAGTTGTGCCTAAGAAGGTAGGGCTCACCACCATCACGACTGAAATCGGAGAGGTCATACCTACCCGTATAACTAACTCGTGGAGAGTCTGCATAGATTACCAAAGACTCAATTCCTCCATGAAGAAGGATCATTTCCCACTACCGTTTATTGAACAAATTCTCAAAAAACTAGCGGGAAATAGATTCTTCTGCTTTCTTAACGGATACTTCGGTTACAACCAAGTGACGATTCATCCAGAGGACCAAGAGAAGACCACGTTCACCTGCCCCTTCACGACGTATGTGTTCCGAAGGATGCCTTTCGATCTCTGCAATGCACCTGCAACTTTTCAACGGTGCATGCTTGCCATATTCTTTGATATGGTAGGTGATTATTTGGAAGTCTTCATGGATGACATCTCAGTTTTTGGGGCATCATTTGACGATTGCCTCCAGCACTTGGTTCACATACTCAGGCGATGCATTGACGTAAATCTAGTTCTTTCCTTGGAAAAGAGCCACTTTATGGTGCCTGAAGAGATCGTCCTGGGACACTTAATTTCTGAGAGAGGCATTCAAGTGGATTGAGCCAAGGTTAATCTGATTTCTAAACTTCCTATGCCTAGCTCGATCAGGGACATCTGATCTTTTCTGGGGCACATCGGTTTTTACCATCGTTTCATCCCTGATTTCTCGAAAATCATGCGCCCCCTGACCACTCTTCTCTCCAAGGATGTACCCTTTGAGATTTCCAAGGAATGCACTCAAGCTTTTGAGATCCTTCATGACCGAGTCACCCAAGCCCCGATCCTACAGTCCCCTGATTGGTCTCAACCCTTTGAGATCATGTGCGATGCATTTGACTTTGCTGTAGGAGCAGTTCTAGGGCAGAAGATTGACGGGAAACCCGTGGTCATCTACTACGCTAGCAAGACACTTGACGAGGCTCAGCGTAACCACACAGTTATGGAGAAAGAGCTGCTAGCTGTAGTATTTGCCCTCGAAAAATTCAGATCTTATCTCCTGGGTTCCCACGTCATAATCTACTCCGATCACACAGCTGTGAGGCATCTCCTTGCAAAGAAGGATGTGAAGCCTCGATTAATCCGATGGATCTTGCTGTTGCAAGAATTCGACCCTGAGATTTGCGACAAGGCAGGAAGACAGAATGTGGTAGCTGACCACTTGTCTCGCCTTCCTTCTGAGATCATCGACCCTTCTAGACCCATCACGGAGCACTTTCTTGATGAGCACCTCTTGACTATTGGTACCAGGCTTCCATGGTTTGCTGATTTAGTAAACTACTTGGCATCACACCAGATCCCGTTTGATTGGCCGAAGGCCAAGAAAGACAAGTTGCACTTCGATGCCAAGTACTACATCTAGGAAGACCCATACTTATTCCACATAGGTGCTGACCAAATTATCCGGCGATGTCTCCTGGAGGTCGAAATCAATGACATACTCTCTTTCTGCCATGAGCAGGCATGCGGTGGCCATTTTCCTGGGCATAAAATCGCATCAAAAATCCTCCAGTGTGGCTTTTATTGGCCCACCATCTTCAAGAATGCATGCAGTCACCGTAAGGCATGCAGTCGTTGCCAAACTTTGGGCAACATGAGCCATCGCAACATGATGCCTTTACAGTCGATTCTCATATACGAGACTTTCGATATTTGGGGGATTGATTTTATGGGCCCCTTCCCTATCTCAGACGGCTTCGAGTACATTTTACTCGTTCAAATGGATCGAAGCCATTTCGACCCGAACCTATGATCACAAGATCGTCATCAAATTCATTTATCAGAACATCTTCTCACGGTTCGAGATTCCTCGTGTTATCATCTCCGATGGAGGGACCCATTTTACCAATGCTCAGTTCAGGTCACTGATGACCAAATACGGGGTGTCGCATCGAATCTATACTCCTTATCACCCCCAGACTAATGGTCTAGCTGAGCTATCAAATCGAGAGATCAATAAAATCCTGTAGGTTACTTTCAACCTGATAGGAAGGACTGGTCATCTCGACTTCCGAAGGCTTTGTGGGCTTATAGGACCACCCACAAAACCCAATCAGGTATGTCTCCTTTTAGATTGGTGTATGGGAAGGCATGTCACCTTCCGGTTGAACTAGAGCACAAAGCCTATTAGGCAGTACAGAACTGCAACCTAGATCTTTCTAAGGTTGGAACCCACAGAAAGCTTCAGATAAGCGAGATTGATGAATTACGCCTTGATGCGTATGAGAACTCGCGAATCTACAAAGAGCGGGTTAAAGCCTTCCATGACAAGCACTGTTGAACGTTTACGAACCTACGCTAACGTGTTCGATTTTGGAAAACCTATCGTTGTAGTTTGAAAGTGAAGAATTCATGTTCAACAAATAAAATTTATACCGAAATTAAAATTCTGGGTCGAACACAGGGAGGCGAACGTTTGATTTAAAAACTACGCGTTTCTTTTTATTTGTTACAGAATAATTCAATTTAGTACTATCTAATTATTTACAATAAATAGAAGAGAGAGAGAGAGTAAGAGAGACAAAGAATATTACACAGAGAAATCAAAATGAGATGTAGAATAAACAAGGAATTTTTGCATTGAAGTGATTGTTCATTACAACTAGAAAGCATAAAATAATTACTCTAGAAAGCGATAAACTTACTCTAGAAAGCATTAAAAGAATGGAGGGAGAAATGTCCTCCTCGACGATTGCTTGGAGGACGAGTAGATTAATCTAGAAAGCAGTAAATCTATACTAAAAAGCGGTAAAAAGAATAGAGAGAGAGAAATCCTCCTCGACGGTTGCTCGGAGGACGAGCCGGACGGGACGACACCTGGACGAAGGAGAACGAAGCGGGACGAAGGAGGACGAAGCAGAAGAACGGGAACGAAGCAGCACGCCGTCGTCGTCGCGGGATCCACTTCCGAAGGGAACGAAAATTAGACTTTATCTCCCGAGAAGGATCCCGGGTGTGGGACAAGCTTCTCTTGAGCTTTGGAGGGGTAGAGAGGAGAAAGAAGGGATGAAAATTTCGTATGGAGGGGGTCTCCTTTTATAGTTGCAAGGAGTGGGGGCAAAATAGACATTACATCTTCAAAATAATAAATAAGGGGTCTTTAGTGATGGATAAATCCATCACTAAAGCCCCGATGTGGCCGTCGCCGCCGCTCCCACGTGCGCCTGCTCGGCTGCCCACGTGTGTAACGCCTACGCACGTCCGCGAAGTCTCAGCCGTCCGATCGCGAGATCGGACGGCTTAAAATCGCACCTTCACCGTTGCCGCCCGCCCGCCTGTGCGTGCAATCGCGCGTTCACGCGCGCGTCCAATAGCGCATCGGCGCTATCTGGCGCGCGCGGCCGTTGGATCGCGATCGTGCGGTCGATTGGAGGCATGCCACCGCTCCAATTTCTGCGGGGCGCGGCTTGAACGCGCATCCCTGCTTCGCGTTAGAGCGCTCGACCACTACGCTGCGGTCGCGTTTGTGTCGAGTGCTTGACTTCAGCGCTGGCGCGTTGCAGTCGTTGGATCGAGATCCAACGGCGGAGAGGAGACGGGTGTGCGGTCTTCACAAGATGCAAGCGGCCGTTTGGGCGACTGAGATGGCGCCACGTGGCGTCATCTTGGCCGTCCATCTTCTGGAAGTTGTAGATGGTGCCACGGATGTCGGATTGACTCGATTTTTATGTCGTTGGGCTGCGATCGTCGATCCGAATTCATCCGTGCGGTTGGATTTGTCATCTGAAGTGCAGATTTACACCATCCTGGCCCTTGATCTTCTAGGGTTACCCGATCTCTATTGATGCTACAGATGCTTGATTAGGACGATCTTGGAGTCGTTGAACTCCAATCGTCGCCCTGATCACATCCATATAGTTTGATCTTTGATCCGAGGCCCCAATAAAATGTTTGCCCTGTCCAAGCACATAAAAGGAGACAATTAACCTCCATTTTATTCAAACTACTCTAAATGCGAGATGATGCATGTTATGCAATATTTATATCATGAAATGCAATCCTATGCTTAAGAACATGCATAAATAGACATTTTAAGTAGTGTAAATGTGTTTACATCAAGCACATATCTAGAAAGATCTTCTACCCTGGTTAGAAGGTCCTACTCTTTGATGCTCGACTTAAATTGTTCCCAGGGAAACTGCGATTCAATTGGGTTGGACCATACCTTATCCAACAGATTTTTGGAAATGGAGTCATCAAGATCAGTCCGCTCAGCCACGATTCTGAACCCTTCATCGTGAATGGTCAGAGACTCAAATCGTTCATTGACATAACCAATACAGATTTGGCTGAGTCATCATTTATCCCCCATTCTCCCTGAACTGATTGCGCCCAGCCCATTTCACTTTAGGTTCATTCCTTAGGACAACCGACTTCACCTCAGATACTCGTATCTGAGATTAGAAATCGTCTGCAACAGTCACCTCGACCCATCCTCTCACCTAATATCTGTTCTAATGCATGAACCAAGCCAAATAAAAACCCACCTAATGAACAATGGGGACATTGCAAACCTTAGGCATGGGGGTTATGAAAGTGCAATAAAAAGTCATAACGAGAAAAGGTTTCAAAAAAAAAATTTTCCCATATACAAAAAAAAAAGCTTTGGAAGAGGGAAGAAAGTGCTGGTAAGCTTCACAAAAGGAGGAAAAGAGCAGAACATTAAAAAGGAGCACAAAATAAAAAAGAAAAAGGGATAGTCATTAGTAAGAAATTAAGGAATTAACCAAAGTTCTAGACTACTTTAAAGAAAAGCAAAGAGAAAGTGCACAACAAGATTAGTAAGAATGCGAACCTTAGGCATTCTTGGCTAGACTCTTAGTACCCGTTAAGATCTAGATATTCCTCAAGAGGTTGAGGAAAATGAAAAGCTTAAGCATTAGGTCTAAGGCTTAGGGAGTATTTGGCCTTGTTAATTGACCTTCAGTTTACGGGACTCGATAACCTAAGCACCCAAATTCACACACACAGTCTGGTTCAGCAAGCATAAATATCAAAATCACGCAGAAGCGTTTCAAATATTATGAAAATGTCACCTAGCTTAGGAGCGACCGATCAACACAAGTTGATTTGGACGAGTTCCCTACGCGGAGAGGTGGGAATTTCCCCTCGAAGATGCGTAGCAACATATCGTCTCCTCGGTGCTTGTCTCCTAGAATATTTACATATCCTACTGGGGGCATGTAAGCACTTTGCTGGTTCAGGTTCCATGGATGGCATTATCATGAAATGTCAATTGCCAGGGTTTGAATTCGGCCACGGAACACCATGGATGGGATTATCTCAAAATCTTGAAAGCTAGGGTTCTAGGGGTTACCATGGGCGGTGCTATCTCGAAGCATCGATTGCCAACAATCTTTGAGGATTGATGATGGGGATGAGAAATCCGATATAGACCATGTCGTGAAGCCAATCCTAAGCTAGAATTAAAAAGAAAAGCGAGAGAAAACTCTCCAAACAAATAAACCCTTTGTCTCTCTTTTACAAAATGCAGTGCAAACTGAACCAAGGCTAAAAATGTCTCAAGCATGGGTGCTTTAACCATGGAGTCCAACAAACTTTAGGGTAGTTCCTGTGGGCCTTAAAAACCTTTGCTAAAGACTGAGGCTAAAGCTAGACAGATCTGGATCTTGGTTGGTCCTAGAGTACCTTTTAGGCCCATGGTTGGCATTCTAACCTAATCAAGGAGACAAGAGAAAAAAGCACTTATCAAATTTGATGAAAGGAATTCATGGTCTAGAATAGAAGTTAAAACCTTAAAATTTTGCTAAGGGACTAGCAAAAGCTAGTCATGGAGGTATGATGAGAACCTCATCATGAACCCTAACTAGCACATTTTGACCTAATAAATTGAACAAAAGCTTCTACAAAACCTAAGGGAAGGCCTAAATCTGGGAATTACAAATCTAAGAATAAAATAAAACACAAGGGGTAAAACTGTAATTTTACCATTGCAATACATAAATAGGATTTCTAAGGGTCTAGACACAGGTCAAATGGGCTTAATAAGAGAAAAAGTGGGATGGTTTGATCAAGAAAGGGTTATGACAAAATCTAGGAATTAAATGACATTTTGTAACCCTAAAACAAATCCACTTTAATTCACAAAGTTTCAGGAAGGATAAAAATCAATTAAACCCTTTAAAATTCATGAAAAAATACCCCTAGGGTTTAGAACCTTCAATTTGGCCATTGGAACCTATCTTGACCTAGATTGAAAACCATACCCAATTTTTGACTTAATTTGGGTTTTTGTGCAAAATGTCTGGTCAAACTTGGTCAAACCTAAAATCCAACCTCACCATTGGATTCCTTTGGTCCAAATTATGTTTATACCAAAATTTGGACCTAAGAAAAGGTTACCCTGATCCATTTTACAAAATGATCCTCAATAATTACTTTTTGACCCTTTACTTTTTGAAGCCTTGCAGAGAACCCCCTAGATTCCCCATCATTTTCTTCAAATGGGTCCCTCTGCCACCCACCTACGCAGGCCATACCTCCGGCGAAATTGTGCGGAGGATGGCTGATAAGCCCACTTTTATGGACTATTATTTAGCTTAAGTACTATTTAATTATTTGTTCTTAGTTGTTAATTAATTAGGAATTATATGGCAATTCACTTTGGTCTGCATTTAATTTTATGCTTCAATTTTACATTTAATAGCATATGTTATGATAATATAATTTATTTGATGAATGCAGGTTAGGTACAGGAATCAGGCGCTAATTTTTACTTATATAAGACGTCTAGGACTTGGATTGGTCGTCTAGAATTGCTGTCACAAATTTGCGGCATTACATTTTTTTAAGACAACTGATGCTCCAGTTAGACGTCTAAAGAAGAAACCACCCATGCTTATCTGCCATTCGAACCACTCGCGATTGTCGCGAGTAGTTGGAGATACTTGCGGCCGAAGGAAAAGGAAGAGAGTTTTGGTTCAAAAAGAAGCCGCGTCCACCGAGGAGAGGGGCTGATCTTCCTCCCCTGGCAGGGATCTTCTCCCTCTCACCACTATGGAACAAATGCACCCTATGTTTCAAGCTTGCACCGTGGTCTCTGTGCACCAACATCCACCATCCTATACACCACGCGCGTTGCCGCCCTTGCAACCTTGCCAGCGGCAGCAGGCGCCGCATCCATCAGCCGCGCACTACCACAGCGCAGGCGCTGCGCCCTTGCAGCCATGTACAGCACGCAACTGCACATCGCACAACCGCGCAGCGCGAACAGCACAAGACGCCACACCAAGCCACGCGTAGCGCACCGCACACCCTTACCCGACATCTCACTGTTCATCTTCTTCCCCAAAGGAACCCATCGCCGGCCGTCCACCTCCAAGTGCAGCCACCTCCATGCACCACGAAGCTTCGCTCCAACAGCGCCATCGACTTTGCCTTGCCCTTACAAGGCCACCCACGCCCGCGGCAGACCTTCCCGCCATCCATACGCACCCGTGCGCAAGTCATCGCTGATAGCATACAAAGCTCCGACAGGCCGCCGCTGGCCATCTTCGTCAATGCCACGACCACCAACGCAAAGCCTGCATCCCAGCTGATCGACTCCGAGCACCGTGCCTCCAGCCATGCCTTCTCCTCCGTGTGTGCACGAGGGGAACAAAATCCCCTGTTTTGCTATAGTAATACTCCAATTAAAAATTACAACTTTTGCCATTGCTGGTATACTATTCACTTATTTACTGAATAAATTTAATGATGTGAATTTGCATAGATACCCTTTTATTCAATTGAAATTATTTGGGGTGGAATGTCTCTACTGAATGAGATAGAGCATGTCATACTGATTGTAGTAAACAAGCTACATTTTATTAGAGATTAATATTTACGGTGTTTTCCTGTGCCAAGATCACTTGTTAACAAAATATTATATGATGGTGATTTTGCATCTAAACACCTACATTCTTGATTAATTGGATAAAATGAGCAGTTATGTGAGAAAAAGAATCGCACGAATTAGCACTCACACCCATTGAGTTTCCTGAATAAACGAGACACTATTTACTAGTTTAAATAGGCTAATTCCACCCTGTGGAGACGACCTAGCTATTTGTGGTTAGATTCTAAAAATTAAAATGTTTTGAAAAGTGATTTTCTACCATGCAATTAAATACGACACATCATTTTATGTTAAAGTTTTCAACGAAAATGAAGATCATGCTTTCAAATGGCGTCGTTGCCTGGGTGGAAACATGCCTATTAATTTTTTAGGAATTTTATATTATTTTAATGCTATTTTAAAAGCTTTTCTGAATTATTGACATTGGTTCTCTTTGTGTGCACGAATCGAACGATGAATGCAACGGGTGCGCACGGCGGAGACAATCTTTTTGGTGGACCTTGATGCCACCTGGAGGCCAGCAACAGGAACACATGGGCCTTGATCCCACACACATAGGCTTAAGGAGGAACCTATTTTTGATTTAGCCAGTAGAGCTTAGTTTAGATTTAGTTTAGATAGACATTAGAATTTAATTTCTATCTTTTGGACCCTTGTTGGGTATTTTTGGGAACGTGTTCCCAGTGTTTCTTTATTTCTTATTGCTCTTGTATGCAAGAGCGTATTTTCGGGAGTGTGTTCCCATTTATTTAGATTATAGGATTATTTGAATTATTTGAACTACATGTTAGTTAGTTAGATTAGGTCTGTTTGCTTATTATATATATCGAACTACCTGTTAGAAGCTACATATCTATAGGATGACCATCTAGGACTGAATGAGAAACATCTAGTTTATTTTTACTGCATTGCATTCATTATTGCATGAAGAAAGCTGGAGTAAAGTAGGTCTTCTCTTGAGCATCAATTACCTATCATGCATATGCATTGAACCTAAATCTAAGACCACTAAAGTGCTTGAATCAAATTAATTCAGTGGTAACTTTAAAAATTGGGACTGCTAAGAGGTTGGACCTTAAAATCTGTGATTGAAAATTGTGTGATAAAGGATCTTATTTGCGAAATTTCAAAACTTAAAACACGATCGTATGTTTGCACACCTGAGACATTGTGCACCTCACACATAAGGTCATTAGATAAATTTCTACCTCTCCTCTTTTGCACCACAAGGGAAGTTAGTCAGAAATCAACAAGCCTATCCACCAAGTTACTTCGGTTCCTCGTGTGTGGGCTCGATTCGAGACTTCCATCCCTTGCGAGTAGGTTATAGGCACCAACGAAGGTTGGCCTAGGAAGCATAATTTTTGCATAACTTGTTTGGCCACCAACAGAACATTTAATTCTAAGACCTACAATCTACTAAAAACAGATCCCATTGAATTTGCATTTGCTTTGACAGTAGAACTCTCTAGGAAGTTTCTACTTGTTTTCTGAATTCTTCTAAATCCTAAGAGAGTTAAAACTGTTTTGCTTTGAGAAATGGATCACCCTTACTCCTATCATTTAGATTATCAGATTCAATACTTCCTATCTTTTAATCAGGATCCCATGCCCCGAGTGTATCCATCCTTTGATGCGTGCATTGACAATTCATGGGATCATTCTTATTCTTACCCTGGGAGTACTGGCTTGATAACTCCCACTTTTGAGCAGAGCCTTGGAGAGGTATTTTCCAACCCTGAAATCCCTACTTCCATGCAAACACCCAACCCTCCCACCCTTCCTGATTTTCCATATCGAGGTTGGACCAATACCCCTAGGCAACCAGAGCCTGAAATTGACTATCCTCCCCAACCTGATAATAGTAGCCTCTCCTCTTTTATGATAGAAATGCAAAAGCAGCAAATGGAAATGATGGAATCCATGGGAGATATGTTGAGGAATAGCCAACAGTTAAATGAAGAAATAAGACAGCTTAGCTACACACCTCCCAGTAACTCTGATCCCTACCCATACAACCATGATCATGCAAATAATTCTGAGGAACCCAATGACAATAGGGATCCAATTTTATGTAGCTATCACTTAGACTCTCCCAATGAGACACGACCACTAGAGAATAACGATCATAGTGATTATCCACCTAAACTATATTGGAGTCAAAAGCAAGGGAAGATGGTACCTCTTGAGGACCTTGACCCCAATGACAGTATTCTCCTTACCCCTACCAACCCGGGTCACGGTTGTATTATTCCTATCACTTCCCTTATTGATTATTTGGTGGAATCCCATTCTACCCTTAGTGAGCCTAATCCTGACCCTCCACTTAGGGAATCAACACCTACCATTCAGCATCCTGAGGATTTAAATGCACCCAATGAAGGTGACCCTAAGGGAATGGAGGATGAATTAGATCAATTTTGGTCTCAGGGATATGAAGAGTCTATTTCAGAGGATGAGGATACCCTAATAGAGGAACCTAGACTGAAAATCTAGAGTGAATCACAAGGGAATTATTTATTATTTGACAATTTACCTCCAGAGGATATAAATAATATGGTTAAATCCAAATTCCTCCCTTCTTTTGAGAGTCATCCTCCATCAAAACAGGAGTTGCTATTAGAGGAAAAACAAAATAGTAAGAAGTCTATGAGAGACTCTCGGGGACAAACCATGTCAATTGAGAATTTATACCTCGAGAAGAATAACAAATTCAATAATATAGGATTGCTCCAAAACATTAAAACTGATCCTCCTTTGGGAATAATTGGGGATACTGATCCAACTCTTAATGAATCACATATACACCCTGACAAAAATTTGAGTGAACCAAATGAATCCGAGGATGAGCTTAATCATAAGGATTCTGACATTCGGACCTGGCCATCAAAGAGTTGTAATTTGGAGTCTACCATTGATTCAAATATGACTCCGATCATTACCGTTAGGCAGGGTAAACTGAAGTTGTCTACAACTGTTAAGGAGTATACACAATCTGAATCATTGTTGGAATTAGACCTAACATCGACTAAGCCCTCATTGGACTTAACCATTACCTTCCAACACTACAAACAACCCTTATACTCCCTAACCGATCCTTGGCTCAGATCTCTGCTCATGTACATTCTTTCTAGAGAACATATCAGGCCAGTACATCCTCGAGTAGAATGGCGAGTGTGGATTGATGCTTGTACTTTTACTCTCTCCATTCAAGGGTTTGAACTAATAATGTTTATATCTTTTAAAACCTGTCCTGCTCTGGAGGATCCTTGTTATCCTCCACTTATTCCATTTCGGGAGGTCCCTTTTCATATTCCATTTATCATTCCTAGACCTCCCAAGGTAGCCAACGAGGTTCTTCACTTTCATATCTTCTGGCGAGCATTAGGTATTACGTTGCATCATCAGCTCGCCAACATCCGTGGCTACCTGTTTTCCAGGCCCGCACTGTTATGCATATTTTTAGGGCCTAACTTTTTCTGTTTGGAACCAGACTTACAGGTTCCTTCTAAGCCTGGCTACTGACAGAAAATGCAATGCTTGTTGGGAGGCTACCCAGCGGTCAAAATAACACTGTTGTCAGGTGATGTCTTTCCTTTCTCCTCCTGTTTTAATTTTACAATGGGGACATTGTAGGATTTAGGCATGGGGGGCTGCATTTGCATTTTAGGAAGTATTCATGCATTTAGGTTAGCATATAAAAAAAAAAGATCCTCTTTTCTTGAGCTGAATGGGTTAGTCCCTAGCAGAATACATTTGTCATTGGAGGTTTTTCTTCTTGAATTATTTCTTAAGTTTAGAATCCAGTACATTTATTTCACGTGCACGTAGACTGGGTAATGGATCCTTGAGGAAAATCAATAAGCAATTGTAGTCTACTAAACCCTTGGATAGTTCATAGGGAGTCAGGCATACTAACTTCTAGTAGATCCACCTCATATTTGTGAGATGAAAGTAGAGAGATTACTGGTGCGCTAAGTCTAGTGCAAGGACCCTTAAGTTTTGGACAATTAAATGATGATACTCCAGAGTTAGGCATAGTTTTTGCTCTTTGTTCCTGTGTGCGTACTTTGTGTGAATTCCTGAGAGTCACCAAATAAGGCAGATACACAGAGATGGAGTCTTAATAAAGCTATGACTATGGTGGATAGTTATGACCGTCCTTCATAGAGTCCTCAGCAAAAGGATGGTAATAGTGCCAAAGGTCAGAAATACGGCTGCCCTATCCATTCCTTCCTGGTGCAGAGAATAAGCACTTCCACCAAATAAGCCACACAATATTCTCTTGACCATCACCATCTCTAATAATGCCTCATAAATAAAAGTTTGTGTCGTTTTATGTTGATTTATAAAAAAAAAAGAGAAGAGAGAAAAGAAAAGAAGAAGAAAAAGAAGAAACAGTTATATTACAAAAAAAAAAGAGAAAGGAAGAAGAAGAAGAAGAAAAGAGAGAGAAAAAAAAAGAACAAAAAAAAAGTCCAAGTTTATAATATAACATTGTTTCTGAGGCAACAGAACACCGATCACGTTCCACCAAATATGACCCATACCTACCTTTTAGTATTTCTGATCGCCCGAATATTGGTTGAGGACTCTAACTTAGTTGTAGAGTTATTAGGACTTTAATTGAAGTGTGGATGCCATGTGAAGCCACCAAACAATGAGTACAATTACTAAATCTGGCGAGATTTGTGATCTCAGCAAGAAAAGAAAGAAAAGAGTGAGCGCCCAGGAACATCAAGAGAGCACAGTTTAGCCTCTCTTTGATTTACTTGTCTAATAGTCTAAAGATCTAGAGTCTATAGTACTAGACTATATGTAGCACTAGATGAGTGTGTGCCACCAAATACAAATCCTTTTAACTCTATATCTCCTACCTATGCCTAAAGCCAGGGTCAAATTACAGATTATCTTCTGCCTTATCCCCGAGGAAAGTAGTTGGCTATCCTGATAGAATGTTATCAAGGATTAAGTGCAAACTGCAAATGTAAGTTGGTTATTTTCACTTGGATCTATTACCTATGCCATTATCACTTCACATTTGTCTGGATCTCTAAAGTTTTGAAATAAGAAAAAAAGAAATCTTTTGATTACTTCTATTGTTTTTCATTTTTGTTTAGGACTAGCAAAACTTAGGCATGGGGGCATTTGATAAGTCCACTTTTGTGGACTATTATTTAGCTTAAGTACCATTTAATTATTTGCTCTTAGTTGTTAATTAATTAGGAGTTATATGGCAATTCACCATGGCCTGCATTTAATTTTATGCTTCAATTTTACATTTAATAGCATATGTTATAATAATATAATTTATTTGATGAATGCAGGTTAGGTACAAGAATCAGGTGCTAATTTTTACTTATATAAGACATCTGGGACTTGGATTGGACGCCTGGAATTGCTGTCACAAATTTGCGGCATTACATTTTTTAAAGACGTCTGATGCTCCAGTTAGACATTTGAAGAAGAAACCACCCGTGCTTACCTACCGTTCCAACCACTCACGATTGTCACGAGTAGTTGGAGATACTTGCGGCCGAAGGAAAAGGAAGAGAGTTTTGGTTCAAAAGGAAGCCGCATCCACTGAGGAGAGGGGCTGATCTTCCTCCCTTGGCGGGGATCTTCTCCCTCTCACCACTGTGGAACAATCGCACCCTGTGTTTCAAGCTTGCACCGTGGTCTTTGCGCACCAACATCCACCATCCTATCCACCATGCGCGTGCACGCCCTTGCAACCTCGCTAGCGCCCGCAGGCGCCGCATCCATCAGCCGCACACTGCCACAGCGCAGGCACCACACCCTTGCAGCCACGTGCAGTACGCAACCGCGGAGCGCGCACAGCACAAGATGCCACACCAAGCCACGTGCAGCGTGCCACACACCCTTACCCGACATCGCACTGTTCATCTTCTTCCCCAAAGGAACCCATCGCCAGCCGGTCTCTACTGAATGAGATCAAGCATGTCATACTGATTATAGTAAACAAGCTACATTTTATTGGAGATTAATATTTATGGTGTTTTCCTGTGCTAAGATCACTTGTTAACAAAATATTTTATGATGGTGATTTTGCATCTAAAGACCTACATTCTTGATTAATTGGTTAAAACGAGCTGTTATGTGAGAAAAAGAATCGCACGGATTAGCACGCACACCCATTGAGTTTCCCGAATAAACAAGACACTATTTACTAGTTTAAATAAGCTATTCCTCCCTGAGGAGACGACCTAACTATCTGTGGTTAGATTTTGAAAGTTAAAATGTTTTGAAAAGTGATTTTCTACCACGCGATTAAATACAACGACACATCATTTTATGCTAAAGTTTTCAATGAAAACGAAGATCAAGCTTTCAATGGCACTGCGTAGACCTGGAGAGCCGGCCCCAGATTTGAAAGGGAGACTCCTTGAGTTGTCCCCTACAGCATGGGCCAGCTCCTATGCCCTGTCGGCTACCATACCTCTCGTGCAAATGCTCGAGAGGTATGGGTCTTTTTCCGGCCATACCTCTGGAGAGGTATCCCTGTCTCCACCTTGCTACTCTCTCTCTGCCAACACCTATTTAAGGAATGGCAACCCCTGTCGCTTCCTTCAAGCCTGATTTGGCTGAAGAAACCCCTCAATTTTCGTCTCCTCCTCCTCCGGCCATTCGCCCGCAGGCTTCGGCAACCCTTCTCCTCCTCTCTCGTTGCCCTGCCACCATACCAGTGGCAGGGTTACCTCTGCCATCGTTCGCCGCGCCTGGCCATACCAGCAGGCACCCTCCAGCACCTCTTCCTCGTCGCTGTCCCTTCTCCTGGGCTCTTTCGTCTCCTACAACGGCAACACAGCCGTTCGCTACCACTACTTTCCCCCTTCTTCCAGAGACTCATAGATAAGTTCCCTCTCTCCTCCTCTTCATTTCCCTTCTCTAATTTTGCACTTTCAATCCTTCTATGCCACTATCCACCGCCACCTTCTCAACCCCCGACAGACCACTAGTGAGGAGCAGCTACCGTGTCGCACCACCACACGCCTCGCCAGTCACCCCACGAGCTCCATCGCAATCCACTGATCACCTTCCGCACGTTCAATAATCGCCAGCACCACCCCACACTTCCACTGACCTAACCCACCTCCACGGCCACAGAGCTACTTAGGCACACACACCTAGGCCCCCCCATGGCTAGCCAACCCCTGCCTCACCTTCGCTGTGATACGGCGAACGTTCTCTTATGATCTGACAAGGCTGCAAGGCCATATTTGTGGTTTCAGGGTCGTGACGTTGTCCGCCATTAGCGTAGGAGCTGAAGCTTGCTTGAAGCTTCCCATGGATCCCAGCACCTCAGGATGCCAGGTCCAGAAGGCTCGGAATCCCCTCGCAAAATCACCCAAGCCTTCACTTGGCGTCAGGGGCCTCAGGCAGCTGCAATTGCTCGTGCCTTCCTCCTGCATGCGCAAGCAGAAGCGGGTGGGACTTTAGTCCCACCTCAGAAACTTTAGTGCACAGTGAGTGATATAAGTTATTTTTGTGACTTAGGCTTATCGCCTCAAGTCACACAGGGGTGAGGTCCCTCACCCTTACTCACCCATCCTCGTTCATGACTATCCCCCGCAGACCTAGCCCGACCTGAATACCCTGCATGTGCACAACTCGCGCACCACCCACGCCAGTACGCCTGGTCCCGGGCACGTCACCTGACCTGCATACTCGATTAAGGCTCTGGGAGAGTGAACCTTGGAGTGAAATAGAGAGAGATGCAGGGAGGGTAGCGGTTAGGTTTTGCCTAACCGGATGCCTGTGCAGGGAACAGAAGAGGAAGCAAAGGTGGAGGAGTGGCGAGGACTTAGCAGCAGACAGAGAAGCTGAGGCAGAAGGAGAAAGAAGAAGAAGGACTTGGCACAGTAGAGAAGAAAGAAGAAGAAGAAGAAGAAGTCAAAAGAGAAGACGCACAGTAGAGACAACAAAGAAGAAGAGAAAGAAGAAGCCAAGAAGAACCAGTAGCAGCAGCCGAAAAGAAAAGGAACACTACTGTAGCAAGTGACATTTATGGAGTCTGACCCTTGGAGTCAGACGTCTGAAAAGAGAGAGAAAGGAAGACTAAAGAAGAAAGAGAGAAGAAAAGAAGACATTTTTATTCTCCTTTCTTCAACCTTTTTATAAACTATATATTGTACATTGTGATTTTCTACACTTCTAGAATCAATTTTTGCTCCTTGAGTTCAACCTTGGAGATTTTCTATATTCGAGTAATAAAATATAATCAAACTGGTCGATTTAATATCCTGATCAACCATAAAGTGACTTTTCTCCTAGCTAAGCACCAACTTTGCCTCTTCGCAATGGGTTAAGACTTTATCAAGATGCAAAAGGCATAGGTCAAACGATGAGCTATAAATGGAGAAGTCATCCATGAAAATCTCAACAAAGTCATCGATCATATCATAAAAGATAGCCATAATACATTGTTGGAAAGTGGCAGGAGCATTACATAACTCGAATGGCATTCAGCAAAGCTCAAATGTACCATATGGGCTTGTGAAGGTAGTATGCTCTTGATTGTTAGGAAAGATGACTATCTGATTTTACCTAGAGTACTTGTCAAGAAAACAGAAGTACTTATTCCCCACTAGTCATTCCAAAATATGATCGCTAAACGATAAGGGGAAATGGTCATTCTGGGTAGCTGTGTTCAAATGACGGTAATCAATGTAGACCCTCCAACCCGTTGAGGGCCAAGTGGTTACCAACTCTCCTTGGTCGTTCTCTTCCACAGTGATTCCTACCTTTTAGGGCACCACATGAATAGGACTGACCCATTTACTATTTGAAATGGGATAGATAATCCCTGCATCCAGCCATTTCAGAATCTCCTTTTTAACAACCTCCTGCATATTGGGGTTGAGCCTTCTCTGCATGTCTCGGAAGGGTTTCACGGACTTGTTTGTGTATATATGATGCATGTAAAGGGAGGGATCAACACCCTTAATATCAGCAATTGACCAGGCAATTGCTTCGTTATGCCATTGTAAACACTCAAGCAAAACTCCCTCCAGCGATTCAGATAATGCAGACGAGATAATAATGGGGAGCGTGTCATTAGGGCCAAGGAAAGCATACTTCAATGTGCTCGGGAGGGGTTTCAACTCCAACTCAGGAACCTTTTGGATTGAGGGTTTAAGTTGAGATGTCCCCGCCTCAGGTAGTGGATCTACCTTCACGGTCCAGGGTGGGGATAGAGACTCTGTGTGTATCCCTAGCAACTCTTCTAATTTTGCTATTTCTCCTTCAGTTTCCTTAATAATCGGAGGATGGTCCTTAGATATGACCTTTTGAAGGGGATCTCTACATAGGAGTGCTGGAGTAGTCTCCTCAATTATTTCATCAACAACCTCAATTTGAGAACAATCTTCAAATCTGGACTACTTGTAAGTATCAAAAACATTCAATTGGATCTTCTTGTTCCCAAAGCACATTTTAAGTGCCCCTGATCTACAATTGATAGAGGCATTGGCTGTGGTCAAGAAGGGGCATCCCAAAATATTGGAAGACTTAGTGGGCTTATTTGATGGGTCAATATCTAGCACAAGAAAGTCAACAGGGAAGAAAAAGTCCTCCACTCTCACCAGGACATCTTCCAGTAATCCCTGTGGTGTCTTAAGCGATTTGTCTGCGACCTGGAGGATGACTAGACTAGGCTTTAACTCACCTCCTCCGAAAAGATCGTAGATAGAGCTTAGTAAAATGTTCACCCCTGCACCCAGATCGAGCAGAGCCTCATCAATGTGTTGATTACCTATAGCCACTGAAATATACGGGGCCCCTAGGTCTTTCATTTTGGGGGGTGTTCCATGTTGGAGAACCAAGCTAACATGGTCAGGCAGGATGACCATAGCTTGGACCTGTCTCTTATATCGGTGCTTCTGAGTGCACAGGTACTTTAGAAACTTGGCATAGGATGGGATCTGTTTGATAGCTTCCAACAAAGGCAAGTTGATATGAACTTTCCTAAAAGTGTCCATAATTTCATCTGTCCTATCCTTGGCTCCAGACAAGCCAATAAATGATTCCCCAGGAGCAGATAGGTCCTCTAGATAGGGCACCCTTGACTTTTGGGTAGAGGGGTCGTTATGGCGGGAAAGGGGTGGTGGAATGACGACATCCTCAAGTTGGGTGATTTTAAGCGAGGGAGAGCAGTGTGGCTCTTCCTCGGTGGAGATGGAAGTTGGGTCGGGTGTAGGAGGGGAATCCTGAGACGTGACCGTAGGAGTGTTATTAGGCCTTTTGATTTTCTTTCCACTCCTTGGCATGATCACAACTTGGGCTTGCTCCCTGAATATGACCCCCTTGCCTTTTAGGTTCTCCTCAGAAGAGCTAGGCAACTTCCCCAGATCACATTGCCTAACTGCCTCAGTAAGATGACCAATTTGGGCTTGCATATTAGTAATCATCTTATTCCAGGATTGGATGACCACACTCTAATGCTCTTGCATCGCTTTAATCATGGCTTTAAGTTCCTCCATCTCAGCAAGCTTATGCTAAGGAGGGTTTTCATAGGATGGCTGCTATATGGGTTAGGGAGGTAGGGGTCTTGTATTCCCTAAGTTAGAAGCATCACCTTGCTTCCATAAGAATTTTGGATGGTTCCTCCACCTTGGATTATAGGTATTAGAATATGGGTTATTACGAGGAGGTGGGTGGAAACCTTGGGTCGCATTCACGTTGACCTGAATCAACTCAAGGAATTGATTTTCCTGGTGGCACTCGAAAGTGGCATGCATTGTGCATTGGCAAATGGATCATTCACTTGAAGCTTGAAAGATAGAGGCTACTTTCAGGTTCATGTCGGGGTTTGCTAAAAGCCTATCAAAGTTTTTATTCAACAATTGAATCTAATAGGCCAAATCCTAAGTAGCCTCGACTTTATGGGCCTCTATCTTCCTCTACAAAATTGATGGTTTTCTTTCTTGATAGGCAAAAGACATATGTATGGAATTGTCACTTAATGTTTCAAATAATGCCCAGGTTTCATCCTCAGTTTTGGTCATGAAGGTTCCTGCGCAGGCTGCATCGATGGTTTTCTTGTGCTTTTTAGATAATCTGTTATATAACCTTTCGACCAACTGCCATCTTGGCACCTGATGGTGGGGAATAACCTAAGAAGGTCATTAAAGCGCTCCCAAGTCTTGTGAAATTGCTCCCCTTCCTGTTGAGTAAAACCCATAATCTCTCTTATGTAATGGTTGGTCTTACTCATAGGAAAATACTTTTTCAAGAATTCTCCCTTATGGGTGACCCAATCATTTACCCTTGCATCGAGGGTATGATACCAGTGCTTATCAGGGCTTATCCTTTAGGGAGAATGGAAATAGAGTCCTCATTAGGGCTTCATCAGTAAAGCCCTGGAGCTTCATCATGGAACAGACCTCATGAATTCATCAAGATGCCTGTAGGGATCCTCCCTAGCAGTACCATAAAAAGATGGGAGCAAAGATATGGTGCTGCTCTTGATTTCATATGGATTATCCACTCCAGGTCTTTGGATAGGTAGGGCTTGATGGGTTGTAGGGAGGAAATAGTCTCTCAAGTTTCTCTGATTTTCACCAACCCTAATCTCTTCTTTAGGTCTTTCTTTAGCCATTTTTCTTCTTTCTTGGTTGGCTTTCCGAATAATTCTCTTAGGCTCAAGGTTGAAAATAAGACTATATCTAAGAGAGCGCCTACCAAGCATACACCAAGCAAACACAATGCAAAAGGTCTTTTATTGATTTAAAGTTCTTTAAGTCCTCTTCCAACTCCTCAGTTTGGCAAAATATAGTCAAGGCAGTTTTTCTCCGTTCCCACATAAGTGGTATAAGAGAAATGAGGCACTTGAAATTTCTGGTCAATGACTGTTAAGAAGGTTGAGGTTACTTTTAGTCCTTTTTGGGTGATCAATCAAGTTGTCAAGCAATTACGCACCCTCAATTGACCTTTGAGTGCCCTAAAGATGTACAGTTTTCTGCAATGATATTCTCAGATGCTCAAGTAAAAAGGCACTCCAAGGATGGAACCAAAGGATGTAAGTAGGGCCAACCCTTCCTTTGAGGCGATACATTAGTAGTCGCCACCTCATCTCACCAACCTCCTTCTCCGAATCCGATCAACCAATACCGGAGCCCTCCGCCTCTCTACCGCGTCCCTAAGTTCCTCTATCACTCTCTCTCAAACTATACTTCTTTTCCTACTCTTGCAACACCTGCACAACCACTGATTCTCCCTCAACGCTGTCACCTTCTTCAGCTCCGGCGAAGCTCTAGCGACACCTATCCACCACGCCACTGCACAAATCTCGCCGCTACCACCCCCATTAGCTTCGCCACAACTTCACCGACTAAAGCCTAATCTAATTCCACCTATCGCTCACTCTTACCCTCTGCCGAACTCCATGCTCATCGTACCCATGTTTTGAGGTCATACAACCACCTCACCTCGCCAAACACCACCGCAAGGCCACCATCACGTCTGTCATCATTCGGTGATGCTATTGAGCTAGTTTAATAGAGTCTAAAGACCATTCTTTGGATTTCAGGTTCAGGACCTTCATCGCCATTGCCGAAGCTACTTTAAGCAAGCTTCAAGCTTGCTTCAGGGTGCCTTCACTCTAGGCCCTAACTCTAGATTGCGCATAGTCGTCACGTGCACATGCCCTGGTCTCTAATTGAGGGAGATACCCTCAACAGCTGACCCAATTGAGGATGAGTTCCCTGTTGCTGTGGACGCGCAAAGAAAGGTGGGACTTTAGTCCTACCTTGGAAGCGCAAGACCATCTGCTACTGCATAAATTGAAAAAGTGCCTAGGGCTTGTTGCCTCAGACACTTAGGGGGTGAGGTCCCCCACTCACCCACTCAACTGCGCCTCACCCATGACTCGTCCCCCACGGGCCTGGCGTAGACTAGACTCGCCTAACTCGACTTCACTCCTTGGCTACGATCTCGCTCGTAGCCCTAGACTTGGGTGCGCTCTAGGTCCGAAACCAATAACCCAGTCCTGTTGGAGGCTCTGGGAGAGCGAGACAAAAGGAGAGAAAGAGAGGATCGTTTGCGAGGGCAGGGAGTTTTGCTATATGATGAGAGCCTCATCATGAACCCTAACTAACACAATTTAATCTAAATAAGTATGAAGAAGCTCCTACAAAACCTGAAGAGAAGCTTAACTCAGAAAATTCTAAATTGAAGAGTAAAACAAATCATAAGGGGTAAAACTGTAATTTTACCAATGCAGTAAACAAACAGGGTAATTAAGGGTCTAAACTTAGGTCAAATAAGCTTAATGAGGAAGGAATTGGGATGATCTAATCTAAAAAAGGTTATAGCAACTTCTAGGAATTAAATGACATTCTGTAACCCTAAAAGAAACCCACTTGAATTCACGAGTTTTGAGGTAGGATAAAAATCAAATAAACCCTCTAAAATTCATGTAAAAATATTCCCTAGGGTTTAGAACCTTCAATTTGGCCTTTGCAACCTATTTTGACCTAAAATGAGAACCACGCCCAATTTATGACCTAATTTGGGTTTTTACGCAAATTGACCAATCAAACGTGGTCAAACCTAAAATAAAATTTCACCATTAAATTCCTTAGGTTCAAATTAGGTTGGTACAAAAATTTGGGCCTAAGAGAAGACCATCTTGACCAACTTTACAAGTTGGTCCTCTTGAATTACTTTTTGACCCTTATCTTTTGAAACCCTTACACATAGCCCCCTATCGTTCCCGTTGTTCTTTGCAGAATGATCCTCCTTGCCACTCTACGCAGGCACCATACCTCCAGCGACCTTGCGCGGAGGATGGCGCCGCGCAGGGTATGGCACCTATTCTCAGGAATGAACGAGGGGTTCCCTACGTCGTCCTCTGTAGTAGGGACCCTCCCCTGTGACTTGCGGTTGCCCATGCCTCTCATGCGAATGAACGAGAGGCATGGGTCTCCATCTCCAGCCATCTTCGTCTCCCCACGTCGCTCCCTCGGGCCACTCTCCTCGCCAGCGCCTTTATAAGGAGTGGCAAGGGCTGCCGTCCACTCTAAGCTATTTCTGGTCGAGAAAAGCCCCCCATTTCGTCTCCTCTCTCTCCGGTCAGACTGCCCTAGCTTCCGGCGAACTCTCCTCCTCCTCCTCATCCACTCTGCCTCGTCGTCCCATGCCAGGCCGCACCAGCTGGCGTCCTTAGATCTCTTCCTCGTCGCCGTCACTCCTCTAGGCACCTTCGTCCTCAGCTCTGGCAGGCACGCGCTGGGCAGCCTTCCTCTCCCTCTTCGTTGATTAAGAAGGTAGGAACTTTGTCCTTACACTCCTCTCACTTTTCCCTTCTTGAATTAGTATTTTAAACCCCTCGACTGCCACGACCATCTTCATTTGCTCCACCTTCGGCCACCATCTCTGGCGAGATCGCTCCACTTCCATAGACCTTTCCACCCCTCGCCGACAAAGCCCAGAAGCTCCCCCTCACTCCACTCTAGTATTTCCCCTACTCCATTCACCACCCTACACACTCTGAGCACCCCCCAAACACACCCACTTCCACGCATGCAGGTTTCCCTAGGTGCACAACCACAGGCACTCTCACTGCACGCCGCCCCATGCACCACCTTCGCCACACTCTGGTGAAGCTTCATGTGTTGTCCGATGTGGCCGTGAGGCCGTCTTCATGATTTCAGGGTTCACGCTCCTCGCCTCCATTGACAACCAGTAGGAGTTGCTTCGCAGGCAGCTCCAGGTCTCTTCGACGCCAGCCGTGGGCTCCAGGAAACACAGGGCACGTCCGCAAAGGCACCCAGGTTCTCAATTGGGAGTGCGAAGCCTTCGCTGCTACCCAATTGCCAGCTGCTTCTTGCCTGCGGGCGAGCGGAGCGAAGGTGGGACTTTAGTCCCACCTCGTAAGTGTATGGGTGAGTGCCCACACTTAAATTGAAAAAGTGGTATAGGCTCTTCGTATTCGAATACACACGGGGTGAGGTCCCTCACCTATCACCAGGTCTCGTCTGCGGCACACCCACGTGGATCTTCCCTGACCCAACACCCTCCTGTGCACACCTCGCGCACCACCCACGCCGGTGCGCCTGGACCCGGGCACGCAACCCGACCCGATTACTCGGCTCTGGGAGAGCTTACAAAAGAGAGATCCAGAGAGAGAGAGACGCGGGGAAGGGGTAGGGTAGGTTTTGCGCTAATGTTTACTTGCGTGTGCAGGAGAGAAGAGAGACGAAGAGAAGCAGCAGCTAGGACTTAGCTGCAGGGAAGAAGGAAGAAGCAAGAGAACGAAGAAGAAAGAGAAGAAGAAAGGAAGGAAAGAAGCTGAAGGAAAAGAGGAGGAGCTACACTGTAGCAACCAAGCAGTTAAGTCGTCTGAGCGTCGAATCAGACATCGGCGAAAAAGGAGAGTTAGCAGTAAGAGAAGAAGAAAGGAAAGAAGAAGGAGAGTCAACCGCAAGAGAAGAAGAAAGGAAAGAAGAAGGAGAGTCAACAGCAAGAGAAGAAGAAAAGAAAGAAGAAGAAGGGCCAAAGCAGAAGAAAGAAGAAAAAAGAGAAAGAGGAACTGCAGCTGTTGAGAAGAAGAAAGAAGAAGATAGGCTGAAGAAGAAGGAAGAAGCAGAGAAAAAGAAAAGAAGAATGAAGAAGAAAACAAGCTGAAGAGAAGAGCCAGCTGAAGAAAGAGAAGAAGAAAAAGCCAATTACCCCCTCCCTCTTTCTCTCTCTCTTAATTTTTTGTAAAACCTTATATATATTGTGAATTTATATGCTTCTGGAATTTTAGTCGCTCCCTGAGTTTGACCTCGGGAAACTTTTCATTCCGAGTAATAAATTGTATTAGACTTGTGACCATTTTTGTCATATACCACAACGACTATAATAACCACATCGACAAAGATGACGAGCCAGTTTTTGGCACCGTTGCCGGCGAGCAACGGCTATTCTAGAAGCTATTAATTCACAATTTTTGAGTTTCTATTGACTAATCTCTTCTCTTTTGTTATGCAGGCACAGGAAATCAAGAGGACAACAAGTAACCGCACAACAACCACACTAAGGATAGGTAATTTTCTATTCTCTCATTTAAACCCCTAAATTCTAAAGAGGAAGAAAAAGAAAGAAAAAAGAATTTAGGAATAACCTGTCTTCCATACTTAGTAAATCACCAAAGCTGCCTGTTTTCAATTTCAACACAATATATCTGTACATCCATTAAAGGTGGTTAGGGCTAAAACCTTCTTGCTTGAGCCCTAATTACCCAATCTATAGGCAACTAACTGGACCAATTAGAGCCAATATAAGATTAAAAACTAGGATTCTAGAGACACACTTTCTAAGCAAGAATTGAGAATTCCCCAAAGAAGTGTGCCCAAGCCATTGTTTGAAAACACCTATTAAGAGAAATCCTAAGAAATTTGGCTCTTAAAAACAGTTGAACCCTAAAAGACAAGACCTAATAAGCTCTCAAAGGAACTAGTAGGTGAAGTTGACCCCTTGGGTCAACCAACCTTGAACTTAGGTCACTCTTTACACTCAAAAGGTTAAAGTTCAAGTGAAAACCTAAGCACCTTGATCCTAACTAAAAGTGGTAGACTTAAGAGGTCAAGGTCCCCATTCTGGTCTACCTGGAATCTCAGTGACAGGAGAGGTCGGGTGGGGGAAACCCTATAACCCGTGGGGGCGCTCTACCGTGTAGGGGTCTTCGTGGGACTCACCCTCTCTGGCTGCCCAGGTAATTCTCAAGTGGACGACCTTCTGATCAAGGGTCCATCCGCCCCGAACCTCTATAGTCACCCAACATTTTGGGTGTCTTGATTGGGTCCAGCACCTGCTAAACTCATCCTCTCCATCAGCATATGTTTGGTAGGAGGTCTTTGAAACCTCCTTTAGAAATTCACTCTCCTCAAGGCTGAGCCTCGGTGCCCTTGTTTGTGCAACCAACACTTCACATAGACCTCTCCTCCGATTCCGAACCCAACTCACCTTCTTCTTCCACAATGGCTCAGCCAGTTGACGAAGAGAACAATTTGGAGCACTAGCTCCAACGACTCAATGACCTCTTCCAGAACTTCATGCACCCACCACAGCATCCCATGATGAGAGATCATTATAATCCCACTGCGGTGGCTATTGAGCCTTGAGTCAGAATCCCGACTGGAGGACCTAATTCCGAACTGAAGCTCAACATGATTCATGCCATACCTAACTTCCATGGGCTTAATTCTGAAGACCCCTTCCAGCACATTAAACATCTAAAGCATCTGGCTCAGACTTTTGGGTCAGATGCACAAAATCGGGATATTCTCCTCATGAAGATGTTCTCCTTCTCCCTTATGGACAAGGCCACCCATTGGTACCAAACACAGACCTGGCCGATCAACAATTGGGAGGAACTTCAGTCCGAGTTCTTGAAGAAG
Organism: Thalassia testudinum; assembly: GCA_037157565.1. Classification (NCBI taxonomy): domain Eukaryota; kingdom Viridiplantae; phylum Streptophyta; class Magnoliopsida; order Alismatales; family Hydrocharitaceae; genus Thalassia; species Thalassia testudinum. The sequence goes on from JAZHRO010000014.1 coordinate 46,886,223, forward strand.
TTCTTCCCCGTTGGTCGGATCAATGCCTTGTGCCATCAGATTACCCACTTCACGCAACAGACAGGAGAACCTCTCCATGAGGCATGGGATCACTTTTAGGATCTCATGAGGAAGTGCCCCCATCACGGAGTTCATAAATGGGAACAAGTCCAGTCTTTTTACCAGGGACTCCATGAGGATATTAGGCTATTTGTCAATGCAACTTGCGGAGGGAATATCATGGGTCAGCATGAGGACACCATGTGGGAGATTCTCGAGAATATATGTGAGAACTCCATCAATAATGACTCCATGGGATTATTCGACAAGATGAATACCCGCACATCAACGAACCTTAGGGGAGCACATGAGACGTAGGGCCTGTCTGCATCAGTTGACATGGAATTGATCGCCAGTCGATTGGACAAAGTCTCTATTATTGAGAAGGTGGATGAGCTGACTCAGCACTTGTAGCGAGCCACCTCTACGCATAATTCCTTTGCACAGCCTCCTTCCGCACGGGAGACTATGTAAAACAATTTTCACCGACCTTCTCCTGGGGTGGACCCGTATCCACCCCCATCTGACTCTCGGATCGGAGGAACCTCCGACCCTTTCTATACTAGCTGGGGGAATTCCACTCCCCCATTCTCTGACTTTTTTGAGGCTCCTCAGACATGCGAGGACCTCAACGCCATCCAGAATGACCCATTTTCCAATACCTACAATTCTGGATGGCGAAACCATCCCAACATATAGTGGGTGGGAAATTCCCAAACTCAAAGACCACCCTTTCAGCCCCATCCACAAGCACATCATCCTTACCAGCAGCCTCAGCCTCGGCCCAACCCTACTTATCCATCTAGGCCAAACCAAGACCAAATGTCCCTCATCCTTCAGACTCTAGCTGACATTCAACGAACGAATGCAGCTATTCAAAAGAAACACAAGGATGAAATCACAGAGGTTCGAAACCAACTGGCCCAGTTGGCGAATTCTTGCCAACCAGGCACACTTCCTTCTCAACCTCTTCCTAACCCTAATAACGTGCCGACCCAGCGGCGCGTTATGAACCCAAACCTAGGCCAAGCACACATGTTTATCAAGCCCCCTCTATTCCTTCACTTGACGGGATGGAGGCCTCAACTTTTTATGCGAATTATCAGTAGCAACCCATCATATCAACCCCTAACCAGAACCAGGCAGGACTGAATTCTGTGACCACTCGTAGTGGTAAGGAGACCCAAGATCCACCTTATCCAGACCACTCCAAGCCTGGTAGTGAACTACACCCTAGGAAAGTAATCCAGGACATTCTTATCCCTGTCCCAGATCAAAGACCTGGACCTATCCTAGAAGAACCAACCAAGGTTCCATTTCCCGAGGCCTTGACCAAGGGAAAGAAGACAACCAAATCCGTGGCTCCTGAGGAGGACCTAGCCAAGCTCTTTGAACAGGTCCAAATAAACATCCCCTTGATGGATGTGATTCGCCACGTACCGGCTTACGCATGATTCTTGAAGAATGTGTGTACACCTCAGCGTAAGCCACGAACCAAGAGTGGGAGTCCAATTGTACTGTCAGAACAAGCCAGCTCTGTAATCCAGAGCAGACTCCCACCTAAGGCAAAAGACCCAAGCACTCCCCTAATTTCATGCAAGATAGGTGAAACCCAGTTCGACAGAGCATTGTTAGACTTGGGTGCTTCAATAAATTTGATACCCACATCCTTACTCAACCACCTAGAAGAATCTGAGCTAAAACTGACTGAGGTGACACTACAGTTAGCAGATCGATCTATAAAGTCACCAAAAGGGATTCATGAGGATGTTATTGTAAGGGTGCGGGATTTCTATTTCCCTATAGACTTCATAGTCTTAGACATGGATGCACCTGAAAACCCTAGGGATACACCGATCATTCTAGGGAGACCTTTCCTGGCCACTGCTAGGGCCAACATTAGTTGTGAGGAGGGCCAAATAGAACTGAAATTTAGGAATCAAACCCCCAAAATTGATATCTTTAAGGCCCAACAAGGAATCAACTGCGGTGTCATTGAACAAATCTATGATATTGGAGGTTTGGTTGATGAAACACAATTTGAGAATGACCTGATTATGCCTCATCAACCACAAAAAGATCTTGAACTGCAATTAGAGGAGTCAGACCCTGATTCAGACAAACCCATAACTCCTATCATTGAACCTCACACTCACCTTGAACCACCCGCTGCTGCTGATAACCCCATTCCAGAACTCAAACCCCTTCCCGATCATTTGAAATACATCTTTTTGGGTTCTAATTAGACTTTTCCTGTGATTATAAATTCCAAGCTCACTCCTGATCAGGAATCCCATCTGATTGCTGTTCTCTAACAACATCGCAGAGCCATTGATTTGACTCTCGATGACTTGACTGGAATAAGTCCCTCTTATTGCACACGCAGTATCTATTCTGAAGAGGGTGCACGACCTTCTCATGAGATGCAAAGACGTTTGAATCCCAATATGCAGGAAGTCGTGAAAAAGGAGATCATTAAGTGGTTAGATGCAGGGATCATCTACCCGATCTCTGACAGTCGTTGGGTGAGCCCAATCCAGGTTGTGCCTAAAAAGGCAGGGCTCACCACCATTACGACTGAAACCGAAGAGATCATACCTACCCGAATAGCCAAATTTTGGAGAGTCTGCATAGATTATCGAAGACTCAATTCCTCCATGAAGAAGGATCATTTCCCACTATCTTTCATTGATCAGATTCTCGAGAAATTAGCAGGAAATCGATTCTTCTGCTTTCTTGATGGGTACTCCGGTTATAACCAAGTGGCTATTCATCCTGAGGACCAGGAGAAGACCACGTTCACCTACCCCTTTGGGACATACGCGTTCCGAAGGATGCCTTTCGATCTCTGCAATGCACCCGCGACTTTTCAGCGGTGCATGCTTGCCATATTCACTGATATGGTAGGTGATTATCTCGAAGTCTTCATGGATGACTTCTCAGTTTTCAAGGCATCATTTGACGATTGCCTCCAACACTTGGTTCATATACTCAGGCGTTGCATCAATGTAAATTTGGTTCTTTCCTGGGAAAAGAGCCACTTTATGGTGCCTGAGGGGATCGTCTTAGGTCATCTAATTTCTGAGAAAGGAATCCAAGTGGATCGAGCCAAGGTTGATTTGATTTCTCGACTTCCTATGCCTAGCTCGATCAGGGACATTCGTTCTTTTCTAGGGCACGTCGGTTTTTACCGTCGCTTCATCCTTGATTTCTCAAAAATCGCATGCCCCCTGACTACTCTTCTCTCCAAGAATGTACCCTTTGAGATCTCCAAGGAATGCACTAAAGCCTTTGAGAACCTTCATGACCGAGTCACCCAGGCCTTAATCCTACAGTCCCCTGATTGGTCTCAACCGTTTGAGATCATGTGCGAAGCATCTGATTTTGCTGTAGGAGCAGTTCTGGGGCAGAAAGTTGACGGGAAACCCGTGGTTATCTACTACGCTAGCAAGACACTTAATGAGGCTCAGCGTAACTATACAGTTATGGAGAAAGAGTTGCTAGCCGTAGTATTTGCCCTCGAAAAATTTCGATCCTATCTCCTGGGTTCCCATGTCATCATCTACTCAGATCACACAGCTGTGAGGCATCTCCTTGCCAAGAAGGACGTGAAGCACTGATTAATCTGATGGATCTTGCTGTTGCAAGAATTTGACCTCGAGATTCGCGACAAGGCGGGAAGACAAAACGTGGTAGCTGACCATTTGTCTCACCTTCCTTCTGAGGTCATCAACCCTTCTGGAACCATCACGGAGAATTTTCCTGATGAGCACTTACTGACTATTGGTACTAGGCTTCCATGGTTTGCTAATATAGTGAATTACTTGGCATCTCATCAGATCTCGTCTGATTGGCCGAAGGCCAAGAAAGACAAATTGCTCTTTGATGCCAAGTACTACATCTGGGAAGACCCGTACCTCTTCCGCATAGGTGCTGACCAAATCATCCGGTGATGTGTCCCAGAGGGTGAAATCAATGATATTCTCTCCTTCTGCCATTACCAAGCATGCGGTGGCCACTTCTCTAGGCACAAAATCGCATCAAAAATCCTCCAGTGTGGCTTTTATTGGCCCACTTTATTCAAGGATGCATACAATCACTGCAAAGCATGTAGTCATTGCCAAACTTTGGGCAACATAAGCCATCGCGACATGATGCCTTTGCAGCCGATTCTCGTAGGTGAAATCTTTGACATTTGGTGGATTGATTTTATGGGCCCTTTTCCTATTTCGGACGGCTTTGAGTACATTCTGCTGGCTATGGACTACGTGTCCAAATGGATCGAAGCCATACCGACCCGAACCTGTGATCATAAAATCATTATCAAATTCCTTCATCACAATATCTTCTCACGGTTCAGGATTCCTCGTGCAATCATCTCTGACGGAGGGACCCATTTCACCAATGCTCAGTTCAGGTCACTGATGACCAAATACGGGGTGTCTCACCAAATCTCTACTCCTTACCACCCCAAGACTAATGTTCTAGCTGAGCTATCAAATCAGGAGATCAAGAAAATCCTGCAGGTCACTGTTCGGCCTGATAGGAAGGACTGGTCGTCCCGACTTCTGGAAGCTATGTGGGCTTATAGGACCGCCCACAAAACCCAATTAGGCATGTGTCCTTTTAGACTGGTGTACGGGAAGGCGTGTCACCTTCCGTCGAGCTAGAGCACAAAGCCTATTGGGCAGTACGGAGCTGTAATTTAGATCTTTCTAAGGCCGGAACCCATAGAAAGCTTCAGATAAGTGAGATCGATGAATTATGCCTTGATGTGTACAAGAACTCGCGAATGAGCGGGTTAAAGCCTTCCATGACAAGCACATATCTAGAAAGATCTTTCATCCTGGTCAGAAGGTCCTACTCTTCGATGCTCGACTCAAACTCTTCCTTGGGAAACTGCGATCCAAGTGGGTCGAACCATATCTTGTCCGACAGGTTTTTCGAAATGGAGCGTAGAAATCAGTCTGCTCAGCCACGATTCTAAGCCTTTCATCGTAAATGGTCAGAGACTCAAACCGTTCATCGATGTAACCTCTACAAATTTGGTTGAGTCATCATTTATCCTCCATTTTCCCCGAGCATACTGCGCCCAGCAGATGACGTAAAACTCAGCGCTCACCGGGAGGCAGCCCGTCATTCTTTTTGGAAAAACTTGAAACCTTTAATGACACCTCTTCACACTTAAGGTTCACCCTTTAGGACAACCAACTCCACCTCAGGTGCTTGCATCTGAGATTAGAAATCGTTCGCAACAAGTCACCCCGACCCATTCACTCACCAAAATACCTATCCTAATGCATGAACTAAGTTAAATAAAAATCATCCTAATTTACAATGAGGACATTGGAAATCTTAGGCATGGGGGGTATGAAAGTGCAAAACTCACAAGAAAAGGTTTTAAACAAAAAAATTCACATATGCCAAAAACACCATAAAAAAAAAATAAAATGAGAGGCGGAAAGAAATTTTTGTGGACTTTACAAAGGAGGAGGAGAAAAAGAACAAAATGATAAAAAGGAGCACAAAATGAAAGAAAAGAGATAGTCATTAGTAAGAAATTAAGGAATTAACCTAAGTTCTAGACCACATTCAGGAAAGGAAATGGAAAGTGCACAGTGAGATTAGTAAGAACGCAAGCCTTAGGCATTCTTGGATAGACTCTTAGTACCCATTAAGATCTAGATATTCCTCAAGAGGTTGAGGAAAATGAAAAGCTTAAGTATTAGGTCCAAGGCTTAGGGAGTATTTGGCCTCGTTAACTAACTTTTGGTTTACGGGACTTAGTAACCTAAGCACCCAAATTTCACACACAACCTGGTTCAGTAAGCATAAAGTATTAAAATCACGTAGAAGCGTTTTAAAAATTCTAAAAATGTCACCTAGAGTAGGAGCGGCCGATCAACACAAGTTGATTTAGACGAGTTCCCAACGTGGAGAGGTGGGAAATTCCCCTCGAAGATGCGTAACAAAATATCATCTCCTCGATGCTTGTCTCTTAGGATATTTACATATCCTATTGAGGGCATGTAAGCACTCTGCTGGTTCAGATTCCATGGATGGTATTATCACTAAGCGTCAATTGCCAGGGTCTGAATTCGGCCATGGAACACCATGGATGGGATTATCTCGAAATCTCGAAAGCTAGGGTTCTGGGGTTTACCATGGGCGGTGCTATCTTAAAGCATCGACTGCCAAGAACCCTTGAGGATTGATGATGGGGACAAGGAATCTGATACAGATCGTGTTGAGAAGCCAAACCTAAGCTAGAATAAAAAAAGAAAAAGAGAGAAAACTCTCCAAACATATAAATCTTCTACCTCTCTCTCTTACAAAATGCACTGCGAACTGAACCAGGGCTAAAATTATCCCAAGCATGAGTGTTTTAACCATAAAGTCCAATAAACCTTAGGTTAGTTCCTGTAGGCCTTAAAAACCTTTGCTAAGGACTGAGGCTAAAGCTAGACAGATCTGGATCTTGGTTGGTACTAGAGTACCTCTTAGGCCTATGGTTGACATTCTGACCTAATCAAGGTTACAAGAGAAAAAACACTTATCTAAACTCAATAAGAAATTCATGGTCTAGAACAAAGGTTAAAACCTTAAAATTTTGCTAAGGGACTAGCAAAAACTAGGCATGGGGGTATGATGAGAGCCTCATCATGAATCCTAACTAGCACAATTTAATCTAAATAAGTATGAAGAAGCTCCTACAAAACCTAAGGAGAAGCTTAACTCAGAGAATTCTGAATTGAAGAGTAAAATAAATCATAAGAGGTAAAACTGTAATTTTACCAATGCAATACATAAGCAGGGTAATTAAGGGTCTAAACACAACTCAAATAAGCTTAATGAGGATGGAAGTGGGATGATCTGATCTGAAAAGTGTTATAATAACTTCTAGGAATTAAATAACATTCTGTAACCCTAAAACAAGCTCACTTTAATTCATGAGGTTCAAGGTAGGATAAAAATCAAATAAACCCTCTAAAATTCATGGAAAAATATTCCCTAGGGTTTAGAACCTTCAATTTGGCCTTTGCAACCTATTTTGACCTAAAATGAGAACCAAGTCCAATTTATGACCTAATTTGGGTTTTTACGTAAATTGATCGGTCAAACATGGTCAAACCTAAAATAAAATTTCACCATTAAATTCCTTAGGTTCAAATTAGGTTGGTATAAAAATTTGGGCCTAAGAGAAGATCATCTTGACCAACTTTACAAATTGATCCTCTTGAATTACTTTTTGACCCTTATCTTTTGAAACCCCTACACATAGCCCCCTATCTTTCCCGTTGTTCTTTGCAGAACGGTCCTCCCTACCACTCTGCGCAGGCACCATACCTCCGACGACCTTGGGCGGAGGATGGCATCGCGTAGGGTATGGCGCCTGTTCTTAGGAATGAACGGGGGGTTCCTTGCGTCGTCCTCTGTCGCAGGGACCCTCCCCTGTGACTTGCGGTTGGGCATGGGTCTCCATCTCCAGCCATCTCTGGTGAGCTCCCCACGTCGCTCCCTCGGGCCACTCTCCTCGCCAGCGCCGTTATAAGGAATGGCAGGGGCTGTCGTCCACTCCAAGATATCTCTGGCTGAGAAAACCCCCCTCTTTCGTCTCCTCTCTCTCCAGTCAGACTGCCCTAGCTTCCGGTGAACTCTCCTCCTCCTCCTCATCACTCTGTTGCCATACCTGCAGTAGAGCCCACTCTGCCTCATCGTCCCACGCCTGGCCGCACTAGCTGGCGTCCTCAGATCTCTTCCTCATCACCGTCACTCCTCCTCTGGGCACCTTCGTCCTCAGCTCTGGCAGGCACGCGACGGGCAGCGTTCCTCTCCCTCTTCGTAGGTTAAGAAGGTAGGAACTTTCTCCTTACTCTCCTCTCACTTTTCCCTTCTTGAATTAGTATTTTAAACCCCTCGACTGCTAGGACCATCTTCATCTGCTCCAACTTCGACCACCATCTCCGGCGAGATCGCTCCACTTCCACAGACCTTTCCACCCCTTGCCGACAAGCCCAGAAGCTCCAACTCACTCCACTCTAGCATTTTCCCTACTCCATTCACCACCCTACACACTCTGAGCACCCCCCGAACACACCCACTTCCACGCATGTAGGTTGCCCTAGGTGCACGACCACATGCACTCTCACTGCACGCCGCCCCTCGCACCACCTTCGCCACACTCTGGCAAAGTTCCACGTGTTGTCTGACGTGGCCGTGAGGCCATCTTTGTGAATTCAGGGTTCACCCTCCTCGCCGCCATTGATGAGTAGCAGGAGTTGCTTTGTAGGCAGCTCCAGGTCTCTTCGATGCCAGGTGCGGGCTCCAGGCAACACGGGGCACGTCTGCAAAGGTGCCCAGGTTCTCAATTGGGAGCGCGAAGCCTTCGCTGCTGCCCAATTGCCAGCTGCTTCTCGCCTACGGGCGAGCAGAGTGGAGGTGGGACTTTAGTCCCACCTCGTAAGTGTATGGGAGAGTGCCCACACTTAAATTGAAAAAGTGGTATAGGCTCTTCGCCTCCGAATACACATGAGGTGAGGTCCCTCACTTATCACTGGGTCTCATCCGCGGCACACCCACGCGGATCTGACCCGACCCGACACCCTCCTGTGCACTCCTCGCACACCACCCGCGTCAGTGCGCCTGGACCCAGGAACGCGACCCGACCTGATTACTCGGCTCTGGGAGAGCTTACCAAAGAGAGATCTAGAGAGAGAGACGTGGGAAAGGGGTAGGGTAGGTTTTGCGTTGATATTTGCGTGTGTGCACAGGAGAGAAGAGAGACGAAGAGAAGTAGTAGCTAAGACTTATCCGCAGGGAAGAAGGAAGAAGAAGGAAGAAGCAAGAGAACGAAGAAGAAAGAGAAGAAGAAAGGAAGGAAAGAAGCTGAAGGAAAAGAGGAGGAGCTGCACTGTAGCAACCAAGCAGTTAAGTCGTCTAAGCGTCGAATCAGATGTCGGCGAAAAAGGAGAGTCAGCAGCAAGAGAGGAAAAGAAAGAAGAAGGAGAGTCAGCAGCAAGAGAAGAAGAAAAGAAAGAAGAAGAAGGGCCAGAGCAGAAGAAAGAAGAAAAAAGAGAAAGAGGAACCGCAGTTGCTGAGAAGTAGAAAGAAGAAGCAGAGAAAAAGAAAAGAAGAATGAAGAAGAAAACAAGCTGAAGAAAGAGAAGAAGAAAAAGCCAATTACCCTCTCTCTCTTTCTCTCTCTCTTAATTTTTGGTAAAAACTTATATATATTGTGAATTTATATGCTTCTAGAATTTTAGTTGCTCCCTGAGTTCGACCTCGGGAAACTTTTCATTCCGAGTAATAAATTGTATTAGACTGGTGACCGTTTTTGTCATATACCACAACGACTATAATAACCACATCGACAAAGACGACAAGTCACTATGGAGAATAACGGCTGACACTTAGCCGTTTGAAGAAGAATCCCCCTCTGTGTGTGAAGAAGAGAAGAGAAAGAAAAGAAAAGAGAAGTCAAGGCAGAAGAAGGAGAGGTACGTAGAGCTAAGGAGAGGAGATGGAAGCCAAAGAAGAAGAAGGGGAGCTGCACAGAGAAGAATGGCAGAAAGGCAAAAGAAGAAGGAAGGCCAGGGCAAGAAGAAGAGGAGAAGATCTAAGCCAAAAAGAAGAAAGAAAGAAAGAAGAGGACCCACGCAAACAGAGAAGCAGAGAAAGAAGAGAAAAGGAAGAGCTTAAGAAGAAGATTTCTTTAAGATTCTTAACTGATATTGTGCATCTCTTAACTATCATTGTGTGGAGTTATTGGTGATTTAAATCACCATTTTACACTATTCTTTTTATAGTATTGACATTAGCTTTCATTGATATATCATTATTGCTTGAAGTTTCATTATAAATACTATGTTTAAATTGCAATTTTGAGATTGAATTCTATATTGCTCCATATGTTCGACCTCAGACTTCAAATTCGAGTAATAAATATTATTTATTTTCAAAGAGATTTCGGCCATACTATAATACAGTTTTTAAAACCTCAATTTCACTTGCGAACAGGGGTGTTGTGCATGCCTGGGAAGGAAGTTGATCGAAGATGGTTCTGCAGGCGGTGGTGGCTTTGATCCTGTTGGGTGGAGCAAGAGGAGGAAGACTGAGGATGTTGGGGTTCCTCCTACTACGGGTGGCAGAGGAAGGCACACAGTATAGGTGTTGGTGCACGGAGGAGAGGGAGGTTGTGTCGAAGGGTGGACGGCAGTGGCTGGGTTGCATGTGGTTGATGGTGTGGGGGTGCGCACGCTATCACCATGCGCATGAAAGTGAAGGTGAATGAAAGCGGGGAGGTGATGGAGTTCGCATTGATCCATGGTGAACGCTCGAAGGTCACGGTGCAAGCCTTCTCCGTAGTGGTGGTGGGGAAGATGATGGATAAAGATCCCCTCCCCCCTCCGACCATCCTCCTCTTTTTAAATGCCAAGAACGTCTTTTTGTTTCCTCTCCGAGATCATCTCTAACAATATTGGCGATGAGGCAGTGTCGCAAGTCGTTGCGTGTGATTTTGCTAATTTGGGTGACTGATCCGTTGAGGCCAGCGAGAAAGAAGCCAGTGAGAGCCAGCACACTACTGGCAATGGAGATGATGGTTGAATTTTGGATATTTGCATACATGACCCTGCAAAAACATATATGTATGAAGTTTTTAACAACATATTTTCTAATTAAGATAAACTATTACTTGATTCTTTTTGCAATCTAATAATGCATGATTTAAATATACTTAAGCCAATTAAGTGTGCAATAAATTGGACTCATCAAGCGCCCCACACGAACTCGCCTCTAATAGAGGGGAGTTTTACATAGGTTTCTCCTTCTTTTGATCCCCAATGAGGTATTTAAGGATTATTTATCCTTAAATACCTTATTCAAGAAAATTCATCCAAAGGTGTTACCTCTCTCTTTCTCATTGTTTTATTTCAAAACTTTTGTTTGAGTTGTTGTTGGGTTAGACCTGAATGGATGGTAACGTGATTTGATGACAACCATTCATCCTTGGGGTTTTGAATGCTTTTATTTAATGCAAATAAGAATTTAAAAGGTGTTATTTTGCTCTTGTTCTTGCAGAGTTGTTGTCATGATTGGTTGGATTCAATCTTAAAGTGTGTATGGTGATGTTGATAATGGCTGGGATGTAGAATTTGATCATGTGATAAATCTTGCATTAATGGTTGGATTATGCATATTTATTGTTCGAATGAATGCAAAGGGTGTGGTGCATTATCTTTGCGATTAGAGTCTTCATTTCTCTTGTCTTTCTTTTGTTAGTAATTTTGATTTCTTTGTGATCAGTATGTCTATTGCTTTGATATAAAAAAAAAAAAAATTGTTGAAAGTTTGTTTATGGTTTGATGCCTTATATTGTATGATTAGATCAGATGCCATCAAGACTTTTCTGTATGTGGTTTTTTTTTTCTTCTCTTTCCTTATTCTTGTGCTCTGATTGTTTTGGAGCAGGTGACTTTGAGTAACGTAATTTTGAAATAGGGTGCCTTCTATTCTGGCTAACTGAAACTTTATACAACGACAAGCTGTTAAGATCTGTAAATATATATCGGATATGTACATACGTATTTATATATGTATGCTTACAGGGTTGGGATACATGGTTATATGAGTATACGTATGTTGAATATATGTCGGTGGTTATTATAGCAAGGTATGCCTTTTCACATATTCCATAAATATGAACATAGATGCTTCTTGTACTTGTGAGCATACAGTATATATATATATCATGGAAATAAGAACCGTTGGTCCTGCGTTAATTATAAAAGTATATATGGGCATATAAGTTTGTCGAGCAGGCTACGTTTCCAGATGGTATATATGTATAAATATATGTCTAGACGTGGGAGAAATAATAATAACATAGCTAAATATGTATGGGCACACGAGTACACGTAGGTGAGTGGGTGCATGGGAGCATACGTGAGTGCCACATGCGTGCGTATTTAACTTCTGAGGGTGGGTATCCACGTCACGTATATTGATGTTGTGTGCCTCGTACCTTATGGGCAACGGAGTCCTTGATGCTCCAAGACCATCAGAGGGCGTTCTTGACTTGACACCTCGAGACCCACAAGGTATACGGATACCCTTCCTTATTAGGTCTCTCGTTTAGCAACACTCGTGTAACACTTCCCACCCGTGTTTCCAGGAACATAGATCAGGGGTTAAATCTGGGTCGAGCAATCCTCGAACATGCGCAGTTCTAGGTAAAGTGTCATTGCTAGGTAAATCTGGATCCTTATTTTTGGTAAATTTACTCTACTTGATTCATTCTGTCTCTTGCTAGTTTGAAAGTCAACCCCTATACCTCATTAACTGAATTAAACCTCGTGAAACTTAATAAATGAATTGAGTCATCTACCTAGTTAAAATAGTTATAAATCCATTATGGAAAACAGTGAAAGAAATTACTTATTTTAGCCTTGGGCTGAGAAATTAAACCTAATTTGCTCTTGTTAAATGGATAATGGAAAATGAAATTATCTAATTTGGATATATAGATAAGTTGCATCAAAAGAAACTGCTTTATAGTTGATAAATTTATAAATTATGCTCTAGAAACCCAATGGATATTTTGTAATTGAAATCTTGGTATGGGAAATGCCTAAAAAATAGAATATCAATTGCGAACCGTTGCAACACCACTTTCTTGTATTTAAAAGAGATGCATGTAAAGATATAAAGTAGAGGTACCAGAATTGTCTAAAAGTAAAATACACTAAGTTGAGGAGTTGTATGCCTCCTAACACCTCGATCAAGACTTGTAATGCCTTGTGTATTGCTGAGGCTAGTATGTGGTTGGAAACATTTGAGGTGACGATGGATTAGCGAGTGGGTATGATCCAACTCTATGGATGCGGAGATAGTTCTCGAGTATGGACTAATAAAAGGTAGTTTATCATCATTAATCTTGTGCCCAAAAACTGATCTAGCTCTTAGGATTTTAACTCCATAGATGGGTTTCTGGGTTGCATTTAGGCATCACTTACGTTAGTTATGCATTGCATGATTTTTGGTATTTTTGACACGTTTATTTGAGTGTTAGGGATGAACAAATATTCAAATCCCAAAAACCCTAGCATTTAAGAAGGTGTACAGCAAGTGAAGAGGAAACTCATTCCAGTTGGACCATAGCAGAATCCAGCTCATCAGAGTTAGATACTAGCTCGCCTGGGTTAGGTTTAGCTCTCTCAAGCTCCATTCAGCTCATCTTAGCTGGATGGTAGCTCAACTCAGCTCAGATCCAGCTCAACTTAGTTGAGTCTAGCTTTTCCTAGCTCCAATCAGTTCACTGTGAGCTCTACCTAGCTCAACTTAGTTGACTGGAGTTCACCTCAGCTCAGGTCAAGTTCTCCCCAGCTCCACTTAGCTCCTGACAGCTGAACTCCCTCTAGCTTAGCTACTACTTGTCAACTTAGTAACTAGTGTAGATCTTCTATCATAGATTAGAAAATCAATTGAAATGATTCGTGGATGCTTCATGTGGAGGAAATTTTGTTAATAAAGATGATGAAAGTGCCTAACTTCTTTTCGAAGAAGTGAGTGAAAACTCATTTAATTTAGCTTTGATGGATACTTTGGTAGGACAACCAACCCAAGACTTGGAGTAAATGAAATTGACTCCAAATCCACATCTGTTCTAGTCACACAGGATGATCTACACATGATAGCTCAACGACTGGATCAGATGCAAATTAACCAAAAGAAAATGGAAGAAAAGCTTACCCAAAAACAAGCTCCATACCCTAACTCCCCTCACCTTCTGAAAAGAGAAAATCTGCACAATATCAATGCTACTTCAGCTGGGCAGCAATATTCATCTGAATTATCACAAGATTTGACTGGGACTTTTGATTTCATGAATCAAAATCTTTTTAACCCCGCCACTGAAAACATTTCGGCTCTCCAAGAGCAATTTAGAAATTCCTTCAATTCTTACAATCAAAATTGGAGGAACAACTTGAATCTTTCCTAGAAAGCCCTGAATCTTGTTTCATTTCCTAAGCAAAATCAAATTGGGATTTATGGGTAGAACATGTATCAACCTCGGCCATCTCAAGAAGATATCAACACCCAAGTCATGAAAACTCTGCAAGGAATGCAGACTCAAATGACTGAAGTAACCCGCATAAAAACCAATTTACAAAATCAATTAAAGGTTACTCTCGATCACAGACTTGCTGGCAACCAACCATCTTAACCCATGCCCAACCTAAATAATCAATAGAACTAATATCAAGGTGGATATCCCAATCAACCTATTTACCCAGCACCCCAGCACCCACCGGGTTTCAATCAAAACCAAGCTTCTCGTCCTCCTCCTAGAAATAACCACACTACAAATGCAATTACTCTAAGGAACGGGGAAACTACTCATGATCCCTCACCTGCTCAAGAAACCCATTTCAAAGAAAAGTAGATCAACTCTTCTCCCTCTTCCTCTAACCCCATTCAGGAACCTGCAACTTGAAAATAGGAAAATCCCATACCTTTCCCACAAGCCATTCACTCTTCACACAATAAGAAAACGAAATCTACGCCCACTGATAAGGAATTGATGGATCTTTTTGGGCAAGTTGAAATAAATATCCCTCTCCTTGATGCCATAAAATATATTCCTACCTATGCCAAATTCTTAAAAAATTTATGTACCCCCCAAAGGCAGCCAAGAAACTTATGAAAGGTGATTCTCCTAGAGACAGTGAGCTCAGTTGTACAGAGAAAACTACCTTTAAAAGGGAAAGATCCAGGCACCCCCCTGATTCAAGTGGTCATTAACGACACTTCCTTTGATCGTGCCTTATTAGATCTTGGTGCCTTAATTAATCTCATCCCCACTATTGTATTTGAAGAATTCAAGATTGGTGAATTAAAGACTGTTGAGGTAACACGTAAATTAGTTGACCGATCTACAATTAAACCGAAGGGGATCATTGAGGATGTTATTGTCTAGGTTTAAAATTGTCTATTTGCTGTAGACTTTTTTGTCTTAGACATAGAGGAACTGGAAGCACTGAAAAATGCCCCCATAATTCTTGGAAGACCATTTTTAGCCATCAACAAAGCAAACATTGATTGTGATATCTGGAAAGATGAAAATCATGTACGGTGGTGAATCTATTGCCGTAGATATTTTTCAAGCTTCTAGGAGATTCCAAGGACCAGGTTTCTTTGATGACTCAGATTCTGAAATTGAAATTTAGTGGAGGAAACAATGCAAATTTCACACATGGGTTCTTGCTTTACAGTTAATATGGTTCCTAAACAATCTTCTTATTTAACCCACCCTCCCACCCTAACCACAGCGTCAACACCTAACTCCTCACTCACTTCACCCATGGACAACAAAGCGAAAATCATTTCAAAGCCAGGCCCCCAACTAGAGTTAAAATCTTTGCTCTACTCCCTTAATTATGTTTTCCTTGGACCTAACCAAATCATGCCCCTAATTATCAATTTTGGACTTACTAGGGCTCAAGAGAAAAAACTTCTCCAGGTTCTTAGTAAAAATAGAAATGCTATTGGTTGGACCCTTTCTGACCTTAAGGGTCTCAATCCATCCGACTGCACTCATAGAATACATCTTGAGGACGACTCTCGCCCCTCTCGCCAACCACAAAGGCGCATGAACCCTAATATGCATGAGGTGGTAAAAAAGGAGATAATAAAGTGGCTTGATGCTGATATCATCTACCCCATTTCTGACAACTCCTGGGTTAGTCCCACGCAAGTAGTGCCTAAAAAAGCTGGACTAACAATTGTCACAAAAGAACATGGGAAAAATAAAGCCACTCGGACCGCATCTTCTTGGCATGTGTGCATTAATTATCGTAAATTAAACACCGCCGCCAAGAAGGACCATTTCCCGCTCCCATTTATTGATCAAATCTTGGAACGATTAGCCGAATGTGATTATTACTGCTTTCTCGATGGTTATCCAGCTATAACCAAGTTGCGGTCCATTCTAAGGAACAAGAGAAAACTACTATCACCTACCCCTTCGGAACCTTCACTTTCCAAAGGATGCCATTTGGTCTGTGCGATGCACTTGTGACTTTTCAAAGGTGTATGCTTGCAATTTTTTTAAAACTGGTAGGTGAATGTCCTGAAGTTTTTATGGACGAGTTCTCTATTTTTGGAGACTCCTTTAATTTATGTCTTAACAATCTTGAAAGGATGCTTCAAAAATGCATAGAAGTTAACCTAGTCCTCAATTGGGAAAAAGGCCATTTCATGGTCCAAGAAGGCATCGTCCTAGTTCAAGTAATTTCAAAAAAGGGAATTGCAGTAGATTGTGCAAAAATTGATGCTATCTATAAACTCCAACCGCCTACTACTGTGAAATAGATCCGATCTTTCTTGGGGCATGTGGGCTTCTACAATCATTTCATAAACAATTTTTCCGAAATCTCTAAGCCCTTAAGTCAATTACTCACCAATGACCAACCTTTCGAATTTACAGAATAATGCTTGGAGAGTTTCAATAGATTAAAGAAGGATGTCATAGAGGCACTAATTTTTAAGGACCTAACTAGAATTGTCCCTTTGAATTAATGACCGATGCCTCTGATTTTGTTGTGGGGGCCATTCTAGGGCAACGTATTGACAAGAATCCTATTGTGATCTACTATGCCAGTAAAACTAGTCAAGCACTGAATCAGGGTTTCAAAATCACTTTGTTGTAATATAGCGCATCTCGAAAGAAATCCAATGTCGAACGCAAGGAGCAAGTGTTGCAATTAATCTCAAGATCACAATTTTAAGCACAATAGAGAAATATAATGGAAATATCAAGTGCATATAACATAAATATAGAAGCAAGAGTCAATATAGCCAAAAAGATTAAGGTAAAATGGTGATTTAAATCACCAATTACCCTAATTACAATAATATCAAACATCTCAATAGTATCAATTGATCAAATGCCACGTAGGATAAGTACACAGTGTACTCAGAACAAGCAATAGAGGCAATGGCCTCTCTTTCTCAAGCCTCAGGGAGAGTCACAACAGAGCTTAGGACCAACACTAACAGAGGGAAGGCCTTCAGAATTCGCTAAGTGTCGAGAGGTAGGCAATAGAGCAAAACCCCCCTCCCCCTCTTGCTCTTTCCCTTTCTTTCCTTCTCTTTCTCTTAAACTCAGGGCTAATCGGATCTATGCTCGGGCAATCAGCCAGGTATCCGGGTCAAGAACAGGCCAAGGTCACCGACGTGAAATAGTGCCCGAGAAGTGTGAGGCCCGTGATGAGGGACCCGACCCCTCATGTACTGGGTGAGGGGTCGTGGGAAGAAAATCAATTTATCCTACGCTGTGAGCTTGTCAGGCACTGATGTGGGACTAAAGTCCCTACATTTCTCTGTTTGAAGCTACTGCTGATGAATCTTCTGATTGCAGTCGAAGGAGAGGTAGACTCCTTCAATCGGAGACCTAGGCACATGCCTGGAACAGAGCCACAGCACCTGGAGTTGTTGGCAATGAAGAACACGGCTATAACATGGCGCTGAGGTCGAGGAAGATGATCTGTAGTGGCAGAGAATCGACGAGCACCCGAAAATGATAAATCAACCTCTTCGCCTTGTCAGAATAGATCAGGAGCTTTGCACAAGTGCAGCGAATGTGGTGGTGACCGTGGTGTGTAGGAGAGTGGTTGTAGTGGGCTGGCGAAGGCGGAAAGTGAGTGCGGTGGTGGAGGTGTTTGGGGAGGTGATGGGCATAGCAATCCTGTCAATTTCTTAAGGGCTTTTGCTCGCACGGATGAGGCGTGGTCGTAGGCTTGTTGGCAAAGCGTTTGGACCAGTGGAGCAAGCAGAGAGCTTCGTTGGAGGACTGGCCAGAGTGGAGGAAGATGAAGTCGTTGAGGGCAAAGCGGTGGTAGAATTTGTGTCATGAGTGTTGGAAAGTGAAGTACAAAGGGAGAAAAATGATCTAAGTAGGTAGCAGATGATGGGAAGGAGAAGCGACGTTGGGTGTGGTGTGGCCAGGGTCGGAGAAGAAGAGAGCTCTGATGGGAGAGAATGGTTGACGACAAAGGGAATTAAGGTTGTTTAATGTAGCGAAATCGAGTTTAAAATAAAGTGTTGTAATATAGTCAAAATCTCTTTGAAAACAAATAGATTTTTATTGCTCGAAAAGATTCCGTGGTCGAACACAGGGAGCAAATGGAATTCACATACTAATCTAAACAAGTAATGTAATTTGAACACAAAATATTACTCAATAAACTAATTTTCAATGTAGAGCATATGAGCATATGAAGAGTAAAAAGAATTTTAGACAAAATAATGGTGATTTGAATCACCAATTTATAAGTCTAATACATAAAATAATTATTCAAATTTACTAAAAGAGTATGAAATCAGATGTCAGACTTTGTAATCAGACATCTTAAATGGCGTTTGCTACAGTACCCCTTTTGCATTTTATCTGCGTACCTCTTCCTTCTTCTTTCTTTCTCTGATTCTTCCTTTCTTTGATTTAGCTATTGACCTTCTCTTCCTCTCTAAGCCTTCTTCTTCTCTGGTCCTTCAACTCAGGCCTTCACTACTTCTTTTCTTCTTCTGCCTTTAGCTTTGCAATCCTCCTCTTCTTCTTCTTCTACTTCTTTCTCTTACTTTCCTCTTCAGAATCTGGCTAAGTGTCAGCAGAAGTTCCCTGTAGCAAATCCCTCCCCTTACCCGCGCAACTCTTCTATCTCTTTCTCTCTTAGGATCCTCTCTCCCAGAATCATAGGGTATCTGGGTTATCAGGTCGGGAGCGTACCTGGGTCCAGGGCTGCCTGCAATGGGTAGCAGCCGAGGAGTGCGGGCTAGGCGGGTTATCGGGTTGACCAGGTCTACGAGTATGTGTCGTGGACAAGGCTGGGTGAGCGGGTGAGAGGGACGTCACCCCATGAACTAAGGCAAACAGCTTCTTCCACAAAATCAATTTATGCACCTCAAAACGCTTCGCAGCCGCTGCTATGGGACTATCTGCACCCCCCCTTCGCATGTCTGCAGTAGGGGTCTCCTTCGCAATTGCCTCAACTCGGGAGGCTCGTGTCTTCAATTGAGAACCTGGACTTGTGTGCGAGATGCTTCTGTGTGACCTGGAGCAAAGACCTAGGACTGAAGCGCCTGGAGCGAGCTTCAAGCAAGCTTGAAGCTTGCTCATCAATGGCGGACAAGATGTACTCCTGAAATCAACAAAATGACCTTTTGGCCACGTCAGAATGCTCAAGGAGTGTTGTCGGAGCACGGCGAACGTGATGGTGGTGTTTGTGTGGCATGTAGATGTCTGTGAGTGCATTGGTAGGTCAGACTGTGTGTGTGAGAGTGGGTGTGTTTGGGGAGGTGTTTGGGTGGATGGAATGACGAATAGGAAAATGGGAAATGAGCGGGGAGATGCGGTGGAGGTTGTGAACTTGTCGACGAGGTGGATGGAGGTGCATAGCGGTGGGAACACCTCGTCGGAGGAGTTACCAGAGATGGAGGAGATGAAGGTGTTTAGTATCGTATGTGGTTGGTTTTGGGAAACAAAGAGAGGAGAAGAAAGTAGGAGAGAATGGTTGAACCCTGGGGAGTCTTTTATAGGTCTCAAGAAGAAGTTTTGAGCTTGGGAAGCAAGCTTCCCAAGCTTTAACAGCTTTCCAGAGAAGGAAACTTCTTGATACCCAAATCTCTCATGCATTCGCAAGAGAGATTGGGAAAGATCTAGAGTACATGGATGGGCTTAGATTGAAGGGAATTACTTGATGAATCTCCCTTCCAATTTTGGAAGGGATTCACCAAGCAATCAAGGAGAAATCTCCTGTCAAAGGTTGTCGGAGTAGGTTTCCTCCATGATAATGGCGGAGGGACCTAATTGTGAAGACGACGAAGAAGTTATGGGGCTGAATGTAAGGGTTTTTAAAAGTTGGGGGTATAAATGTAATCAGACGTGATCATTTTGCAAACTAGGTCAAGACAAGCTTATCTTGGGTCCAAATTTTGGTACAAACCTAATTTGGACCTAAGGAACCCAATGGTGAAGTTAGATTTTGGTTTTGACCATATTTGACTGGGTAATTTATGCAAGAACCTAATTTTGGGTAAATATCTGTCTAAGACTCCATTTTAACTTAGGATGGGTTCTGATGGCCAAATTGAAGGTACTAAGCCCTAGAGAATATTTTTCTATGATTTTTAGAGGATTTAGGTGAATTTTATCCTGACCAAAACCTTAGTTAATTAGGTGGGTCTATTTTTAGGGTTTCAAAAGTCATTTAATTCTCAAAACATACGCAACCCCTTTTCTATCTAATCTAACCCACTTATTATCCCATTAAGACCGTTTGACCTTTATTCATCCCTTGAGAAAACCTATGGTTGTACTGCATTCATGATAAGTTGGTAAAATTACAGTTTTAACCCTAATTTCTTATTTTTCTATTAGAATCATTATACAATGAGTTATGATTCTCTGACGGTTCTGTAGGAGCATTTATTGATTTAATTGGGTCAAAATGAGCTATTTATGGTTCATGATGTTGTTCCCATCATACCCCCATGCCTAGTTTTTGCTAGTCCCTTAGCAAAATTTCAAGGTATTAACTTTTGATTCTAGACCATAAAGTCTTTTGATGCTTAAAACTTTGATGTGTGCTTTCTTTTGTAAATCAGGTTAGAATGCCTGTAGTAGGCCAAGATCTGGACTTGACCAGCTCTAGTCTCAGTCTGCCGTGAAGGTTTATAAGGCCCACAGGAACTAACCTAAGGTTCATTGAACTCCGCGGTTAAAGCACCCATGCTTGTAACATGTTTTAGCTTCAGTTCAGCTTGCAATGCATTTTTGTCAAAGAGAGATAGAGGAATTTCTCTTTGTTTTTGGATAGTTTTCTCTCTCTTTTTCTTTTTATTTCTAGCTTTGGATTAGCTTTACAACACAGTCTATATCGGATTTCTAGTCCCCATCTCAATCCTCTCAGGGTCCTTGCAATCAATGCTTCGAGATAGCACCGCCCATGGCAACCCCTAGAACCCTAGCATTCGAGGTTTTGAGATAATCCTGCCCATGGTGTTCTGTAGCTAAATCTAAACCCTGGCAATCAACATTTTGGGATAATGCCGCCCATGGCATCTAAACCAGCACAGGGTGCTTACATGCCCCTGGTAGGATATGTAGATATCCTAGGAGACAAGCACCGAGGAGACGATATGTTATTACGCATCTTCGAGGGGAATTTCCCACCTCTTCGCGTTGGGAACTCGTCTAAATCAACTTGTGCTGATTAGCAGCTCCTAATCTAGGTGACTTTTTTACAACAATTTAAACACATTTGCATGATTTTGATACTTAGGCGCACTGAATCATATTGTGTGTGGATTAGGGTGCTTAGATTACCAGGTCCCGCAAACCAGAGGTCAGTTAACGAGGTCGAATACTCCCTAAGCGTTAGACCTAATACTTAAGCTTCACATTTTCCCCAACCTCTTGAGGACTATCCAGATCTTATTGGAAACTTAAATTTTTAATCCTAGGATTATAGCCCAATAGGCCTAAAAACAACGTTCCTAATAATCTCTTCTCTATTTCATTAACACTTTTTTTGCCTTTCTTTCTTTTGATATGGTTTGGAACTAAGTCAAATTCTTAATCTCTTGCTAATGACTACCTCTATTCCTTTTTCTTTTAAAATTATGCTTCTTTTTGACATTTTTAACTCCTCCCCTTTTTCTCCTCAAGGTCTGATATGCCATCAAAATTTTCTCTCCTCTTATATTTTTGTTCTTTTTCAAGAATTTTCTTTATTTTTTTGGTATTTTTAGAATATGTAATTTTTTTGTGAGAACCTTTCCGAACTTTGATTTTTGAATGCTTGCACTTTACCACCCCTCGATGCCTTAGTTTTGCAATGTCCTCATTGTAAACAGAGGGTGTGAAACAGTTTTGGGTTCAGGAATTAGAACAAGATTATCGGATGGGCGAATGGGTTAAGAATGACTGTTGCAGTTGATTTCAAGCTCTGGCACATGCACCAGAGGTGGGATCGACTGTTCTAAAACTAAACACAGGGTGCAATAGACGTGAGGTATAGAAGGATAATTAGAAGGATCTCGATTTTTTTGGAATGACGAGTTGCCTCCCGTTAAGCGCTAAATTCAATGCCTTTAGCCGAGCAGGAAATGGTATGGAGAAGGAGTGGTCAAAGCAGATGAGTTTTTCAAAACAAGCACCTTGATCAAAAGTCTGGTTGGTCTAACCAGGTGCTTGTTTAGATCAATAGGCTGATGATGCAGCCCAAACCAATCAATCTTGTGGGTTGATAAATGTAGATCAAGAGATGTGAAACTGATGAGAGCCTCATCATGAGTCCTAACGAGCTCATTTTGACTTGAGAAAGTAAATAAAAGCTCCTGCATAACCTAAAGGAAGACCTAAGTCAACGGTTTACTATTCTGAGAAGGAAACATGAACTAAAGGGTTAAAACTGCAATTTTACCATTACAGTACATAAAAAAGATTTCTCAGAGTCAAAACATAGGTTAAATGGTCTACATAAGATAAAGAGTGGGTTGGTTCAGTCAGAAATGGGTTATTGTGCAATCCAAGAATTAAATGACATTCTGTAACCCTAAAACAGACTCGCTTAATTCAATAAGGTTCTGGCTAGGATAAAAATCAACTAAAATCCTCTAAAATTCATGGAAAAATATCCCTTAGGGTTTATAACCTTCAATTTGGCCTTTGGAAGCTATTTTAACCTAGATTGGGGTCCTAGCTCAGTATTTAACCTAATTTGGGTTTCTATACAAAATGTCCAGTCAAACATTGTCAAACCTAAAATCCAACTTTACCATTGGATTCCTTAGGTCAAAATTAGGTTTATACCAAAATTTATGCCTAAGGGAAGCTCATCTTGACCTACTTTGCGAAATGGTCCACCCAATTACATTTTGGCCCCTAACTTTTGAAAAAACCCTTGTGCAGAGCCCCCTAGCTTCCTCGCCACCCTTGCATTCAGGTCCCTTTGCCATTACAGCGAGGAAATTCCACTCCAGCGAGGATTCAAGGCGATGTCTCCTCGAATCCTCAGAGATCTCCTAGATTTGGAAGGGAGATTCTCTAAGGATTTCTCCATCGATTGAATGCGATCTCCAGATCAAATTTACGCCCAATCTCTCATGCGAGCACTCGAGAGATTTGGGTATCCTAACCACCTTCCTTCTCTGGCGAGGAGTTTGTGCTGGAAGGCTTGCCCTCCAAGCACCAGAAGCTCGGCCAGCGACTATAAAAGGATCCCCGGTCCTCTACGAAACCCCCAAGCCTGATTTGGCCGAAGAATCCCCCAAAATTCCTCTTTCCCCTCTACGACCAAGTAGCCTACAAGCTCCGGCGACTCTCCCTCCCTCCTCTCGTCGCTCTGCCACCATACCAGTGGCAGGGTTCGCTTCGCCTCGTTCCTCCATGTTGCACCACACCAGCGCACACCTCTCTGACCTCCTCCTCGTCGCCGTTATCTCCACCTCAGGGTCGTCTTCTCTGACAATGGCACATATGCGCCGTTCGTCTCCTCTGCCTCCCCTTCGCTGCAATCACCCCAGATAAGCTCCTCTTCTCCTACTCTTTCTTTTCCCTCCTTTTATTGCACAAACCACCCCTCGACTACCACTGTCCACCCTCATCTTCCTCATCTCTAGCTGACCTCCGGCAAGACGCATCCATCATTCCGCACCTCCACACATCTCACCACCAACCTCTTCACCTCTACCATTGACCATTGATCACTTTCCGCCCACTCACTGCCTACCACACACGCCCCACACTTCCATCGAACAAACCCACTCACACCGTCACAGTCCGACCTAGGCACGCACGCCTAGGCTATTCTGAGCCACGCTAATCCCCGCCTCACCTTTTCTCTGATACGGCGGAGGTTTTCCTATTGTTTGACAAGGTCATGAGGCCATATTCGTGCTGACATTGACGAAGATGCAAAGCTTGCTCGCGAGCTTGCATCAGGTGGGCTCGCTCCAGGAAACCAAATCCCAGGTGCGTGGCTTTCCTCCGCAAACCGCATCAGCCACCTATCGAGGGCCAAAGCACTCCGTAGCTGCAGCAATTAGGAGACATCCCCTGCGGAAGCACACGAAGAAGTAGGTGAGACTTTTAGTCCCACTTCGGTAAGTTTTGAGCTGCCTGTGTAGTATAAATTATTTTTGCTTTTAGCTAATCGCCTCCAGCACACAGGGGTGAGGTCCCTCACCCTCTCACGCCTAGTCCATGACCTTCCCCCGTGGACCTGGCACCCGACCCGATTACCTAACCTTGCACTCCTTGTGCATCACACTCACGCCGGTGTGCCTGGACCCGGGCGGGCACCCAACCCGACTACCTGGCTCTGGGAGAGCGTATCGAAGAGAGAAATAGAGAGAGAGACACGGGGAGGGTAGGGGGTAGGTTTTGCTGCGTGGTGTTGTGCAGGAAAGAAGAAGGGCTAAGGAAGGAAGAAGCACAGCAAGAGAAGAAAAGGAAGAAGGAAGCGGCTGAAGGACTTAGGAAAGAAGAAGGTAGCCACAGCAAGGAAGGAAAAAGGAGAAGAAGAAAAGAGACACATTGTAGCAGAGGAGCAGCAGAGCAAAGGAAGAAAAAGAAAAAGGTAGCTGAAGAAGAAAAGAAGAAAGAAGAGAAAGCAAGGGTAGAAGAAAGAGAGAAGCAGAAGTGGCCAATCAAAAGAAGAAGAACAAGGTAGCTGAAGAAGAAAAGAAGAAGAAGAAGCCAAAAGAAGCATAGCCACAGAGCAAAGCAAAAGAAGAGAGAGAAAGAAGACACAGAAGAACAACAATTCAAAGCAACAGTAGTCAGAATTTTTAAGATGTCTGATAAAATATCAGACGTCCAATTCTTTTTGAGCATTATTTCTCCATAACATTACTCTTCAATTTTAGTTGAATTATTTATTGCTTTTTATTGAAAGTTGTGTTCTTAAGTTTTGAAATACCCAATTGCTCCCTGTGTTTGACCTCGGATACTTTGATTTTTAAGTTATAAATTCTTATTTGTTTTCACAGAGATTTCATCTATATTATAACGAGACATCTTTTAAAACACGATCTAGCCGTGTAAACATTTTGGCGCCGTTGCCGGGGAGCAATGGGAAATTTTGAAGCTTTTGATCACAACTTCTGATTCAATTCTGACTTAATTTCTCTCTTTTGTTGTGCTTGTCTCAGGGAAAGCCGAGAAAAGCAGCTGCACAACAACCACACCAAGGAACAGGTAACTTTCATTAGCCCTCTCTCTTAATCCCCATAAAGTCTGAAAAAAAAAATAAAGAAAAATCAACCTAGGGCTACCTGTTTCCATACTTAGTAATTCATCAAAGTTTCCTGATTTTCATTTCAACACATCTTGAATTGCTCATCCAATTAAGGTAACTAGGGCTAAAACCTTCTTGATTGAGCCCTAGATACCAATTTTTGAGGCAACTAAATTGGACCAACTAAAGCCAACCTAAGGATTGCGAAGCTAGGGTTTTTAGAGACACATCTTCTCTTAAGCAAAGAAGCAAAAATCTCAAAAAGAGGTGTGCCTAAGCCTTATTTTAAAAGATCTATACAAGAGAAATCCTAAGGAAATTAGGCTCTTAATCCATTTGAACCCTAAAAGAAAGGACCTAAAAGCTCTCAAAGGAACAAAGAGGTGAAGTTGATCCCTTGGGTCAACCAACCTTAAAATTAGGTCACTTTTTGCACTCAAAAGGCCTAAAGTTCAGGTGGAACCCTAAGCACCTTGATCCTAATTAAAAAAGGTAGTCTTAAGAGGTCAAGGTCCCCATTTTGATCTACCTGGAATCTCAGTGACAAGAGAGGTCGGGTGGGGGAAACCCTGTAACTCGTGGGGATGCTCTACCATGTAGGGGTCTTTGTGGGACTCTCCCTCTCTGGCTGCTCAGGTACTTCTCAAGTGGATGACCTTTCTGACTAAGGGGTATCATCCGCCCCAAACCTCTATAGCCACCCAACAATTATTGGGTGTCTCGATTGGGTCTAGCACCTGCTGATCTCATCACATCCTTCAGTGCATGTTTGGTAGGAGGTCCTTAAGACCAGCCTTAAGACCTCTTTTAGAAATTCATTCTCGTCGAGGCCAAGCCTCAATGCCCTTGTTTGTGCAACAACCCCACCACATAGACCTTTCCTCTAATTTAGAACCAAGTTCTCCTTCTTCTTCCATCATCGCACAACCCATTGAAGAAGAGAACAACCATGAGCACCAGCTTCAGCGCCTAAATGATCTCTTCCAAAACTTTGTAAACCCACCGCAGCATCCAATGATGAGAGATCACTATAATCCCACTGCGGTGGCAATCGAGCCTCGAGTCCGAATCCAGGCTGGAGGTCCTGATTCTGAACTCAAGCCCAATATGATTCATGTCATACCAAAATTCCATGGGCTTAACTCTGAGGATCCATTTCAGCACATTAAACAGCTCAGGCATCTGGCCTAGACCTTCTGGTTAGATGCACAAAATCGGGATATTCTGCTCATGAAAATGTTTTCTTTCTCCCTCATGGACAAGGTTGTTCATTGGTATCAAACTCAAACTCGCCCGATCAACACATGGGATGAACTTCAGTCTAAATTTTTTAAGATGTTCTTTCCTGTTGTTTGGACAAATGTCTTGCGCCACCAGATCACTCATTTCACCCAACAAATGGGAGAACCTCTTCATGAAGCATGGGATCAATTTCTAGATCTCATGCGAAAGTACCCCCATCACGGAGTTCCTAAATGGGAACAAGTCCAGTCTTTTTACCAGGGACTCAATGAAGACATTCGATTAGTTGTCAATGCAACCAATGGAGGAAACATCATGGGTCAACATGAGGACACGGTGTTGGAGATTCTCGGAAACATGTGCGAGAACTCCATCAATAATGACTCCATGGGCTTATTCGACCGGACGAATGCCCATGCATCGACGAATCTTAGGGAAGCACATGAGACGCAGGACCTATCCACATCTGTCGACTTGGAACTGATGGCCAGCCAGTTGGACAAGGTCTCTATGATAGAGAAGAAGGTGGACGAGCTGACTTGACATCTGCAGCAAGCCACCTCTACGCAGAACTCATTTGCACAGCCACCTCTTGCGAGGGAAACTATGCAAAACATCTATCACCAATCTTCTCAGGGGATGGACCCATATCCACCCCCATCTGACTCTTGGACCGGAGGGACCTCCGATCCACTCTATATGAGTTGAGGGAACTCTGAACCCTCGTATTCTGATTTTTCTAAGGTTCCTCAGACCTGTGAGGACCTCAATGCCATCTAGAATGACCGATTCTCCAATACTGACAACCCTAGATGGCGAAATCATCCCAACTTCCAGTGGACGGGAAACTCTCAAACTCAAAGACCACTTTATCAATCCTGTCTACAAGCTCCTCGTCCATATCAGCCGCCTCAGCCTCGACCCAATCCCACCTATCAATCTGGGCCAAACTAGGATCAAATGACTCTTATCCTTTAAGCGCTGGCTGACATTCAAAAGACGAATGCGGCAATGCAAAAACAGCACAAGGACGAGATCACGAAGGTTCGCAATCAACTAGCCCAAATGGTAAATTCCCGCCAACCTGGCACCCTTCCTTCGCAACCTCTGCCAAACCTAAATAATGTGCCGACCCAGAGGTGCATTATGAACCCAAATTTAGGCTACGCACATATGATTTATCAGGCCCCTTTTGTTCCATCACCAGATGGTTTAAAAGCCTAGACATCTTATGTGGTATTTCAGCAGCAGCCACCCCTCTTACCAAACCTAAACCAAAACTAGGCAGGATTAAACTCTGTAACGACTCGTAGTAGTAAAACAACCTAAGACCCACACTATCCAAACCACTCTAAGCTTGGTAGTAGCCAAAACCCTAGGATAGTTATCCAGGATACCCCTATCCCAGATCAAGAACCTGGACCTATTCTAGAGGAACCAACTAGGGTTCCATTTCCTGAGGCCTTGACCAAAGGAAAAAGGATAACCAAACTCGTGGCTCACGAGGAGGATCTGGTCAAGCTCTTTGAACAGGTCCAGATAAACATCCCCTTGATGGATGCAATCCACCATGTACCGGTGGTGTCGAGCCTGGATAGGTTGTTAATATGATGATTTTATCGTTGAAGTGTGTATAGTGGTTAACCTAAATCGGACCAAACCATCTCTTTACAAAATTTTTAACCTACCCTACTTGATTTTATCTTGTCACTTTTAGGCCTAGGGTCGAACTCAGGGAAGTGGGGTTACAAGTCGAGTTTCTACGCCTTTCCTACAACGAGTCTCTTCTGTTCGTTTATTGTGTTTTTGGTGTTTTTCTTATTTAGAATTTTTTCTGGTAATCTTTGTCTTTGAGGCACGCCCTCAAAATTGAGTTCTTGGCTTTGAGCCAAAACAAGGTTCCAAAACAGGTCTTGCTATTCGCAAGACGGAGTACCTGCAAGCCAAAGATTATCTTTCCTCTTTTATATAATTTTTTTTTTTTTTTACTAACAGGAAAGCAAAATAGAAATAAAGTAAATATAGTATATATATATATATATATAGGTATATATTATGTATATAAAGGGGTGAGGGTGGAGGCGGTGATGGAGTGTAGCACGGTGTCGAGTCGGTCGTCATCTAGAAAGATGCAACTAACAGGATGAAGTGCCGTGTGTAAGGTGTAGGATGGATGGTGGATGATGAATGCGAACACGCTTTTTTTTGTACGCGTGTATCGGGGAATATCAGCAACTGGTGCAAATATTCCCGCGATACCACGTATGGTAAATAATGTGAAAATATATATATGTATGTAAATATATCTATATATATATGTGGTTATAAATAGGTATATATATGTATATATATATATGTGTATATATATATGTATATATGTATATATATAAGAATATGTATATATGTATGTAGCTATATGTATAGATGTATATATATATATATATATATATATATATATATATATATATATATATATATATATATATATATATATATATATATGTATGTATGTATATAATACTACATAGATGTATATATATATATGTATACATATAGGTATATGTAGCTAGATATGTATATATATGTATGTATAAGTAAATGTATATATGTAAATATATATATGTATATATAAATACTACTATATATATAGATATTAATATATATATTTATATGTATGTATATGTATATAAGTATATGTATATATGTATATATATATATGTATGTATATATATAAGTATAAAGATATATGTATTTATATATATGTATACTAATACTTAGTTATATAAATACTACTATATATATAGATATTAGTATATATATATATATGTATGTATATGTATATAAGTATATGTATATATGTATATATATATATGTATGTATATATATAAGTATATAGATATATATATATATGTATGTATGTATACTAATACATAAGTATATAGGTACTACTATATGTATAAATATAAGTATATATATATATGTATATGTGTATATATTTATATATATGTATATAAACATATGTATATATGCATCAATATATATATATATATGTTTATAATAGAGTATAAGTGTGTGTGTGTGTGTGGAAGTGTGAGTGTAGGTGTGTGTGACTGTCGGTGAAGAGAGTGAGAGAGTGTTGTGAGAGAGAGAGAGAGCGGGAGAGAGCAGCCGCTCTGCTGGAGGCGAGGGTGCTGTTAAGGTGTCTGGGCTTCAGGGTCGACATCTGATCCACACGCGCACGCGCAGGTGCGTATTCGTGTAGAGAGGAGCGCGCATGCCGGAGAGTTGGAGCGGAGAGGACCCAGCGCCCAGCGTTGCGTTGACTGGCTGGAACAGGCGCTCGCAGGCGCGAACGAAGGGAGTGCGCTACGCAGATGCTAAGAGAAGGCTCACGCATGCAGACGTACGCGGGTGGGTGCAGGCAACTCGGGCGGAGACGCGCTGGCGGACACACGCACGGGCGAACGACAATCGTAGTGCGTCGAGTGACTGGTACAGTGAGAAGCTCACCGGTCACCCCACTGTAGCCACAGTGTCGCGCAGACTCGCGTGAACAGTGGCTACAGTGGTCGGGCGAGCCGCACGACCGGGAGCTGCAAGTGGTGTGAGTGTGCTAAGCTTGCGGCTGGCGTGCGAGGAAGACGGTCTGCACCGGCCGGTTGCGAGCACAGAGAAGTGATAACACCACGCAAGGGGGTAGTAATTAGGTTGAATATGGCTCATCTTTAGAATAAAAGGCACAACATAAAGTAGAATAGGAGCATTGCATGCATCAAGTACCAAGATTGCTTATAAACTGCATTAATGGCCATTTGTGTAAAGCATGTGTCAAAGTAGGCCCCAGATGAGCAATCGGACCACACGGATGGATTCAGAACAATGAACGGAGTCCAACGGACTCAAGATCGGCCAAATCCGACATCCGGAGCTCCCACAATGGGCCCATGAAATTCTGACCGTTGATCTGGAGATCAACGACCCAGAAAGTGCCACGTCGCCCCGCCCCCACCCCTCGCACGCCCTCAAGCCAGCCAAGGATGAATCTCGGTCGTTGAGATCCGCGCGCTCGCCCGCGGTCGCCGCGACAAAGCGCGAGCGTGGCGCAACGGCTAGCGCGAACGGCCACATCGCAGCGACGCGCGTTCGAATCGCGTGGAGCAGAAATCAAGCGCGAGCGAAGGGCGCGGCAAAATTGGGCCGCCCGATCAGCAGTGGGCAGCCAGGATCGCGCCACGCGACGTGATGGCAGCTCCCGAGCACCCACGCCGGACGGAAACGTGCGCGCGCACGCGCGCCCGAGGTGCGATCTCAGCGCGGGCGTAGGAGGATCTCTTTCATCCGATCTTCGATCGGACGGCTCTCGTTCAATGTCCACGGATCGTGCATGGAGAGAGAGCGGGGCGGGCAGCTGACCGGCGGCAGGAGGGCTTCACCGACATATCTGGAAGCGATTTTAGTGACGTTCTGGATGTCACTAAAGCATATTCTTCTTTTAAGAAGCCCTTAACTCTATTTAAACCCCCTTCTACCACCATTCAAGGCATACTCTCCCACTTGCAACTACTCCACTCCTCTCCTAGCTAGCTTTAGGCACTCTTGTAATCGCCAGAGACGACGAGCCGCTGACGGAGCCTCCTCCACCGCCGTGGCTGCCTCGTCACTCTCCACTCTCTCTCTACCTCTCTCTCTCTCTCTCTTTTAAGCTTTCATTTACTTTTGTTGAAGCATGTATTTAATGTTGTAAACCATGAACTATGAATGCATGTTTAATGAAATTATTTTCCGTTTAGTCGCCATTTTAATTTCTGTTTAAAGTGCATGATCAAAACCAAGAGCTTTTTAACCCTAAACTCTCTCTCTATCTCTCGCTTTTCAAAACCATCTCTTTCGCAAGCAAAACTCCACCTTTTTCGTGACAACAAGTGGTAAACAAAATCTGATTTCCACGCCTCCCTAAGATCGACACTCGGACTCACCTCCATTTACTTCTTTCAAAACCGACGTATCAAGTACAACTATAACGACACCTCTTAACACACATGCACTACGGCACGTCAGTTTTTCAGTTTTTGGCGCCGTTGCTGGGGAGGCAACGGATTTGTTTTATCACCTCCATTCCACCTTCATTCTCATATCATCTAATGCCCTATTTTCCTTCTTACTTGACGATTGCAGGAATTCGGCGCATGGACGGCGAAGAGACGCATTCCACGACGGTAGCAAGGGAGTAGGCACCTCGAAGACCGATAGTGAGTACCCTCTCTCTCATTGTTTGCTTACGTGAAAAAGCTAAAAAAATCATAAAAACTGAAAAAAATTGGCGTGGTGAATGATTGCTTGACCCACATTCTCAACACATCACCCTACAAAAAATGTACACTCTAATATGCTGAATAAATTCTTGGAGTGTTCTTTTCTTTTTCTCTTGAGTGGTGTTTGCGAAGCCACCGTGAGTTGACCTAGGCCGCACCACTCAACCCTAAAAACTGACTCATCTAATAGAAGCTGCACGATCTCTAGGATGAGCACACTAGGGTTTTAGAGCCTCTACAAAATAAAAAGGAAATCTACTTTCACCAAGTTGTGTGTAGAACTTGACGTGCCCATTGAAACTTGTCTAAAAACATTAAGACACGTCAACTCTAAAAAGCACTAAATGTAAGGATGAAACACTAAAAGACACCACACCTTAAAAATCCTTGCTTGAAAACCATGTTTTGCTAGAAGCACACACTTTGAAAAGTGGAAAATTAAGAGGCACCACCCCAATCAACGCCTCATCACATCACCCTAAGCACAAGCACTATCCTAACCCCTTAAAACTGAGTAGACGTGCCCTAGGCAGGACAGAGTTAAGTCTCAAAAGGCAAGGTTTTGTTCACTAAGCACTTGGCTTTCAATCCCTTGGTAGAATCTGGTGACTAGGCTGCGGGGCAGTGTCAAACGACCGCGGTTGTGGGGTCTACGGAATCGGAGGCGCAAGCCAAAGGAAGAACCTTCCCTGCAATCCCCTCGTAATCAACCTGGCCAGATTAACCTTGGGAAGGGGAGTCCAGTGCTTACGGACTTAATCAACCTTTGTGAGATTTCTAGGTCTCCTAAGGAATACACCATAAGGACTAGGCTTGTCTGCTTGGTTGAGTACACAACTCTCTCATCTGTTCTTCCCGCATCCCTCCATTTCTTCCAAACCATGGATTTCAATGCTTATCCATCTTACCCAAACTACCCCCAATAGGATTCGTATGCTAACCCAAGTGGACCATACTCGCAGCCTACTTGGGCTAACCAACCACTAAGTTGGGGATACAACCTTGAATATCCCTCTTCGCCCAACTATGACCAAACCACACCAATCACTTATTGGAATACACCCAACATAGCCACCCAAGGGTACGATTCAAATTGTGGGGCTCCATATCTCGATTCTCCTCACGATGCCTCCTCATTTAGGTCCGAGCCACTCTACTGTGATAGGACCTATACTTTAGGAGAACACCAAGAACCCTACCCTTCTCAGGATAATAACCAAGAAAGGTCATCTGAATTCAACAACCTTTCCTACTTGACCTTTGGATTGGAAGGAGTCCTAGACAAATGGAAATCAGAAAATAATCAGAAATCTAGGCAAGCCCAGGATCATCAACCTTTGATTTGGTCCCCTGATGAAGAATCTGACTGGGAGGAAAACTTAGAACCTCAACTATTCTGGAGTAGGACCAAATAGAGAATGGTTCCTCTTGAAGAACTGGACCCTGAACATGATAGAATAGAGGACCCACCCAAGAACCTAAACACCAATATGGATTCTGATCCACAACCTCAACCATGCTCTCTTAACCTGGATTTCAAGGAGGAAATCCAAAGGACACCAAATGACACCATATCAATTTTTGATAACCTCCAGTTAGAACTACACAGACAGAATCAAGAATTGGTTAAAGGGCAACATGCCATGTTGGAGTTATTCCAACAATTGGGGGAAGAAGGCCAAAGAAAGCTGTTGCACACAACGCCATTCATGGAATTCATAAAGCAAGGACCTACCATGATCAATTGGACTACACCCAGTCATCCTGATTTGGTTCAGTCCACCATTGATACCCCTCAGGAGTTGGATAGCTCAGTGGATAAGGACAGTAAGGATTCCTTGGAACACAATTTGGGGAGCATTGAGAACAAACATCAGGAGGAAACTGAGAAGGTGAGGGGAGAGACCTTTGAATCTGAATCTAATCGGCCAAAGACAAGTAATCCGGTGGGAATAGCAGCCAACGTCGGAGATCGAGAATGGAGTTACAATTTCAAAGAAATTGATTATGAATCAGTTAGAATCCCCATCACAAATTTGGAGGAGGGCCGAGAGAAAGAATATAATCTAGAGGATGGAATTGACCCTACCTCTAATGTAATCAAAAATAGTGAATCTGATACAGAGGAGGTTGAAGAAAATGTTCTTGAGATCAAGGGCTTGGAGGAAATGAGCAATGAAACCATAGTTGTGGGAGAGATGGATTCGTCTTTGGAGAGAGGCCTCATGCTTGGTTGTAGGGCTCAGTATGAAACTCTGGACTTTGTTACCTACCCTACCAGAATAAGAATCTCGCAACTCGAATGCACTGGAATTGATACATTTTCGATGGATTACAATTTTATGGGGACACAAGCTGAATATAAAACCTACATCTTTAGTGTCTGGCGTGTCATATTTGGGGTGCATTCATCCACAACTTGTTTGCATGCCCACAAACTAAGAGAGGTTTTGACACGGGCATGCATGATACAGAATTCCCGCCCCTTAGGAACGGGACTCCACCACAACCTTATTTGCATCTGTGGACTTCTGATTTTGGGTCTGATTAATTTTGAACATATCTCCTTGACCCAAACCATTCCTATTTGTGCACCGCCCAGCTGGAGGCGTTAAACTCAGCGCTTCCTAGGAGGCAACCCAGCGGATTCAGACTGATCTGGTAGTTTACGTCACTTAGGTAACAACCTGGTGTAGAACCTTCCTCTATAGTTTTATTATTTCGTCGTAGTATAGTATAGAGAGAGGTGATTACCAGTTTAATACAATTTGTTACTCGGGAAATAAAAGAGTTCCCGAGGTCGAACTCAGGGAGCAAGTTGTATTCTAGGGGTACAAGTTTCTTTTACAAAAATAAAGAAAGAGAGAGAATTTGTTGGCTTTTCTTCTTTTCTCTTTGCTTCTCCTCTTCTTCCTTCTCAGATCTTCTGCTCTCTTCCTTTGTTCTTCTTCTTTATCTGCAGTGGTGATGTTCTTCTTCTTCTTTCAGCTGTTTCTGCTCTTCCTTTTTCTTCTGCAGAGCGGTCCTGTTCTTCTTCTTTTTCTTTCTTTCTTCTTTTCCTTTCTTCAGATCTTCTTCTCGTGCTCTTCTTCTTTCAGTTCTTCCCTTGGCCTCTCTGTGTTCTCCTCTGCCTCGCCTTCCTTCTGCCGTCTTTGCCTTCAGGACGTCGTCTGATTTTCCAATCATACGACTTAAACCGCTGCTGCTACAGTGCCGCTCGGTGATCCTCCTTCCTTCAGCCTTCGTCTTCTTCCACGGTACTTCTTCACCTGTGCCTGCACACTTACACAGCTTGATCAGAGAGGGGCAAAACCTACCTCTACCCTCCCCCCCCGCGTTTCTCTCTCACAGAAACCGCTCTTAGGAAAGCTCTCCCAGAGCTGCTGGGTTACCGGGTACGGGTCGCGCCCGGGTCCAGGCCCACCGGCGTGCGTGGTGGGCGAGGAGTGCAGGTCAGTCTAAGTCGGGTTGGGCCAGGTCCGCGGGGCGTGAGCGCGGACGAGACCGGGTAACCGGGCGGGTGAAGGGGACCTCACCCCGTGTGCTGAGGCAACAAGCCTCCAGCACTTTTTCGCTTTATACCGCTGCGCTCCTTCAGAGCCTTCCGAGGTGGGACTAAATGTCCCACCCTTATTTCGCGCCTGCGCAGAGGAAGCAGCTGGTAATCGCAGCTTTACGCGAGGCCTTCGCGCGAGGGATTCGCCTCAACTGCATCCTAACGCTTTGCCGAAATGCCCCTGCACCGCCTGGGAGCGTGACCTGGGCGCGGCGCACCTAGGACAGCAGGTCGAAGCTGCTTCGCTTCAACAATGGCGGCGACGAGCGCAGGTACCTGCCCACAGAGAAACGGCCTCTCGGCCCAATCAGAAACGCGGAGGACCTTCGCCGTGGCACGGCGAAGGTGGTCGGGGGTGTGCAGGCGGCGGGGCGGAGCCCAAGAGCTGCCCTAGGTCGGACTGTGGGTCGGGAGATGGGTTTGTTCGGTGGAGTTGCAGAGGGTGATTTGGGGGAAGTGGAAGGGCGGAGGTTGATCAGGGTGAGGAGGCGGAGGTTTTACGGTGGTCGGCGAGTCGTGTGGGTTGCTGGAGTGATGGGAGCGGCTCGCCGGAGGATGGCCGGAGGCGGAGAAGGTGAGGGTGATTGGTCGGAATCGAGGGCGACAGTAAATGTTTAAAGTGAGGAAAAGGAAGAGGGGAGGAAGAGGAGGAGTTCTACCTACTTAGCAGGACGAGAAGGGGCCGGAGCGGGCGACAGTCGTATCGACTGTCGCCGGAGAAGAAGATGCCTGGGGGAAGGGGCGGCGGTGAGCAGAGGGCCGGAGAGGCGCCAGCTGGGTGCGGCGTGGCGCGGGAAGAGCGAGGGAGAGAAGTCTCTGCTGCTGGTATTGCGGCAGAGCGAAGAGGAGGAGGAGGAAGAACCGCCGGAGCTGGTGGGCGTCTGCCGGAGTGAGAGGAGAGGAAAGTTGGGGGTTTTCTCCGTCAGATCCGAGCTCCTCAGAACGGCGGAGCGACGGGGGTATTTATAGAGGCCGAATCAGAGAGGAAGGCGGAGGGAGACGACGTGTCTCCCTCGCCGGAGGACGCCGGAGATGGAAACCCATACCGTCCATGCGTTCACACGGCCGGTATGGTGGGTTGCAGCGACCAGGGGGGTGTTCCTGCGACGGCTGACGACGCAGGGCACCCCCGGTTGACTTGCTAGCCCCTCCCCCTCACCCTGCGCGACGCCATGCTCCGCGCAAGGTCGCCGGAGCATGGTGCTGGCAGGTTTTGGCAGGAGGGACCTGAATGCAAAGAACGAAGGAGAGTTAGGGGCAGAAATGTGAGGGTTCAAAAGTTGAGGGCCAAAAAGTAAATATATGAGGACCAAAGTGCAAAGTTGGTCAAGAAGGTTTCTTCTTAGGCTCAAGTTTTTATACATGACTAATTAGGACCTAAGGAATTTGATGGTGAATTTTATTTCTAGATTAAACCTTGTTTGACCGGTCAATTTATGCAAAAACCCAAATTAAGTTATTAATTGGGCATGGTTCTCAATGTAGGTCAAAATGGGTTCTGAAGGCCAAATTGAAGGTTCTAAACCCTAGAGATTATTTTTATATGAATTTTAGAGGGTTTATTCTATTTTTACTTTGCCTCGAACCTCGTGAATTGAAGTGGGTTTGCTTTAGGGTTACAGATTATCATTTAGTTCCTTGGAATTGCTGTAGCCCTTATCAGATCATCCCACTTTCCTTCTCATTCGGTTTGTTTGACCTGTGTTTGGACCCTGAATTACCCTGTATGCAGATTATACTGGTAAAATTGCATTTTTACCCCTTATGACTTGTTTTCTCCTTAAACTCAGAATTCTCTGAGTTAAGCCTTTCCTTGAGTTATGTAGGAGCTTTTATCCTTTGTATTGGGTCAAAATGAGCTAGTTATGGCTCATGATGAGGTTCTCATCATACCCCCATGCCTACCTTTTGCTAGTCCCTTAGCAAAAACTTAAGGTTTCAACCCTTGTTCTAGACCATGAAGTTCTTAATAGCTTCAGATAAGTGCTTTTTCATTTGAGCTTAGATTAGGTTAGAATGCTGACCATAGGCCTAAAAGGTACTCTAGTACCAATCAAGATCCAAATCTGTCTAGCTTTAGCCTCAGTCTTTAGCAAAGGTTTTTAAGGCCCACAAGAACTAACCTAAGGTTTATTGGACTTTGTGGTTAAAGCACCCGTGCTTGAAATGATTTTAGCCCTGGCTCAGTTTGCAGTGCGTTTTATAAGAGAGAGATAGAAAGTTTTTCTGTTTGGAGAGTTTTCTCTCTCTTTTTCTTTTTAGTTCTAGCCTAGGATTGGCTTTTCAACACGGTCTGTATCAGATTCCTTGCTCCCATCATCAATCGTCAAGGGTTCCTGGCGATCGATGCTTCGAGATAGCACCGCCCATGGCAACCCCCGGAACCCTGGCTATTGAGATTTCGAGATAATCCCATCCATGGTGTTCCGTGGCCGAATCCAGACCCTGGCAATTGACACTTCGAGATAATGCCATCCATGGAATCTGAACTAGCAGAGTGCTTACATGCCCCCAGTAGGATATGTGAATATCCTAAGAGACAAGCACCGAGGAGATGATATTTTGTTACGCATCTTCGAGGGGATTTCCCGCCTCTCCGCACTGGGAACTCGTCTAAATCAACTTGTGTTGATCGGCCGCTCCTATTCTAGGTGTTCTTTTCAGAATTTTGCGACGCTTCTGCGTGATTTTGATTTTTACGCTTACTGAGCCAGGCTGTGTGTGAGGTTAGGGTGCTTAGGTTACTGAGTCCCGTAAACCAAAAATTAGTTAACGAGGCCAAATACTCCCTAAGCCTTAGACCTAATACTTCAGCTTTTCATTTTCTTCAACCTCTTGAGGAATGTCTAGATCTTAATGGGTACTAAGAGTCTATTCAAGAATGCCTAAGGTTTGCGTTCTTACTAATCTCATTACGCACTTTTTAGTTATTTTCTTGAATGAGGTCTAGAACTTAGGTTAATTCCTTAGTTCCTTACTAATGACTATCACCTTTTCTCATAATTTTGTGCTCCTTTTTCATTTTGTTTCTTTTCTCCTCCTTCAGAAAATTTCCTTCTCCTCTTTTCCTTTTATTTTATTTTATTTTTTTTTCAAAAAATTTTTTAATTTTTATGGTGTTTTTGGCATATGTGAATTTTTTGTTTGAAACATTTTCTTACAAGTTTTGCACTTTCATACCCCCCCCCCATGCCTAAGATTTGCAATGTCCTCATTGTAGCCTAGGGGGTTTTTATTTAACTTAGTTCATTCCTTAAGACAGAAATTTGGATGAGTGAAGGGGTCGGGTTGAATTTTTGCGGACGATTTCTAATCCCAGATGCAAGCATCTGAGGTGGGGTCGGCTGTCTACAAGGGTGAACCTTAAGTGCAAAAAAAAAAGTGTCAGAAAAAGTTTTGGATTTTTAGGAAAATGACGGGTTGCCTCCCGTTAAGCGCTGAGTTTTACGCCATCGGCTGGGTGCAATAAGCTCAAGGGAAATGGAGGATATAAGATGCTTCAGCCAAATCAGTAGAAGTTACATCAATGAACGGCTTGAGTCTCTGACCGTTCACGATGAAAGGTTAAAAATCGTGGCTGAGTGGACTGATTTCGATTGCTCCATTTCCAAAAACCTGTCGGACCAAATATGGTCTGACCCACTTGGATCTCAATTTTCCTGGGAAGAGTTTTAGTCGGGCATCAAAGAGTAGGACCTTTTGACCAGGATGAAAGATCTTTCTCGAGATGTGTTTGTCGTGGAAGGCTTTAACCCGCTCCTTGTAGATTTGCGAGTTCTCGTACGCGTCTAGGCGTAATTCATCGATTTCGCTGATTTGGAGTTTTCTGTGGGTCCCAGCCTTGGAAAGATCTAGATTACAGTTCCGTACTGCCCAATAGGCTTTATGCTCCAGTTCTACGGGAAGGTGGCATGCCTTTCCGTACACCAGTCTAAAGGGAGACATGCCCAATTGGGTCTTGTGGGCGGTCCTATAGGCCCACAATGCTTCCGGAAGTCGGGACGACCAGTCCTTCCTGTCAGGTCGAACAGTGACTTGCAGGATTTTCTTGATCTCCCGATTAGACAGCTCAGCTAGACCATTAGTTTGGGGGTGGTAAGGAGTAGAGATTCGGTGAGACACCCCGTATTTG
Organism: Thalassia testudinum; assembly: GCA_037157565.1. Taxonomy (NCBI): domain Eukaryota; kingdom Viridiplantae; phylum Streptophyta; class Magnoliopsida; order Alismatales; family Hydrocharitaceae; genus Thalassia; species Thalassia testudinum. The sequence continues at coordinate 46,925,802 of JAZHRO010000014.1, forward strand.
GTCATCAGTGACCTGAACTGAGCATTTGTGAAATGGGTCCGCCCATCAGAGATTATTGCACGAGGAATCCCGAACCTTGAGAAAATGTTTCGATGAATGAATTTGAGAACGATTTTGTGATCACAGGTTCGGGTCGGTACGGCTTCGATCCATTTGGACACGTAGTCCACAGCCAACAGAATGTATTCGAAACCGTTCGAAACAGGAAAGGGGCCCATAAAATCAATCCCCCAAACATCAAAGATTTCGCATACTAGAATCGGTTGCATAGGCATCATGCCGCGATGGCTCATGTTGCCCAAAGTCTGGCAACGACTGCATGCCTTGCAGTGACTGTACGCGTCTTTGAACAGTGTGGGCCAGTAAAAGTCGCATTGGAGGACTTTTGATGCGGTTTTATGCCCGGCGAAATGGCCACCGCATGCCTGGTCATGGTAGAAAGAGAGGATATTGTTGAATTCCTCTTCCGGGACACATCTCCGGATGATCTGATCGGCACCTATGCGGAAGAGGTACGGGTCTTCCCAAATGTAATACTTGGCATCGGAGCGTAATTTGTCCTTCTTGGCCTTCGGCCAATCGAACGGGATCTGATGAGATGCCAAGTAATTTACTACATTAGCAAACCATGGAAGGCTAGTACCAATAGTCAGCAGGTGCTCATCGGGAAAATGTTTAGTGATGGGTCCGGAAGGGTCAATTATTTCAGAAGGAAGACGGGACAAGTGATCAGCTACCACATTTTGCTTTCCCGCTTTGTCACGAATCTCAAGGTCAAATTCTTGCAACAGCAAGATCCATCGGATTAATCGAGGTTTCGCGTCCTTCTTTGCAAGGAGATGCCTCACAGCTGTGTGATCCGAGTATATGATGATACGGGAACCCAGAAGGTACGATCTGAATTTTTCTAGGGCAAATACTACAGCTAGTAGCTCTTTCTCAGTAACCGTATAGTTACGCTGAGCTTCATCGAGTGTTTTGCTGGCGTAGTAAATGACCACAGGTTTCCCGTCAATTTTCTGCCCCAAAACTGCTCCTACAGCGAAGTCGGATGCATCGCACATGATCTCAAAGGGTTGAGACCAATCAGGGGACTGTAGGATCGAGGCTTGGGTGACTCGGTCACGCAGGATTTCAAATGCTTGAGTGCATTCCTTGGAAATTTCGAAAGGAACATCCTTGGAGAGAAGAGTGGTCAGGGGGCGCGCGATTTTTGAAAAATCAGGGATAAATCGTCGATAAAAACCGACATGCCCTAAAAAGGAACGGATGTCCCTGATCGAGCTAGGCATAGGAAGGTGAGAAATCAAATTAACCTTAGCTCGATCCACTTGGATACCTTTTTCCGAAATTGAGTGTCCCAGGACAATTCCCTCAGGCACCATGAAATGGCTCTTTTCCCAGGAAAGAACCAAATTCACATCGATGCACCGCCTGAGTATCTGGACCAAGTGCTGGAGGCAATCGTCGAATGATGCTCCGAAAACTGAAACGTCATCCATGAAGACTTCCAGATAATCACCTACCATATCTGAGAATATGGCAAGCATGCATCGCTGAAAAGTAGCGGGTGCATTGCAAAGACCGAAAGGCATCCTTCGGAAAGCGTATGTTTCGAAGGGGCAGGTGAACGTGGTCTTTTCTTGGTCCTCAGGATGGATTGCCACCTGGTTATAACCGGAGTACCCGTCAAGAAAGCAGAAGAACCTATTTCCCGCAAGTTTTTCGAGAATTTGATCAATGAAGGGTAGTGGGAAATGATCCTTCTTCGTGGAGGAATTGAGTCGGCGGTAATCTATACAGACTCTCCACGAGTTGGCTAATCGGGTAGGAATGATTTCTCCGGTCTCAGTCATTATAGTGGTGAGTCCTGCCTTCTTGGGCACGACCTGAATTGGGCTCACCCAACGACTATCGGAGATCGGGTAGATGATTCCGGCATCTAACCACTTGATGATCTCCTTTTTCACGACCTCCTGTAGATTGGGGTTTAAGCGTCTCTGCATTTCACGAGAAGGTCGTGTGCCCTCTTCTGAATAAATATGATGAGTACAATAAGAGGGACTTATTCCAGTCAAATCATCGAGAGTCCACCCGATGGCTCTGCGATGTTGCTGGAGGACAACATTCAGACGGGATTCCTGTTCAAGACTGAGGTTGGAATTGATAATCACAGGAAGGGTCTGATTAGAACCCAAAAAGATGTATTTCAAGTGAGCAGGAAGGGGTTTCAGTTCGAGGATGGGGTTATCAGCAGCAGCGGGTGGTTCAGTATAGATGTGAGGTTCAAGGGTGGGAGTTACTGGGTTGTTCATATCTGGATTCGACTCCTCTGTTTGCGGGTCAAGATCCTTCTGTGGTTGATGAGGCATAATCGAGTTATTCTGGACGTGTGATTCATCAACCAAACTCCTGATGTCACAAATTTGTTCGATGACACCGCAATTAATTCCTTGTTGGGCCTTAAATATATCAATTTTCAGTGTTTGATCTCCAAACTTAAGCTCTATTTGGCCCTCCTCACAGCTGATGTTGGCTCTCGCAGTAGCCAAGAAAGGTCTCCCTAGAATGATTGGTGTATCCCTAGGGTTCTTAGGTGCGTCCATATCTAAGACTATAAAGTCCACTGGGAAATAGAAATCCCGCACTCTTACGATAACATCCTCGAGAATCCCTTTTGGTGACTTTATAGATCTATCTGCTAATTGTAATGTCACCTCGGTTGGTTTTAGCTCAGATTCTTCTAGATGGTCAAGTAAGGATGTGGGTATCAGGTTTATGGATGCACCCAAGTCTAACAATGCTCTATCAAATTGGGTACCACCTATCTTGCAGGAAATCAGGGGAGTACCAGGATCTTTTGCCTTGGGTGGGAGTCTACTGAGGATTACAGAGCTGGCTTGCTCTGACAGAACAATTGGGCTCCCTCCCTTGGTTCGCGGCTTACGCTAGGGTGTACATATATTCTTTAGAAATCGTGCGTAAGCTGGTACGTGGCGGATTGCATCCATCAAGGGGATGTTTATGTGGACCTGCTCAAAGAGCTTGACCAGGTCCTCCTCAGGGGCCACAGGTTTGGTGGTCTTCTTTCCCTTGGTCAAGGCCTCGGGAAACGGGATCTTGGTTGGTTCTTCTAGGATAGGTCCAGGTTGTGGATCCGGAACAGTGGTATCTTGGATAACTATCCTAGGGTCATGGTTATCAGGCTTGGAGTGGTTTGGATAATGCGGGTCTTGAGTTGTTTTACCACTACGTGTTGTTACAGAATTTAATCCAGCCTGATTTTGGTTTGGGTTTGGTAAGAGGGGTGGCTGCTGCTGAAATCCCGCATAAGATGTTGAAGCTTCCATCTCGTCTGGAGATGGAGCAGTAGGGGCCTGATAAATCCATTGTGCGTGGCCTAAATTTGGATTCATAACGCGCTTCTGGGTTGGCACGTTATTCGGGTTAGGAAGAGGTTGGGAAGGGAGTGTGCCTGGCTGGCGAGAATTTGCCAACTAGGCCAGTTGAGTTTTAACCTCTGTAAGTTCGTCCTTGTGCTGTTTTTGAATAGCCGCATTCGTTCTTTGAATGTCAGCCAGAGTCTGAAGGATTAGGGACATTTGATCCTGATTTGGCCCTGGTGGATAAGTAGGGTTGGGCCGAGGCTGAGGCGGCTGGTAATGACGAGAGGGCTGTGGGCGGGACTGAAAAGGTGGTCTTTGGGTTTGGGAATTTCCCGCCCACTGAAAATTGGGATGGTTTCGCCATCCAGGGTTGTAAGTGTTGGAGAATGGGTCGTTCTGGATGGCGTTGAGGTCCTCGCAGGTCTGAGGAACCTCTTGAGAATCAGGGAAAGGGGGAATGGAGTTCACCGGGCTGGTGTAGAAAGGATCGGATGATCCTCCGATCCGAGAATCAGATGGGGATGGATATGGATCCATCCTAGGGGAAGATCGGTGGAGGATGTTTTGCACAGTCTCCTGTGTGGAAGGAGGTTGTGCAAAGGAGTTACACGCGGAGGTGGCTCGCTGCAAGTGCTGAGTCAGCTCATCCACCTTCTTCTCAATGATTGAGACCTTGTCCAATCGACTGGCCATTAATTCCAGGTCGACTGATGCGGACAGGCCCTGCGTCTCATGTGCTCCCTTAAGATTCGTCACTGCGCAGGTATTCGTCCTGTCGAATAATCCCATGGAGTCATTGTTGATGGAGTTCTCGCACATGTTTTCGAGAATCTCCCATATGGTGTCTTCATGTTGACCCATGATGTTTCCTCCGCAAGTTGCATTGACGAAAAGGCAGATGTCCTCACGGAGTCCCTGGTAAAAAGATTGGACTTGTTCCCATTTAGGAACTCCGTGATGGGGGCACTTTCTCATGAGATCCTGAAAACGATCCCATGCCTCATGGAGAGGTTCTCCTGATTGTTGAGTGAAGTGTGTAATCTGATGGCGCAAGGCATTGGTCCGACCAACGGGAAAAAACTTTTTCAAAAACTCGGATTGAAGCTCTTCCCAAGTGTTGATCGGTCGGGTCTGAGTTTGATACCAATGGGCGGCCTTGTCCATAAGAGAAAAGGAGAACATCTTCATGAGAAGAATATCCCGATTTTGTGCATCTGATCCAAAAGTGTGGGCCAGATGCATTAGCTGTTTGATGTGCTGGAAGGGATCTTCAGAATTAAGCCCATGGAATTTAGGTATAGCATGAATCATGTTGGGCTTTAATTCGGAATCAGGTCCTCCAGTTGGGATTCTAACTCGAGGCTCAATGGCCACCGCAGCAGGATTGTAGTGGTCCCGCATCATAGGACGCTGTGGTGGGTGCACGAAGTTTTGGAAGAGGTCATTGAGTCGCTAGAGCTGGTGCTCCAGATTATTTTCTTCCTCAACTGGCTGAGCCATGATGGGGGAAGAAGAAGAACTTGGTTCTGAATCAGAAGAGAGAATAATGTGAGGGTGTTGCTGCACAAACACGGGCGTCGAGGCTTGGCCTTGACGAGAGCGAATTTCTAAAGGAGGTCTTAAGGGTGGTCTTAAGGACCTCCTTCCGTACATGCACTGTTGGAAGAGGTAAGTTTAGAAGGTGCTGGACCCAATCAAGACACCCAAAAATGTGTTGGGTGACTATAGAGGTGCGGGGCAGATGGACCACTTGATCAGAAAGATCGTCCACCTGAGAATTACCTGGGCAGCCAGAGAGGGAGAGTCCCGCGAAGACCCCTACACGGTAGAGCGTCCCCACGGGTTATAGGGTTTCCCCCACCCGACCTCTCTTGTCACTGCGGTTCCAGGTAGACCAGAATGGGGATCTTGACCTCTTAAGTCTACCAATTTTAAGATCAGGGTGCTTAAGGTTTCACTTGAACTTTAGTCTTTTAAGTGCAAAGAGTGAGCTAATTTAAGGTTGGTTGACCCAAGGGGTCAACTTTACCTTTTGTTTTCTTTGAGAGCTTTTAGGTCTTGTCTTTTAGGGTTCAAGTGTTTAGAGAGCCAATTGTTTTAGGTTTTCTTTGAATAGGTATTTTCAATCAATGGTTTAGGCACACTTCTTTTGGATTTTCTCCATTCTTGATTTAAGTAGTGTGTCTCTAAAACCCTAATGTTGAATCTTATGTTGGCTCTACTTGGTCCAGTTAGTTCTTTGTTGGGTAATTAGGGCTCAAGCAAGAATGTGTTAGCCCTTAAATACCCTTAATAGTGTGCAGGACTAATGAGTTGAAAACATGCAACTCTTTATGGTTACTAAGTATGGAAGACAGGTTAGCCCTATATTGCTTGTTCTTTTCTTTTCTTCCTCTTTAGAGTTTAGGGGTTAATAGCGAGAGGAAAAAAAAAAAAAAAATTTTACCTGTCCTCGGAGTGGTTGTCGTGCGGTTGCTTGTCTTCTTGATTTCCTGTAGCTGCACAAAAGAGAGGAGATTATCAGAAACTAAAAAGAAACAGGAATGTTTACCTCAAGAATAGCCGTTGCTCCCCGGCAACAGCGCCAAAAACTGGCGTAGAACCTTCCTCTATAGTTTTATTATTTCGTCGTAGTATAGTATAGAGAGAGGTGATTACCAGTTTAATACAATTTGTTACTCGGGAAATAAAAGAGTTCCCGAGGTCGAACTCAGGGAGCAAGTTGTATTCTAGGGGTACAAGTTTCTTTTACAAAAATAAAGAAAGAGAGAGAGAGAATTTGTTGGCTTTTCTTCTTTTCTCTTTGCTTCTCCTCTTCTTCCTTCTCAGATCTTCTGCTCTCTTCCTTTGTTCTTCTTCTTTATCTGCAGTGGTGATGTTCTTCTTCTTCTTTCAGCTGTTTCTGCTCTTCCTTTTTCTTCTGCAGAGCGGTCCTGTTCTTCTTCTTTTTCTTTCTTTCTTCTTTTCTTTTCTTCAGATCTTCTTCTCATGCTCTTCTTCTTTCAGTTCTTCCCTTGGCCTCTCTGTGTTCTCCTCTGCCTCGCCTTCCTTCTGCCGTCTTTGCCTTCAGGACGTCGTCTGATTTTCCAATCAGACGACTTAAACCGCCGCTGCTACAGTGCCGCTCGGTGATCCTCCTTCCTTCAGCCTTCGTCTTCTTCCACGGTTCTTCTTCACCTGTGCCTGCACACTTACACAGCTTGATCAGAGAGGGGCAAAACCTACCTCTACCCTCCCCCCCCGCGTTTCTCTCTCACAGAAATCGCTCTTAAGAAAGCTCTCCCAGAGCTGCCGGGTTGCCGGGTATGGGTCGCGCCCGGGTCCAGGCCCACCGGCGTGCGTGGTGGGCGGGAGTGCAGGTCAGTCTAAGTCGGGTCGGGCTAGGTCCGCAGGGCATGAGCGTGGACGAGACCGGGTAACAGAGCGGGTGAAGGGGACCTCACCCCGTGTGCTGAGGCAACAAGCCTCCAGCACTTTTTCGCTTTATACCGCTGCGCTCCTTCAGAGCCTTCCGAGGTGGGACTAAATGTCCCACCCCTATTTCGCGCCTGCGTGGAGGAAGCAGCTGGTAATCGCAGCTTTACGCGAGGCCTTCGCGCGAGGGATTCGCCTCAACTGCAGCCTAACGCTTTGCCGAAATGCCCCCGCACCGCCTGGGAGCGTGACCTGGGCGCGGCGCACCTGGGACAGCAGGTCGAAGCTGCTTCGCTTCAACAATGGCGGCGATGAGCGCAGGTACCTGCCCACAGAGAAACGGCCTCTCGGCCCAATCAGAAACGCGGAGGACCTTCGTCGTGGCACGGCGAAGGTGGTCGGGGGGTGTGCAGGCGGCGGGGCGGAGCCTAAGAGCTGCCCTAGGTCGGACTGTGGGTCGGGAGATGGGTTTGTTCGGTGGAGTTGCAGAGGGTGATTTGGGGGAAGTGGAAGGGCGGAGGTTGATCAGGGTGAGGAGGCGGAGGTTCTGCGGTGGTCGGCGAGTCGTGTGGGTTGCTGGAGTGATGGGAGCGGCTCGCCGGAGGATGGCCGGAGGCGGAGAAGTGAGGGTGATTGGTCGGAATCGAGGGCGACAGTAAATGTTTAAAGTGAGGAAAAGGAAGAGGGGAGGAAGAGGAGGAGTTCTACCTACTTAGCAGGACGAGGAGGGGCCGGAGCGGGCGACAGTCGTATCGACTGTCGCCGGAGAAGAAGATGCCCGGGGGAAGGGGCGGCGGCGAGCAGAGGGCCGGAGAGGCGCCAGCTGGGTGCGGCGTGGCGCAGGAAGAGCGAGGGAGAGAAGTCTCTGCTGCTGGTATTGCGGCAGAGCGAAGAGGAGGAGGAGGAAGAACCGCCGGAGCTGGTGGGCGTCTGCCAGAGTGAGAGGAGAGGAAAGTTGCGGGTTTTCTCCGTCAGATCCGAGCTCCTCAGAACGGCGGAGCGACGGGGGTATTTATAGAGGCCGAATCAGAGAGGAAGGCGGAGGGAGACGACGTGTCTCCCTCGCCGGAGGACGCCGGAGATGGAAACCCATACCGTCCATGTGTTCGCACGGCCGGTATGGTGGGTTGCAGCGACCAGGGGGTGTTCCTGCGACGGCTAACGACGCAGGGCACCCCCGGTTGACTTGCCAGCCCCTCCCCCTCACCCTGCGCGGCGCAATGCTCCGCGCAAGGTCGCCGGAGCATGGTGCTGGCAGGTTTTGGCAGGAGGGACCTGAATGCAAAGAACGAAGGAGAGTTAGGGGCAGAAATGTGAGGGTTCAAAAGTTGAGGGCCAAAAAGTAAATATATGAGGACCAAAGTGCAAAGTTGGTCAAGAAGGTTTCTTCTTAGGCTCAAGTTTTTATACATGACTAATTAGGACCTAAGGAATTTGATGGTGAATTTTATTTAGATTAAACCTTGTTTGACCGGTCAATTTATGCAAAAACCCAAATTAAGTTATTAATTGGCATGGTTCTCAATGTAGGTCAAAATGGGTTCTGAAGGCCAAATTGAAGGTTCTAAACCCTAGAGATTATTTTTCTATGAATTTTAGAGGGTTTATTCTATTTTTACTTTGCCTCAAACCTCGTGAATTGAAGTGGGTTTGCTTTAGGGTTACAGATTATCATTTAGTTCCTTGGAATTGCTGTAGCCCTTATCAGATCATCCCACTTTCCTTCTCATTCGATTTGTTTGACCTGTGTTTGGACCCTGAATTACCCTGTATGCAGATTATACTGGTAAAATTGCATTTTTACCCCTTATGACTTATTTTCTCCTTAAACTCAGAATTCTCTGAGTTAAGCCTTTCCTTGAGTTATGTAGGAGCTTTTATCCTTTGTATTGGGTCAAAATGAGCTAGTTATGGCTCATGATGAGGTTCTCATCACAACCCATTGGTCGGTTGTCCAGAGCCCAACTCAATAATTACACAAAAAAGACCAAAACACCTAAGGACGAAGCGGGGAAGTAGTACAAGCCAGGGAGATATGCACTGGAAAATCCTTGTGTTGACCCCAAGTAAAATGAACATAGGGAGAAAGCTACCAATCGAACAAATACACCTTCAGGCAAAAATTTATTTTCTTTTCCGGTCACCTAGAGGCGTAGAAACTCGAAATCTGTCTCAATTACCGTTAAGTGAGTCTATCACAACATTCACACCAAGATGCTTAGCACTTAGGGTTTTGACCGAGTTTTGGGTGGGTTGGGTAGCCGTAAAAAGTTACCAACCCACACTGAATTCCGAAAATTCTGAAAAGACATATATAGATATATACGTATACATATGTATAGTTATATATACAAAGCAAGGATTCGGGCGATTCGTATTTTGGCAGACACCCGGGCGCTGCTTAGTCTTTGTAGATTAAGAACTTCGTATATTTCCTCTTATTGACAAGTAACGAAGTGCCTAAGCAATTACTTCTTGAATTCTCCAAAGAAATAAAGGCTAGAATAAACCTTGCTAGGGACTATCAAGGAGTAAGCATGGGGGTTTGATAACACCATGCAACGGGGTAGTAATTAGGTTGAATATGGCCCATCTTTAGAATAAAAGGCACAACATAAAGTAGAATAGGAGCATTGCATGCATCAAGTACCAAGATTGCTTATAAACTGCATTAATGGCCATTTATGTAAAGCATGTGTCAAAGCAGGCCCCAGATGAGCAATCGGACCGCACGGATGGATTCAGAACGACGAACGGAGTCCAACAGACTCAAAATCGGCCAAATCCGACATCCGAAGCCCCCACAATGGGCCCATGAAATTCTGACCATTGATCTGGAGATCAACGGCCCAGAAAGTGCCACGTCGCCTCGCCCCCACCGCTCGCACGCCCTCAAGCCAGCCAAGGACGAATCTCGGCCATTGATCTTCGATCGAACGGCCGAGATCAGCGCACTCGCCCGTGGTCGCCGTGACAAAGCGCGGGCGTGGCGCAATGGCTAGCGCGCACGGCCGCATCGCAGCGACGTGCGTTAGAATTGCGCGGAGTAGAAATCAAGCGCGAGCGAAGGGCACGGCAAAATTGGGCCGCCCGATCAGCAGCAGGCGGCCAGGATCGTGCCATGCGGTGCGATGACAGCTCCCGAGCACCCACGCGCGCGTGCACACGCGCCCGAGGCGTGATCTCAGCGCGGGCGTAGGAGGATCTCTTTCATCCGATCTTCGATCGGACGGCGCTCGTTCAACGTCCACGGATTGCGCATGGAGAGAGAGCAGGGTGGGCAGCTGATCGGCGGCAGGAGGGCTTCACCGACGTATCTGGAAGCAGTTTTAGCGACGTTCTGGATGTCGCTAAAGTACATTCTTCTTTTAGGAAGCCCTTAACTCTATTTAAACCCCCTTCTACCGCCATTCAAGGCATACTCTCCCACTTGCAACTATTCCACTCCTCTCCTAGCTAGCTTTAGGCACACTTGTAATCGCCGGAGACGATGAGCCGCCGACGGAGCCTCCTCCACCGCCGTAGCTGCCTCGTCGCTCTCCACTCTCTCTCTCTTTTAAGCTTTCATTTACTTTTGTTGAAGCATGTATTTAATGTTGTAAACCATGAACTATGAATGCATGTTTAATGAAATTATTTTCCGTTTAGTCGCCATTTTAATTTCTGTTTAAAGTGCATGATCAAAACCAAGAGCTTTCTAACCCTAAACTCTCTCTCTATCTCTCGCTTTTCAAAACCGTCTCTTTCGCAAGCAAAACTCTGCCTTTTTCATGACAAATGGTAAACAAAATTCGATTTCCACGACTCCCTGAGACCGACACTCGGACTTATCTCCATTTACTTCTTTCAAAATCGACGTATCAAGTGCAACTATAACGACACCTCTTAACACACACGCACTACGGCATGTCAAGAAGCTCGCTACAAAGCATGCGGAGAGGGAGGCGAGGGCGCCTGTAGCTTGCGTGGAGGCTTGCAGGTGCTGGCAGGGGTGTGGGGAAGCGCTTGGCCGACCGTTGTAGTGACACGCGGTGGCCGGTTGTGGGTGGAAGAGAGAGCATGACAGAGCGAAGAAGCAGGAGGCGGAGAGGCCTGCAGACGCGTGCGGGGGGCAAGGGTGCTGCAGGCACGCGCGGAAGGGGCTGGGGCTGCTACTGCTGCTGCTGCCTTGCCGCTGCTACTGCCGAGCTTCGAGCTTCAAACCTTGAAGCTTGCGGCCATGGATGAAGGTGCTGGAAACGTAAAAAAAAAAGAGAAAAGAGCCACCACGCCCACCGGCTCCTTGAAGAGCTGGGCGGTGGTGGTCTCACTGTGGTGTGTGTGCACCACAGTGAGGGCTCCTGTCCGCCGACTGTCTCCGAGGAGGAGGGCCGGCGTGTGGAGGGAGAGGGAGGAGAGGATGGCCTGGAAGGAAATGGAGCTGCGGGATCTTTTTTTTTTAAAGTGGACCAGGCTGGCTTGCAAAGGATGGAGCCGTGGTCTTATATAAAGGAGAGGAAGAGCATGCACAGCCATGCCCTGGCTATGCATGGCTCACATGCGGCTGTAGGGAGAGGCTGGTATGGCCTAGCAGGGACAGCAGCCGCAGGGAGGATTTAGAGCAGGGAATGGCGCGTGAGGAAGAAAGGTGTTCCATGCAGCCGCGGGGAGAAAGATTTAAAAATCAAAAAGAAATAAAAATGGAGATGGAAATTTGTGAGGAAGCACTTGAGGAAAAATGTAATCACGAGGCCATTTTGTTTCACTCTCCTCCCCTCTTAATTAAATGCATGCATGCATGTATTTCTACAATGCAACTATGGAGACCTAATATGCATTGGTAATGCTAGGAAATAGCACAATATGGCACAATTGCAGGCGTATTTTTGCGGTGCAATCATACCCCCATGCCTATCTTTTGCTAGTCCCTAGTAAAATAGTATTTTGAAATGATCTTAAGCTAAAGATTTTCTTCTGAGGCGATATAGGTGTGTTTATTGTTGGATATTGTGAGAACCAATTGTAGAGAAGACTACCAGTACTATAAGTCTCGTATGACCTAGATTATCTCTCGACTAACCAGGACTCTTGATAGTTAAACCTTAAGTACGATTTTCAAGATCCAGGAGGTTTTTGCCGTACTCGAGAGCTCAAGAGATTATGGTTTGTGCTTAGTGAAGGATCAAGACTGACCAGATGAACATTAAGACTCAAGCCCAGGGTTTCACGAATCTTTAAGTACAGGTTGGTCCCAGTTTCAGCTCGTGTTTTCGGATTGACCCTTAAGAAGATGACGAAAAACTCAACTCCCATTTTCTAATTTTTGTGGCTCAAAGGAACACAAGGTATTTTCAACCTACCCTGAAGAACTTCTTGTAGGGGGAAGATTTTACAGACATTTATGAGATATACTAACTTATTTGCAACTTTTTTTTTTTTAAACACGTGTCAGTATATCTCTTACAGCTTTATTTGGAGGATCACAATTTTCTTTTTGGTGGGCGAGTTTCATTTTGGTAGAAAGAGTTTCTCCTAAACACAAGACTAAAACCTGGGAAAAAAAGTCTATCTGCACGCACAGGTAAGGACTCCACCTTCCCTAATGAACACTAGGGTTGGACCTTATGTTCACCTGGTCTTTCCTGATATGTGTAGTGTGAACCAAGTTTACTTAAGCTCTTAAGTAAAAGAAAACCAACGGATCCTGTACTGGTGTCTTAGGTACAAGAATACGTCCTTAGTTAGGAGAGATTCCAATCTATTTTGTCAATGCTCAAGTGAATTAAGCCAAGCCTGAGCGAATCAAGCTTCTGTGGCCTGGAGAGTCTTCAAGACAGAGGTTGAATATCCATAAACACTTATTGTATTTTTGTTTCAGCTTTCAGATCATTACTAAACACCATTTATTTATATATATAAATATATATTTTTTCTTTTTATTGCATATTTATAAATGGGTAGAAACTGCATGATACCATAAAATACCCAGATCCTATGGATGCCTATCCACCCCCCAATGCCAAACAATGCTATGTCCTCATATGCATGCAGGGAAAGGTAGAGAAAGGATGGAAGATCGGGTAACGATAGTTGAGGTGCAGGGTATATAGCAGGGTGGTAGGGTAGGTGGTTGGTGGGTGGTGAAGAGAAAAGTGAAGTGATCGCGATAGAGGCGTGAAAAGTGATGGTGGATGGTGAAATGTCTGGCATTTCATGGGACGAGAGTGTCCCAGGTGGATCGGAGAACAAGTCGGGAAGAAGGAGTTGGCACTCAGATTGGCCAAGAAGAGGGGCTTCTTGGATAGATGGATCCAAAAAGGAATAGCCCCAGTGAGAAGTATATGGGCTCAAGGTCCCAGTGTGGAGTTGCAAATCCGCCTGATTTGGCGGGAAAGAAAGGGCAATCTGATCTTCAAGAGTGTAGACCGGCAGTGAGTAGCCCGGATATGACTCAGACCATGAGGTATGGGAAGTGGAGAAAACCTTATCAGAAGTCTGGCCAGGAGAACGTACAGGATAAGGGAGGGATGGGGAAACATCATAGTATGTGTTGATCAGGCAATCGTCAAGTAATCCACAGCAGTCTGAATAGGTCCTAATTAGTCCGATACACGCACTGACAGTCATGTCCTTGTCAGACGTGTCATCCTCGATGCAATCGCAATCAAAGTTCTTGGCTACCTTGAAGATGTTAAGCTTGAGCTTTTCAGATCCAACGGCAATCTCAATACAGCCCGACTCGCAGTCGATAAGGGCACGGGTTGTGGCCAAGAAAGGTCGACCGAGGATGATCGGACAATCAAAAAGTGAACTAGGAACTTCCATATCTAAAACAAGAAAGTCAATAGGAAAATAGAGACTGCTGACCCTAACCACCACGTCTTCCACCACACCCTTTGGGATTTTGATAGAATGATCTGCCAACTGTAACGTGACAGGGGTGGGTTTCAGATTTCCTAGGGAAAATTTTTCGAGCATGATGGTTGGTATAAGATTTATGGAAGATCCTAGATCAAGAAGGGCACGGTTAAAATTGCAGCCTTGGATGCTACAGGAAATGAGCGGTGTGCCCGGATCTTTCTGCTTCGGTGGTAGGTTTGACAGCATAGCACAACTTGCATGAGGTGAGAGAACCACCGGATTTTTAGTTTTCTTTGACTGTCGCCTGGGTGTTGTGTAGTCTTTGAAAAATCGGGCGACAGTAGGTATGTGGTCGATAGCCTCGAGCAGGGGTACCTTGATTTCTACAACCCTGAACAAATTACGCAGGTTATCAAAGGCCTGCATATCTTTCTTTTTGCCTTTTGGCTCCCTCAGTAGAGCCTCAGGGAATGGGACTGATTTTGACCACAATTTGGGTGTATCATCCTCTCGCGAATGCGATGCGCATCCCGAATGAGAAGGTGATGAAGAATAAGATGGGCCAGGATCAGGTTGAGGTGGATCAACGGTCTGCTTACCACTCCTCATAGTGATAGCATTGGACGATGTAGGTCCAATGGGATCATACGGTGGAGGGTTCGCAATAGGGACATAAGAGTGCGGTGCTACAGCGGGATTAGCTTGAAATCCCGGTGGAATGCTCGGAGCCTGTAGAATTTGATGAACCTATCCCTGAGAAGGTTGTACCTATGGTTGAGGACCACGGGGTACGAAATTTCACGGGTTTGGAACAGGTTGGGTGGGAAGAGTGCCCTAAGATCGAGTCGCCATGCGTAGTTGACTGATCTCAGCATTCTACTACGCCAATTGGTGCTGAAGAGAGGTCATGTTCTCTTCATGGCGCTTTGACATATCCATCATAATTCGCATCAATTTGTCAAGAGGACTTGATGCATGTTCTGTTTGCGGTATGCAAGGGCCTGATGGTGGATTTGCCATAGGATTAGATTGGGCCCTTGGGATGACGGGTGCGGACGGTCGCATTGGTCCACCCGCGGGGTTTTGCCGCTGCGGGTTGTTGGACCATACGAAGTTCGGATGATTCCGCCACCATGGGTTATACGTTGCAGAGAATGGGTTGTTCCCCAGGGCGCAAGCATCTTCTATGCCAGAAGACATGTCCACATGTAAGTATGCATCCAAGCACACGAAGGCTTGGTCCTCCGTGTCGAAATACTGGCTCACAGAAGCCAGTTCCACATGACTTACCTAGTCGCTCGGCGCAACACTCGATAAGGAAGGTCTAACGGGGTTTCTCGGGATAAGCCTGGTGTTGGAAGAATTGGAATTGTGACAAAGTGGTGAAGAGGTGGTGTTTGCCAGAGATCGGGCAGGGTTGGCCAGAAGCTCGTCTAGCTTCTTGTGCACGACGGAGACTTCATCCAGTTTTTGTGCAATAAGGCATAGATCAGTGGATGAATGTGAGGGTCCCGTGTCAACTTCGTGGACATTTCGGGGCTGGCTGGGATGATTAAAGGTGACAATGGAGGCATTGTTCATTGAGTTTTCACTCATATTTTCAAACAGTTCGAATGCTCCATTCTCGTCTTTATTCATAAAATTCCCTCCGCAGGAAGCATCTGCTATCTGCTTCAAAGTCTCATTTATCCCATAGTAGAAAATCTAGGCTATATGCCACTTAAGCAGACCGTGGTGCGGACACTTCCTGAGGAGGCCATTATACCTCTCCCATGCCTCATGAAATTGTTCACCGTTTTGTTGTGTAAATGAAGTGATGGCACGACGAAGCGCATTGGTTCGCCTGATTGGGAAGAACTTCTAGATAAACGCTGTTCGCATCTCTTCCCAAGAGTAAATGGTTCTCCCAAGGGTGCGTAACCACTGCGACGCTTTATCCCGCAATGAAAACGGGAACATTTTCATGAGGACTATAGGTAACCCGACATTTCTTGGTTTAACCATTTCAGCAAGTCGGGTTAGGTCTTCCAAGTGGAGAAAAGGATCTTCACTTGCAAGACCATGAAAGTGGAAATTTATTAGGCCAATTATGTTTGGTTTCAGTTCAAAGTCGTCCTCACCTATGGGGACCCGAATTTGTCCTATGGTCTCTGTAGCAGTGGGATTCTGATATGAGCTAAGAGACCTAGGCTCCTCCCATTTGGGAGGGTTCTGCATTTCCTCCAATGTTTACCGAATGGCTTCGATTTGCTTATTATACATTTCCATTTGGGCTTAGAGGCGGGTTATGGGATATAAGGCTCCACCACCTGGTGGGTTCTGAGGATGGTTTCCTCCCTCGGGATTTGGGGGTGGGCATGCAGCCATGTTTGTGGAGGAGGAGGACGATTCGGCTTGTTTTCTAAATTTATCAGTCAATTCAAACAGTTCAGGGTTTTGTGACCACCTCCCAAACATGCACTACCGTAGGAAGAATTGGGGAGATGAGAAGGGAAAAAAGACAAGAGAAATGATGCCGCAAAGGTACACTTGATGACAAATCAGTACAATCAAATTCCTAACCTCTACAGTGTGCCCTTAGACCTAAAGATCTAAGTTACCTACTATCACGAACTACGGAACCGAATGCGAGCACCGCAGAACCACCGGGCCAGATTGAAAGGCCGTTTTCCCTAGTCTTAGACACCTAATAGCACACGGGAACTCTCACCAGCATGTAGCCGCTACACGCAGGTAGTTAGACCTCCAATCCTGAAGAAGGGTCAAGTTACTACCAGTTTTAGCTAGAGGCTTAGGATCAAGTGCTTTTGGAATGTGAAGGGCGTTGTTTATGGGCATTGACTAAGTGATTGATTTTTCAAAGTGTGTAATCCAAGCATGCAACAGGGAAATCTCCCCGAATTGAAGTTTTTATTGGTGAATGGTTTTTAGAGTTCAGCCTTAAGTAGTATGGATTTTAGGATTTCACTGAAATACCAATTCAACCAATCGCCGGGTTTTGTGAGAATACAAGTTTTCTTTCTAAGCCCAACAAACCCTTCTTCAATATTAGTTAGTTAATGCATGCTAAAATCAATGGGCTACCCTAAATGGAGATTTCTATGTGTGGATGCACGAATCAATTTTATATTAATGTGAGAGGGAGCCAAAGCACTTTAATTCAAGTGCTCCCAATCACCAGAAAGATTTCCGCACAAGGCTCAATCAACAGGTAAAGAAACTAAAATTGTTGGTGTTGAAATATTCGGGATCGAATCTTAGGCAAGTTAAAAAGTCGTGGTGGGGTTGGAATCAACTCAATTCCAAGTCTCCCCACCAAAAATGTGATCCCGAATTGTAGATAAGTGAGGCAAAAGAGGGGTGCAATCAATCTTTTTGTGTTTGCCTCAAAAAATACTTCACACGGTGAGAAATTCAAGAATCAAGATTCTTGGATTTTCGCTATGCGAAGTAAGGCGGGAAATCTCGGGGCAGAGGGAGTGAAGACAATCAATCAAACAAGTGAATTTTAATCCACTTGCCCCAAGAGATCCCAAGAAGTTTTTCTAGTTTCTAGTTTTTAGTTTTTTTTTTTTATTAAGGTGACAAGTTAACCCTAGTTGCTAAGAAAAGAAGACCTACTTGTTCGGCAACGTGTGCGAAGCTCCAATGCGGTGTTGGCGTCTTCATGCTGTCGTTCTCGCCTTGGATTTGCTCATGTCTTCGACTTCGTCTGCCTGCCTTCTCCTTGCACCAGGTTCACCTGCACGCCAAAAACAGAGATACCCATGAAGAGAGAAGAGAAGAGAAAAGTTACAGGAATGGAGTAAAAACTTACTTGAAGGCGCACTTCCTCGGCAACGGTGCCAGAAAAGGTGTGGTGTCGAGCCCGGATAGGTTGTTAATATGATGATTTTATTGTTGAAGTGTGTATAGTGGTTAGCGTAAATCGGACCTCACCATCTCTTTACAAATTTTTAACCTAGCCTACTTGATTTTATCTTGTCACTTTTAGGCCCAGTGTCGAACTCAGGGAAGTGGGTAATTAGCCCATAGTTGTGGGCTATTTAAGTATTTAAGTGCCTAGACATTAGGTTAATTCTAACATTTATTTAGCATAAATTAGGATGTAAATAGATTAATTCATATTTCTAATTCAATTACATAATTCATGCATCTTATTCATATTTAAATGCATTTAGAATTAACTTAGAATTGCATTAGTTAACTAATTAGGTACATTGCATGCATTAATTTAGGTTAACATAAAAGTTGAGGGTCTGTATATAAATAACCATAATAGTTTAACATTATTTTCTTTATTCTTCTTCTTGCAGGAATGGCTGGCTGCCGCTCCAACGCCACCAGCTACCGCAGTGAAGAACCCATTCAAGGAGGAGCGGATGTGTTGTTTCTTGTCGGGCAGCTGATTTCAAATTTGTGCAAGCCACTACAAAAGGAGAGAGGATGCTGAGCGAGGCAGGCCTCCACCACCGACCCACCACTGTGCAGAGAGATCTCCTCTCTTCCATTCCACACCATCGGCCTCAACCGTGGCGGCGAGTCTCCACCACCGTGGGCGTGTGGTGTGACAGGCCACACCGCCATCCGGAGCTCGTCCACATTACCGTGAGCACCTTAGCGTGCATCTCCCTCGCCGTCGTCACCAACAACCACCGCCGCAGCCACCCTGCAATCACCTTCTCAGCCAGTTAAGACGTCCGGGAAATTTCCCGGACGTCTGAAGCCACCCGCTCACCTTCCGCCTGCAACCTCATCGCGACCACCCGCCTGCGCACCCCCGCCTGCAGCCGCACCCGCACAACCACATCTACCCACTTCACCTCCAGCGCCATCTCCACGCCCTCCAGCCTGCGCACCTGCGCCATCTCCACGCCGCAGTAGCCTTTCCGCTCACCTCTAGCTGCACCTGCAGAACCTCACTCGCTCACTCTCGCGCTTGCAGCACCTTCCCCGCACCGGATACAGTGCGTGCCCATGCCAGCTGCAGCCACACCTGCAGAACCTCACCGCTAGCGCCCTCGCCACCAGCAGGCCACGCGCGCTCTCGCGCCCTCTAGCTAGCACGCAGCAGTCCGCCCACGCCTCCAGCCAACGCACACACCGCCCGCCAACAGCAGCTCACCTCCGCCGGAGCAGCATCGGCTGCAGCGCTCGTCCGGCCAACTCCGGCCACCACGTGACACGCTGCCGCCACCATTTCAAAGCCCTCGGTCCAAGGAACTTCCTCCGAGCTTCCCGCGTCTGACCATCCACTCCTCGTCGCGCATTGCAAAGGGGAAAAAATCCCCTATTTTGCTACAGTTACTGAGCCATTAAAAATTACATTTTCTGCCATTGTCAATTTTTAATAATATTTTATTAATTCTGCATTGTCACAAATATCCTCTAGTTACTCATAATTGCTATTTCAGCATTGTTTCTTGTTTCAACCTTAATCTGAAGTCAATTCTGGCTTGATTCTTATCCAAACTAACTACGAACAAATATTTTTAACTGGTGCGAATTTAACTACGTCATTGCCTCCCTGTGGATACGACCCGCTCCTCTGCGAGTGGGTATATTTTTTTTAAATATTGATTAATCGATTTTTCCACCACATAAAACCGAAAACAACTTTAAAGCGAACAATCGACTCGTCAAATGGCGCCGTTGCAGGGGAGGCAACAGACATATTAATTTCACCTGATTTATTTTGATTATTTGTTAATTGCACAGTGATTTGACCATTTATTATTTTCTCTTCTGTGTGAGAAATTTGTGCAAGAATCAGCCAGTGTGAGAGGCGACCCTTGACGTCGCCAGAGGAGAATTGGACGAGCTATTTTGGAAAGGAGGAGAAGGACGAGGACGCGACGGACATCATTGTATATTTAGTCGCTAATTAGAATAGAATTAAGACTTTAGATTTAATTTTTCATTGCATTTTGTTTGAAACCCTTGTTCTGGGGTATATTTTGAGGGGTTTGTTCCCCGATTTTGTTTTGGGCCCGTGTTGGGTAATTTTTGGGAGCCTGCTCCCTTTTCTTTAGATTTAGGTTGATTGCTGCAAGCAAGGTACGCATTTTCTTACTTTGCATCCTATTCTTGATCACGCATTGCATTTGGACTTAATGCAAAGACCACCAAATCTGTATTGAATAAATTAAACAAGTAGTCATATATTTTCTAGAAAAAGGACTAATTAAAGGAGGGACACTTTAAAAACCAAGGAATTGATTTTTAAACTTGGCATGCGATTCAAAATTCAAAATCTTTTGCGGTGTATGCACACATATTTCACTTGCACCACGGCACGATTCTAGACATTCCTTAGGTTTGGAAATACTAGGATAAGAGCCCTCCTACTATTGGATTTTGAAGTGTTCAGAACTTGAGATCAAAGGTTTTGTAAATCCAAAGAGGGGGATACCCTATCACGGATTTTTGGGGGTAGTTGAGAAGCACCGTGAAAGCACAGCTTCAAAGGAAGGCTTAGGCCTACTTGCATCCCTCAATCTTCCGTCTTTGGATTTACTTGACCATTTGAGATTTAGGGAAGAACACCTAAGCTCTAACTAGGTCCTTTTAGGTGAGTCGTAGATTGACAATAGGCCCGTAAATTGATTGAACAAATTGTATTGTCACCTGCAATCTAACTTAAAATCAAAAGCCTAAATTGGGAAAGACCTAAAAGGTCCTTTTTGAATTTTGTTTTGCTTGGGGAATTCTGATTGAGGTGTGAGTTAGAATGGACCACATTGATTTTCATCCTTTCACCTCTTGCCCACACCCTCACCCCCACTCTGCATCCTTCCATCCAAGATGTAGAGATGGTCCATTCCTTGATGGACATAATGACAATCATTGGGATCCGTTCTACTCCTATTATAGGAATATTGGCCTGGTTAAGCCCCAAATCAGTGAGCAGAACCTAGGAGCGGGATTTGCTTTGCCCAATATCCCACATACCATAGAAATACCCAACCCACCCTCCCTGAAAAATTATAATGGTTGGACAAACACTCATGGGTACTATAAGCCTGAGCCTGACTTCTCTCATGATAGAAATGACCTCTCCTCTTTGAAGATGGAAATACAGAAAATGCAAAACGAAATGATTGAATTGTTAGGAGAATCTTCGAGAGCAGGCCAACAAGAAAGAGATGAAATTAGCCACCCAATCTACCCCATTGAGGATGACGTACACCCCTCTACAATAGATGCATCTCCCATGGGAGAGCTACACTTTAAGTTGGAGGGAAATTCTGGGGAGAATAGCTACTTTTCGAGGATCGATTTTGAAACCTCCCCACTAGATGACACTTCCTTGAGAGATCCAAACTTTAGGTGGGAGGAAAATACACATGAAAGTAGCTATGCATTGGATGAAGAAAGGTGGCAACCCGAGGAAGATGATGATAAGGTTGAGTATCCACCTGAATTATATTGGAGTCAAAAGAAGGGAATGATGGTACCATTGGAAGGCCTCGACCCAAATGATAGTATTTTTGTGACATTTGATGAAGTGGGACAAAATCATGTTGTTAATCCTACCCTCCCTTCTGATCACGATATGGAATTCAAGCCTACCCTTAGGGAACCTAACCCTAAAGAAATTGACCTATCTGAGGAGTCTAATGTTACCAGTGTAAACCATTTACCTCAGATAGAGCACCCTAGGGGATCTGCTGAGATATTAAATGATTCTAGACCTTGGGTACATTATGAATTGTGTGATGAGGAGGAAGATGAATTATATGAGGAACTTACATTCAAGATTTGGAGTGACACTAAGGGTGATTATGTCTTATTTGAAGAGTTAACCCCTGAGGATGTCACAAATTTGACCAAATTAGGTTTCCTTAGCACACCCATTGATGATATTTCTCCTCATGATGAAATGATAGAAAATTTGGAAGCAATTTCTAAAATTTATGTGGATTCACATATAGACTCCGGAGAAGATTTGAGTAAAGAACAAAAACCTGGGGATGGCATTGATAGGATAATCCCTAGATCTGTTGCTTCCAACCTGCCTTCATTCACTTCGAAGTCACCCTCTGATTCGCTTATATCTAAAAGCGAAATTGTGACTCCTGATGAAGAGCAGGAAGATACATGTGATGGTGCAAGGAATGCTAGGGATGAAATTAAGGATTTAGAAAGAGTGTTAGGAATGGACATCGAGCTTATTAAACCCAACCTAGATCTTATGGCCATCTCGCAACCTCGTAACTTGGACACCTTAGATGATCCTTGCTTAGAAAATTGCTCACTTTTGTTCTGACCAGGGGGCTTAACAGACCAATATTTCCCGTAATGGAGTATCGGGTATGGATTGATGATTTCTTTAGTCAGTCCATTACCCTGAGGGTTTATCTTTGCACCATTCCTTCCCCATACCTTTTGGAGGATCCTTGTCATCCTCCCCCTACCCTTTTAGAGGTTGTTATACCTGTTTATCCTTTAGAACCTCTTCTGGTGACCTGGGAAGATTTCATTCCCATTTTAGTTGGGCGAGCATTTGCTATCGGGATTCATCATCAGTTCGCCAACATCCTAGGTTACCTATTTTCTAGGCCAACATTGCTTTGCTCATTTTTAGGGCCTATTTCTATAATTCTTGAATCTGATTTGCAGGTTCTTTGGCTATTCAGCCCAGCTCTGACCCAGGTAATATCCTTCTATGCAATGAGGACATTACAGATTTTAGGCATGGGGGGTTGTACTTGGGGATATACATAGCATAGTGCATTCATTGCATACATTTGCATTAAAAAAAAAAGAAAAAAGAAAAAGAGTTTTGAGCTTAACTGGCTAAGTCCTGCATTCTTAAGCAAATCAGAACTCTAAGGTAAACTAAATTAATTCTAGGGTCAAACTTTAGAAGCTAAATGAGTTGCTAGCTTTAGACTTTTAGGGTCCTTTGTGGACTTAAAAACTTAAGTAGGGGTTAAGTTGCAGACCATTCCTCAAGAGGTTGAGGAAGGGAAGCTAGGGTTTGAGTTAAAAGGTAGGGTAGTACCTGGAGTCTTGTTCTATCTTTTGGTTTATGGGTCCTTGTAACACAAGCATCAAAATTTCACACACTTGGTCTGGTAATTAACTTAATTTCTTTCTTTCTAAAAGGAGATTTGGTTCTCTTAGTTTTTACTTAGGAGAGGCTTAAAAACACATTTTGATTGGAAGAGTTCCCGCCGCAGGAGAGATGGAGTATATACTCACCTTGAGGATGCGATGATAACATATTACCTCCTCGGTGCTTGTCTCTTAGGATATCCATCCAACTGGGGGCATGTAAGCGCATTGTGCGGTTCAGGTACCATGGGCGGTCCTATCTCAATGTGCCGATTGCCATAGGCCTGAATTCGCTTAAGAAATCCATGGGTGATACTATCTCGAAGTGTTGATTGCCAAGAGTTCTTGGGGTCGTTATGGGCGGTGCTATCTCGAAGCATCGAAAGCCAGGCACCCTTCGAGGTATGGTAATGGGGACAATGAATCCGACACAGACCGTGTTGATAGCTGATCTGAGGTTAGACTTAGAAGAATCAAATAAAAAGAAAAAAAAATAATATATATATAAAAGAAAAATTCCTTTAACTCAAATAACTCAGACCAATGCACATGCACGAATGCTTTAATCTCAGGGATCAATAAACTTTAGGGTAGAGTCAGAAATCAAGGAAACTTGTGCCTGCAACTTGTCTTTAGCCAACCTAGTCTGTAACTTAGCAACTACTAAGGAACCTTGGGTCTAGAGTCTGAACATAATATGCTTCTGAAGGAAGACCAAGTGGGTTGACTAGTCTACTTGGAGTGCTAGGTTTCGCTTAATTTTGCTAGGGACTAGCAAAAACTAGGCATGGGGGTATTTGATTAGCCCATAGTTGTGGGCTATTTAAGTATTTAAGTGCCTAGACATTAGGTTAATTCTAACATTTATTTAGCATAAATTAGGATGTAAATAGATTAATTCATATTTCTAATTCAATTACATAATTCATGCATCTTATTCATATTTAAATGCATTTAGAATTAACTTAGAATTGCATTAGTTAACTAATTAGGTACATTGCATGCATTAATTTAGGTTAACATAAAAGTTGAGGGCCTGTATATAAATAACCATAATATTTTAACATTATTTTCTTTATTCTTCTTCTTGCAGGAATGGCTGGCTGCCGCTCCAACACCACCAGCTGCCGCAGTGAAGAACCCATTCAAGGAGGAGTGGATGTGTTGTTTTTGGTCGGGCAGCTGATTTGAAATTTGTGTAGGCCACTAAAAAAGGAGAGAGGTTGCTGAGCGAGGCAGGCCTCCACCACCGACCCACCACTGTGCAGAGAGATCTCCTCTCTTCCATCCCACACCGCCGGCCTCAACCGTGGCAGCGAGTCTCCACCACCTTGGGCGTGTGGCGTGACAGGCCACACCGCCATCCGGAGCTCATCCGCATTATCGTGAGCACCTTAGCGTGCATCTCCCTCGCCGTCGTCACCAACAACCACCACCGCAGCCACTCTGCAATCACCTTCTCAGTCAGTTAAGATGTCCGGGAAATTTCCTAGACGTCTGAAGCCACCCGCTCACCTTCCACCTGCAACCTCATCGCGACCACCCGCTTGCGCACCCCCGCCTGCAGCTGCACCCGCACAACCACATCCTCCCACTTCACCTCCAACGCCATCTCCACGCCGCAGCAGTCTTCCCGCTCACCTCTAGCCGCACCTGCAGAACCTCACCCGCTCACTCCCGCGCCCGCAGCACCTTCCCCGCACCGGCTGGAATGCGTGCCCACGCCAGCTACAACCGCACCTGCAGAACCTCACCGCTAGCGCCCTCACCGCCAGCAGGCCGCGCGTGCTCCCATGCCCTCTAGCTAGCGCGCAGCAGTCCGCCCATGCCTCTAGCCAGTGTGCCCACCGCCCGCCAACAGCAACTGCAGCACCGGCTGCAACCACCTTCGCCAGAGCTCATCCGGCCGACTCCGGCCACCGCACGACACGCCACCACCACCATTTCGAAGCCCTCGATCCAAGGAACTTCCTCCGAGCTTCCTGCGTCCGGCCGTCCACTCCTCATCGTGCATGGCAAAGGGGAAAAAATCCCTTGTTTTGCTATAGTAACCGAGCCATTGAAAATTACATTTTCTTCCATTGTCAATTTTTAATAATATTTTATTGATTCTGCATTGCGACAAATATCCTCTAGTTGCTCATAATTGCTATTTCAGCATTGTTTCTTGTTTCAACCTTAATCTGGAGGTAATTATGGCTTGATTCTTGTCCAAACTAACTATGAACAAACATTTTTAACTGGTGCAAATTTAAGTACATCATTGCCTCCCTGTGGATACGACCCGCTCCTCTACGAGTGGTTATATTTCTTTTTAAATATTGATTAGTCGATTTTTCCACCACATAAAACTGCAAATGACTTTAAAACGAACAATCGACTAGTCAGTGGGTGATGAGTGCCTCATCATGAGCCATAACTAGCTCATTTTGACCCAATAAAGAAGATAAAAGCTCCTACATAACCTAGAAGAAGGCCTAAATGAAGGAATAAGTGCTCTGAGAAGAAAACATGAATTAAAGGCTAAAACTACAATTTTACCATTGCAGTGCATAAACGGGATTTCTCAGAGGCAAAACATAGGTCAAATGGTCTAAATGAGATAAAAAGTGGGTTGAGTCAATCAGAAATGGGTTGATGTGCAATCTAGGAATTAAATGACATTTGGTAACCCTAAAACAGACCCGCTTAAATTAATAAGGTTTCAGTCAGGATAAAAATCAAGTAAACCCTCTAAAATTCATGGAAAAATATCCTCAAGGGTTTAGAACACTTAATTTGGCCTTTGGAACCCAGTTTGACCTAGATTAGGGTCCTAGCTCTTCAACTAACCTAATTTGGGTTTTTACGCAAAATATCCAGTAAAACGGGGTCAAACCTAAAATCCAACTTCACCATTGAATTCCTTAGGTCCAAATTAGGTTTGTACCAAAATTTGGAACTATGGGGAGGTCAGCTTGACCTACTTTGCAATTCAGTACACCCAAATCACAATTTGGTCGCTTTCTTTTGAAATCATTGCAGAGAGCCCCCTAATTTCCTCGCCAACTTTGCAATCAGGCCCTGCCGCCATTGTTAGGGTAGAGTCGACCTCCGACGAGGTTTAGAGAGGGAATACTCTCTGATTCCTTAGAGATCCCCTCCCAGAAATGGAAGGGAGATTCTCTGAGGAATTCCGTTCAATCTAAGGCCAATCACGATCCCTGGTGTGAACCCTATCTCTCGTGCGAACGCATGAGGGATTTGGGTATCTACCCACTTTCCTTCTCCGGCGAGCCATCGGAGACAATGGCGTGCCCTCCACGCTCTGAGCATACGGCCCAGCACCTATAAAAGAACCCCCAAACCTGGCCACTCATTTTTAGCTTGACTTGGCCGGACGTCCACCTCCAATTCATCTCTTCTTCTCCGGCCAAGTACCCAGCGAGCTCCGGCGAGTGCCCCCTCCCCTCCCTATTCGCTCTGCCACAAAACCAATGGCAGAGTCATCTTCCTGACTCTCCTCTGCGTCGCGCAACACCCACGCACGCTGCCTCAGCCCCATCGTCGCCGCCGTCCTCCACTGGGTAGCTTCTTCTCCGGCGACAGCAGGTACAGCTATCCACCTCTCCATCCCCTTCATCCCTGTAAGTAGGTTAGAATTGTTCTCCATCTTCCCCTCTCTCTTTTCCCCCTTTTATTTCATTTAATTGACCCTCGACCATTGCTGACCACCTCCATCTTCCTCGCCTCCGACCGACCTCCGGCGAGCCGCTTCCACCATTCTGCCCCTTCACACGGCTCGCCAACCATCTCATAAGCTCCGCCTCACCACAAGGAACACTCTCCGCCCATCCATCATCCCTCTACGCCTCCACCGTAGTCCCCCGAACACACCCACACTCCCGGCCACAGGTTGACCTAGGCACGCACGCCTAAGCCATCCCACGGCCTGCCGCATGGCTCACCACCTTCGCCGTGCCACGGCGAAGGTGCCCAGCTAGTCTGATTAAGCCGAGAGGCTTGTTTTGAGTGTGACAGTATCGAAGCCCCTGCCACCATTGACGACGGGTGAAGAAGCTTCACGCCAGTTCCAGGTGTCACCAGCACCAAGTTTCAGGTGCTGCGAATTCGGGCAAGCACTGCGAAGCCATCTGATCCAGTAATCAACACTAACAGAAGCTGCAGCTGTGGTGATTGCACAAAGGTTCTGCGGGCACGTGCGAGAGCGGGGCAGGCCTGATAGTCCCACATCGGCGAGATACGAGGCATATGTATGCTTTAAATTGATTTTGTGTAATACGCTCGTTGCCTCCGAATGCACAGGGGTGAGGTCCCTCACCAGACCCATGCTCGCCTCGTCCGCGGTTTCACCTCGCGGATCTGCCGAGATCCGACCCGACCCATCCTGAGCACACCTCACGCATCACCCCACCTGCCGGTGCGCCTGGTCCCGGGTGCGAAATCCGACCCGATTACCCATGGCTCTCGGAGAGCGTCCTTGAGTGAATTCCAGAGAGAGAGAGACGTTTGGGTAGAGGGAAAGGGGTAGGTTTTGCTCTCTGTGTAGGCAGGCTGAACGTTGAGGAAGAATGACTTAGCCGCAAGAAAGAAGAAGAGAAGAAGTAGAAGAAGAGGTAGAGATCTGAAGGAAGGAGAGACTGCTGAGAAGAAGAAGACAGAAGAGAAAGAAGCCCTTTGCAGAAAAGAGAAGAGACCAAGGAAGAAGAAGAAGCCTTTGAAGAAGAGAGAAGACGAAGAAGAAAAAGAGACTGCAGAAGAAGAAAGAAAGCAAGATCAGAAGAAGAAGAATAATCAAAAGAAAAAGGGAAAACACTTTTAAGACGTCTGATCACAAGATTAGACGTCCAATTTCACTATTTTGTCAATTATTTTTTAAACCGCATACATTCATATCTGAATTCAAGTTTTGATTAAATTAGAGTGTTCAATTACATTTTACATTAGTAGTAAATTCCAATTTCTCCTTGTGTTCGACCTCGGATACTCCGGTTTTCGAGTAATAAAAAATATTTATTTGTTGATGATGCTTGATCACCTATACTACGACGCAATAACTATTAAAGAGTCTGTCACTCCAACAAAATGGCGCCGTTGCTGGGGAGCAACCCGCAATTTACCACTAGTCTCTACATTCTTTTTATCATATTGAACACTAACTTGCCATAGTTTGCTTTGTTTTGATCTTGCAGGTATTTCACGAGAAAATCCCTTCCGCAAGTCAACCACTCCAGGGTAGGTAAGTTCTTTTCTTCCTTAAACATCCCTTAATTCTGAAAAGACAAAAGGAAGAAAATCAATGTAGGAATCAATTGCCTTCTTTATATAGTAATCACCATCTTTAAGGCAAACGTTTCCTAATTTTGCGAAAATTTTTTCAAATGTTCTTGAAGTTGGGGCAATTTTTTAAATTCTATCCCATAAATTCATGTGCCTAATAGGAATAATGCTTAATCTCTGTGGACAACACATTTCTTGCTTTCAAGTCCAAAGAGAATTGTTGTTCAAAAAGAAAAAGAGGATTGGAAATAGAATCGAATTAGGGTTTCTACAGTAGGGTCTTGAAGTGCTAATCATGCATGCTTGCATAAAAGGAAATAAACCCTCCCGCATCAGTGTGCTACCCAAGCCCTTGATTGAAGAGATATTAACAAGACAAACCCTAAAAATTAAGCTCTAAAATCACTTGAATCTTAAAATTTCTGGACCTAATAACCTGGGAGTCAAATCAGGGTGATCTCTAGGCTTTAAACCTAGAATATTTCTGCCATCTATAGGACAGGTCAGGTGAAGTTGACCCCTTGGGTCAACCAACCTCTAAATTAGGTCACAACATCAAACTATCTAAAGTTCAAGTGAGAACCCTAAAGCACCTGTGAAATAAAAGTGGTAGACTTAAGAAGTCAAGGTCCCCATTCTGGTCTACCTGGAATCTCAGTGACAAGAGAGGTCGGGTGGGGGAAACCCTGTAACCCGTGGGGACTCTCTACCGTGTAGGGGTCTTTGCGGGACTCTCCCTCTCTGGCTGCCCAGGTAATTCTCAGGTGGATGATCTTCTGATCTAGGGGTCCATCCGCCCCGAACCTCCATAGTCATCCAAACGTCTTTGGGTGTCTTTATTGGGTCAAAAACATCTCCAGTCCCTCATTTTTTCTCTTTAGAGCACACACACACATTTTCAGTGGGACTCGCTATTCAGATCTGATCGCTTCATAGCTTGATCTTGATTCCAACTCTGATTCTACATCTTGACTCCACCACCTGATCCAAATATGCAGCCAAACCACCTAGGACCACCATTCAAGAAACCTGAATATCAGAGATCCATGAGAGATAAAATGATTGAGGATTTCAAGGCCCCAGATGAAGAAGATCAATCTTTTAATGAAAAATATGATTTTGGGCCTCGATTTGATGAATATCCCTCGCCAACATCCTCAGAGGAACGAATCAATTTTTCAGAAGTCATGCCAATCTACGACATAGAAATTGAGGAGTTGGACGAGAGGGGTTTCGATTGGGTCTACCCTACTAACTTTGAACCTGAGCCTCTACCAAATAGGGACACCCTTTTAAGCTCAGAAGTCACATTTAGGCTAGACCCCAGTCAGGCTGCTGAATCTGCAACATATGATTTATTTTATGATGGTGGAACTCATGATCTGGAATCTCATTCAAATTTTGATTTTCGCAAACTCTCTGATGATTCCAAATCTGACCATAACATCGGAGAAAGTCTACTTCCTGATTATAACAAGCCAATTTTCTTTGAAGCTACCTGCTCCACATATACAGAACCAATCAAAACCCGTTCCCTACCCCGACCTGCAACCGGACTCAATTTCTATTCCGATTCACCTCTCATTGAGCCGTTTGCAGATGATTCAACTCCATATCTATATTGGGTATCGGGCACTGATCAGACCGAAAGTCAGGAGCCATCATTCTTTGATCACCCCTGTAGGGATTCCACACCTTACATTGATTATTTTTCAGAACCCTACTTTGACCAGGCTAATTCGACTCAGCCTAAACCCGAGTTTTCACTTCCATATTCATCAGAACTTCACTGCATATGGTGGGTTCCGCATTTATTAATATACATCTATCAACCCACCAGACTCATTGGGTTTGGGCTGCATCATCAGCCCACTGATCTGAACAAGCACCTAGTCAGACTAACCAGGCTCTTAATCAAGGTGCTTATTTTCCAAAACTCCATTGATTTGACCACTCCCTCTCCACCCCATTGTCCGCTCGGCTGAAGGCATTAAATTTAGCGCTTAACGGGAGGAAACCCGTCATCTCAAAAATAGAGACCCATCTGATTATCCATCTGTACTCCACGTCTATTGCACCTTGAGTTCAACCTTAGACAGTTGATCCCACCTCTAGTACACGTATCATAGCTTGAAATCATCCGCATCATTCATTTTCGACCCATTCACCCACCCAATGTATCCCGTTCTAAGTCCCTAACCTCAACACTATTTCACACCCTCCGTTTACAATGAGGACATTGCAAAACATAGGCATAGGGGGGTGATAAAGTGCATACATACAGAACCAAGAAAAAGTCAGAAGGATTCTCACACACAAAAATTTTTGCATATGTCAAAAACATAAAAAAAATTGAAAAATTATGAAAAAGAATAAAAAAATGGGGGAGGGAGGAAATTTTGTGAGCCACATATTCATAAGGAAGAGAAAAAGAGCAAAAATGACAAAAAGGAGCACAAAATGAAAAAGAAAAAGAAATAGTCATTAGTAAAAGATTAAGGAATTAATTAAAGTTCTAGACCAGATCAAGAAAAAAAATAAAAGAAAAGTGCTAAGGAGACATAACAAGAGATTAGCGGGAACGCTGGTCTTAGGCCTCTTGGGCTAGATTTGTTAGCTTAAAAATTCACGTATTCGCTAAAATCTGGATAATCCTCAAGAGGTTGAGGAAAATGCGAAGCTTAAGTATTAGGTCTAAGGCTTAGGAAGTATTCGGCCTCGTTAACTGACCTCCGATTTGCGGGATTCGGTAACCTAAGCACCCCAAATTCACACGCAGTTTGGTTCAGTGTGCATAAACATCCAAATCACGCAAAAGCGTTTAATGTTCTGAAAGAGTCACCTAGATTAGGAGCCGCCAATCAACACAAGTTGATTTGGACAAGTTCCCGGTGCGGAGTGGCGGGAAATTCCCCTCGAAGATGCGTAACAACATATCGTCTCCTCGGTGCTTATCTCTTAGGATATTTAAATATCCTACTGGGGGCATGTAAGCACTCTGCTGGTTCAGATACCATGGGCGGTGTTATCACAAAATGTCGATCACCAGGGTCTGAATTCGGCCACGGAACGCCATGGGCGGGATTATCTCAAAATCTCAAAAGCCAGGGTTCTGGGGGTTGCCATGGGCGGGATTATCTCGAAATCTCGAAATCCAGGGACCCTTGAGGATTGATGATGGGGACGAGGAATTCGATACAGACCGTGTTGAGAAGCTAATCTGAAGCTAGAAATAAAAAGAAAAGAGAGAGAAAAAGCTCTCCAAACAAATAAAACTTCTATCTCTCTCTTACAAAAAATGCACTGCAAACTGAACTTAGGCTAAAAATGTCTCAAGCACGGGTGCTTTAACCGAGGAGTCCAACAAACTCTAGGTTAGTTTCTGTGGGCCATAGAAACCTTTGCGGAGGATTGAGCCTAAAGCGGAACAGGTCCGGATTTTGGTTGGTACTTGAGTACCTCTAGGCCTATTGTCGGCATTCCTACCGAATCACAAAAGAAAAAGAAAAGCACTTACACTCAGGGTCTAGAACAGAAGTTAAAACCTTGAAATTTTGCTAAGGGACTAGCAAAAGCTAGGCATGGGGGTATGATGAGAGCCTCATCATGAGCCATAACTAGCTCATTTTGACCCAATAAAGAAGATAAAAGCTCCTACATAACCTAGAAGAAGGCCTAAATGAAGGAATAAGTGTTCTGAGAAGAAAACATGAATTAAAGGCTAAAACTACAATTTTACCATTGCAGTGCATAAATGGGATTTCTCAGAGGCAAAACATAGGTCAAATGGTCTAAATGAGATAAAAAGTTGGTTGAGTCAACCAGAAATGGGTTCATGTGCAATCTAGGAATTAAATGACATTTGGTAACCCTAAAATAGACCTGCTTAAATTAACAAGGTTTCAGTCAGGATAAAAATCAAGTAAACCCTCTAAAATTCATGGAAAAATATCCTCGAGGGTTTAGAACACTTAATTTGGCCTTTGGAACCCAGTTTGACCTAGATTAGGGTCCTAGCTCTTCAACTAACCTAATTTGGGTTTTTACGCAAAATATCCAGTAAAACAGGGTCAAACCTAAAATCCAACTTCACCATTGAATTCCTTAGGTCCAAATTAGGTTTGTACCAAAATTTGGAACTATGGGGAGGTCAGCTTGACCTACTTTGCAATTCAGTACACCCAAATCACAATTTGGTCGCTTTCTTTTGAAATCATTGCAGAGAGCCCCCTAATTTCCTCGCCAACGTTGCAATCAGGCCCTGCCGCCATTGTTAGGGTAGAGTCGACCTCCGACGAGGTTTAGAGAGGGAATACTCTCTGATTCCTTAGAGATCCCCTCCCAGAAATGGAAGGGAGATTCTCTGAGGAATTCCGTTCAATCTAAGGCCAATCACGATCCCTGGTGTGAACCCTATCTCTCATGCGAACGCATGAGGGATTTGGGTATCTACCCACTTTCCTTCTCCGGTGAGCCATCGGAGACAATGGCGTGCCCTCCACGCTCTGAGCATACGGCCCAGCACCTATAAAAGAACCCCCAAACCTGGCCGCTCATTTTTAGCTTGACTTGGCCAGACGTCCACCTCCAATTCGTCTCTTCTTCTCCGGCCAAGTACCCAGCGAGCTCCGGCGAGCGCCCCCTCCCCTCCCTATTCGCTCTGCCACAAAACCAATGGCAGAGTCATCTTCCTGACTCTCCTCCGCGTCGCGCAACACCCACGCACGCTGCCTTAGCCCCATCGTCGCCGCCGTCCTCAACTGGGTAGCTTCTTCTCCGACGACAGCAGGTACAGCTATCCGCCTCTCCATCCCCTTCATCCCTGTAAGTAGGTTAGAATTGTTCTTCATCTTCCCCTCTCTCTTTTCCCCCTTTTATTTCATTTAATTGACCCTCGACCATTGCTGACCACCTCCATCTTCCTCGCCTCCGACCGACCTCCGGCGAGCCGCTTCCACCATTCTGCCCCTTCACACGGCTCGCCAACCATCTCATAAGTTCCGCCTCACCACAAGGAACACTCTCTGCCCATCCATCACCCCTCTACGTCTCCACCACAGTCCCCCGAACACACCCACACTCCCGGCCACAGGTTGACCTTGGCATGCACGCCTAGGCCATCCCACGGCCTGCCGCATGGCTCACCACCTTCGCCGTGCCACGGCGAAGGTGCTAAGCTGGTCTGATTAAGACGAGAGGCTTGTTTTGAGTGTGACAGTATTGAAGCCCCTACCGCCATTGACGACGGGTGAAGAAGCTTCAAGCCAGTTCCAGGCATCAGCAGCTCCAGGTTTCAAGTGTTGTGCATTCGGGCGAGCACTACGAAGCCATCTGATCTAGTAATCAACGCTAACAGAGGCTGCAGCTGTGGTAATTGCATGAAGGCTCTGCAGGCGCGTGCGAGAGCGGGGCAGGCTTGATAGTCCCACATCGGCGAGATACAAGGCATAGGTATGCTTTAAATTGATTTTGTGTAATATGCCCGTTGCCTCCGAACGCACAGGGGTGAGGTCCCTCACCTGACCCACGCTCTCCTCATCCGAGGTTTCACCTCGCGGATCTGGCGGGATCCGACCAGACCCATCTTGAGCACACCTCGTGCATCACCCCACCTGCTGGTGCGCCTGGTCCTGGGTGCAAAATCCGACCCGATTACCCATGGCTCTCGGAGAGCGTCCTTGAGTGAATTCCAAAGAGAGAGAGACGTTCGAGTAGAGGGAAAGGGGTAGGTTTTTCTCTTTGTGTAGGCAGGCTGAACGTTGAGGAAGAACGAGTTAGCCGCAAGGAAGAAGAGAAGAAGTAGAAGAAGAGGCAGAGATCTGAAGGAAGAAGGAGAGACTGCTGAGAAGAAGAAGACAGAAGAGAAAGAAGCCCTTTGCAGAAAAGAGAAGAGACCAAGGAAGAAGAAGAAGCCTTTGAAGAAGAGAGAAGACGAAGAAGAAAAAGAGACTGCAGAAGAAGAAAGAAAGCAAGATCAGAAGAAGAAGAATAATCAAAAGAAAAAGGGAAAACACTTTTAAGACGTCTGATCACAAGATCAGACGTCCAATTTCACTATTTTGTCAATTATTTTTTAAACCGCATACATTCATATTTGAATTCAAGTTTTGTGTAAATTAGAGTGTTCAATTACATTTGAGATTAGTAGTAAATTCCAATTGCTCCCTATGTTCGACCTCGGATACTCCGATTTTCGAGTAATAAAAAATCTTTATTTGTTGACTACTCTTGATCACCTATACTACGACGTAATAGCTGTTAAAACACGATCGAGTCTGTCGCTCCAACAGTGGGGTTACAAGTCAAGTTTCTACGCCTTTCCTACAACAAGTCTCTTCTATTCGATTATTGTGTTTTTGGCGTTTTTCTTATTTAGAATTTTTTCTGGTAATCTTTGTCCTTGAGGCACGCCCTCAAAGTTGAGTTCTTGGCTTTGAGCCAAAACAAGGTTCCAAAACGGGTCTTGCTATTCACAAGACGGAGTACCTGCAAGCGAAAGATTATCTTTTCTCTTTTATATAATTTTTTTTGTCTTTTTACTAACAGGAAAGCAAAATAGAAATAAAGTAAATATAGTATATATATATAGGTATATATTATGTATATAAACTGGTGAGGGTGGAGGTGGAGATGGAGTGTAGCACGGTGTCGAGTCGGTCGTCATCTAGAAAGACGCAACCAACAGGACGAAGTGTCGCGTGTAAGGTGTAGGATGGATGGTGGAAGATGAATGCGAACACACTTTTTTTTGTACGCGTTTATCGGGGAATATCAGCAACTGGTGTAAATATTCCCGCGATACCACGTATGGTAAATAATGTGAAACTATATATATATGTGGTTATAAATAGGTATATATATGTATATATATGTGTGTATATATATATGTATATATGTATATATATAAGTATATGTATATATGTATGTAGCTATATGTATAGATAGATATATGTATAGATGTATATATATATATATATATATATATATATATATATGTATGTATGTTTGTATATAATACCATATAGATGTATATATATATATGTATATATATATATATAAGTATATAGATATATGTATATATATATATGTATACTAATACTTAGTTATATAAATGCTACTATACATATAGATATTAGTATATATATATATATATGTATGTATATATATAAGTATATAGATATATGTATATATATATATGTATACTAATACTTAGTTATATAAATACTACTCTATATATAGATATTAGTATATATATATGTATGTATGTATATGTATATAAGTATATGTATATATGTATATATATATATGTATGTATATATATAAGTATATAGATATATATTTATATATATATATGTATCTATGTATACTAATACATAAGTATATAGGTACTACTATATGTATAAATATAAGTGTATATATATATATATATATATATATATATATATATATATATATATAGGTATATATGTATATAAATATATGTATATATATATATCAATATATATAAGTATACGTATATATATATATATG
Organism: Thalassia testudinum; assembly: GCA_037157565.1. Classification (NCBI taxonomy): domain Eukaryota; kingdom Viridiplantae; phylum Streptophyta; class Magnoliopsida; order Alismatales; family Hydrocharitaceae; genus Thalassia; species Thalassia testudinum. Next base: position 46,961,312 of record JAZHRO010000014.1, read on the forward strand.
TTTATAATAGAGTATAGGTGTGTGTGTGTGGAAGTGTGAGTGTAGGTGTGTGTGAGCGTCGGTGAAGAGAGTGAGAGAGTGTTGTGAGAGAGAGAGAGCAGCCGCTCTGCTGGAGGTGAGGGCACTGTTAAGGCATCTGGGCTTCAGGGTTGACGTCTGACCCACGCGCGCACGTGCAGGTGCGTATTCACGTAGAGAGGAGCACGCATGCAAGAGAGTTGGCGCGGAGAGGACCCAGCGCCCAGCGTTGTGTGGAGTGGCTGGAACGGGCGCTCGCAGGCGCAGGCGAAGGGAGCGCGCGATGCAGATGCTGGGAGAGGGCTCGCGCACACAGACGTACACGGGCGGGTGTGGGCAACGCGGGCGGAGATGTGCAGGCGGGCGCGCGCATGGGCGAACGGTGGTCTCGGTGCGCCGAGTGACCGGTAAAGTGAGAAGCTCACCGGTCACCCCACTGTAGCCATATTGTCATGCAGACTAGCGTGAACAGTGGCTTTAGTGGTCGGGCGAGCCGCTCGACCGGGAGCTGCAAGTGGTGTGAGTGTGGCCGGCTTGCGGCTGGCGCACGAGGAAGAGGGTCTGCGCCGGCCAGTTGCGAGCGTGGAGAAGCTCGCGACAAAGCACGCGGAGAGGGAGGCGAGGGCACCTGCAGCTTACGCGAAGGCTTGTAGGTGCTGGCAGGGGTGCAGGGAAGCGCTTGGCCGGCCGCTGCAGTGACACGCAGCAGCCGGTTGCTGGCGGAAGAGAGAGTGTGACAGAGCGAAGAAGCGGGAGGCAGAGAGGCCTACAGGCACGCACGGAGGGCGAGGGTGCCTGCAGGTGCGCACGGAAGGGGCTGGGGCTACTGCTGCTGCTGCTGTCGAGCTTCGTGCTTCAGACCTTGAAGCTTGCGACCATGGCTCAAGGTGCTGGAAACATAAAAAAAAATGAGAAAAGAGCCACCACACCCACCGACTCTTTGAAGAGATGGGCGGTGGTGGTCTCACTGTGGTGGGTGTGCACCATAATGAGGGCTCCTATCTACCGGGTGTCTCCAAAGAGGAGGGCCAGCGTGTGGAGGGAGAGGGAGGAGAGGATGGCCTGGAAGGAGATGGAGCTGCAGGTTCCTTCTTTTTTGAAGTGGACTAGGCTGGCTTGCAAAGGATGGAGCCGTGGTCTTATATAAAGGAGAGGAAGAGCATGCATAGCCATGCCCTGGCTATGCATGGCTCACATGCGGCTGCAAGGAGAGGCTGGTATGGCCTGGCAGGGAGAGCAACCGCAGGGAAGATTTAGAGAAGGGAATGGCGCGCGAGGAAGGAAGGTGTTCCATGCAGCCGAGGGGAGAAAGATTTAAAAATAAAAAAGAAATAAAAATGGAGATGGAAATTTGTGAGGAAGCACTTGAGGAAAAATGTAATCGCGAGGCCATTTTTTTTCACTCTCCTCCCCTCTTAATTAAATGCATGCATGCATGTATTTTTACAATGCAACTATGGAGACCTAATATGCATTGGTAATGCTAGGAAATAGCACAAGATGGCACAATTGCAGGCGTATTTTTACGGTGCAATCAACCGGCTTACGCAAGATTCCTGAAAGACGTATGTACACCCAAGCGTAAGCCGCGAACCAAAAGTGGGAATCCGATCATACTGTCAGAGCAAGCCAGCTCTCAAAACTCCCACCCAAGGCTAAAGACCTAGGAACTCCGCTGATTTCATGTAAAATTGGTGAAACCCAATTTGATAGAGCCTTGTTAGACCTAGGTGCCTCCATAAATCTAATACCTACATCCCTCCTTGACAACCTTGAAGAGTTAGAACTTAAACCGACTGAGGTGACGTTGCAGTTAGCCGATCGATCCATCAAGTCACCTAAAGGAATACTCGAGGATGTCATTATTAGGGTGCAGGATTTCTACTTCTTGGTGGATTTCATTGTTCTGGATATGGACGCACCTGAGAACCCAAGGGATACACCAATTATATTAGGGAGACCTTTTTTGGCCACTGCTAGAGCCAACATAAACTGTGAAGAGGGAAAAATAGAATTAAAATTTGGGAATCAAACTATGAAGATTGACATCTTTAAGGCCCAACAAGGGATTAATTGTGGGGCTATAGAGCAAATATGTGATATCAAAGCCGTGGTTGATGAATTGCATGTTGAGGACAACCTGATTATCCCCAATCAATCACTAGAAGATCAAAACTCGCAATTAAAGGAGTATGAACCTGATCTAGACACACCCATAATTCCAACCCTTATTTCGGATACAAACCCCGAACCGCCTGCTGCTGCTGATAATCCTATTATGGAACTCAAGCCCCTTCCCGAGCATCTGATGTACGTCTTTTTGGGTTCCAATCAGACGTTTCCTGTGATTATCAACTCCTGACTCACACCTGACCAGGAATCCCATCTGCTTACGGTTCTCCAGCAACATCGTAGAGCCATTGGATGGACTCTTGATGACTTGACTGGCATAAGCCCCTCGTATTGTACACATCGAATCTACAAAGAAGAGGGCGCATGACCTTCACGAGAGATGCAGAGATATTTAAACCCTAACCTGCAGGAGGTCATGAAAAAGGAGATCATCAAGTGGTTAGATGCAGGGATCATCTACCAGATCTCTGACAGTCGCTGGGTGAGTCTAATCCAAGTTGTGCCTAAGAAGGCCGAACTCACCATCATCACGACTGAAAGCGGAGAGGTCATACCTACCCGAATAGCTAACCATGGGAGTCTGCATTGATTATAGAAGACTCAATTCCTCCACGAAGAAGGACCATTTCCCACTATCGTTTATTGATCAAATCCTCAAGAAACTAGCAGGAAATAAGTTCTGCTTTCTTGATGGGTACTCAGGTTACAACCAGGTGGCAATCCATCCAGAGGACCAAGAAAAGACCACGTTCACCTGCCGCTTCGGAACATACGCATTTCAAAGGATGCCTTTCAGTCTCTGCAATGCACCTGTGACCTTTCAGCGGTGCATGCTTGCCATATTCTCAAATATGGTAGGTGATTATCTGGAAGTCTTCATGGATGACTTTTCAATTTTCGGAGCATCATTTGACGATTTCCTCCTGCACTTGGTACAAATACTCAGGCGGTGCATCGATGTGAATTTGGTTCTTTTCTAGGAAAAGAGCCATTTCATGGTGCCTGATGGTATCATCCTGGGACATCTAATCTCGGAGAAAGGCATCCAAGTTGATCGAGCCAAGGTTAATTTGATTTCCAAACTCCCTATGCCTAGCTCAATCAATGACATCCGATCTTTTCTGGGGCACACCGATTTTTACTGTCGATTTATCCCTGATTTTTCTAAAATCGCGCGCCCCCTGAGTACTCTTCTCTCCAACGATGTGCCTTTCGAAATCTCCAAGGAATGCACTCAAGCATTTGAGATCCTTCGTGACCGAGTCACCCAAGCCTCGATCCTATAGTCCCCTGATTGGTCTCAACCCTTTGAGATCATGTGCGATGCATCTGACTTTGCTGTAGGAGCGATTTTGGCGTAGAAAATTGATGGAAAACCCGTGGTCATTTACTACGCCAATAAAACACTAGACAAAGCTCAGCGTAACTACACGGTTATTGAGAAAGAGCTACTGGCTTTAGTATTTGCCCTAGAAAAATTCATATCATACCTCCTGGGTTCCCGTGTTATCATCTACTCGGATCACACAGTTGTGAGACATCTCCTTGCAAAGAAGGACATGAAACCTTGACTAATCTGATGTGTCTTGCTGTTGCAAGAATTTGACCTCGAGATTCCCGACAAAGCGGGAAAATAGAATGTGGTAGCTGATCACTTGTCCCACTTTCCTTCCGAGATCATTGACCCTTCTGGACCCATCACAGAATACTTTCCTAATGAGCACCTCCTGACTATCAATACAGGGCTTCCATGGTTTGCAGACATAGTGAACTACTTGGCATCACATCAGATCTTGTCCAATTAGCTGAAGGCCAAGAAGGACAAGTTGCGTTCTGATGCTAAGTATTACCTGTGGGAAGACCCGCATCTATTCCACATTGGTGCTGATCAAATAATTCGACGATGTGTCGCAAAAGTAGAAATCAAAGACATACTCCTTCTACCATGACCAGGCATGCGGTGGACATTTTTCAGGACACAAAATCGCATCAAAAGTCCTCCAGTGTGGCTTTTACTGGCCCACAATTTTCAAGGATGCATACAATCACTGTAAGGCATGTTCCCGTTGCTAGACCTTGGGCAACATGAGCCATCAAGACATGATGCCTTTACAGCCGATCCTAGTATGCGAGATTTTTGACCTATGGGGGATTGATTTTACGGGACCCTTCCCTATCTTGGATGGCTTCGAATACACCTTACTTGCTGTTGACTACGTGTCCAAGTGGATAGAAGCCATTCCAACCTGAACCAATGATCATAAGATTATCATCAGATTCATTCATCAAAACATCTTTTCAAGGTTCAAGATTCCACGAGCAATAATTTTCGACGGAGGAACCCATTTCATAAACGCTCAGTTCAGGTCACTGATGACCAAATACGGGGTATCGCATAAAATCTCTACTCCTTACCACCCCCAAACTAATGGTCTAGCTAAGCTATCAAACCAAGAGATCAAGAAAATCCTCCAGGTTACTGTTCGACCTGACAGGAAGGATTGGTCATCTTGGCTTCCGGAGGCATTGTGGGTCTATAGGACCACCCACAAGACCTAATTAGGTATGTCTCCCTTTAGACTGGTATACGGGAAGGCATGTCACCTCCTTGTCGAATTGGAGCATAAATCCTATTGGGCAATACGGAATTGCAACTTAGATCTTTCTAAGGCTGGAACCCATAGAAGGCTTCAAATGAGCGAGATCGATGAATTACACCAAGATGCGTATGAGAACTCGCAAATTTACAAAGAAAGGGTTAAAGCTTTTCTTGACAAACACATTTCTAGAAAGATCTTTCATCCTGGACAAAAGGTTCTACTCTTTGATGCCCGACTCAAATTATTCCCAGGAAAGCTACAATCTAAGTGGATCGGACCCTACCTAGTCTGACAAATCTTTGGAAATGGAGCCATTGAGATCAGTCCACTCAGCCACGATTCCAAACCCTTTGTCGTGAACGGTCAGAGACTCAAATCGTTCATTGACATGACCAATACAAATTTGGCTGAGTCATCCTTTATCCTCCATTCTCCTTGAGCTCATTGCACCTAGCCGATGGCGTAAAACTCAACGCTTAACCGGAGGCAACCCGTCACTCCTTGAAAAACCTGAAACCTTTTCTGACATTTATACGTTGAATTCATATTACACTTTAGGGTTCATCCATTAGAACAACCGACTCCACCTCAGGTACCCTTACCTGAGAATAGAAATCGATCGCAACAATCACTTCGACTCGTTCGCCCACCCAACACCTGTCCTGATGAATGAACTAAGCTGAATTCGAACCCAACTAATTTACAATGGGGACATTGCAAATCATAGGCATGGGGGGTATGAAAGTGCAAAATGTTAGGAAAACTCATATCAAGAAAAGGTTTCAACAAAAAAAATCACATATCACAAAAAACACAAAAAAATTGAAAAAATCTTGAAAAGGAAAAAAAAAATTGAGGAAGGGGGAGAGAAAATTTTTTGGGCTATACAAAATGTGAGGAGAAAAAAAGCAAAATGCTAAAAAGGAGCACAAAATGAAAAGAAAAAAGGATAGTCATTAGTAAAGGATTAAGGGATTGACTGAAGTTCTAGACCACATCAAGAAAAGAGAAAAATGAAAGAAAAGTTCTAAGGAGACACAAAAAGAGATTAACAGGAACACTAATCTTAGGCCTTCTGGGCTAGACTCTTAGGCTTAAAAATTCACGTGCCCGCTAAGATCTGGATAATCCTCAAGAGGTTGGGGAAAATACGAATCTTAAGTATTAGGTCTAAGGCTTAGGGAGTATTCGACCTCGTTAACTAACCTTCGATTTGCGGGATTCGAAAACCTCAGCACCCCAATCCACACATAGTTTGGTTCAGTGCGCATAACTATTAAAATCACGCAAAAGTGCTTTAATGCACTGAAAAAGTTGCTTAGATTAGGAGCGGCCGATCAACACAAGTTGATTTGGATGAGTTCCCGACGCGGAGAGGCAGGAAATTCCCCTCAAGGATGCATAACAACATATCATCTCTTTGGTGCTTGTCTCTTAGGACATTTAAATATCCTACCAGGGGCATGTAAACACTCTGCTGGTTCAGATACCATCGGCAGCATTATCACGAAATGTCGATTTCCAAGGTCTGAATTCGGCCACAGAATGCCATGGGCGGGATTATCTCGAAATCTCGAAAGCCAAGGTTCTGGGGTTTGCCATGGGTGGTGCTATCACGAAGCATTGATTGCCAGGGACCCTTGAGGATTGATGATGGGGGCGAGGAATCCAATACAAACCGTGTTGAGAAGCCAATTCGAAGCTAGAAATAAAATGAAAAAAAAAGTGAGAGAAAACTCTCCAAACAAATCCTCTGTCTCTCTCTTGCAAAAACGCACTGCAAACTGAACCAAGGCGAAAAATATCTCAAGCACGGGTCCTTTAATCGTGGAGTCCAACAAACCCTAGGATAGTTTCTGCAGGCCTTAAAAACCTTTGCGGAGGACTGAGGCTAAAGCGGGTTAGGTTCGAATTTTGGTTGGTACTTGAGTACCTCTAGGCCTATTGTTGGCATTCTGAACTAATCACAAAAGAAAAAGAAAAAGCACTTGTCACAGCTAGTAGAAGAAACTCATGGTCTAGAACAGAGGTTAAAATCTTAAAATTTGGCTAAGGGACTAGCAAAAGCTAGGCATGGGGGTATGATGAGAGCCTCATCATGAGCCCTAACTAGCTTATTTTGGCCTGACAAAGTAAACAAAAGCTCCTACATAACCTAAAGGAAGACCTAAGTTAAGGGTTTACTATTTTGAGAAGGAAACATGAACTAAAGGGTTAAAACTATAATTTTGCCATTGCAGTACATAAACGAGATTTCTCAAAGGAAAAACATAGGTCAGATGGCCTGAATAAGATAAAGAGTGGGTTGGTTAAGTTAGAAATAGGTTATTGTGCAATCCAATAATTAAATGACATTCTGTAACCCTAAAACAGATCCACTTAATTCAATAAGGTTCTGGCTAGGATAAAAATCAACTAAACCCTCTAAAATTCATGGAAAAATATCCCTTAGGGTTTAGAACCTTCAATTTGGCTTTTAGAACATATTTTGACCTAGATTGGGGTCCTAGCTCAATATTTAACCTAATTTGGGCTTTTATAAAAAATGTCTATTCAAACGTGGTCAAACCTAAAATCCAACTTCACCATTGGATTCTTTAGGTCCAAATTAGGTTTATACCAAAATTTGGGTTTAAAGAAAGGTCATCTTGACCTACTTTGCGAAATGGTCCACCCAATTACATTCTGGCCCCTAACTTTTGCAAAAACCCTTGTGCAAAGCCCCCTAGCTTCCTCACCGATCATGTATTCAGGTCCCTCCACCATTATAGCATAGGAATCCCACTCCGACGATGATTCAAGGCTGATATCTCCTCAAATCCTCAGAGATCTCCTCCTAGATTTGGAAGGGAGATTCTCTAAGAATTTCTCCATCGATTGAACGCGATCTCCAAATCAAATTTACACCCAATCTCTCATGCAAATGCTCTAAAGACTTGGGTAACCTAACCACCTTCCTTCTCTGGTGAGGAGTTTGTGCGGGAAGGCTTGCCCTCCAAGCACCAGAAGCTCAGCCAACGACTATAAAAGGATCCCTGGTCCTCTGATAATCCCGCAAGCTTGATTTGGCCGAAGAATCCCCCAGAGTTCCTCTTTCCCCTCTCCGGCCAAGTAGCCCACAAGCTCCAACAACTCTCCCTCCCTCCTCTCGTCGCTCTGCCACCATACCAGTGGCAGGGTTCGCTTCACCTCGTTCCTTCGTGTTGCGCTGCACTAGCGCATGCCTCTCTGACCTCCTCTTCGTCACCGTTATCTCCACCTCAGGGCCGTCTTCTTCGACAATGGCACATATGCACCGTTCATCTACTCTGCCCCCCCTTCATTGCAATCACCCCAGATAAGTTCCTCTTCTCCTACTCTTTCTTCTCCCTTCTTTTATTGCACAAACCACCCCTCAACTGCCACTATCCACCCTCATCTTCCTCTTCTCCAGCTGACCTCCGATGAGATGCATCCATCACTCCGCACGTCCACACATCTCACCACCAACCTCTTCACCTCCGCCATCGACCACTGATCACTTTCCGTCCACTCACTGCCTGCCACACATGCCCTACACTTCCATCGAACAAACCCACTCACATGGTCATAGTTCAACCTAGGCACGCACGCCTAGGCCGTTCTGAGCCACGCCAACCCCTGCCTCACCATCATATTGATGCGACAGAGGTTTTCTTATTGTTTGATAGGGTCGTGAGGCCGTATTCATGCTGAAAGGTCTGACCCCTCGCCGCCATTGACGAAGATGTGAAGTTTGCTCGCGAGCTTGCATCAGGTGGCCTCGCTCCAGGAAACCAAATCCCAGGTGCGTGGCTTTCCTTCGCGAACCGCATCAGCCACCTATCTAGGGCCAAAGCACTCCGCAGCTACAGAAATTAGGAGACATCCCCTGCGGAAGAAAGCAAAGAAGAGGGTGGGACTTTTAGTCCTACCTCAGTAAGTTTTGAGCTTCCTGTGTAGTATAAATTGTTTTTGTGCTTTCAGCTAATTGCCTCCAGCACACAGGGATGAGGTCCCTCGCCCTCTCATGCCTCATCCACGACCTCCCCCCACGGACCTGGCACCCAACCTAATTGCCTAACCTAGCACTCCTTGCGCATCACACTCACGCCAGTGCACCTGGACCCGGGCGCGCACCCGACCCAACTACCCGACTCTGGGGGAGCGTACCGAAGAGAGAAATAGAGAGAGAGAGACGCGGGGAAGGTAGGGGGTAGGTTTTGCTGCATGGTGTTGTACGGGAAAGAAGAAGGGCTAAGGAAGGAAGAAGTGCAGCAAGAGAAGAAAAGGAAGAAGGAAGCAGCTGGAGGACTTAGGAAAGAAGAAGGTAGCTGCAGCAAGGAAGGAAAAAGAAGAAGAAAAGAGATGCACTGTAGTAGAGGAGCGGCAGAGCAAGGGAAGAAAAAGAAGGTAGCAGAAGAAGAAAAGAAGAAAGAAGAGAAAGCAAGGGTAGAAGAAAGAGAGAAGCAGGAGCGGCCAAGCAGAACAAGAAGAAGGTAGTTGAAGAAGAAAAGAAGAAGAAGCCAAAAGAAGCATAGCCGCAGAGCAAAGCAAAAGAAGAGAGAGAGAAGGCACAAAAGGACAACAATTCAAAGCAACTGTAGTCAGAATTTTTAAGACGTCTGATAAAATATCAGACGTCCAATTCTTTTTGAGCATTTTTTCTCCAAAACATTACTCTTCAATTTTGGTTGAATTAGTTATTGCTTTGTATTGAATGTTGTGTTCTTAAGTTTTGAAATACCTAATTGCTCCTTATGTTCAACCTCAGATACTTTGATTTTCGAGTTATAAATTCTTATTTGTTTTCGCGGAGATTTCATCTATATTACAACAAGACATCTTTTAAAACATGATCTAGCCGTGTAAATAGGAACCCACCATATACTTTGGAACTTGAAAGGGTATGGAAGTGTATAGCTAGGGTTTGGCTGAGTCGAATCAGCCTGATTAGAGTAGGGATCCTTAAATGAAAAGGAATCAGTGGAGGATGTAGGAACCCTACAGGAGTGATCAGGGAAGGATTGGGCATGATTTGTAGTCTGATCGATGTCCAAAACCCGATAAAAATGTGGAGGATAATTATTTGAAATCAACTCATCAAGAGGGGAATCGGAATAGAAATTGAGTCCGATTGCGGGTCGGGGTTGAAAATGGGTTTGAATAGGTTCTGTATATGTAGAGGAGGTGGCATCAATATGAATTGTGTGTGAGGGCTCTTGTAGTAAATGTTCAAAGGTAGGTTCATTTAGAGAGTCCTCATAGTAGCCATTAGACTCAAAGGTAAATGCCTCAAGAGTGTTTATAGGATGAAGAAAATCTGAGTCAAGAAAAGATTCAAATTCTGGGTTGTAGTCACTCTCGGCACTTTTTGTTTCTGATTCCTGAGGATAGAAAAGAAATGATTCCATCTCAATGGAACCTGAATTTAAATCAATGATCTCGGGATTAGGGACCTTAGAGTCAGAGTCAAAGAATGGATCATGTGTGTTGAGGTTGTAGATTGGCTCGTAGTTGTCAGGAAACAATGGTTCTCCGTAATCATAGTAAGATTCGAAATCGTCGGAGAACTAACGAGAATCAAGTTTTGGATTTGATTTGGGATCAGAGGTTCCACCATAAAATAAATCAAAAGATGTAGATGCAGCAACCTAACTTGGATTTAACCTAGTTTCTGATTTCGAATCTAAAAAGGTGTCCCTATTAGGTTTAGGCTCAATTTCTTAGTTTGTAGGGAAAACCCAATCAAAACCCCACTCTTCCAACTCGGTTTCTGTATCGCAAATTAGCATGACTTCCAAAAAATCAATCTGTATTTCTGAGGATGTTGGAGAGGTACATTCATCAAATAATGGCCTAGAATCGTAATCCAAATTCAAACTTCTATTTTCGTCATACGGGGCCTTGTAATTATCTCTAGAAGATTTAGATCTAGATTCTAGGCAAAGGATGTGAATTGAATTACTAGAATCTAGGCTAGAATTGCCTTTGAGGGTCACCTTATCAGAGAAAGGGGCGGGATTTACACCCTCGAGAGGTTCTGATTCAATCTCATTATTACAGGAGTCTAGGAATTCTATGCTTGGTGAACCAGGGTTTTGGTTTTCTAGGGTTGGCTCAAAATTGTGTTCTCCTGCAATTGGGACCTCCCAACCTATTTCAAGATCAGACATATCATATTCCATCTGGGTTGGAAATCTACAACAACGTTGTGTCTCAAACCCGGGATTTAGGAAATCAGATAGATCTGTAGTATTGTTCCAAGATGTTTCACTAAATGTTTAGGGATTGTACGGGCATTTTTGATTGATTATCTGCTTTAACAATTTTATCATTTCCTCCCATTTTTCAAGATCATCTTGGTGTCTTTCCCAAAGTATAGGATTTGTCATTCATTGGAGGTATTCAAAGTTATGTAATTTTTCTAACTCAATGTATCCTGTCATGAGAACATCCCGGGTGGATCCATTTGTTACTTGTGTTATCATTACTTGGGCACAGTTTATGATGAAGGTTGTTGTTGTCGGTATATTAACTTGAATGTCTTCAATTGGTTTTGAGGTTTTGTAATCAATCTCATAAAATCTAAGGGCATCCTCAACCATTCTATCTTTCATGGATCTTTGAGATTCAAGTTTCTTCAACGGTTTTCCTAAGTAGCCAGGCTGCATTTTGAAGCGGATGGTGGAATCAAGATGTAAAATCAAAATTCAAGTTTAGATCGAAGTTGATTAGATCTGAAAAAAGATTCCTAAGAATATCTATGTGTGTGCTCTAAATAGAAGGGATGAGGGACTAGATGTGACATTGACCCAATCAAGGCACCCAAAGATTTTGGATGACTATAAAGGTTCGGGGCGGATGATACCCTTGGATCAGAAAGTCATCCACCTGAGAATTACCTGGCTAGCCAGGTAGGGAAAGTTCTGCAAAGATCCATACACGGTAGAGTGCCCCCGCAGGTTACAGGGTTTCTCCCACCTGACCTTTCTTGTCACTAAGGGTCTAAGTAGACCAGAATGGATAACTTGACCTCTTAAGTCTTCTAGCTTTATTCCTAATTTGTACCTTTGTTTTTACTTGAGTTAGCAGTTGATTTGACTTGTGACCTAATTTGGAGGTTGGTTGGCCTACAATGTAGACCAACTTTACCTGACCTGCCCTAAAGATGGCAGAATGAACTCTAGGTCAAGACCTAGAAATCACCCTAATTTGACCCCCAGGTTATTAGGTCGAAGGATTTTAGGGTTCAAGTGAATTTACGGCCTGATTTTAGGATTTTTCTTGATTACATCATTTCAATCACAGGATTGGGTAGTACACAAATGCGGGTGGGTTTGTTATCTTTTATGCAGGCAAATGTGAACTAGCACTCCAAAACTCTAATGTAGAAACCCTAATTGGCTTTATTTCCAAGTCAACTTTGATCTTCAAAAATGTTCTTCTTGGACTTCAAACAAGAAGTGCGTAGTCCAAGAAGATTAGAAATTAAGCATAGTCCCTAATAGGCACAGGAAATTTGGGGTAGGATCTCTAAACAGAATCGCTTTAACTTCAATAAGATTTGAAAAAAAAAATTCACAAATCAGGAAACTTGCCTTTTAAATGATAATTACTATGAAAAATAAGGCAGGTGATTCCTAATTGATTGTCTCTTTTTTGTCTTCCCAAGATTAAGAGGTTGATTAGGGAAGAATAGAGAAGTTACCTGCCCTGGAATGGTTGATTTGCAGGGAAGATCTCCTCATGAAGTACCTCACAAAATCACAATAAAGGGAATAGGGCTAGTCAATGCTCAAATATAATCAAATAATGTAGAGAATAGAGGTGAATTGCGTGTTGCTCCCTGACAACGGTGCCAAAATGTTTAAACGCAGCGAAATAGAGTTTAAAATAAAGCATTGTAATATAGTCGAAATCACTTTCAAAACAAATAGATTTTTATTACTCGAAAAGATTTCGAGGTCGAACACTGGGAGCAAATGAAATTCACACACTAATCTCAACAAGTAATGTAATTTGAACACAAAATATTACTCAATAAACTAATTTGCAATGTAGAGCATATGAGTATATAAAGAGTAAAAAGAATTTTAGACAAAATAATGGTGATTTGAATCACCAATTTATAAGTCTAATACATAAAATAATTACTCAAATTTACTAAAGGAGTATGAAATCAGACGTTCGATTTTGCAATCAGATATCATAAATGACATTTGCTACAGTACCACTTTTGCTTTTCTTTGTCTACATGCCTCTTCCTTCTTCTTTCTCTTCTTCTTTCTTTCTCTGATTCTTCCTTTCTTTGATTCAACTATTGACCTTCTCTTCCTCTCTAAGCCTTCTTCTTCTCTGGTCCTTCAGCTCAGGCCTTCACTTCTTCTTTTCTTCTTTTTCCTTTAGCTCTACAATCCTACTCTTCTTCTTCTCTGACTTTCCTCTTCAAAATCCTGCTAAGTGTCAGCCGAAGTTCCCTGTAGCAAAACCTTCCCTGTACCCGCACAACTCTCCTCTCTCTTTCTCTCTTAGGATCTGCTCTCCCAGAGTCGTAGGGTATCTAGGTTATCGGGTCAGGCACATACCTGGGTCCAGGGCTGCCTATAGTGGGTAGTACCCAAGGAGTGTGGGTTAGGCGGGTTATCAGGTCGACTAGGTTCACGGGTATGTGTCGCAGACGAGGTTGGGTGAGCGGGTGAGAGGGACCTCACCCTGTGAACTGAGGCGAACAACTTCTTTCACAAAATCAATTTATGCACCTTAACATGCTTCGCAGCCGCCGATGTGGAATAATCTGCACCCCCCCTTCGTGTGTCTACAGCAGGGGTCTCCATCGCAATGCCTCAACTCGCGAGGCTCACATCTAAAATTGAGGACCTAGACTTGTGCATGAGATGCTTTTGTGTGACTTGGGGCAGAGACTTGGGATCGAAGTCCCTGGGGAGAGCTTCAAGCAAGCTCAAAGCTTGCTCGTCAATGGAGAATAGGGCATACTCCTGAAATCAACAAAACGACCTTTTGGCCACGTCAGAATGCTTAGGGAGTGTCATGGAAGCACGGCCAACATGATGGCAGTGTTTGTGTGGCGTGTGGATGTCCGTGAGTGGGTGGCTAGGCCAGACTGTGTGCATGAGAGTTGGTGTGTTCAGGGAGGTGTTTGGGTGGATCGAACGACGAATAGGAAGATGGGAAATGAGCGGGGAGATGTGGTGGAGGTTGTGAGCTTGTCGGTGAGGTGGATGGAGGTGCGTAGCGGTGGGAACACCTCACCGGAGGAGTCACCGGAGATGGAGGAGATGAAGGTGTTTAGTGTCGTCGGTGGTTGGTTTTGGGAAACAAAGAGAGGAGAAGAAAGTAGGAGAGATAGGGAACCTAAGAATCTACTCTAAGGATGAAAGGGTGAAGGGATTCCCACTCCAGTGTGGTTGCCGGACGTAGGGAAGATGAACCTCTGTAGGAGGGACGACGGCGAAGACGGGGAAAGGACGATGGCGATTGGTATTGCACGACGTGGAGGATGGTGCGGAAGATGAATCCACCACTAGTTTTATGGTCGGACGAAGAGAGGAGTCGGAGAGAGATCGCCGGAGCTTGCGGAGAATTGCGGCCGAAGAGGAGAGAGGTAGAGGGGGAGTTCCGATCGAATTTCAAGCTGAGGAGAATGGTCAAACCCTTGGGAGTCTTTTATAGATCTCAGGAAGTCGTTTTGATCTTGAGAAGCAAGCTTCCCAAGCTTTAAAAGCTTGTCGGAGAAGGAAACTTCTTGGTACCCAAATCTCTCTTGCGTTTGCATGAGAGATTGGGAAAGAACTGGAGTACATGGATGGGCTTAGATTGAAGGGAATTACTTGATGAATCTCCCTTCCAATTTTGTAAGGGATTCATCAAGCAGTCAAGGAGAAATCTCATGTCAAAGGTTGCTGGAGTAGGTTTCCTCCTCGATAATGGTGGAGGGACTTAATTGTGAAGATGACGAAGAAGTTAAGAGGTTGAATGCAAGGGTTTTTCAAAGTTGGGGGTATAAATGTAATCATACAGAACCATTTTGCAAACTAAGTCAAGACAAGCACATCTTGGGTCTAAATTTTGGTACAATCCTAATTTGCACTTAAAGAATCCAATGGTGAAGTTGGATTTTAGTTTTGACCATGTTTGACTAGGTAATTTATGCAAAAACCAAATTTAGGGTAAATATCTGTTTGAGACTACATTTTAGGTCAAGATGGATTCTGATGGCCAAATTGAAGATGCTAAACCCTAGAGAATATTTTTATATGATTATTAGAGGGTTTAGGTGAATTTTATCCTGACCAGAACCTCGGTTAATTAAGTTGGTCTATTTTTAGGGTTTCAAAAGTGCTTTAATTCTCAAAACATGCGTAAACCCTTTTCTGTTTGATCTAACCCACTTATTATCCCATTAAGACCTTTTGACCCTTATTCTACCCTTGATAAAACCCCTGGTTGTACTGCATTAATGATAGGCTGGTAAAATTATAGTTTTAACCCTAGTTTCTTATTTTTATCTCAGAATGGCTATATAGTGAGTTATGATTCTCTGGCGGTTATGTAGGAGCATTTATTGACTTAATTGGGTCAAAATGAGCTAGTTATGACTCATGATGGTGTTCCTAAGAAGGGTGCCAGCTGATATGGCGTGACGCAGAAGACGGAGAGGAAGGAGAATCCGCTGCTGTCATTGTGACTGGATAAGGAGAGTGGTTAAAGAAATCAGTAGACGTCGTGGAGCTTTTCAGCCAGAGAGGAGAGAGGAAGGAGAGGTACTCCAGCCAAAAATGAGTGTAAAGAGAACAATTTATCCTCAGGAGTCTTTAAATAGGCCTTAGAGGGAGGTTTGAAGCTTGGAAACTAAGCTTTCAAGCTTGGTATGTTCATTAGAGTAGTATTCCTGGTCGATAATGGTGAAGGGACATTTTTGCAAAGACTGACGACAAAGATAGGGGCCTATTTGTAATGAATTTCAAAAACTAGGCGTACTTATGAAATAGATAGGATTGAAATGGAAATTAGATCAAGTTGATTACTGATTGGGCTCAGATTTTGGTGTAAACCTAATTTAGACCTAAGGATGCTAATGGTAAAGTTGGATTTTTGTTTTAACCTAGCTTGACTGGGTAATTTGTGAAAAAACCCAAATTAGGGTAATAGTTTGTCTATGACTATTTTAGTTCAAAACGGGTTTTGATGGTCAAATCCAAGATGCCAAACCCTAGAGAATATTTTTATATGATTTTTAGTGTGTTGAGATTATTTTTTTCCTGATCAGAACCTCAGTTAATTAAGTGGGTCAGTTTTTAGGATTTCAGATGTCCATTAATTCTTAAAATGCATGAAAATCCGTTTCTGTCTGCATGAACCTACTTATTAGGCATTAGTGACTAAATGACCTTTAATAAACCCCTGGAATACCCCGTGATTATTCTATATTTGTGATAAGATGGTAAAATTACAGAAATAACCTTGTTTTCATCTTTTCTTCTCCAAACAACTTTCCCTGCTCTAGAGACCTTCTGACTAATATGTAGGAGCTTTTATTGACTTTATAAGACCAAATTGAGCTAGTTATGGCTCATGATGGTGTTCCCATCATACCCCCATTCCTAGCTTTTGCTAGTCACTAAGCAAAATTCTATGAATCAAACTAGTTATCTAGGTTGGATGCAACCGTCAGGATGCCCTACTAAGCCGCATCTCTAGGGATCAGATCTTAATACCAATAATAGGCTTAGAGATATTCAAGTACCAGCCCAGATCTAGAACTGACTAGCTTTCGCCTCAGTCTGCCGTGAAGGTTTCTAAGGTCTACAGGACTAACTTAAGGTTCATTGTACCCAGCTGTTAAAGAACCCATGCTTGAAACATGGTTAGTCCAAGTTCAATTTGCCAGTGCATTTTGTAAGAGAGAGATATAGAAGGAGAATTTGATTTGTGGAGAGCTTTCTCTCTCTTTTACCTTCATTATATTTTTCCTTAGATCCATTTTTGCATTGGCCCTAAACATGGTCTGTATCAAATTCCTTGTCCCTACCATCAATCCTCACAGGGTCCCTCGCAATTGATGCTTCGAGATAGCACCGCCCACAGCAACCCCTATAACCCTGGCTTTCAAGATTTTAGGATAATCTCGCCCATGGCGTTCTGTAGCTAAATCCATACCTTGGCAATCGACATTTCGTGATAATGCTGCCCATGGCATCTGAACCAGTATAAGGTGCTTACATGCCCCCGGTAGGATATTTAGATATCCTAAGAGACAAGCATCGAGGAGACGATATGTTATTATGCATCTTTGAGGGAAATTTCCTACCTCTCCACGTCAAGAACTTGTCCAAATCAACTTGTGTTTTCGAGTTGCTCCTAATCTAGATCTTAAGACCATTTTTAGAACCGATTAAATGCCTTTGGGCATGATTTCATTATTTAAAGTGCACTGAACCAGACTATGTGTGATTTAGGGTGCTTAAGTTACCAAGTCTAGCAAGCCAGAAGTCAGTTAATGAGGCTGAATACTACCTAAGTCTTAGACCTAATACATAAGCTTTGCATTTTCCCTAACCTTTTGAGGACTAATCCAGATCTTGACAAGTATGTGAGTGTTTAAATCCAATTATATCCAAGAGGCCTAAGGTTAGCAGTCGCCACTAATCCCTTAAGTTTTAGCCTTCTAGGTCTTAATTCATCATTCGATCCAACCTAGAAGTTAGGTAAGCTCCATATTACTTTAAAGGGACTCTATTTCTTTTATCCTTTGCTCCTTTCTTTTCTTTTCAAATTTTCTTCCCTCCTTTTCAAAAGTGGCTCTCTTTTTCCTCAACCTCCTCTTTTTTTTCCACAAATGGAACCCTTACTGTGAATTGATTCTCATGATGTTTTGCACTTTAATACCCACCCGGGCCTATGATTTGCAATGTCCTCATTATAAATTAGGTGGGTTCAAGTTTAGCTTAGATCGTACATTAGAATAGGTTCAAAGGGTTGGTTGATGGGTCGGGATGACTATTGCAGATGATTTCAATCTCTGGTATGAATCTCAGAGGTGGAGTCGGTTGTTCTAATGTATGAACCCTAAAGTGCAATATGAGTTCAGCAAAGAGATGTATCAAAAGGGTTTTTCAAGAAAATGACGGGTTGCCTCTAGTTAAGCGCTGAGTTTAACACCATCAGTCGGGCCTAATAAGCTCAGGGAGAATGGAGATGAAAAGATACCTCAGCCAAGTTTGTATCAGTGAGTTCAATGAACGGCTTAAGTTGTTGGTCATTCATGATGAAAGGTTCAGAATCAAAGCTGGGTTGACGGATTTCGATGGCTCCATTTCCAAATATTCATCTCACCAAGAATGGTCCAATCCACTTAGGTCTGAGTTTGCCTGGGAAGAGTTTGGGCTTGGCATCAAAGAGTATGACCTTTTGACTAGGATGGAAAGTTTTTCTAGAAATGTGTTTCTCATGAAAAGCCTTTACCCGATCTTTGTAAATTTGCGAGTTCTCAAACACATCATTGCGTAGTTCCTCGATCTCACTCATTTGAAGCTGATGGTGGGTTCCGACCTTAAGTAGATCTAGATTGCACTTCCGTACTGCCAAGTAGGCTTTATGGTCCATTTCGACGGGGAGGTGACATGCCTTCCCATACACCAATCTGAACAGAGAGATGGCTAATTGGGTTTTTTGGGTGGTCCTATAAGCCCACAAAGCTTCCGAAAGCTGGGTCGACCAGTCTTTCCTGTTGGGCCGAATAGTGACCTATAGGATTTTTTTGATCTCCCGATTAGACAGTTTAGCCAATCCATTAGTTTGGGGGTGACAAGGAGTCGAGATTCAGTGTGACACCCCATATTTGGTCATCAGGGATCTGAACTATGCATTTGTAAAATGAGTCCCTCCATTAGAGATAATGACACGTGGGATACCGAACCAAGAAAAGATGTGTTGATGAATGAATTTGATTACCACTTTATGATCATTGGTTTGGGTCGGGATGGCTTCGATCTATTTGGACACGTAGTCTATAGTGAGGAGGATTTATTCAAAGCTGTCCAATTTAGGGAAGGGTCCCATAAAATCAATCCCCCATATATCGAAGATTTTGCATATGAGAATTGGTTGTAAAGGCATCATATCGCGGTGCCGCACTAGGGGACTTTAGCTATGGTTTTATGTCCGAAGAAGTGTCCGCCGTAGGCCTGGTCATGGCAGAAGGACAGAATGTCCTGAATTTTCACTTTCGGGATGCATAGTCTTTATCTAATCAGCGCCAATGCTGAAGATGTACGAGTCTTCCCAGATGTAGTACTTGGATCAGAAAGCAACTTGTCCTTCTTGGCCTTCGGCCAATCAGACAGGATCTGATGCAATGCCAAGTAGTTAACCAAATCAGCATACCAAGGAAGTCCAACACCACTAGTTAGGAGGTGCTCATCAGGAAAGTGCTCTATGATTGGTCCGAAAGGGTCGATGATATCAAAAGGAAGGTGGGATAAGTGAACAGCTACCACATTCTGTTTTCCCACCTTGTCATGAATCTCGAGGTCGAATTCTTATAACAGCAAGATCTAGCAGATTAGTCAAGGTTTCACATCCTTCTTTGCGAGGAGGTCCCTTACTGCGGTGTGATCCGAGTATATGATAACACAAGAACCCAAAAGATAAGATTAAAATTTTTCGAGGCCAAATACTATAGCTAGTAGCAGTTTCTCAGTAACTGTGTAGTTACGCTAAGCCTCGTCAAGTGTTTTGCTAGCGTAGTAGATGACCACGGGTTTCCTATCTATTTTCTACCCAAGTACTGCTCCCACTGTGTAGTTAGATGCATCGCACATGATCTCAAAGGGTAGAGACCAGTCAGGGGATTGCAGGATTGGTGCTTGGGTGACTAGGTCATGTAGGCTCTCAAATGCATGAGTGCACCCCTTGATAATTTTGAAAGGGACATCCTTTGAGAGAAGATTAGTCAGGGGGCGTGCGATTTTTGAGAAATCAGGAATGAAACTGCGGTAAAAATTGACGTGCCCCAAAAAAGAGTGGATGTCCTTGACTGAGCCAGGCTTGGGCAGTTTTGAAATCAAATTAACCTTAGCTTAATCAACCTGGATACCTTTTCAGAGACAAGGTGACCCAGGACAATTCCCTCAGGTACCAAGAAGTGGCTCTACTCCCAAGAAAGAACTAGATTCACATCGATGCAACACCTGAGGATTTGGACCAAGTGTAGAAGGCAATCATCAAAAGATTCCCCAAATACTGAGAAGTCATCCATGAAGACTTCAAGGTATTCACCTACCATATCTGAGAATATGGCAAGCATGCATCGCTGAAAAGTAGCGGGAGCACTGCAGAGATCGAATAGCATCCTATGGAATGCATATGTCCCAAAGTGACGGGTGAAGGTAGTCTTCTCTTAGTCCTCAGGATGGATTTCCACCTGGTTATAGTCGAAGTACCCATCCAAGAAGCAAAAGAATCGATTCCTTGCCAGTTTCTCAAGTATTTGATCAATAAATGGCAGTGGGAAATGATTCTTTTTCGTGGAGGCATTTAGTCTTTGGTAATCAATACAGACTCTCCACGAGTTTGCGATCCGAGTCTGTATAGTCTCTCTGATTTCAGACGTAATGATTGTGAGTGCTCCTTTTTGGGCACAACTTGGATTGGACTCACCGAACGACTGTTGGAGATTGGGTACATGATACCTGCATCTAACCACTTGATGATCTTCTTCACGACATCTTGCATGTTTGGATTCCGACGTCTCTACATTTCATGGGATGGTCATGAGCCCTTTTCAGTGTAAATGTGATGTGCGCAATATGAGGGGCTGATGCCAGTCAGGTCATCGAGAGTCCAACCAATGGCTCTTGGATGCTACTGGAGGACAGAAATCAAGCGAGTTTCCTGATCAAAGGTAAGGTGGGAATTGATAATCACAGGAAATGTCTAATTAGAACCCAAAAGGACATATTTGAGATGGTTAGGGAGGGGTTTCAACTCCATGACTAGATTTTCAGTAGCAGCAGGTGGTTCAAAGTGAGGTTTATGAGCAATAGTAGGAGCTAAAGGTATCTCTAGGCCTGGTTCAGGCTCCTCTAAGTGTGGGGTTTGATCCTCTTGTGGTTGATCATCAGAGATAAGTAGGTTTCCCTCAACATATGGGTCGTCAACCATGGACTCGATGTCACAAATTTGTTTGATAACCCCACAATTAATTCCTTTTTGGACCTTAAAGATGTCGATCTTTAGTGTCTTATTCCCAAATTTTAACTCAATTTGACCTTCCTTACAATTGATATTGGCCCTAGTTGTGGCCAGAAACGGTCTCCCTAAAATGATCGGGAAGTAGGAATTGCGTACTCTAACTATGACATCCTCGAGAACTCCTTTTGGTGACTTAATAGATCGATCAGCTAACTGCAATGTCACCTCTATCGGTTTGAGCTCAGTTTCTTCAAGGTGGTTAAGTAGGGATGTAGGTATTAGGTTTATGGAAGCTCCTAGATCCAATAAGGCTCTGTCAAATTGTATATCACCGATAGCACAGGATATTAGCGGGGTTCAAGGGTCTTTTGCCTTAGCCGAGAGTTTGCTAAAAATGATGGAGCTGGCTTGCTCCGATAGTATGCTTGGGTTCCCACCTTTGGTTCGTGGCTTACGTTTTGATGTACATATATCTTTAAGGAATCTTGCGTAAGCTGCTACGTGGCAAATTGCATCCATCAATGGAATGTTTATTTGGACTTGCTTAAAGAGCTTGACCAAGTCCTCCTCAAGAGCCATGGGTTTGGGTTTCTTCTTTCCTTTGATCAAGGCCTCGGGAAATGGGACCTCAGTTGGTTCCTCTAGAAATGGCTCAGGTTCTTTATCAGGGATCAGGGTGTCCTGGATGACCAATCTAGGGTTAGGGTCTACAGTCTCAAGAGAGTTGTGGCTAAGAAAAGGTGGGTCCTATGTTGCTTTGCCACTACGGGTGGTGACAAAATTTAATCCTGTCTAATTTTGGTTTAGGCTAGGGAGGGTAGGTGTCTGCTGCTGAAATCCAGAATAAGAGGTTGAAGCACCCGTCCCATCAGGGGATGGAGTAGAATGGGCCTGATAGACAAAGTTGGCTTAGCCCTGATTTAGATTCATAACATGCCTCTGGTTTGGCACATTTTTTGGATTCGGAAGAGGCTGAGAGGGGAGTACACCCGGCTGGCAAGCACTTGCCAACTAGGCCAATCGATTTTGCAACTCAGAGATCTCTTCTTTATGTTATTTTTTCATGTCAACCAAGGTCAAGAGAATCAAAGATGTCTGATCTTCCTTAGGTGGTCCAGATTAGAAATTTTGATTGGGCCTTGGTTGAATGGGTTGATAGGGACACGGGTTTTGTAGTCGGGGTTGGAATTGAGGTCTTGGCTATGGGTTATTTCCCGACCACACAATGTTTGGATGATTACGCCATCCAAGGCTGTAGGTATTGGAGAAAGGATTGCTCTGGATGGCATGGAGATCCATGTAGGTTTGAGGGGCTCCAGAATAATTAGGGTGCGAGGGTTTCGAGTTCCCCCATCTATGGTAGGCTGGCCTAGAGTTTCCTCCAAAGCCATAATCAAATGGGGGTGGATACACATCCATCCTCGTAGAGTGATAGATATTGTGTGCAATTTCCCTACCTGAGGGCAGTGGTGTATATGTGCTTTGTGGTGTAGAGGTGGTCTTGTGTAGATGTCGAGTGATGTCGTCCACCTTCTTCTCAATGATGGAGACCTTATCCAATTGACTAACTACCAACTCCAAGTCAACAGATGCGGAAAGGCCTCGAGATTCGTGTACCCCCTGATTGTTTGTCAATGCATGGGTGGACATCTAGTCGTACGCACCCAGTGACTCATTGCTCAGGGAGTTCTCGCACATGTTCTCAAGAATTCCCCAAATCTCGTATTCAAGCTGACCCATGATGCTGCCACCACAGGTTGCTTTGATAAATAGCTTGATATCCTCATGGAGCCTGTGGTAAAAGGATTAGACTTGTTCCCACTTCGGGACTCCATGATGGGGGCATTTGCGCATGAGATCCAGAAAATGATCCCATGCCTAGTGTAGAGATTCTCCCACTCCTTGGGAGAAGTGCATGATTTGGTGCCGCATAGCATTTGTGCAACCAATGGGATAGAATTTTTCTAGGAAGGCAGTTTAAAGTTCTTCCCATGTGTTGATCGCATGTGGATAAGTTTGAAACTAGTAGGCGACTTTATTGGCCAGAGAGAAGGAGATCTTTAAGAGCAAGCTGTCTCGATTCTGCATGTCTGCCCCAAAGGTGTGGGCCAAATGTTTTAGATTCTTGATGTGTTGGAAAGGATCCTTGGAGCTCAAGCCATGGAATTTTGGAGTCATGTGAAGCATACTAGGCTTGAGCTCCACCTTGGGTCCTCCCACAAGGAAATTGATTCGTTGTTTGATTTCCATTGCTATGGGATTATAGTGATCTCGCATTTGAGGACGTAGATGTGCGTTGATGATGGCATTGATCTGATCTCTGAAAACAAAGAATTGTTGTGGTTCAAAGTTAGGCCGTTTTAGCTGATCCATAGTTGTGATTGGAGGTTCGAGCTTAGAATCAGAGGAAATGTCAATATGATCAGGTTGTTGCACAAACACGGAGGTCGAGGCTTGGCCTCGATGAGAGTGAATAATTAATGGAGGCCTCAAGGGTGGTTTTAAGCACCTCCTCCGAAACATGCACCGATGGAGAAGATGAGAGATAGAATGTCAGATGGACCCAATCGGGGCACCCAAAGATTTTTGGATGACTATAGAGATTCAAGGCGGATAATACCCCTGGATCAGAAAGTCGTCCACCTAAGAATTACCTGGGCAGCCAGGAAGGGAGAGTCCCGTAAAGACCCCTACACGGTAGAGTGTCTCCACGAGTCAGAGGGTTTCCTGCACCGACCTTCCTTGTCACTGAGGGTCCAGGTAGACCAGAATGGTGACTTGACCTCTTTAGTCTACCAATTTTAAGTTTAGAGCAAGGTGCTTATGATTCCACTTGAACTTTAAGATATTTTGTGCAAGGTGACCTAGTTTGAAGATTGGTTGACCCTACAAGGTGGGTCAACTTCACCTGTTTGCCCTTTGAGATTATTAGGTCCCAACTTTTTTTAAGATTCAAGTGGATATTTAGAGCTTGATTTTAAGGTTTGCTTGATTAGGTCAATTCAAACAAGGCTTGGGACACACACAAGTTGGGAGAATATATTCTTGATTAAGCAAGTGGAGTCCTCAACCATAGAATAGAAATCCTATTTTGGCAATGATTGATCCAATTAATTCTATCCAAATTTGGTACCTAGGGCTCAAGCAAGAAGGTGATAGCCCTAAATACCTTAAACCCTAAGTAGGTGTAGAAATTAGGATTAGGGTTTGTCTACAAAAGAACAAAATTAGGCAACTTGTGAGGATTGATTCTAAGAATAGAATGCAAGTTGATCCTAATTGTTTTTCTTCCCTTTTTAGTCTCTCAGAATCAGGGGCTTAATGAGGATGGGAAATGGGATTACCTGCCCCTAGAATGGTTGTTGTGCGATTGATCTTTCTCCTTGGTTAAATCCCGCCTTATGCATAATCAAAAGAGATAAATGAAGTTAGTATCAGGTCAGGAATTGTAATCTAGAGATCAAATTGTGCGTTGCTCCCCGGCAATGGTGTCAAAATGTTCAAGCACTGAATCATGGTTTTAAAATCACTTCATTGTAATATAGTCGAAAATAGAACGTGAAGAAATACAATTTATAGCTCAAAAGAAATCCAAGGTCGAACATAGGGAGAAAGTGTTGCAATTATCTCAAGATCACAATTTTAGGTACAATCTAGCAATATAATGGAAATCTCAAGGACAAATAACATAAATATAGAAGCAAGGGTCAATATAGCCAAAAAGATTAGGGTAAAATGGTGATTTGAATCACCAATTACCCTAATTACAATAATATCAAATATCTCAATAATATCAATCAATCAAATGCCATGTAGGATAAGTGCATAGTGCACTCACAACCAACAACTAAGGCAATTGCCTCTTTTTCTCAAGCCTCAAGGTGAGGCATAATAGAGTTCAACACCAACACCAACAGAGGCAAGACCTTCAAAATTCGCTAAGTGTCGAGAGGTAGGCAACAGAGCAAAACCCCCCTCCCCCTCTCTCTCTTTCCCTTTCTTTCCTTCTTCTCTTTCTCTCAAACTCGGGGTAACTGGATCTATGCTCGGGCAATCAAGCAGGTATTTGGGTCAAGAATAGGGTCCAAGGACATCGGCATGAAATAGTGACCGAGGAGTGCGAGGCTCATGATGAGGGACCCGACCTCTCATGTACTGGGCGAGGGGTCGTGGGAAGAAAATCAATTTATCCCACGCTATGAGCTTGTCAAGCACCGTTGTGGGACTAAAGTCCCTACAGTTCTTTGCATGAAGGTGCTGCTAATGAATCTTCTGATTGCGGTCGAAGCAGAGGTAGACTCCTTTAATTGGAGACCTCGTCATGTGCCTGGAACAGAGCCACAGCACCTAGAGGTGTTGGCGATGAAGAACACGGCTAGAACACGACGGCTGAGGTTGACGAGGATGACCTGTAGTGGCAGAGAACCGGTGAGCACCTGAAAAGGATAAAACGACCTCTCATTCCTATTAGAATAGCTTAGGAGCTTCACGCGAGTGCGACAAATGTGGTGGTGGCGTGTGAGGAGAGTAGTCGTGGTGGGCTAGTGAAGGCAGAAAGTGAGTGCGGTGGTGGAGGTGTTTGAGGAGGTGATGGGAGTAGCAATCCCCTCAATTTCTTGAGGGGTTTTGCTCTCACTGATGGGGCAAAGGTTGTAGGCTTGTCGGTGAAGCATTTAGATCAGTGGAGTGAGCAGAGAGCTTCGCTGGAGGAGTGGCTGGAGCAGAGGAAGATGAAGTCGTGGAGGGCAAAGCAGTGGTCGAATTTGTGTCGTGAATGCTGGAAAGAGAACTAGAGAGGGAGAAAAATGATCTAAGTAGGTAACGGATGACGAGGAGGAGAAGCGACGTCGGCTGTAGTGTGGTTGGTGTTGGAGACGAAGAGAGCTTCGGTGGGAGAGAATCGGCGATGACGAAGGGAATTAGGGTGCCCACTGGTATGGCATGATGTAGAAGACAGAGAGGAAGGAGAATCCGCTGTTGGTGTTGCGAGCGGATGAGGAGAGTGGTCAAAGGAAATCGCTGGACGTCATGGAGCTTTTGCAACGGTTTGTCCTTAGGAGTCCTTAAATAGACCTTGGAGGGAGGTTTGAAGCTTGGAAACCAAGCTTTCAAGCTTGGTATGTTCACCGGAGTAGGATTCCTTGTCGATAATGGAAGAGGGACCTTTTTGCAAGGATTGGTTTAGTAATGAATTTCAAAAGCTAGGGGCACTTATGAAATAGACAGGACTGAAATGAAAATTAGATCAAGGCGATCTCTGATTGGGCCTAAATTTTGATGTAAACATAATTTGGATCGAAGGATGCCAAAGGTGAAGTTGGATTTTGTTTTTGACCTAGTTTGACTGGGTAATTTGTGAAAAAACCTAAATTAGGGTAATAGTCTATCTGTGACTCTATTTTAGGTCAAAATAGGTTCTGATGGTCAAATCAAAGATATAAAACCCTAGAGAATATTTTTCTATGATTTTTCGAGGGTTTAGATAAATTTTATCTTAACCAGAACCTCAGTTCATTATGTAGGTCTGTTTTTAGGGTTTCAGATGTCCATTAATTCTTGAAATGCGTGAAAACCCATTTCTGTCTACATGAACCTACTTATTAGGCATTAGTGACTAAATGACCTTTAATAAACCCCTGGAATACCCCATGATTATTCTGTATTTGTGATAAGATGGTAAAATTACATAAATAACCCTATTTTCATCTTTTTTTCTCAAAAAAGCTCTCCCTACTCTAGAGACCTTCTGACTGATATGTAGGACCTTTTATTTACTTTATAAAACCAAATTAAGCTAGTTATGGCTCATGATGGTGTTCCCATAAAAAACCCTTGATGATGCATAATGAAATTACACGGTAACTAAAAAAGAACTTCTTGCCATTATTTTTGCCCTAGAGAAATTTCGCTCATATCTATTAGGTTCACATGTCACTATTTATACCGACCACTCAGCACTTAAATATATGTTAAACAAGAAAGATGTGAAACCCCACCTTATCCATTGGATCCTGCTACTCTAAGAATTTGACCTGGAAATCAAGGACAAGGTGGGGTCACAAAATGTAGTGGCTGACCATCTCTCTCATCTTATGACTAATGACATGTTGACCCCTCCAGATATTTTCCCTGACAAGACCATTTTAGCTACCAATACCCTTCCCTGGTTTACATCCATTGCGAACTATTTAGCAACAGAACAAATCCCTTTTGATTGGCCAAAAACCAAACGGGATAAGTTCTCTGTTGACATTAAATATTATTTATGGGAGGAGCCCAACTATTTTCGCATCTGCACTGATTGGGTGTGTTCTCAACTTAGAATTTCATGATATTCTGATACACTGTCACTCAATGGCCTGTGGCAGACATTTTTTGGGCATGGAAACTGCAGCTAAAGTCCTCACTTCTAGATTCTTTTGGCCCAGCTTGCACAAAGAAGCTCATTTTTTTGTTCGATTTTGTGTGCGTTGCCAGAGCATTGGCAACATGACTTGAAAGGATATAATGCCCCTAAATCTAATATTAAAGGTTGAAATTTTTTATGTATGGGACATCGACTTTGTGGGACCGTTCATCAACTCTTGTTGGTATTTATACATACTAGTTGTAGTCGACTATGTATCAAAATGGATTGAAGTAATACCTACATGCACCAATGATCATAAGGTTGTTGATTTCATCAAGAAAAATATTATCTCCAGATTCGGCATCCCTAAGGCCATTATCAATAACGAAGGATCACATTTCACTCACTCTTAATTCCATCACCTTTTATCTAAATATAGGGTTAATCATAAAATTTTCACTCCTTACCAACCCCAAACAAATGGCTAAGCAGAAGTTTCTAACTGGGAAATTAAAAATGTTTTGCAAAAGACAGTTAGGCCCTATCGTAAAGACCGATCCAGTAAATTGGATGATGCTTTATGGGCTTACCGTACGTCTTTCAAAACTCCTCTCGGCATGTCCACTTTCCATCTGATTTTTGGAAAGGCATGCCATCTCCCAGTAGAACTTGAACCCAGAGCTTTTTGTGCAATTAAATAATTAAACATGGATTTATCTGAAGCTGGTAAACAAAGAAAGTTACAATTAACTGAATTGGAAGAATTGTGTAATTTCTCTTACGAAAATGTGTGGATTTATAAAGATCGAACAAAGAAATTTCATGATAAATATATCGCTTGGAAACATTTTGATATCAATCAACACATTTAGCTTTTCAATGCACGATTACACATTTTTGTAGGTAAACTTAAATCCAAGTGGATCAACCAATCTATTGTCCTAAAAACTTATCTATATGGTGCAGTTGACCTTTTTGATCTGAAAACAAATACTACCTTATAAGTCAACGGCTAGCATCTAAAGCCCTACTAAGATAATTCCTTGAATCTCCCGTCCGACACTCTTGATTTAATCAACCCTTCTTCTAATGATCATTGAAGCAATTCACACCAGGTTGAATGGTGTAAAAGATAGCACTGGATGGGAGGTAACCCATTATTTTTCCTACTTTGCATTTTTCATTTTCATTTTTAGAGGTTTTCACTATCCTGATTCAGACTGCCTTCACCAAGGTGATTTCTTTTTCCTTCCTAATGCATGAAGACATGACATATCTTAAGCATGGGGAGGGTGTTTTTAAATTTTGACAATCGACTCAGGATTTTCAAAACCTAAAAACATTCAAAAGTTTTGTTTCATTTTTGCATGCATAACCTAAAAAAATAAAATTGTTGGAAACTTTTTGAGGAAATTTTAAAATTGGGACCAAGCTTGAGGATTGATTTTAAGGTATAGGATTTAATCTTTAACGAACTAGGGCTATGGATACGGATCTAATTGTTAGAATTCCTGGGTCTATTATTTTGACTGGATCAAGTGTCCTCTAAATTCCACCTGAACTCATGATGATTCAGGTGACTTGATCTCATTTTGTGACCTAGAAATTACCTGGCCTAGTTTCCAATCCAAAAAACTTACGTCTCTTGCAAATTTCTTGTGTCAATTTTCACACACAAGCCAACACCTAAAAAACATTTAGAAATTAGAACAACCCTTGTTTAGCCTTAGTGAAATCTGAAGCAGATGACTGGTTTGAGTTCCCACCACCGAAAAGGAGAAAATGCCTCCTTTGAGGATGCGATGTCAACATGTTACCGCCTCGAAGCTGCTCTATATCTATATTTTATATCTTTAGAAAGAGCATTAAGGTGCAGTTTTGCAGCTCAAGTGTCTTGGATGGTGCTCTACCCATAGTGTCAGAGAAAGAGCTTAAGTTTGCTTGGAGCGCCCCTTTACACTGCATTGAGTTTTGGGGTTGTGAGCTCTTGGGTGGTGTCTTGGATAGTACTATCTCAAAGTGCTGGTGCCAGAGCCCCCTCAAGGATTGGTAACGGGAATGATGATCTTGACACATCTGTTGTAGGATTAAGCTAAAAATAAGCATGGGCCGACAAAAAAAAAATTCAAACAAGAATATGACCTTATAAATGTTAGAATTCACAAGCATGGACACAAGGTTTTAAAGGATTATGTAAGTTGCAAATTAGATTCGAGAGCTAGAGAAATCCTAACTACAAAATAATTTCAAGTCATTTTAATTAACAAGGAGTTAACTTGTGAATTTTTGGAGGATACATTGATCCCGATTCATCTAATTTTTGGATCCGAAGATGAATCTCGATGTTTATCTATAACAAATCATGTACCTTTGTGTTTCAACTAACCAAGGTCCTGTAATCTCCTCAAAAGTAAAAAAAATAGTCTTTCCCAAAAATCTATTTTGTGAAAATAAGTTTTACTAATAGACTAGCAAATCATAAGCATGAGGGTGTGATAAACGTTAGTTTATCATCATTCTTGTGCCCTAAAACAGATCTAGCTCTTAGGATTTTAACTCTGCAAATGGGTTTTTGGGTTACATTTAGTCATCACTTAGGTTAGTTATGCATTGCATGATTTTTGTTATTTTTGACACATTTATTTGAGTGTTAGGGATGAATAGATATCCAGATCCCAAAAACCTTAGCATTCAGGAAGACAATAAGTGAAGAGGAAACTCATTCCAGTTGGGCCATAGCTAAATCTAGCTCATCAGAGTTAGATACTAACTCACTTGGGTTAGGTTTAGCTCTTTCAAGCTCCATTCAGCTCATCTCAACTGGATGGTAGCTCAAGGTAGCTCAACTCAACTCAGATCCAGCTCAACTTAGTTGAGTCTAGCTTTGTAACGAACACGTGCCCCAGACGTCTTTTAAGACGTCTGGGAGGTGGCCCAGACGTCGGACCAGACGTCTGGGATAGTTTCCAGATGTCTGGAAATCCGTTATCTTCCACACGTGCGGGTCGTCTGCGCGCCTGAGTGCGTAGACCTGCATATTCGTTTATTCCCTGCGGCTGCAGACGCCCTATCGTGTCCTCTCTCCTCCTCGCACGGCCTTAAAAGGCCACACCTCCCCTCACTTCCGTCACCACCATCTCCTCCCTCTTCTCCTTCAGCCAGTGAGCGTGAGCGCGAGCGCGAGGGAGGCAGTGGTGGCCGCAGTGAGCGCGGAGGAGGTGCTGCGTGCGAGAGCGGAGCTCTACCGTGAGGGCGAGCTCGCTGGGGCCGCTAGGGCCGGCCGGCGGAGGGCGCAGGGGGCGCGGAGCGACGTGGAGGGGGGACTGCTGCGGTCTGAGCAGCAGGCGCGCGAGGTGCGACGCGGGCAGCGTCGCGAGCAGAGGCCGAGTGGCGCCCTGATTTTAGAAAAATTTCCAGAATCAGACGTCTGGGTTGATAGCCAAACGGCGAGGGCGACGTCTTGAAGACCATCCAGACGTCTGAAAGGTGAGTTTTCCGTCTCCTTCTTCCTTCCTGTCGACTGACCGTACTGAGGGAGGGAGGTGGGTGTGCGCAGGCTCGGTGATTCGCCATCCATCGCGAATCAGACGTCTGGCAGTAGTACCAGACGGCGGAAGCGACCTCCAGATGTCCGGGGTGACCATCGGACGTCTAGGAGCTAGGCCAGACGTCCCCGCAGACTTCTGGACGTCTGGGAAACCACGCTGAACAAGGTAATTCTCTGATCCACTTTTTAAGACATCTGGAAGAAGTTCCAGATGTCTGATTTTGCACAATGTCGTCGTTTTCGACCCATTTAGGGCCCGTTCGGGTTCCGTTTTCCGCGATTCGAGTTGCGTTCTTTTCAGAATTAATTCCTCTACCCGTCTACAGTAGCTATACACTATTTTGAGATACTCCTTGTGTTTGATCCTTGTGATAGGACCCCATTCTGTTGCAGTCTCAGGGGTCGTGAAGGCACGCGGGATTCCCGACCACGCCCCCATTTCTCCCATTGTACCTGGTAGAGTGGTTTTAAGTTATTAATAAAATCTGTTAAATTATGGAACCATAAATAGAACCTAGGACATTGCATGAATCCTAGGAATGAGAAATAGATGGAATGATAGCTCCTAGGTGTTGCATGAATCCTAGGGCTGGAAAACTAGATTGTATGATAGATCCTAGGATATGGCATGAATCCTAGGATGGGAAAACTAGTGGAATGTATAATACTGCAGTCTTGGAAAATGGAAAGAGATATAAAGTTGCCTGTAATTCGAATTAACAGCTGCCTGTTGTGAATAAATAACATGGTTGAGAACATGGATTATAAGAATGTGAAACTGGAAAGTGAAACCTGGATGTTTTAGTAAAAAGGATGGAACCCTACGGGGAAGTAGGAGTAGAACTCCTGGAAAGTGAATGGAATAGTATTGGGGAAGTGAGCTGGCCCTTGAGTACGGAGTACCAAGGAGAGCAACTGTCCCCCCTGTTTAGCGCAGAGCGGAGCCAGCCGCCCCAGGGACCCGGGGTTAGGACTGGCCACTCTGTACCAACTTGCTGGCCCTCGCGTACGTAGTACCGAGGAGAGCTACTAGTGTAGAGAGGTACTAGCTACCCCACGGGCCCCGGGGTTCTGCTAGCCTCCCACACCGACTTGTTAGGCCCGCTGGGGCAAACCAGGGTAGTCAGGCGAGGGTGCGCGGACTGTGGAGGGGCAAGGCCCCGGTTTGGTTACTGTGGAGGGGTTGGACCCCTGTTACTGAGAGGGCTCTGCCCTGGACTGGTTCCGTGCTGTGCTTTGGGCTTACCCGTTAACGGAAACGACTGACCGCGTGCCAGTACGGGTTAGCTACCTGTGCATTTATCGCGTGTGCCGTAGTCACCGTTACATCTGTTAGTGACCTTGGGGTGGTTGACTGAGGGTAGGATCACCACGGGGGACTCTCCCGTCCAGGAGAGCACCACGTGCTACTTCTACTTTTTGGAAAAGACTGCAATCAAGATCATTCCCACGAGGAACATTCAAGATCAAGAAAAAGATCTGGGGAATAAATGAAATAGTGAGACAATTGAAAGATGTGAATAAAGAAAGTAATCAAACATAACAGCTACTGTACACTCTACTGTTATCTTTAGTTTAGTTGCCACTCTACTCAGCGTTTTGCTGACGTGTTACACTCGTTACCTTTTTCAGGACCAGGTGTTGAGCAGCCAGGGTTAGCGCCTGCAGAGGACGCTGGGTCGAGTAGGGTCCATAGAGTTACCACTGTCTCTTGTACCTCGTTTTGTTACGTTGTAGTGAGTAGTTCTTGTTTCCACTGTACTTTCTTTACCTGCAGTTCAAATTATATTATGAATGTTGTTCTACTGTTGTGGTGGTACATACTGTGGTAGTTTCTTTCCTTATTGCTATACTTTCTTACTGTTAGTTATATTCATGCTGAATGTGGTTTATTTTACTGCTCTTTTGGTTACTTCCTCGTTGGACGACTAGGTCTTGGGATTAGTTGAGTCGGTCCGGTTCTCGTGTCTCGTAGGGACTCGGGAACCGGGGCGTTACAAGCTTTACCTAGCTCCAATCAGTTCACTGTGAGCTCTAGCTAGCTCAAGTTAGTTGACAAGAGTTCACCTTAACTCAGGTCCAGCTCTCCCTAGCTCCACTTAGCTCATGACAGCTAAACTCCCTCTACCTTAGCTACTACTTGTCAACTTAGTAGCTAAGCTAGCTTGGGAGTTCCCATTATAAGCAGGTCCAGCTCAACCCAGCTTTAGATGGGTTGAGACTAGCTCAACTTAGATATACTACTCAAGCTTAGCTGCTAGCAGGAGAACTAGCTAACTAATTTGACTAGCTGAGCTCTTATGAAGACCACTTCAGCAGAATCAGCTTTGGGAAATTCACTTCAACTCCAGATGAACTTCAGACATCTCCTCCTCTCAAACCCTAGCTTGCTTCTACCTCCTCTTCTACTCACCTACTAGCTAAGCTAGCTTAGCAAGCTTAGCTAAGCTTCACCTCCATGGCATCCAAAACCTAACCCTAATTTGCACCCTTTCCACTTATCTCCACCACTAACCCTACTTAGTCCACATAGCTAACCTACTCCCAATCCACTTTGGCTCCAACAACACACCCATGTCCCTTCACACCACCACTTCCAAAAGCCACCAAAAGCCCACGCCAACTACCCCCCATAACCACCCACACTTGGTGCCAAAAAGCCCTCCTAAATCACAACCTTCCACATCCC
Source organism: Thalassia testudinum (assembly GCA_037157565.1). NCBI lineage: Eukaryota > Viridiplantae > Streptophyta > Magnoliopsida > Alismatales > Hydrocharitaceae > Thalassia > Thalassia testudinum. Next base: position 46,994,860 of record JAZHRO010000014.1, read on the forward strand.
CATAAAGCCTATCCTAGCCCTTCCTTCTTTGGCACCAACAACCCCTTCTAGAGGACCACCCCCTTGGCACCAACATTAGGAACTCTTCACCCCACAACCATCACCCAAGCACCCCCTCCTTTAGGCACCAATTGACTACCACCATAGGATCACACAACTAGCCCCATAATTCATCTCCACCATCCATAAATCCCACTCCAAGAATGCCCCCTTCTAGAACCCAACATTAGCACCAACTTTAACCATATCTCCACCCTCCATCTACACCATAAACTCATCTCCACCCTACACCTCAACTCCTTCTAGAACCCACCACACTTGGTGCCGAAACAAGGTGGCACCACTACTTTGAATGGCCACCAAATACCACCTTCATGCCCCTTAGTTTGGCACCAACCAACAATAGCCCTAGGATCCTCTAACCACCCCCATAAACCCATCATAACCATACACATCATCCACGCCAATCCCCCCCTCTACCACTCCTATATAAAGAGCTACCCTACCACCAAAAAAAGGCACCCTTGGCTACATACATCATTCATATTTCCACCTTCATTCCACCATTCCCAATGACCAAGGAAGAGGAGAAAAGAAGAAGATCAAGGAAGCAACACCCGCTTCCTTGGTGCCTTCAACCTCCTTTCTTCTCCTACCTTGTGTCCACACCAAGCGAAGAGGTCAGCCAGGCAAGGAGGATGGCCAAAGAGGAGGATTGAATGGTGGAATTCATCCACCCTAGGAGGAGCACAGACATAGACCATTTGCAAGGAGGGACATCCAGGAGAGAGAGTTTTCTTCAATTTTGGGGAAACTAGAACTGGAGGGAGGATTCTACGGCAGCCTTCTCATTCCTAAGCTTTCTTCTACTTTTTGTAATTTTTATTTTGCATTGTAGTTAGTGATTTTTGTTTAGAGATTACAAGCGTGGAACCCCTCCCACTTGTGAACTCTCCGCATTGTAAAATTATTTTTTATATAAAGAAGCATTCCTCTAAAGTTTATTTTAATTAAGCTTTGTGTTTGATTATTGTGTTCTTACTCCATTATTTCAAGCCTCCAGTTCTTGGAGTGAGTTGGAGAAGTAAGGCCCTTATTGCCTTTTAATTTGCATTCCCACTTCCTACTTTTTTTCCACATTCAGTTGATAGTTTTTGCCCATTCCAAAAGCCCTAAAAATTACATATTCAAAGCCCAAAAAGAAAGTTGATTTCCATTTGTCAAGTAAGAGAATATCAATTTGCATTTCTACCTCCCTTGGGATGACCTGTATACTCTCCGAGTACTCAGTAATTACAAATTTAAAAGCGATCGGATTTGCATGTTGCAATGACTCAAAAATATAATTTTAACAAATCATGCTTTTTCGCTATCATGGACTCCCTTCTGTAGGCTGCTACATATAGCATCATGACTAAGATGGGAAAAAAAGGGGCACGCTAGGTTAGCCACCTGGTGTACCTCATCAAATCCTACCATAAGTCCTAACGACCTGGGTTAAGAGAAAATCTCATAAAATAAATATATTTCAAATTAAATAGGACAAAGGGGAGAAAGTGAAATTGAACAATTAAGTACATAATAATGGGGTTGTCCTTTTTCATACCATGCCTGCTTAGTACTTCCTTTTGTTTAGCCTGTGATGCTTTGCTGAGTTCTTTAGCTCCGTTGTCCCTTATTGACTTCTAACCATGAGTTAGCAGGTCTATGCGGCTCTGTACTATGCCAATTGCTTATTTTGAGGTAGGTTGTATTTAGCTGTAGTTGATTCTTACCTTATTCTATTTCCATCCGGGCTCTTAAATGTGAAATAGACAGTTATAGTTATTTTTCTACTTTACTATTGCTTGGTCATGTTGGGTGTATGCTTATTATTGGACAACAAATTCACAATTCAATTTAGGCCTGGTTTTCCTAACTCAGCCCTCCGAGGTCTGGTTGTTACAGTATAATGGCTTAGTTGGTGGCAATTCCTATTTTGAGTATGATCTTTCATTCTCATTAAAAGCCCAAAAAAATTGGACAAAGACAAAATAAAAAAATAAAAAATATAATAATAATAAGTGTGTGAGTAAGCAAGTAACCCATCACTTTGTTACTTATTAAAATATATATATATGAGAAAATCCTAAAAAATTCAAAAATAAAATAAGTAAGAACCAATAAAAGATCAACAATCTCCCTCCTAGCGAATGACACTAGACTCGTCATCGAGGTTAAATAAAAATAAATTTTATTTGTTTTAGGATTTTACGGATGCGACGGCTAATACTTATATCTCGCAAATTCCTCGACAGAGGGTATCAGTGAATGGATTTGTGATTTGATTTAACTAAAATTGTGATGATTTGATTGGGATTGTGCTTGGGTTGGTGTAGGAATTGATTATAGGGTTTAGGATTTGTAGAAATGAGGCGGCATGGTGAGATGGCCTGTGTGATGAGGTGGAGGGTTGAGGTGCCAGATGATGTGTGCATGTGATGTGGCAGATGTCATGATGTGGCAACTTGGTTTTAAGAAAAGGAAGGAGTCATGACATGTGGGGTGTAGGAATAAGTTTAGGGCTAATAGCCTCATGATTCCTAAAATGACTAAATTAAGCTAAACACCTAGCTGACATTGTAAATAGAGCATGCACTTCATGCATATCATGCATTTGCATTCCTATATATTCTTAGTCTAATTTCTCCATTTTATGGGCTTGTCAGTGATAGCGCCATTTTATGTAAATCAAGTCCATAGGAGAGGATTGAGAGATGTACTAAAATGGAAATGCAAGACGATACATGAAGTTTGCATCAAACAATTCCTGCAATAGACAAGAGAGAGATGGTGGCAAGGAAAGATCCAGCCAAAGGAAGATAGAAGAAGACAAACCCTGACAAACTTACCAACCTCACATTCATACACCATAACCCTCACATTTGTGCACACACACTAATTCCAAACATATATGTTTACACCGCATCTCCGCACATGTATATACGCTTGAGCACACAAATCGCATATAACCTAACCTAAAACCCTACCTAAACCCCTATTTAGATCACCCATTTAGTCCTTAACCATCCTCCATTAATCCCTTAGAACCTAAGATCCAAAAACAACTCCAAAACACCCCAACTTACACTCCTAGCATAGTTTTGGACATCCAACAATAGTCATGGATGTCCAAAACACACTAGCCCACTCAAAAACCAACTCTAGAACCCACAATACTCCACCTAGCCTAAGTCTGGACATCTAACAGACTCTCTAGACGTCCAAAGCAGACAAATTAGAAGTCCAGAACATGTTCTGGATGTCCAGGATAGACTAGCCTCCAAATTGGATCATCCAGAACACGTTCCAGACTTTCGATTTGGACATTTAAGTCATCCAAACAAGCTTCTGGACATCTAATCTTCAATTGCAAACCTATTAACTCACAGCTAGAGAACTTTTTCACCTCTTTAAACCACCATTAGCCACTCAATTAAGTCCTAAAGACTACCCTTAGTATGCACCTTTGCTAGAGCCCTCTAAAACCATCTAAAACCCTTAAGTTATACACCCTTATCCTACACCTAAAACCCACCTAAGGTGCACCTTACTAAAGCCACATCTAGAAAAGCCCCTCTCCATAGCCAAAACAGCCCCCTCTCTTCTCCTTGGGCAGCACCCTCTCCCTCTCTTCTCCTCTCTACTCTCCTCTCTACTCCACCATGTCCATTCCTCTCTTTTTCTCTTGAGGCAAAAGTGGTGTAGGCCATTGGCCAAGGATCACCACCACCACCACAATCCAATGGCTTCAAGGCCCTCATTGTTGTGGACCTCAATCTCCTCTATCTCCTCCTTTTTATCTTATTTGTAGTTAGATTTCAATTCATGCAAGTAGTTTAGTTTTTTTATTTTTCAAGTAGTGTAGTTCCTTCCCTCTCTCTTTCTTACTTCCCATATTGTTTTTTGTTCTTTTTAACCTGCTTTTTATATTGTCAACACACACACACCACACACACACATGCCATCATCATCACTATCATCACACACCCTCCACCATCTTCATACACTCACACACATACACGCACACACTCACACCTCCTTCTTCCATACTACCATCACCTTTATTCACTCCATTTCCACCATAAGCACCACCAATCACATACCACCTCTATAGTCCATCCTCACCACCTCCACCATCTCACTATCTTCTTTTCTTTTTGTTCATGTAATAAATCTTGTTTCTTTTTCCTTACTGTAATCGTCCTGGGATTTTACTCAAGGCCTTATTTTCTTTTATTTCTTATTATCTCTTAATTCCCTAAGTCCAAGCAACCATTGTCCTCCATGTCATGGGCTTCCCATCCCTTAACCAGTATTCAAGGTTGTCTTGTTAATTGCAACTTTCTTTCTTTTGTACTTTTTCTTTATGCTTATGCAATAAAAGTTGTGAAGTTAGTTTCGTTGTTCTCATATTGTCTCATTAGTTCTTATTCAAAAAGAATTTAAAAAAAGAGTAAATCAACAAAAGATCAAAAAAAATCTCAAAATGAAAACATCAAAAAAGATAATAATACTGAGAGATTGACCTAAGCGAGAGAGTAGGCTAAAATCGCCTCCCTAAGGATGAAACGACCGAATCTCAATACTCACTACTATGCTATTAAACTTAGGTTAATTAAAATTAATTTGTGTAGGACTGCGAACATGTACTACAACGACCAAATTAACGATTGCCTTCCTGCTATGACATACAACTTATGGTTTAGATGTAAGGCCTCCCATCATTGTCTGCATAGGTCTTCTACTCTTGAGTTAATCTCCTGCATAGAAAATGCTCCTCACTAGAGAAAATAACACAATTAAGCTTAAATGCCATTTCTTAACCTCATCATGCATGTATGTAATTATTATCTTGAATGCACTATAAATGTGCACTGCATTAATGCTTAGAAACTAAAATAAGTATGCTATCCATATAAATTATGTACCATAAGATATACACTGATTTCAATCTTGTGTTGACTTTAGGATAAAAAAAGGGAGGGAAAAAGGTACCAGTCTATATTAAGGCAAATTCTAAGGCAAGGTTTAGAGAAGTAAAGAGTGGTCTAATGCTTTAGAGAAATCAAAGTTTTTGACCCAGTTCACTACTTAACAAGTCAACACCATAAGCACAAATGCTTAGAATTCAAGTTTCTATTTAAACCTTGGGTGGATTGATGTTTCATAAAAAGCTACTCAAGCGACCCAAAACAATAGGTAATAGAGTTTTGATGGGATTAGGTGGTTTGCACTTTGGTCAATACCCTAGCATTGTTGAGTCTCTATTTTTAAAATCTTCTGTTCATTTTCCTTTGATTGGAATGGACTAATGCCTCTTGACTAATAATATCCTAGCTTATACCCAATTGTATTTTATCGTCAGTGGCTGTGTCTTGATGTGGGTGTGTCAATTGCAAACTCTTAGGATCCTATAACTCCTCTACTAGAGCAAACTAGAGGTTTAAAGCCTTGTTGCATACAGTAAATGCAACCATAATTTCTAGGAAATTAAGTTAGGCTTATATACCAATTTTATTTCTTCATTTTGTTTACTCAAGGACTACCAAAACTTAAGCATGGAGTGTGATCAAGTTACAATTTTATATAATGTACATGCGTAATTACTTTTATTTTTGCAATTTATTTTGTAATTATAATAATTTTAGAAATTTTATTTATTTTGTGAATATTGATATTTTCTTTATTTTTCTATCATAAATGAGGTGGGAAAAGATTCAAAAGGTGTCCCAAGATTGAAGAGAATAATTTTATAGGTCCATTTAAGTGACTAGGTTAAGAAAAATCAAGAAATAAGCCCGTTTAGGCTAGGTGGTGGCATATATATGGGATAAAAGGCCAAAAATTAGAGTTTTAATATGATTTAGAGTTGTTTTGACACCAAAACAACCTTGTTATCCCTTTACTATGTGTTAGTCTCGTAGATCGCATTAAAAGAATGAATATGTCGTAGTATAGTGCGAAATACGTCGAAACAAATACAATTTTAACGAGAGGTGAGTCCTGGTCGAACTCAGGGAGGAAGAAAATGCTTTTGATTACAAAATTGATTTAGATCTACTAACTGAATACTAATCATAATATATGTAGAGTGAATCAAGTAATTGATTGATCATGAGTTTGCAACTAGAATTAAATAACTAGAGCATGTAATGCTAGAATAAAAATAACTATCTAAACTATCGGTCTATGGTGGCCTTTTGGAGAGGTTGGGGAGAGTATCAGCAATGCACCAAGGTGGCTTGGTGGGTGCTTTAGAGGGAGAGAGTTAGAGAAGAAGATCTGGAGAGTTGGAGAGGGTCTGGAGAGAGTTCTTCAACTGGGGACCCTGGGGCTCCTTTTATAGCTTCATAGAGGGGCAAGATGGGCATTTGGGATCTCCAACTCATGCAACAACCTTAGAATGATTAGATCTATTAACCGAGAGATCAACGGATTAGATTGAGGCCCAAAGGCCTTCCAAAACGTTCTCTATGCGTGGATCACCTCTGGAGCTAACACGTGGCATGCCCTTGTCGCTCGGATCATCACTGCACGGCTGTCACTCATACTTGCCCACACCACCTTCATGCTCTTCAACCACACGTTAAATTGCCTGCTCAATCCTTAGCCATCCGATCTCACAATTGGATGGCTTAAGCACCTCACCCACATTGCCTTTGGATTTCAAATGCGTGCGTGCGCGTTTGGTTGAGCGTCATCGCATTCGTGGCCATCTGACACTCCTTCGTGCACCACACATTCAATTCCCTACCACCGATTGATGATCCAACGGCTGGATTTCACCCACATTTTCGAATGCCTCAATTTCAAGCGGATTGTGTCTCGACCGCACATCATTTCCTTTTTTGCAAGTGCACTCTCCACTACGTTACACGTGTGGATTGTTGCACTTACCATCTCATGTGCAACTGCCATCAGCCTTTGGATGAAGATCCAACGACTGAGTCTTGATCTCCCTTGATGAGGTGTGCCTGGAGTAGAGACGTGGTCGTGTTGCGGCCGTTGGATGATGATCCAACAGCCCACAGCTCACAGGGAAGTGTCTTTAGAGGTTGGGGTGGCAATGCTGGGCGGCTGCAAAGCTGCCACATGGCGCCATCGTGGCTGTCCATCTTCTCTTCGTTGTAGACGGTGCTATAGGTCTCTGATTGAAATGATTTTTGCACCATTGGACTGTGATCGTTGATCCGTATCCATTTGTGGGGTTGGATTTGACATCTGAGGTCTAGATTTCCACCTGTTTGCCTCTTGGCTCTTTCTCTTCTGTGGACTCCATAGGATGCTACAGGAGTCTGATTGATGTGATCTCGGAGGCGTTGGACTCCTGTCGTCATTCTAAGCAGATCCATATGCTTAGATCGGTCATTCGCAGCTCTGAATTACCTGCGATTGTTAATACCTCTCAATATTACATTATTATTTACAAAATAATTTTTTTTAGTTTTGTAAATAATTAAAAAAAAAAGTTTTGTTTCGGAGCTGAAGGAATTTGAAATGTTGTCTGGTGGGAGATCTGGCGACCAAAGTGGCGATGTGGCTGGTGGCAGTGGTTGGTCTGGTGGAGAGGGTGTCAATGGTCGATGGGACCAAAGTAGGAGGGAGGAGGATGAGTGGGAGGTATGGGGATCGAAGAGGTGGTGGCAGTGGGACACCTGGGCCAAAAATCAAAGGGGTTGGTCTCATGGAAGGGTAGAAGGGTATACAGGAAACCCTACATGGAGGAACAATGGGGTGATCCTCTACTTCCGATGTAGAAGGCGTGGGCATACGGTGGCTTCATGTCGTAGGTCTCCTATTTGCATCGCTTATGCTGGTGAGGGTCACAAAAAGGCTTCTTGTGCGAATGCTAGGAAGAAGGAAGGTGCTGATGGTGCCACTCAGTTTTGGAGGAAGAGGCATGAGCGTGGAGCCCCCCTCCACAGCCAAAGGAGGAAGGCCTTGCCTTGGACGTTGAGATCCCCTTTATAGAAGACATCTGATTGGCAGAGATTGCATTAAGGGGTGCCCTGATACAGGAGATTATGACGGGAAGCCCTACGATCGATCGGCTTCGTTTGCTAGTGAGATCCTTATCTTTATCATCATCGAATTGGAAGATTATGAGGCTGAGTGCATCACGTTTTGTGTTGTTTGGTCTGGTGTTAATTGACATTTAAAACCTTCGATTTAGATCAAGTGTTTTTGAGAACATCTTGGTGTTATGGAGATTGGTGTCACCTTTTGATGGGGCACTACCAGAGAGACCCCCTCAGAGGGTTGCATATAGACAGGGTCAGTTAGAAATCACAGGGTTACAACTTCATCTGCAAACTAAGGAGGTGGTGCTGAACATGATTGGGGGATTTGCTCTACTGGATGATGGGTCGGAAGTAGGGTTGTGTGGAGGTGAGGGATGATGAACGGGTTTTGGCAAAGAAAATTCAGGGTTAGGAGAACCCATTGTAGTTCGCAAAATGCATTATCAAATACAATTTATAACCAAAACTCCAAGGGAGTCTTGGGTTGAACATAGGGAGGCAACGTTTACTTTCATTGAAATCCGCATTTTATTTTGCTTCTTTTTGAGGTTTTAGGGTTTTGTGATTTTTCTTTTATTTTTTTGCAATAAAGAAGCAGGCAAGAAAATGTCACAAAATGAGATGGAAACAAATTTGCTATATCATGCAATTGTTTATTACAATAAGCTAAGAAATACAAAAGAGATAGGGGTGAGAAGAAATCTCCTAAATTGGCTATTTGGTGAGACGACAGCGCTTGGCAGCAGCTTGGATGGAGGTGAGGTGCTGGACGATGGAGGTGAGATGCAAGAGGATGCCAGGTAGAGGAATGCTTCACCAAGGCTCTGGAATGGGGATGAGGAGATGGAGGTGATCTTTTACCGGAATGGAGGTGGGAGGATGGCTCCAAGGCTTCTTATGAAGGTGGTGGGATGGAGGAAGAATATTTGGTGGGATATAGGAGCATTACACTAATAAGAGGCCCTTGGAGCTTGGGAATAAGCTCTAATGGAGCTTTGGTAGGCTACTAGAGCTTAGGAGTAGGTGGGAGTAGAGTATGTAGAGATGGCTAGGCAAGGGAGGTGTGTAGGTCTTTATATAGTGGTTGGGAAGGGGCTAAAAATGGACACAAGGTAATTAGCGACCTCCAGGACGTCGCCGTAGGTCCAGCTCAAAAATCGCTGTAGCCACCTCACATCTACCCACACACGAACTGTGCTACCCCTCCATCACGTGCATGGATTGACTAAGGCCCTGTTGGTGCGCGCTGGCGTGCGCCCAATTGGCGAATTAGGGTGGTCTACAGGTTTCGAACCCGCGCCACTCCCTTGGGATCAAGCACCTCCACCATTGCTCCATGCCAACGAGATTTGTCAAGAGGATGTGTTGTGGGTGTGCGGTGGAGGAGAGCTCTTAGCAGTTGGATTTTCATCCAATGGTTGAGATTACTTGTTGGGTGGCTGTTGGAACTACAACGGATGACCTTGGGCACTTTAGATGGTGCCACGTGGCACCATCTGGACCTTCCACCTTTCCTCACTTGCAGAGGATGCCATAGTGCTCAGATCGAAGTGATTTCCGCATTGTCGAACTGCAATCGTCACTTCGGATCCATCCATATGGTCGAATTCTTCATCCGAAGCCCATAAAGTTGTCGCATTGCCTCCTAGACATAAAATGTTGGAATTACTATACAATATGCACAAATTATCCTAAATGCAATGTAATGCAGTTTATGCACTATTTATACTAATGGAATGCAATGCTAGGCTTAGGAACTATCATAAATAAGCATTTTATCATGAATTTATGCATGTTTATCAAGGGACATTTAGTTTGGGTAAATGTGTGCATTACCAGGGGTGGGCTGGTGCCTAAGAAGATTGGTCTCAGATGTGGTGGGAGCTCTTAGCTTATTAGATTGAGGTTCAAGCTTGCAAATGTATAGGTGCCTAAACCACTTAAGGAAAGAACCAGTGTGGAGGTTGTTTTAGAGGACTCGGGGCCTGAGGGGTATGGGAGGATGGTGTCAGAAGGGATTCCCAAGACAAAAAAGAGAAAAGACTCGTATCAAGGTGAACAAAAGGAAGAATTGATGAAGGAGGATGTAGGGCATGCACTTGTGGTGAGGGCAAGTCCAGTTGAGGGGGGAGGTGCTGAAGCTACTGAAATGTAGCTGACTGCAAAGGATAATGACAATTGTAGTGCAAGGGTGGTGATAGGAGGGAAAGCCCAGTCTTTTCATGATCTAGAGGGGTTGAAATATGGAATTGGCGTGAAGGGTAAGGGAATTATGATTTGATCTCCATATGAACTTTGAAGAAGGAAGGAGGAGGGAAAGAAAATGTTGGATCAAGGAACATTGGCATCTATGCTGGAGTTACAAGGCCGAAAGAGAGGAGTGTTGGGAAATCATTGGAAGGAAGATGAAGGTCTTGACATGGAATGTGCGTGGGCTTCGCGATAGTGTTTAGAGGGCCTCTCTTGGGCAGTATTTGAGGGAATGGGAGGTGGATTGTGGGCTTACATAGGAAACACATATTGGGGAGGATGGGCAGGTTCAGTGGAGGTAGCTGGGACAAGGAGGTTATACTAATGTGGCATGTTTGGGGGCAAATGGTCGTGCTAGGGGTCTGGCTGTATGGTGGAAAGTAGATAAACTACAGCTACTAGATACTCTGAAAGGTCAGCATATAATCACTATGAAATTCAAAATGAACCAAGGGGGAAGTGAGTGGTTTGTTACCTGTGTTTATGGTCCATGTGTGGCAGATCATAGACAAGAGTTATGGAATGAATTGGCTGTGGTTGCAAATGTGGTGGGAGATCTACCATGGCTTGTAGGAGGGGATTTTAACTATACTCTTTCATCTCAGGATAAAGGGAGTGGGAGGATTGATTCAGCTACGATTGGTTTTCAGTTGGCTGTGCAAGGTATGGGGTTAAATGAGTTTCCTTCATCAGGTGTGGAGATCACATGGTGCAATGGGAGCAGACAAAAATCTAAATTGGATTGTTTCTTTAGGAATGCAAGCTTACTGGAGAGATTCCATTTGTCATCTATGGTTGGAATGGAGAGACCATTCTTTGACCATACACCACTACTATGGGAATGTGGTGAAGGGTCATCGATTGGGTCATACTTCAAGTTTAGAAGATCTTGACTGAAGGAACCGAGATGTAAAGAGATGATAGCTGGTTGGTGGGAAGCCAAACAGGTTCAAGGCTCGGCTACAGCAAGACTCTCTGCAAAACTGATGGCACGCAGAAATCTCATGAAGGAATATGGTGCGATTGTTGGGGTACTTCGAGACCAAAGGAGGTTGAAGGCACTGTCCTTGCTACGAAAATTAGATGAGAAAGAGGTGAGCATGTCTCTGACAGATCAGGAGTTGCAACAAAGAAAACAAATGCAGCTGATGGTGGAAGAAGAAGATTTGAAAAGGAAGATGGATTGGTGTGAAAAGTCGAGACAACTGTAGTTGCATGAGGGTGATGCTAACACGAAATTCTTCCATTTGGCTACTAGTTCTAGGAGGCATTTCGATCTGATTTCTTTCATCTAAACAAGCGAACAGAGGCTAACTTCTATGGCAACAATAAGGTCTGAGGCCATGAGGTATTTCAAGGATGCTACAAGGTCAGTTGGCAGAGGAGGCTAGAGATTAACTATGGCAGATTACCTGAAGGTATCCGTAGAGCAGGCAGCTATGTTGGAATCTCTATTACTAAGTAGGAGGTGGTGGATGCTATGAACGGGCTCAACATAGAAGGATCTCCGAGATCAGATGCATTCCAAGTTTATTTTTATAAAGAGTTCTGTGGCATTATAAGGAAGGAGGCAATGGAAGTAATTCATAATTTCAGCAAGGGAATTCTAGGTTTGATGGAGTGAATAGATCTTATCTTTTTTTGCTTCCAAAGAAACAAGGGGTGGTGTTGAACGTTTACGAACCTACGCTAACGTGTTTGATTTTGGAAAACCTGTCGTTGTAGTTCGAAAGCGAAGAATTCGTGTTCAACAAATAAAATTTATACCGAAATTAAAATTCCGGGCCGAACACAGGGAGGCAGACGTTTGATTTAAAAACTATGCATTTCTTTTTATTTGTTACAGAATAATTCAATTTAGTACTATCTAATTATTTACAATAAATAGAAGAGAGAGAGAGAGTAAGAGAGAAAGAGAATATTACACAGAGAAATCAAAATGAGATGTAGAATAAACAAGGAATTTTTGCATTGAAGAGATTGTTCATTACAACTAGAAAGCATAAAACAATTACTCTAGAAAGCGATAAATTTACTCTAGAAAGCATTAAAAGAATGGAGGGAGAAGTGTCCTCCTCGACGGTTGCTTGGAGGACGAGTAGATTAATCTAGAAAGCAGTAAATCTATACTAGAAAGCGGTAAAAAGAATAGGGAGAGAGAAATCCTCTTCGACGGTTGCTTGGAGGACGAGCCTGACGGGACGACGCCTGGACGAAGGAGAACGAAGCAGGACGAAGGAGGACGAAGCAGAAGAACGGGAATGAAGCAGCACGCCGTCGTCGTCGCGGGATCCACTTCCGAAGGGGAATGAAAATTGGACTTTATCTCGCGAGAAGCATCCCGGGTGTGGGACAAGCTTCTCTTGAGCTTTGGAGGGGTAGAGAGGAGAAAGAAGGGATGAGAATTTCGTATGGAGGGGGTCTCCTTTTGTAGTTGCAAGGAGTGGGGGCAAAATGGACATTACATCTTCAAAATAATAAATAAGGGGTCTTTAGTGACGGATAAATCCGTCACTAAAGCCCCGACGTGGCCGTCGCCGCCGCGCCCACGCAGGCCTCCTCGACTGCCCGCTCCTCAACGCTCGCGCACGTCCAGCGCTTTTCAGCCTTCCGATCGTGAGATCGGACGGCTTAAATCGCGTCCGCGCCCACTGCAACCCGCCTGCCTACGCGTGCGATCGCGCGTTACGTGGGGCGTCCAATCGCGCGTCAGCGCTATCGGGCGCCCGCGACCACACGATCTCCATCCGACGCTCCACGCGCCTCAATTACCCGCGCCTTCAATCCCCTCACCGCGGCTCGAACCCGTACCCCACGCTCGCGTAAGCGTGCTCGACCGCTGCGCTGCGGGGCGCGGATGGTCGAGCACACGTTTTAAGCGCCGGGCGGCCACAGCCGTTGGATCTCCAAATGATGGCGGAGAGTGATCGGGCGGGGGCCTTCACAAAATGCCAGCGGCCGTTTGGGCGGCTGAGATGGCACCACGTGGCGCCATCTTGGCCGCCTATCTTCTGGAAGTTGTAGATGGTGCCACGGATGTCGGATTGACTCGATTTTTGTGTCGTTGGGCTGCGATCGTCGATCCGAATTCATCCGTGCGGTTGGATTTATCATCTGAAGTGCAAATCTACACCATCCTGGCCCTTGATCGTCTAGGGTTCCCCGATCTCTATCTGATGCTACGGATGCCTGATTAGGGCGATCTTGGAGTCGTTGAACTCCAATCGTCGCCCTGATCACATCCATACGGTTGGATCTTTGATCCGAGGCCCCGATAAAATGTTTGCCCTGTCCAAGCACATAAAAGGAGACAATTAACCTCCATTTTATTCAAACTACTCTAAATGCGAGATGATGCATGTTATGCAATATTTATATCATGAAATGCAATCCTATGCTTAAGAACATGCATAAATAGACATTTTAAGTAGTGTAAATGTGTTTACATCATACCCCCATGCCTATCTTTTGCTAGTCCCTAGCAAAAACTATATGCTATTTATAAAAGAATTAGGTTAGATTATTTAGACCTGAGTTATTTTCAATCATTAAGAAATTGTCTACTTAGGAACTGAACTTTCAAAGACACAACAGTGCCCGGGTATCAGCCAAAATGCAGACTGCCTCAAGCCCTCGCCTTATTCAAAGAAAACTTTCTTTTTCTCTTTTTACTCTTTTCTAATTTTTTTGGATTTTCAAATTTTAGGGTTCAAGAGTGGCTTTCTACGACCATTCAACTCACCCAAGATTTGATGAGAACCCTAAGTTTTAAGCATCTTATTGTGATTGTGATAGACTCGTTGACCGACAATTAGAATGGACTTCGGATTTCTATGCCTCTAGGTGACCTCAAAAAGAATTCTGCCTAAAGGTGTATCTTTACAACCGGTAGCTTTCTCCCTACTTTTATTTTTTTAACGGGGTCAACACAAGGGTGAATCCAGTGTATATCTCCCCGGTTTGTTCTACTTCTCCGCTTCTTCCTAAGTGTTTTAGGAATTTTTAGTGCATTTTCTAAGCTGGGTTCTGGTCAACCGGTCGATGAGCTGTTACCACCGACAACTTGCCAGCCATACTCGTGCGGCGAAGTGTGGCTTATTTCTTTTTGTTCTTTTCTCCTTTTTCTTTTTGATTTTTTTTTTTTTTTAAGTAGGTGGCTTCCCTGATCTAAGATTTACCTAAAGGCAGCAAAAAGAGAAAGGTCCAGTGACTGGGCTCTGGACAACCTACCTATGGGTTGTTACCCACGATAACTTGCCAGCCATATCACCCTAGAAGGTTCATTAGCTACCCAATTTTCGTTAGAATCGCCGAATAATGAGTCAGTGCAAAGAAAGTGTGTAGATGCTTAAAACTCAAAATTCCCTCAAATCAAAGGGCGGGTTGATAAGTCGTGTACTTATCACCCAAACTTATTTATTCCAATTATAATAGAATTAAGATGGCGAGGACTCAAAGACAAATCCACATTTTAGTGGATACACAGGCTAATTAAGTCCAAAGACCTGAGGGGTCTTTGTGTTCAGATCCTAATGTAAAATTTCTTAGGATTGAAAAGTCCTAATGTGCAACTAATCCTTCCTAATTTTTTTTTTTTTATATAAGAAGAGAAACAATTTACATGGATTTCACAAGGCTAACCAAATAATTCAAGAATGAATCCACCCCCCCATGCCTAGCTGATGCAATGTCCTCATTGAAAAGAGACATGAAAGAGAGGGTAGAATATGAAAGATGTCACCTGGATATGAAGCTCGTATTAGCCTTGTGTCATATGTACAATTGCTGAGTTTAATGCCGTCAGCTAGGAGAAGTCCAACCAAAGAAGTCACAGAATGGCTAGAGCAACAGAGTCTGAAATGGGTTCTGGAAGATTACGGTCACCAACAGGCTTCAAACGTTGACCGTTGACTTTAAAGGTGTTACCTATCTTTGGGTCAGAAATCTGAACGGCACCATTTAGAAAAATCTGATCAATTATGAATGGGCCATTCCATTTAGATCTAAGTTTACCAGGAAAGAGCTTAAGTTTAGAATCGAATAACCAGACCTTCTGGTTTGGCTCAAAGCTCTTGCGGGAAATCATTTGATCATGTAGAGCTTTGGTCCGAGCCTTGTAGATCTTGGCATTCTAGTTTGAGATTATTTTCAAAATGTTGAACGTTTACGAACCTACGCTAACGTGTTCAATTTTGGAAAACCTGTCGTTGTAGTTCGAAAGCAAAGAATTCGTGTTCAACAAATAAAATTTATACCGAAATTAAAATTCCGGGTCGAACATAGGGAGGCAGACGTTTGATTTAAAAACTATGCGTTTCTTTTTATTTGTTACAGAATAATTCAATTTAGTACTATCTAATTATTTACAATAAATAGAAGAGAGAGAGAGTAAGAGAGAAAGAGAATATTACACAGAGAAATCAAAATGAGATGTAGAGTAAACAAGGAATTTTTGCATTGAAGAGATTGTTCATTACAACTAGAAAGCATAAACAATTACTCTAGAAAGCGATAAATTTACTCTAGAAAGCATTAAAAGAATGGAGGGAGAAGTGTCCTCCTCGACGATCGCTTGGAGGACGAGTAGATTAATCTAGAAAGCAGTAAATCTATACTAGAAAGCGGTAAAAAGAATAGGGACAGAGAAATCCTCCTTGACGGTTGCTTGGAGGACGAGCCGGATGGGACGACGCCTGGACGAAGGAGAACGAAGCAGGATGAAGGAGGACGAAGCAGAAGAACGGGAACGAAGCAGCACGCCGTCGTCGTCGCGGGATCCACTTCCGAAGGGGAACGAAAATTGGGCTTTATCTCGCGAGAAGCATCTCGGTGTGGGACAAGCTTCTCTTGAGCTTTGGAGGGGTAGAGAGGAGAAAGAAGGGATGAGAATTTCGTATGGAGGGGGTCTCCTTTTATAGTTGCAAGGAGTGGGGGCAAAATGGACATTACATCTTCAAAATAATAAATAAGGGGTCTTTAGTGACGGATAAATCCGTCACTAAAGCCCCGACGTGGCCGTCGCCACCGCGCCCACGCGTGCCTCCTCGGTTGCCCGCTCCTCAATGCTCACGCACGTCCAATGCTTTTCAGCCGTCCGATCGCGAGATCGGACGGCTTAAATCGCGTCCGCGCCCGCTGCAACCCGCCCGCCTACACGTGCGATCGCGCGTCACGTAGGGCATCCAATCGCGCGTCGGCGCTATCGGGCGCCCGCGACCGCACGATCTCCATCCAACGCTCCATGCGCCTCAATTACCCGCGCCTCCAATCCCCTCACCGCGGCTCGAACCCGCTCCCCGCGCTCGCGTAAGCGCGCTCGACCGCTGTGCTGCGGGGCGCGGATGGTCGAGCGCACGTTTTAAGCGCCGGGCAGCCACAGCCATTGGATCTCCATCTGACGGCGGAGTGCGATCAGGCGGGGGCCTTCACAAAATGCCAGCGGCCGTTTGGGCGGCTGAGATGGCGCCACATGGCGCCATCTTGGCCTTCCATCTTCTGGAAGTTGTAGATGGTGCCACAGATGTCGGATTGACTCTATTTTTGTGTCGTTGGGCTGCGATCGTCGATCCGAATTCATCCGTGCGGTCGGATTTATCATATGATGTGTGGATTTACACCATCCTGGCCCTTGATCTTCTAGGGTTCCCCGATCTCTATCTGATGCTACGGATGCCTGATTAGGGCGATCTTGGAGTCATTGAACTCCAATCGTCGCCCTGATCATATCCATACGGTTGGATCTTTGATCCGAGACCCCGATAAAATGTTTGCCCTGTCCAAGCACATAAAAGGAGACAATTAACCTCCATTTTATTCAAACTACTCTAAATGCGAGATGATGCATGTTATGCAATATTTATATCATGAAATGCAATCCTATGCTTAAGAACATGCTTAAATAGACATTTTAAGTAGTGTAAATGTGTTTACATCAGGTGGGGAGGTTCGATGATTTTCGACCGATTGCACTATCTAACTCAACATATCTTATCGATAGCAAGGTGCTTGTTAACAGGCTAAAAGTGGTGTTGAAGGATTTGATATCTCTGGTTTAGTCTACTTTTCTCCCTAATAGGTTGTTGTAGGAAACATTTATTGTGGCATAGGAGATGGTGATGGGTTGGAGTAGGAGAAAATGTAAAGCTTTCATGTGGAAGGTTGACATTAGAAAAGCGTATGATTCTGTGTCTTGGTCGTATTTGTGGGAGATATTCAAAAGGAGAGGTTTTCCCCCTATATGGTTAAAATGGATGAAAAGGTGCATTACTACTTCGACTTTTTCACCTTTGATCAACAGAAAATCGCGTGGTACATGGATTCAACCCCATTGTGGAGTGAGACAGGGATGTCCGCTAGTACTATTAATTTTCAACTTGGCAGTAGACACTTTGGCACATTTTGCTTTCAAGTTATCAATGGTGGGTATAATTAAGGGGTACTCATTATCAGGTATGTGTGCCATGGCCCCGATGCTCTAGTATGTGGATTACACTGTGTTTTTTGTCGAAGGTGGTCTTTGGGAAGCAAAGGCCCTCTCTTCTATGGTCAAAATTTTTGGAGAGGTCTCGGGTTTGAAGTTAAATGGCGATAAGTCCTCTCTTGTGTGTTTCGGGATGAATGCAGAGGAACAGGGGATTCCTTCGGAGACATTGCTAACACCTTTGGTTTCATTACCAATCATGTACCTTGGTTTACCCTTGAGGATTGGGAAGATGAAGAAAGGGGATTGGAATATCCTTTTTGAGAAGATTGCAGCCAAACTAGAATGTTGGAGCAGTAGGTACCTATCCAAAGGGGGAAGATTGATTTTGTTGAACTCGGTAATTATGTCTATGCTAGTGTTTTATTTTTCTGTAGGCTCCCAAATCAATGTGGAAGCGATAGGATATTATGAGAAAAAGATTCTTTTGGAAGGGTGCTAAATATGAGGGGAGGTTCCTACAACCTATGAAATGGAGGCATATATGTGTACCCAAGGAGCACAGGGGTCTTGGGATAAGGTGCCTAAAGGAATTCAATGATGCCTTATTGCTGAAATGGGCGATCAAAATTTTTGAAGGGGAGAAAAAACTATGGGTAGATTTGATTCATGAGACTTATGGGGAATCTAACGCAGCAAGGAATAGGCTCCATCTAGTCAAAGCTTCTCCTTTTTGGAAATATGTTACGACTGCGTTGAAGGAGAATTGGAACTTCTTCAAGCCAATATGCTAGGATGGCAGAAACTTTAGATTCTAGGAGGATAAGTGGTCATCGATTGGGGTGCTCCAAGAGAAATTTCCAAGAGTATATGGGCAGGCGGTTGACAAGGAGGAGTTGGTTGATGCTTACTAGTGTGTAGCTAAAGCTGATTGGTGCATTCCTAACAGTGGCTACAGGGGGGCTATGCACTGATATGGAGAGAGTGAGGATGGTGCAGGTCCTCCAAGCTTTCAAACCGGTGGGAGGTGAAGACAGGTACTACTGGATGGAAAACTTTATCCCATCTAAAGCCTATGATGAAGTCTTGAAGCAGGCACATAGCAAGGAGGTGGATGCGATTTGCATGGGTCTATGGAAATTGAAAATTCCACTTAAGGCTCAAATTTTTCTTTGGCTATGTAGGAGAGATGGGCTAATCGTAGTGGATTTGAGGCACAGGAGAATGGGGACTTCTGCTCAGCCTTGCCAACTTTGCAACTTTGATATGGATAATATGAAGCACATTTTTAGTTCTTGTGTGATTACAGATTATGTATGGACAGAGGTGTGTGGGAGTGCTATGCTTGTATGGGAGGAATTGTGGGGTGATTTTCTGGTGGGTGGTAAGCTGCATATTGCTATGACGGCTATTTTATGGAGCGTATGGCATATGAGTGATATGTGTCTTTTTCAGGGGAGACAGGTGTGTGCGAGACAAATCGTACATGAGTGCACGTCTCTCATACGAAATTGGGAGAAGTTGTAAATCTATTTTTTTGATTTGAATATAAATGAATTTCTGGATTGATATCTTATTAGATAGCATTCCTTTCTTTCTCAAAAAAAAAAATTTATTTACAAAACTAATAAATCAACTATGATGCAAAGTATGATGCGTATGTATGTAGTATGCCTAAGTTAAGTTAGGATCTAACTTAATTCAAGTATATTAGGACCTATGATTGCTGCAGAATCACTATGAATTTGAAAGATTTTTTAGATTTTCTAGAGGCTCTCAAATATGTAAATAGGCGTCAAGACTCTTATGGAAAGGCATTCCTCTCAAGCCTCTTCCACAATGTTCCTCCTCCAAGTAGGCAACCCTAGGAGACTGTCGATGCTTTTCCTTTAGCCTTTGTTCAATGGCCGTTGACATGCACCTCCACCTTCGTCCTCAATCTCACCATTTCTCCATTTATTGTTCTTCTTAAGTTTTAATTCTAGTATTTAATTTATTCATTGCTTTCTAGTTGTGGTAATTAGTTCTTATGACTCTTTTTTAGTTATTAATAAAAAAAAATCTCTCTTATGAAATTTCTCTTCTTATCTTTTCATTATTAGCATGTCTACCTCATTTTTATTATTTGCTTAGTTAATTCACATTCTCATTAGTTGTTAAATAATTTTATTTACTTCCCAAATTTTTATATTGCTTTCTATATGTCAAAAAATTCTAACCAATTTCTGAATATTATTTTTGAAACTCCAAAAAAGCCCATGCAAAAATTCCTCATAGACAAAAATTAAAAATAATTTTACATTTACATCCTAAAAACTTCTTTTCGATTTTCCTCCATGAGTTCAAGTTGTCATATTGGTGTGAAATATGTACAATTCATAGTTAGATATTTAAGAGAGTCTGAAAATTTTCTTAGAAAGTTTATGTACTTGAAAAATTATTTCCACATGAATTTAATTTATGTCCTTGTCTTGCATCATAGCCCTTATTTTTATGTAACATTGTATTATCCTAATATAAATATCCAAAAAAAATTTTAATATTAAAAATAGCAAAAATATGTTAGTTTAGGTTAGTAGGAAACAACTTGAATGTTTTGTCTCCCTGTGAAATGACTCAAACTCCCATTTTACCCATTTTTTTTTTTTGAAACTGAAAGAAAAGCTGTGATACTATGATAGCAATCCCAGATGACTTTTATTTTTCATAAAATTAAGAAAGGATCATTACAAAATAGATCCCCACATACGTATGAGGGACCAGCATTCATTTACAATTTGTTCCAAATACTCATTCCTTGCCCTCCAAATACTCCACATAACCGCTGCCATATATACATGTGGTTTATCTCATAATAAAAAACTTTGCTAAAGAGAATCCCACATAGGAAGTGGTTCTCTACATACTCTTCTCCAAGCTCCATCTGTCACCACACATAAGGAAAAAATGTGACTTGGGCTATCAATGTGTAACCCACAAAGATAGCAAACCTGCAGTGCAATTCCCATCCTCCTATGCCTCAAACCTCTTGTAATCAATCCATCCCTCTTGCACAACCATAGAAATATTTGGACATAGAATTTTTAGCAGCCACAACTTCCTTCCTATCAGATCAACCTCCTCAAATCTGGACATGGACAAAATCTTTTCATATGCACGGCCTGACGTGAAAACACCATTCCATAAATATTTATCTTCTATTCCAGCCTTCAGTCTAAAAGCCTACAGATCTAATAACAGCTGCATTTTCTCCTCCCATGAGCACGTGCCTTCTTTGCATAACTCAGCCCCACTGATCTGCCATCTCTCCTCTTGTTCAGACCAGCACCTGCAGACAGAATCATCTCTATTTGTTGCAGTAGCATATAGTCTTGGATAGACTTCATTCAGCAGAACCAACGAAGGCCACTCCTACCAGAACTTGAAAGAACTGCCATCACCTAAAGTAGGCCATAGCACCTACCAATTATTCTTCAGAGCTTGAACCATAGATGTCCAAAAAGGAGATGGTTTAGATGGATGAGCCTATTTAGATAGCTATGAGATCTGCCATAGCTATCACTAACGAGATCAGTCCATGACTTATTTTCACCATTAAAAAGTTTGACTACCCACTTGATTAGCAGTGCCTCATTGAATTCTTTTAATGATTTTATTCCCATTCCACCATAGTCCTTAGGTACACATAAGTGTTCCCACTTCAAAGGTTGCATAAATCTTCCTTCATGACGTGCTCCCTTCCAAAAAAATCGCTTCCGCATCACATCGATGCAATTTCAAATAGACTTAGGAGCTTTGAAAATGGAGAAAAAGAAAACCAGAATGGATGTAATAATAGAGTTTATTAGAATAAGTCTTCCTCCCTTGGAAGGGCAACTATTGCTCCAGCCTTCTAACTTGACTGAAATTTTATCAAACAAGACGTTCCAGTCACTCTTCTTCAACTTGGTACATTTCAATGGCAGCCCCAAGTATCTAATTGGAATTGTAACCAATGGTGTGCCCAATAAAGAAGATAGTGCCACATGCTCTCGATCATTCAGTCCAAAGCAGACCAAGGAGGATTTCTCCCCATTCAATTTCAGACTTGATATATCCCCAAAGATCTTAACCATATGTAATAAAGCTTGTGCTTCTTGTTCTTTCCCTTCTACAAAAAACACAATGTTGTCGGCATATTGGAGAACTGGAGCCATGGCACTCCTATTAGAGATGGAATAGCCTTTGATTATACCAACCTCTGATAATCTATGTTATAACGCTTGGTCGTGTTTTTGAAGTAAGTCACGTTGTAGTACAGTTGATCAAGCATTATTAACAAATAAGAAGTTTTTATTACTCGAAAACCTAAGTATCCGAGGTCGAACATAGGGAGAAAATGGAATCTATTCACTAATCTCAATAAATGTAATTTGAACACTTAAATCTACTCAAAATCTAATTCAGAAGATAATGCAGTAGTTTATGGATATTAAAATGTAGCAAAATAGAAGAGAAATTGAGAAGAGTTGGATAAAAAAGTTGATTCTTGGCTTGGCACTCTCTTTAGCTTCTTCTCTGTCTTTGGCTCTACTTTCCTTGTCTGGCTCTCTTTCTTCCCTTTCTGCCTTCTCCTTTCTGCTTCTCTTCTTTCTTTTCTTCTTCTTTCTTGGCTTCTCTTCTTCTTCCTTCTTTCTTTCTCTGGCTTCTCTTGCAACAGTGCCTTTCTCCTTCCTTATCTTCTTCTGCCTTGATTTCTTTCCTTCAGCTTTTCCTTGCACTTTTCTTCAATTGCACCTCCTTTGCTATAGTGCTTTCTCTTTCCCTTGGCTTCTGCCTTCCTTCTTCTTCCTTGGCTTTGGCTTCTTATTCTCTGTGGCTACAGTGCCTTTGCCTTTCTTCTTTCTCTTTCTTCAGTCGTGCCTCTTCCTTCCTTTTTTCTCTACGGCTGTGCCTTCTTCCTTTCTTCTTTTCCCTGCACACACACACGAGTGCAAAACCTATCCCCTACCCTCCCCGTGTACACTCTTTCTCTATTTCTCTCTTCGCTCTATCAGAACCAGCCAGATAATCATGTCGAGTTACGTGTGCCCGGGTCCAGGTGCACCGGTGTGGGTGGTGCGGGAGGAGTGCTGGGTTAAATGGGTCGGTCAGCCAGGTCCGTGGAGGCGTGGGTTGCGGATTAGGTGGGTGAGCATGGGTGAGGGGACCTTACCCTGTGTATTGAGGCGATAAGCAAGAAACACAAATTCAACTTAAAGCACTCACTGCCCGCAAAACTTTCCGAGGTGGGACTAAAAGTCATACCTGCTTCACTCACGCCTGCAAGTGAAATGGTTCGCCTAATTACTACAGCTGGGCTCCTCGCAAAGCCGCTCGCTTGTTTGGATGCATGCGCGAGACCAACCTACACCTCCTGAGCTTGTTCGCCTGGAGCACAGCAGCTTGGAGCGAAGCTTGCAAGCAAGCTTGCTCGTGCTTCAATGGCAGAAAGGGGGTTTGACCTGAAACACACGAATACGGCCTTGTGGCCTTGTCAAACGACATGGGGAGCTTCACCATGTCATGGAAAAGGTGAAGCAGTGGGTGGCTGGCCACAGGGTGGCCTAGGCGTGCGTGCCTAGGTTTCTCTATGATCGTGAAGGTCGGTATGATCGGGGGGTGAGTGTGGAGGTGTTGGCAGTTAATGAAGGCGTGAAAGATGATCAGTGGGTGATGGCAGAGGTTTTGAGGGGCCTGGCGAGGTGGATGGAGGTGTGGAGGTGACAGAGACACCTCTTCGGTGGTCGACTAGAGATGAGAACGATGGTGGTGGTCTACGGCATCGAGGGGTTGAAAATAGAAATAAAGATAGGGGAAATAAAGAGGAGAGGGAGAGAAAGAGTTCTAACCTACTTTAGAGATGAAAGGAAGGAGGAGGTGGATGGCTCGTACCTACCATCACCGAAGACGAAGCTTCCAGTGGAGGGAGAACGGCGATGACGAAGAGGCCTTGGGCACATGCGCAAGTATGGCGTGACGTGGAGGAAGGAGATGAAGACAACTTTGCCACTGGTATTGTGGCAGAGCAACGAGACGGAGGAGGAGGAGGAGTTGGAGCTTTTTGGACTCTTTGGCCAGAGGAGAAGGGAAGAAATTGGGGGTGATTCTCCAGCCAAGCTGAGCTGAAAATGTACGGCCGGAGATGAGGGTCCTTTTATAGGCACTGGCAGGGGCTCTTGTGCTTGGAAGGCAAGCTTCCAAGCGCAGGAGTCCTCACCGAAGTAGGAAATCCATGGGAGACCCAAATCTCTCGAGCGTTCATACGAGAGATTGGGTGTGAATCAGATCTTGTAATTGCATTCAGACGAAAGGGAATTCCTCAGAGAATCTCCCTTCCAAATCTGGGAGATCTCTGAGGATTCGGGGAGAGATCCTCCTCAAATCCTTGCTGGAGTAGGAATCCTACGCTTTAATGGTGGAGGGACCTAATTGCAAGTGGGTGGCGAGGAAGTTAGGGGGGTCTGCACAATGATTTTTAAAAGTTAGGGGTCAAAATGCAATTGGGTGGACTATTTTGCAAAGTAGGTCAAGGTGACCTCCCCTTAGGCCCAAATTTTGGTACAAACCTAATTTTGACCTAAGGAATCCAATGGCGAAGTTGAATTTTATGTTTGACCATGTTTGACTGGACATTTTACATAAAAACTCAAATTAGGTCAAATATCTAGCTAGGACCCCTACTTAGGTCAAAACAGGTTCCAAAGGCCAATTTGAAGGTTCTAAACCCTAGGGAATATTTTTATATGAATTTTAGAGGGTTTAGTTGATTTTTATATTTACAATAACCTTGTGTAATTAAGTGAGTCTATTTTAGGGTTACAACATGTCATTTAATTCTTAGATTGCACATGAACCCTTTTCTGATTGAACCAACCCACCTTTTATCTTGTTTAGACCATTTGACCTTTGTTTAGCCCCTGAGAAATCCCGTTGATGTATTGCAATGATAAAATTATAGTTTGAACCTTTGTTTCATGTTTTCTTCTCAGAACAGTTATTCCTTGAATTAGGCCCTTCTCTAGGTTATGTAGGAGCTTTTATTCTCTTTCTTAGGTAAAAATGAGCTAGTTATGGCTCATGATGATGTTATCATCATACCTCCATGCCTAGCTTTTGCTAGTACCTTAGCAAAATTTGAAGGTTTTTACTTCTGTTCTAGACCATGAGTTTCTTTCACGATTTATGATAAGTGCTTTTTCTCTTTCTTTTGATTAGGTTAGGATGCTGACAGTAGACCTAGAGGTACTCAAGTACCAACCAAGATCCGGACCTGACAAGCTTTAGCCTCGATCCTCCGCGAAGGTTTTTAAGGCCCACAGGAACTATCCTAGGGTTCGTTGGACACCGCAGTTAAAGCACCTGTGCTTGAGACATATTTTAGCCTTGCTTCAGTTTGCAGTGCATTTTTGTAAGAGAGAGATAGAGGATTTATTTGTTTGGAGAGTTTTCTCTCTCTTTTCTTTTTATTTCTAGCTTTGGATTGGCTTCTCAACATGATCTGTATCAGATTCCTCATCCCCATCATCAATCCTCAAAGGTCCCTGACAATCGATGCTTCGTGATAGCACCACCCATGGAAACCTCCAAAACCCTGGCTTTCGAGATTTCGAGATAATCCTGCCCATGGTGTTCCGTGGCCGAATCCAAACCTTGGCAAGCGACATTTCGTGATAATGCTGCCCATGGTATCTGAACCAGCAGAGTGCTTATGTGCCCCTAGTAGGATGTGTAAATATCCTAGGAGACAAACACCGAGGAGATGACATGTTGTTATGCATCTTTGTGGGGAATTTCCCACCTCTCCACGTCAGGAACTCATCCAAATCAACTTGTGTTGATCGGCCGCTCCTAATCTAGGCAACTTTTTTTCAGAACATTTAAATGCTTTTGCGTGATTTTGATAGTTATGTGCACTGAACCAGATTGTGTGTGGATTGGGGTGCTTAGGTTACCGAGTGCAGTAAACCAAAGGTCAGTTAACAAGGCCGAATACTCCCTAAGCCTTAGACCTAATACTTAAGCTTCGCATTTTCCCCAACCTCTTTGAGGATTATCCAGATCTTAGTGGATATGTGAATTTTTAAGCCTAAGAGTCTAGCCCAAAAGGCCTAAGATCAGTGTTCCTACTAATCTCTTTTGTGTCTCGTTAGCACCTTTTTCCTTTATTCTTTTTTCCTTGATGTGGTCTAGAACTTCGGTTAATTCCGTAATCTCTTACTAATGACTATTCTTTTTTTTTTTTCATTTTGTGCTCCTTTTTGGCATTTTTCTCTTTTCCTCCTCATGATTATGTGACTTCAAAATTTTCTTCCCTCCTCCAATTTTTTGTTCTTTTTCACAATTTTTTATTTTTTTGGTATTTTTGACATATGTGATTTTTTTGTGATAATCCTTCTAACTTTTCTTGGTTTTGTATGTTTGCACTTTACCACCCCCCCATGCCTATGTTTTGCAATGTCCTCATTGTAAATGGAGGGTGTGAAATAGTGTTGGGTTTAGGGACTTAGAACAGGATATATCGGGTGGGTGAATGGGTTAGGAAATGACTGATGCGAATGATTTCAAGCTCTGGTACGTGTACCAGAGGTGGGATCGACTGTTGTCAGACTGAACTCAGGGTGCAATAGACGTGAAGTACAAATGGATAATCAGACGGATCTCGAGTTTTTTGGAATGACGGGTTGCATCCCGATAAGCACTAAATTCAATGCCTTCAATCGAGCAGGAAATGGGATGGAGAGGGAGTGGTCAAATCAGTAGAATTTTGTAAAACAAGCACCTTGATTAAGAGCCTGGTTGGTCCAACCAGGTGCTTATTAAGATCAACAGGCTGATGATGCAGTCCAAAGCCAATTAATCTGGTGGGTTGATAAATGTAGATCAACAGATGTGGAACCCACCATATGCTATGTGGCTCAAATGGATATGGAATTGTAGACTCAGGGTTTGGTTGAGTTGGATCAGCCTGGTCAAAGTAGGGTTCCAAAAAATAATCAGTGAATGGTGTGGAAACCCTACAGGGGTGATCAGAGAATGATGGAGCATGTTGTTTAGTCTGATCAATGTTTGATACTCGATGTATATGTGGAGTTGAATTATCTGCGATCGGCTCAGTGAGAGGTGAATCAGAATAGAAATTGAGTCCGATTGCTGGTTGGGGTCGAAAATGGGTTTTGATTGGTTTGGTATGTTCAAAAGAGGTAGCTTCAATGAGAATTGTGTATAAGGGCTCTTCTAGAAAGAAGTTACAGGTAGTCTCATGTAAGGAGTCCTCATAGTAGCTTTCAAAATCAAAAGTGAATGCCTAAAGAGTGTCGATAGGATACTGGAAATCTGAATCAAGAAAAGATTCGAACTCTAGGTTGTAATTACTCTCGACATTTTCTAGTTTTGATTCCTGAGGATCGAAAAGAAATGATTCCATGTCACTGGAACCTGAACTTAACTCAGTGATCTCAGGAACTGGGACCTCAGAGTCGGAGTCGGAGAATGAATCATGTGAGCTGAGGTTGTAGATTGGTTCATCGAAGTTGGGAGACAGAGTTTCTTCGAAATCATGGTAAGATTTGAAACCGTTGGAGATATTGCGAAAATCGAGTTTTAAATGAGATTCAAGATCATGAGTTCCACCATAGAATAAATCATATGATGTGAATTCAACATCCTGATTGGGGTCTAGCCTATATGTAAATTTTGAGCTCAAAAATATGTTTTTATTTGGTCTAGACTCAGGTTCTAGGCTTGTAGGAAAGACCCAATTAGAACCCCACTCGTCCAACTCGATTTCTATATCGTAAATTGGCATGACTTCCGAAAAATCGATCTGATTCTCTGAGGATGTTGGAGAGGGATATTCATCAAATAGAGGCCCAGAATCATACTCTTCTTTGAAAATTTGATCTTCTTCATACAGGGCCTTTTAATCTTCCCAAGATGTTTCAAATCCAGATTCTAGGCTGAGGGTGTGGGTTGAATCACTAGAATCTAAGTCTGAATAACCTTCAAGGGTCACCTTATTAGAACAAGGTGCGGAATTTACACCCTCGAGAGGTTCAGCTCTAATCTCATTATTGCAGGTGTCTTGGAATTCTATGCTTGGTGATCTATGGTCTAGGGTTGGCTCAACATTGTGTTTTCCTACAATTGGAACTTCCCAACCTTCTTCAATATCAGGCATGTTGTACTTCATCTGGGTTGGGACTCCACAACCACTCTGTGCCTCAAACCTGAGATTTGGAAAATCAGATCGATCCTCAATACTACTCTAAGATGGTTCATCCTCTGTTTGGGGCACGTATGGGTATTGCTGATCGATAACTTGGTGTTGTTCCCAAAGTACAGGATTTATCATGCATTGGATGTATTCAAGGTTGTGTAGTTTTTCTATCTCAATGTATCCTGTTATGAGAATGTCTCAGGTTTATTCTTTTGTGGCTTCAGTCAATAACACTTGGTGGTCGAGTCATGTTTTGCGTGTTTAGAAATTAGGGTTACAAGTAACCTGTCGTCGTAGTTGCAAAACACGTCTATCAGATAAAATTTATATTGAAACTCCAAGGGAGTCCCAGGTCGAACACAGGGAGGCGACGTTTACTTTACTTGAAAACCACGCTTCGATTCGTTTCTTTTTGGTATTTTGGGGTTTTGTTTTTTTTTTGTGTTTTTGAAATAAAAGACAAGTAAATGATTCATAAGATAGAGATGTGGAACGAAAATGGTATATATATATCAATCCAATGTCTACTACAATCTACTATGAAAGCATAAAAAATGAGGGAGGTGAGAGGAAATCTCCCGAATCGGTTGTTCGGCGAGATGACGGCACCTGGCGAAAGCTTGGAGGAAGGAGGTGAGGAGCGAGATGACGGAGGTGAGATGCTGGAGGACGTCGTGCTGAGGAAAGCTTCTGCGTGGCTCTGGAATGGAGGTGAGAAGACGGAGGTGATCTACTACCGGAATGGTGGTGGGAGGATGGCTCCAAGGTGACCTATGAAGGGAGATGGGAAGCTGGAGTATTTGGTGGGGCAGAGGTTCGCTACACTAATAGGCACCTTGGGAGCTTGAGAACAAGCTCTAATGGAGCATTGGTAGGCTTGCTAGAGCTTGGGAGTAGGTGGGAGTAGAGTGGGTAGAGATGGCTTGGAAGGGAGGGGGTGAAGGTCCTTTTATAGTGGTGGAGAAGAGGCTAAAAATGGATAAAGGACCTCTAGCGACCTCCAGACCATCGCTGGAAACGTTGCTATAGGCAGCTCACCTCCACCCACGCCCATACTTGGCTCTACTGGCTTGCAGTGAAATAGGGATGGCTAGAAGCGTCGCTGTAGATCAATCCAGTTGTCGCTGAAAGCTGGCGCCAACCACCCTTGCGCCTGCATCGCCTGCCCCGCTCATCATGCGCGCTGACCGCGCGCGCCCAGCTATGTGCGCGTGTGCCATGCGTTGGTGTGCGTGCTTGCTATGCACTGGCCTGCGCGTGCGCGCGAGCGCTACCATGGGCTTGCGCTGCCGCTTCTCTACAAGCGCCCGCCCAATTGCGAATTGGAGGGGCTGCGGGGAATCGAACCCACACCCCTACTTTGCAAACCCACGCCTCCACCATTTCGGCAATCCTCCCCTTGTGTCGCGTGGAGTGTTTTGGTGCGTCCGCCTCCCAGCCGTTGGATCGTGATCCAACGGCTGGGATCGAAGGGTGCGGATGAAGGAGTTGGGCGATGCTGCTGGCCGGTGTTGGGCGGCATGGATGGCGCCACATGGTGCCATCTGAGCCATCCATCTTCTTCTTGTAGAGGGTGCTACGGTGCTCAGATCAAGATGATTCCTGCAATGCCGAACTGCGATCGTCGCTCCGGATCCATCCGTACGATTGGATTTTCCATCCGAAACCTATATGGATGTCGCATTGCCCCCTGGCCATATAAAATGAAGGAATTAATATATAAAATATACAACTATCCTAATTACCATGCAATGGATGTTATGCAATATTTATAACATGATATGCAATGCTAAGCCTAGGAACTATCAAAAATAAGCAATTTATCTTGAATTTATGTGTGTTCATCATACCCCCATGCTTACTTTTTACTAGTCCCTAGCAAAATTAACCTAAATGCTATGTATAAAAGTAGAATCAAGGTTCGAGTAATTAGGCAAGATTCATTGATTGCTTTAGAAAATGTCATCCCCAAGACCTAATTACAAAAACTCAACAGTGCCTGAGTGCCTACCAGAATATAGACCGTTCGAGCCCTTGCCTTATTTGAGAAGATAATTTTTTTTTCTTTTCTAATTTTTTTTTGTACTTTTGGAGTTTGAGAGTTACGGATAACTTTTTACGGCTACCCGACCTGCCCAAGACTCAAAAAGGACTCTAAGTGCTAAGCATCATTGTGAAAAAGTGATACTCACAAAACGGCCGTTAAGACAGACTTCGGGTTTCGACGACCCTAGGTGACCTTGCCTAAAGGTTTATCTTTACAATCGGTAGCTTTCTCCCTACTTTTATTTATGGGGTCAACAGGAGGGTGAATCCAGTGTATATCTCCCCGATTTATTCTACTTCCCCGCTTCTTCCCTAAGTGTTTTGGGAATTATTGTGCAATTTTTTTTTGTGAGCTAGGTTCTGGACAACCGACCGATGAGCTATTACCACCGACAACTTGCCAGCCATACTCGTGCGGTGAAGTGCAAATTTATTTTTTTATTATTATTTTTTCTCCTTTTTTTCTCTTTTTTTTGAGTGATTTTTTTTAAGTAGGTGGCTTCCCTGATCTAAGATTTACCTAAAGGCAGTACAACAAAAATGATCTTGTGGCTGGGTTCTGAACAACCTGCCGATGAGCTGTTACCACCGACAACTTGCCAGCCATACCACCCAAGTCGGTCCATTAGCTACCCAATTTTCGTAAAAATCGTCCGAAAGTGAGTCAGTGCAAAATAATGTGTGTAGATGCTTAGGCTTAAAGTCTCCCCAAATCAGAGGGTGGGTTGATAAGTCGCATACTTATCATCCCAAATTATTTATCAAATTAAAATAAATTTTAATTGGTGAGGACTCGAGACTAAATTCACATTCGAGTGGGCACCCAGGCTAATTAAGCCCGAAGACCTGAAGAGTCTAAGTGTTCAGGTCCCAAAGAATCAATTCCTAAAGTTTACAACTCTTAATGCCTAAGTTCTTGTCTCCTAATTCTTTTTTTTTTTTTCAAATTTTCATTTCACTTTTTTATTATTATTTATATTTATTATTATTTTTTCTTTTTTTCTTTTTTTTTTAAACAAGAATCGAATAACAGGAAATCACTGTTACAACTGACACAATGGTTATAAACTATGTCCACCCCCCCATGCTTAGCTATTGCAATGTCCTCATTATGAAAAAAATGAAAGCATGCAAGAGAGTAGAAGTGGAAGAATAGCACCTGGTTTCCATGAGACTCAAGTCAGCTTGGAACAGTCTTTACATGTGCTAAGTTTAGTGCCTTCAGCTGGGCGATGATTAGCCTGCGGTGGTTATGGCAAGGTAAGAGAAACCTTGTTCGAGATGGGTTCAAGGAGCACATGGTCAATAAAGGGTTTGAGACGCTGCCCATTGACCTTGAAAATATTACCCATCTTTGGGTCAGAGATTTCGACAGCCCCATTAGGGAAAATCCGCTCAATAATGAACGGGCCGCCTCACTTAGACCTGAGTTTACCGGGGAAAAGCTTCAATCGAGAATCAAAAAGCTAGACATTCTGGTTCGGCTCAAAGCTCTTATGTGAAATCATCTGGTCATGGAGAGCTTTGGTCCTTGCCTTATAGATTTTGGCATTTTCATAAGCATCATTTTGAAGCTCCTCCAACTCAGATAGTTGGAGTTTCCTGGTTTTCTCTGCCAACTTAAGGTCCACATTACATTTCTTAATGGCCCAAAATGCTCGGTGTTCAAGTTCTACAGGCAAGTGACATGCATTCCCAAACACTAGATAGAACGGAGACATACCGATAGGCGTTTTGTACGCCTTACGGTAAGCCCAAAGAGCATCATCTAGCTTTTGGGTCCAATCCTTCCTATCAGGCCTAACGGTTTTTTGCAAAATGTTCTTGATCTCACGATTGGAGACCTCAGCCTGTCCATTCGTCTAAGGGTGGTAAGGTGTGGAAATCCGATGGCTCACCCCATATTTCCCCAATAAATTCTGAAACTGGGCATGAGTGAAATGTGTGCCACCATCACTGATAATTGCCTTAGGAACCCCGAACTGACTGAAGATATTTCTCTTCACAAAATCGATGACCACCTTGTGGTCATTGGTCTAGGTGGGAATTGCCTCAATCCACTTGGACACGTAATCAACAGTGACCAGAATATACTGGTGTCCAAATGAAGGAGGGAAGGGTCCCATAAAGTCGATGCTCCAAATGTCAAAAATTTCGACAGAAAGAATTAGGTTCAGGGGCATCATATCTCTCTTAGCCATGTTCCCGAGTGTCTGGCATTAGGTGCATGACCTAGAGAATTCCTGGGCATCCTTAAATATTGACGGCCAATAGAATCTGGATTGCAAAATTTTTGCGGCCATCTTTTTCCTGGAAAAGTATCCACCACAAGTGGATGTGTGACAGAACTCAAGTATTCTATGGAACTCGACTTCCGGGATGCATTGGCGAATAATCTGATCAGCACCAATGCGGTACAGCTCGGGATCATCCCAAAAATAATATTTGGTCTCAAATACAAGTCTATCCCGTTGTTGTTTGGTCCAATCCTGGGGGATTTGACCAATGGCCAAATAATTGACAATATCCGCAAACCAGGGGGTTCGGATTCCCGAGATTGTGAGGATAGTTTCATCCGGAAAAGTATCAGAGATCGAAACATCTGGATGAGGGGAATCAATTAGGATTCTCGAAAGGTGATCCTCCACTACATTTTTTGCCTCGGCTTTATCCCTGATTTCAAGATCGAACTCTTGAAGCAGCAGAATCCAACGAATAAGCCAGGGTTTGGCATCCTTTTTGGCCAAGAGATGTTTTAAGGTCGAGTGGTCGGTAGAGATGATGATGTGAGAACCTAACAGATAAGCCCTGAATTTTTCTAGAGCAAAAACTACAGCTAGCAATTCTTTTTCAGTAACGGTGTAATTCCTCTGGGCCTTGTCCAGAGTTTTGCTAGTGTAGTAAATCACAGAGGGCTTTTTCTCAATCTTTTGACCCAAGATGGCCCCGACGGCATAATCAGATGCGTCAGCCATAATCTCAAATGGGGTTGTCCAGACCGGTGGTTGCAATACTGGGCCATAGGTGATGGCTATTTTTAATAAATCAAATGCCTTACAACATGATTCATCAAACTCGAATGGCATGTCTTTCGCCAAAAGGTTACTCAAGGGCCGAGCAACCTTTGAAAAGTCCTTAATGAATCTTCTATAAAAACCCACATGCCCAAGAAAAGAGCAAATCTGTTTTACGGATGTGGGTGGAGGAAGTCTAGAGATAGCATCCACCTTAGCTCTATCAACTTTAATTCCCCGATTAGAAACCACGTGACCTAGGACAATGCCCTCTTGAGTCATAAAGTGGCTCTTTTCCCAGCTAAGGACCAGCCGTGTTTTGATGCATCTCTGAAGGATCAATTCCAGGTTAGCCAGCCAAAACTCAAAAGAATCTTCGAAAATGGAGAAATCATCCATGAACACCTCAAGACAATCTCCAACCATGTCAGAAAAGATGGCCATCATGCACCTTTGAAAAGTCACAAGCACATTGCAAAGCCCGAACGGCATTCTACGGAATGCAAAGGTTCTGTAGGGACATGTGAAAGTTGTCTTTTCCTGGTCTTCAGGATGGATAGGGACTTGGTTATATCCCGAATAACCGTCCAGGAAGCAAAAATATTTTTGCCAAGCTAACTTTTCGAGGATTTGATCGATGAATGGCAAGGGGAAGTGATCCTTTTTAGTGGCAATGTTTAGCTTCCTATAGTCAATACAGACTCTCCAAGCAAAAGCTGAACAAGTGGTGAAGGTTTCCCCTTTCTCATTAGTCGTAACTGTTATTCTCGCCTTCTTGGGTACAATCTGAATGGGGCTAACCCACAGACTATCTGAGATTGGGTAAATAATCCTAGTATCGAGCCACTTAATTATCTCCTTCTTGACCACTTCTCGCATATTCGGGTTTAGTCTCCTTTGCATTTCACGAGAAGGGTGGGATCCATCTTCCATGAAAATACGATGATTTCAAAAAGATGGCTCGATCCCCCTAAGGTCATGGATGGTCCAACCAATTGACTCCTTGTTGTTCTTAAGGACCTTAATTAACCTCAATTCTTGCTCCTTAGTCAAATCAACACTAATAATCACAGGGAGCATGTTTTTAGGTCCTAAGAACTCATATTTCAAATTTTTGGGCAATGGTTTTAATTCCAGTTGGGGTGGGTTTAGAATCGAAGGAAGGGAGGATGCTGATGAAGATTCATCAGGACGATCCAGTGGAAGAGGCTGGGAATGAACAAAATCAACAACCTCTTTAGGATGTGGCAGGTCTACCATGGAGGAGGGTTGTGGGTTGGGTTCGCTAAAGCTAATGGAGTCCTCGAGTGCATTGATTATCATACACGTCTCAAGATCCTGATCCTCGAGTTCCTCAGTGAATCCACAATCCTCAAATCCTCTTATCTCCTTAAAAATATCCAGAGTTAATTTCTTATCCCCAAAGGCGATCTCCATACTATCGCTTTCACAGTTTATGTTGGCCTTGGCAGTAACTAGGAACGGATGCCCCAGAATGATGGGCGTGTTCCTCAAATCATTAGGTACATCCATGTCGAGGATGAGGAAATCTACAGGAAAATAGAAATCCTTGACCTTGACAATTACATCCTCAATAACGCCTCTCGGTGTGGTGACCGATCGGTCCGCTAATTGTAGCGTTACTGAGGTTGGCCTAAGTTCACCTAACCCAAACTTCTCATAAATAGAAGCGGGGATTACGTTGATGGATGCACCTAGGTCCAATAGTGCCCTATCAAAAGTGTATTCCCCAATAATGCATGAGATCAAGGGGGCACCTGGATCTTTCTTCTTTTGAGGAAGGTGATGCAGGATTACAGAACTTGCCTGCTCAGAGAGAATCACCTTCCTTGGAGTGGGTTCTCTCGACTTACGCATTTGGGTACACAGTTCTTTCAAGAATTTAGCATAAGCCGGGATGTGCTTAATAGCATCGAGGAGCGGAATATTGATCTCCATGTTCTTGAATAAATTCAAGAGCTCCTCATTGCTGTCTAGGGTTTTCTTCTTCTTGGTTTTCAATAGGGCCTCAGGGAATGAAATATGGGTAGAATTTTCAATTTCCGATCCCTGGGCCTTATTGTCTTCTTCAGCCTCCTTCTCTTTCTCAAGCTCCCCCAGGATTTTGACTTCTAGAAGGTAATTCTGGGTTTAGGGTCTGCTTCCCACTTCTCAAGGTGACAGAGTTTGCAGAGGCATAAGGGTTTTGGTCTTGAGGTGGATTAGTGAAGATTGGAGGGCCTTGGTTGGTCATGTAACCAGAAGAGGAAGAAGGGGGACCCTGCTCAACCACCTGAGCATACGCGTGTGGGTCCTTTTGATTCCCGTACCCTTGGGCTCTATTGCCCTGATTTTGCACATTACGCGGGTTTGGTACGGGTTGAGATGGTAGGGATCCGAGTTGTCGGGTGTTTGCAATTAACTCGGATTGCAAGTTATCAAAGGATGTCTTCATTTGTTGCATAAGCTGAAGCATGGACCCTTGCATTTCCACCATCTGCCAGTTCAAATTAGCTTGCCCCGCAGATTGTTGGGCATTCCAAGATGGCTGATTAACTAGTCTCGGGGGCAACTGGGTGTATACTTGACCCTGACCCATGGGTTTTTGAGATGCATAGTTGCTGGGTCAAGATTGGGTCTGTTGCCCCTGATTTTTCCAAGAGAAGTTAGGGTGGTTCCTCCATCCCGAGTTCAAAGTGTTGGAATACGGGTTGGACCTAACATTCTCCTACATTGCATATGCATCCTCATAAAATGAGGATGAAGAGAAGGAAGGATCAGAGAAACTGGGATCAAAGGCCCCAGTTTGGAACCCATATGGTTCTGAGAAATCTTGGCTCACAGGTTGAGCCGAATCGAGTTGATTCACGAATTCCCGTCCCATGGGAGCTCGTGAGGAATGGAATCCCGAATTATGGGATTGAGTGGGTAAAGAAGTGTTTCCTGAATTCCCAGACATCCATTCTTCCATTTTCTTAGCAACCAAGTCCATTTTATCTAGTTTATTACAAATTAATTCCATGTCAAATGAATGAGAGTCCTGGATCTCATTATCACTTGACCTAGGTTGTTGGGATCTGTTGAATGCATCCATGTTGGCATGATTAATTGAGTTCTCACTTATTTCCTCAAATAGGTCGTATGCGCTATCTGCATCCCTGTTGAGAAAATTTCCTCCGCAAGAGGCGTCCACATGATTACGAAGTTGCTCAACCAACCCGTGATAGAAAATCTGCATGAGTTGCCATTTCGGCACCTCATGGTGTGGACACTTCCTCAAAAGTTCCTGGAATCGTTCCCAGGCACCATGAAACGATTCCCCTGGCCGCTGGGCAAAAGTGGTAATCGCCTGTCGCAAAGCATTGGTCCTTCCGATAGGGAAGAATTTCTTCAAGAAAGCCAACTTAAGAGTAGCCCAAGTTTCAATCGGCCTTCCTATAGTCCGGTACCAATGTGCGGCCTTATCCCTGAGAGAGTGGGGGAAAAGCATCATGATCATTTGCTCTTCGTTCACATTCCTTGCTCTGGTGGTCTGAACCAACGTGGCTAGATCTTCCAAGTGCTGGAATGGGTCCTCTAAGCCAAGCCCATGAAAATGGTTAATCAAACTTAAGACTTGGGGCTTGATTTCAATGTCTTCGGCAGGAATCATGACACCAGGACGTTCCCCATAGTTTGAAGGATCCTAAAAATCCTTCAAGGGCCGAGCGCCCTGACCATGCATGCGTTGGAACCATTGCTGCATCTACTGCAATTCTTCCAACTGCCTCTGAATCAGCTCCTACTGGTTCGGAGGCAGGGGAGGTAATTGTTGATCAGCCATGGGATCTGCTTGTCTATAGCTCAACCTCTGCCTCCTTGAATGGTCTAAAGGTCCTTCCAATCTAGGGTTTAATGACCTCCTCCCAAGCATGCACTAGAAGGAAGTCGGAAGAATGGGGAAAAAGAAAGGAACCCTGCAGCACAAGAATACAAGCCTGTCCTTAGATGGGGTAGCCTAAGGTCTACTGACTCTCAAAACCCGTCCTAAGATTATGGATGATTTACTCTACTTATGTCCAGGCAATCCAACCAGTTAGAAGGAGGGACTGGGGAGAAGATTCTTCCTTTGGCTTGCACATCTGGTTCCTAGTGTGCCCCCTAGCCACGGTCGTTTGATGCTACTCCCCAATCTAGACATCAAATTAACTAGCATAAGCAGGTTAATTGTGAATAATCTCAATCTGGATCCCGATGAGCGAATGAATCCTTAGGGCCAACGTCTAATTGATTTTAGTTAGGCTTGGGAAATTGGTGCTCTGGAATGTGATGGGCCCTTAATGGGTTGTGCCCTTAATGATTTGTTTGAGAATGTGTGAATGTGCACAACCAAGAGGTTTTCAAGCAAGATTATTAATGATGAGGTGAGTTTTAGGATTCGAATCTTACCTAATAGCTTTTAGGATTCAAATATTAGGTGTTTTCAACCAAGTTTTGTGAGGCAAACCAAGTTTGTTGTTGAAAGCACGTGTTCAAGTATTTTCCTTTAGAAATCAAGAAAAATATGGACTGCCTGGCGTGACCTAATTATGGAATCCTATGGGGCAGCTACAAAATGAACCTCTTTTAGATTAGGTGGTGCGGTGCAAACAATTCACTCAATTGGCTCAAATGCACCACCGATTAAGGAACACAAAAAGATGGTTAACCTAATATGATTTCTACTCTTTTATGTGTTGAATTCGTGTACCGAGTCCACAGGTCAGAAGCCCAGTTGAGTAGATGAAAATCAAGTCCGATTATGTGCCTTAAATGTGGGTGTATAGACTGTGTAAATTCATTTGTCCCACAGAAATATCTTTTTATTTTTTTTAAATATAAGATGTGGGAGAGATGGGTGAAGGTGGCAAACATGACAAAAAAAGTCTATCCTAGAGTTTATGCAAACACCTAAGTAGATTAAGTCTTGGTTATGATTGTGGCGAAATGAACTAGTGGTGGGGGAAAGTGGGGGACACTTACAGAGTACTCTACCCACACTTTACTCCAATCTACCGCACTTGGATCTCCATGCTAGGGTACCTGCAAGACAGTAGATCAAAGACAAGTAGGATTAGTGTTATGTAAATGCAAAGAAATGCAATAACCAATAAAGTAAATTCCGTTGCCTCCCCGGCAACGGTGCCAAAATGGTCGAGTCGTGTTTCGCATGTTTAGAAATCAAGGTTACAAGCAACCTGTCATCGTAGTTGCAAAACACGTCGATCAGATAAAATTTATACCGAAACTCCAAGGGAGTCCCGGGTCAAACACAGGGAGGTGACGTTCACTTTACTTGAAAATCGCGCTTCGATTCGTTTCTTTTTGGTATTTTGGGGTTTTGTTTTTTTTTTTGTGTTTTTGAAATAAAAGACAAGTAAATGATTCATAAGATAGAGATATGGAATGAAAATGGTATATATATATCAATCCAATGTCTATTACAATCTATTATGAAAGAATAAAAAGAGAGGGAGGTGAGAGGAAATCTACTGAACCAGCTGTTCGGCGAGACGATGGCGCCTGGCGGAAGCTCGGACAAAGGAGGTGAGGAGCGGGATGACGGAGGTGAGATGCTGGAGGATGTCGTGTTGAGGAAAGCTTTGGCATGGCTCTGGAATGGAGGTGAGAAGACGGAGGTGATCTGCTACCGGAATGGAGGTGGGAGGATGGCTCCAAGGTGACCTATGAAGGGAGATGGGAAGTTGGAGGGGTATTTGGTGGGGCAGAGGTTCGCTACACTAATAGGCACCTTGGGAGCTTGAGAACAAGCTCTAATGGAGCGTTGGTAGGCTTGCTAGAGCTTGGGAGTAGGTGGGAGTAGAGTGGGTAGAGATGGCTTGGAAGGGAGGGGGTGAAGGTCCTTTTATAGTGGTGGAGAAGAGGCTAAAAATGGATAAAGGACCTCTAGCGACCTCCAGACCGTCGCTGGAAACGTTGCTATAGACAGCTCACCTCCACCCATGCCCATAGTTGGCTCTACTAGCTTACAGTGAAATAGTGATGGCTATAAGCGTCGCTGTAGGTCAGTCCAGCTGTCGCTGAAAGCTGGCGCCAACCGCCCTTACGCCCACGCCGCCTACCCTGCTCATCACACGCGCTGACTACATGTGCCCAGCTGTGTGCACGTGTGCCATGCGTTGGCATGTGCGCTTGCTATGCACTGGCCTGTGCGTGCGCGTGCGCGCTACCTTGGGCTGGCGTTGCCGCTGCTGCTCCGCTCCAAGTGCCTGCCCAATTGCGAATTGGAGGGGCTGCGTGGAATCGAACCCGCGCCCCTCGTTTGCAAACCCACATCTCCACCATTGCGGCAATCCTCCCCTTGTGTCGCATGGAGTGTTTTGGTGCGTCCGCCTCCCAGTCGTTGGATCTTGATCCAACGGCTGGGATTGAAGGGCACAAATGAAGGAGTTGGGCAATGCTGCTGGCCGATGTTGGGCGGCCTGGATGGCGCCGCATGGCACCATCTGAGCCGTCCATCTTCTTCTTCTTGTTGAGGGTGCTACGGTGCTCAGATCAAGATGATTCCTGGAATGTCGAACTGAGATCGTCACTCCGTATCCATCCGTACAGTCGGATGTTCCATCCGAAACCTGTATGGATGTCGCATTGCCCCCTGGCCATATAAAATGAAGGAATTAATATATAAAATATACAACTATCCTAAATGCCATGCAATGGATGTTATGCAATATTTATAACTTGATATGCAATGCTAAGCCTAGGAACTATAAAAAATAAGCAATTTATCTTGAATTTATGTGTGTTCATCACTTGTGCACAGGTTATGATGAAGGTTGTGGTTGTTGGTACACTAACTTGAATGTTTTTTTACTGATGTTGAGGTTTTGTATTCATTTTCATAGAATTCAAGGGCATCCTCAATCATCCTATCTCTCATGGATCTCTGGGATTCAGGTTTCTTGAAAGGTAGTCCTAGGTAATTTGGGTACATATTTGGATCAAGTGATGGACTCAAGATGTAGAATCAGAGTTTGGATCAAGATGTATAATCAAGTTGTGAAGCGATTAAATCTAAATAAACAGTCCCACTGAAAATGTATGTGTGTGCTTTAAAGAGAAGGGATAAGGGACTGGATTTGTTTTTGAACTAATTGAGGCACCCAAAGATGTTTGGATGACTATGGAGGTTCAAGGCGGATGATACCCCTGGATTGGAAAGTCGTCCACCTGAGAATTACCTGGTCAGCCAGAGAGGAAGAGTCCCGCAAAGACCCCTACATGGTAGAGCATCCCCACGGGTTACAAGGTTTCCCCCACCTGACCTCTCTTGTCACTGAGATTCCAGGTAGACTAGAATGGGGACCTTGACCTCTTAAGTCTGCCACTTTTAAGATCAAAGGTGCTTTAGGGTTTTCACTTAAACTTTAGATGTTTTGAGTTTTGTGACCTAATTTCAATGTTGGTTAACCCAGGGGATCAACTTCACCTGACCTGCCCTAAAGATGGCAGAATGATTCTAGGTCAAGCCCTAGAAATCACCCTGATTTGACTCCCAGTTTATTAGGTCCAAGGATTTTAAGATTCAAGTGATTTTAGAGCTCAATTTTAGGGTTTGTCTTTCTTAGATCTTTTCAATCAAGGGCTTGGGTAGCACACAAATGCGGGTGGGTTTGTTTCCTTTTACGCAAGCATGTGTGAACTATCACTCCAAAACCCTACTATAGAAACCCTAATTTGGTTATATTTCCAATCCTCTTTGCTTTTCAGAATTTCTCTTTGGACTTAAAAACAAGAAGTGTGTAGTCCGTGGAGATTTATTAATTAAGCATGATCTCTACTAGGCATAGGAATTTGTGGGATAGGATCTCTAAAAATCGTTTCACTTTCAATAAGATTTGAAAAATTTTCGCAAAATCAGGAAACTTTTGCCTTAAAATGGTAATTACTATGAAAAGAAGGCAAGTGATTCCTAATTTGATTTTCTTTTTTTTGTCTTCCCAGGATTAGGAGATGGCTTAAGGAAGAAGTGTGATTACCTGCTCTGGAGTGGTTGATTTGCATGGGAGATTTCCTCGTGAAATACCTGCAAAATCACAGCAAAAATAATAGGGCAAGTTAGTGCTCAAATATAATCACAAATAATGCAGAGATTAGTGATAAATTGTGCATTGCTCCCCAGCAACGGCACCAAAATGTTATAACGCTTGGTCATGTTTTTGAAGCAAGTCGCATTGTAGTATAGTCGATCAAGCGTTATTAACAAATAAGAAGTTTTTATTACTCGAAAACCTGAGTATCCAAGGTCGAACACAGGGAGCAAATGGAATCTATTCATTAATGTCAATAAATTTAATTTGAACACTTAAATCTACTCAAAATCTAATTCAGAAGATAATGAAGTAGTTTATGGATATTAAAATGTAGCAAAATAGAAGAGAAATTGGGAAGAGTTGGATAAAAAAGTTGATTCTTGGCTTGGCTCTCACTTCAGCTTCTTCTCTGTCTTTGGCTCTGCTTTCCTTGTTCAGCTCTCTTTCTTCTCTTTCTGCCTTCTCCGTTCCTCTTCTCTTCTTTCTTTTCTTCTTATTTCTTGGCTTCTCTTCTTCTTCCTTCTTTCTTTCTCTGGCTTCTCTTGCAACAATGCCTTTCTCCTTCCTTATCTTCTTCTGCCTTGATTTCTTTCCTTCAGCTTTGCCTTGCTCTTTTCTTCAGCTGCACCTCCTCTGCTACAGTGCTTTCTCTTTCCCTTGGCTTCTGCCTTCCTTCTTCTTCCTTGGCCTTGGCTTCTTATTCCCTATGGCTACAATGCCTTTGATTTTCTTCTTTCTCTTTCTTCTTCAGCCATGCCTCTTCCTTCCTTCTTTCTCTGTGGCTGCGCCTTCTTCCTTTCTTCTTTTCCCTACACACACACACAAGTGCAAAACCTATCCCCTGCCCTCCCCGCGTACACTCTCTCTCTATTTCTCTCTTCACTCTCTCAGAGACAGTCGGGTAATCGGGTCGGGTTACGTGTGCTCGGGTCCAGGTGCACCGGCGTGGGTGGTGAGCGAGGAGTGCTGGGTTAAATGGGTCGATCAGCCATGTCTGTGGAGGCATGGGTCGCAGACGAGGCGGGTGAGCGTGGGGGAGGGGACCTCACCTCGTGTACTGAGGCGATAAGCAAGAAACACAAATTCAACTTAAAGCACTCATTGCACGCTAAACTTTCCGAGGTGGGACTAAAAGTCCCACTTGCTTCGCTCGCGCCTGTAGGTGAGATGCTTCGCCTAATTGCTGTAGCTGGGCTCCTCCCAAAGCTGCTCACTTGTCTGGATGCATGCTCGAGACCAATCCGCACCTCCTAGGCTTGTTCACCTAGAGCGTAGCAGCCTGGAGCGAAGCTTGCAAGCAAGCTTGCTCGTGCTTCAATGGTGGAAAGGGGGTCTAACCTGAAACACACGAATACGGCCTCGCGGCCCCATTAAACCACGTGGGGAGCTTCGCCATGTCACGGCGAAGGTGAAGCAGTGGGTGGCTAGCCATGAGGTGGCCTAGGCGTGCGTGCCTAGGTCACTCTGTGGCTGTGAAGGTGGGTTTGATCGGGGGACGAGTGTGGAGGTGTTGGCAGTCAATGAAGGGGCGGAAGATGATCAGTGGGTGATGGTGGAGATTTTGAGGGGTCTGGCGAGGTGGATGGAGGTGTGGAGGTGACAGAGACACCTCGCTGGTGGTCGACCGGAGATGAGAACAATGGTGGTGGTCTACGGCGTCGAGGGGTTGAAAATAGAAATAAAGACAGGGAAAATAAAGAGGAGAGGGAGAGAAAGAGTTCTTACCTACTTTAGAGACGAAAGGAAGGAGGAGGCGGATGGCTCGTACCTACCATCGCCAGAGATGAAGCTTCCAGTAGAGGGAGAACGATGACGACGAAGAGGCCTTGGGCGCGTGTGCAAGTATGGCAGAACGCGAAGGAAGGAGATGAAGACAGCTCTGCCATTGGTATTTTGGTAGAGCGACGAGAAGGAGGAGGAGTCGTTGGAGCTCACTGGATGCTTTGGCTGGAGGAGAAGGGAAGAAATTGGGGGTGATTCTCCGGCCAAGCCGAGCTGAAAATGTGCGACCGGAGATGAGGGTCTTTTTATAGGCACTGGAAGGGGCTCTTATGCTTGGAAGCCAAGCTTCCAAGCACAAGAGTCCTCGTCGGAGTAGGAAATCCGTGGGAGACCCAAATCTCTTGAGCATTCATACAAGAGATTGGGTGTGAATCAGATCTTGTAATTACATTCAGACGAAAGGGAATTCCTCAGAGAATCTCCCTTCCAAATCTGGGAGATCTCTGAGGATTCGGGGAGAAATCCTCCTTAAATCCTCGCTGGAGTAGGACTCCTTCACTTTAATGGTGGAGGGACCTAATTGCAAGTGGGTGGTGAGGAAGTTAGGGGGTCTGCGTAATGATTTTCAAAAGCTAGGGGTCAAAATGCAATTGGGTGGACTATTTTGCAAAGTAGGTCAAGGTGAGCTCCCCTTAGGTCCAAATTTTGGTACAAACCTAATTTTAACCTAAGGAATCCAATGGCGAAGTTGGATTTTAGGTTTGACCATGTTTGACTGGATATTTTACACAAAAACTCAAATTAGGTCAAATATCTAGCTTGGACCCCTACTTAGGTCAAAACAGGTTCCAAAGGCCAATTTGAAGGTTCTAAACCCTAGGGAATATTTTTCCATGAATTTTAGAGGATTTGGTTGA
Organism: Thalassia testudinum; assembly: GCA_037157565.1. NCBI lineage: Eukaryota > Viridiplantae > Streptophyta > Magnoliopsida > Alismatales > Hydrocharitaceae > Thalassia > Thalassia testudinum. The sequence goes on from JAZHRO010000014.1 coordinate 47,038,601, forward strand.
TTTTTATCTTGACCATAACCTTGTGGAATTAAGTGAGTCAGTTTTAGGGTTATAAGATGTCATTTAATTCTTAGATTGCACATGAACCCTTTTCTCATTGAACAAACCCACTTTTTATCTTGTTTAGACCATTTGACCTATGTTTAGCCCCTGAGAAATCCGGTTGATGTACTACAATGATAAAATTACAGTTTTAACCTTTGTTTCATGTTTTCTTCTCAGAACAGTTATTCCTTGAATTAGTCCCTTCTCTAGGTTATGTAGGAGATTTTATTCTCTTTCTTTGGTCAAAATGAACTAGTTATGGCTCATGTTGATGTTATCATCAATATACATGCATATCTTTCTTAAGTGTCAACTGCAAGGTTAAAACACTGGTGGAGCAAGTGGACACCCTTGTCTAACCCCACATTGCAGTTGTATCCACACCCCACAGGGACTGCCATTAATCAAATTGGTGAAGGATGCCGTGGTAATGCACATCTTCATCCAACGAAGCCATAAAGGTGGAAACCCTCTTCTTTTGAACACCTTCCATAGATAAGGCTATGACACAGTGTCAAGCTTTTCGGAAATCAACTTTTCAGAGACAAGCCTTACATTTTCTCCGATGCCACCCCACCACCATTTCTTGAGCCATGATGAAAGATTCTTGCAGAGATCTATTTGGAAGAAAGGCTGATTGAATAGGAAGAATCTGATATTGTAAAACAGTCTGAAGTCTATTTGCTAGGGCTTTACTCACTACCAAATAAATAGTGTTTGAGAGTGAGATAGGCCTGAAGTCAGAGAATCTATCTGCACCTTGTTTCTTCAGTAGAAGAAATAGATAAGATCAATTTATCTTATCAAAACCATAATTGCCTCTGTCAAACTCCATAATAACCTTCATCACCTCCTCACCTAGCGAATTCCACGTTTCTTTATAGAAAAAAACTTGAACACCATCTGGACCCGATAAGCCTTCATTGTTCAAATCTTTTATAGCATTCACAACTTCTTTTTCAGAAATAACTTCAATCAATCTGCCAGCTTGATCTTTAGAAATTCGAGGAAATATACCTACTGTCATTCTCCATTCTCCCCTACCTGCTACCCATGAAGTTTCCTTGAAATATTTGATGTCTTCAGACTGGATCTCCTACAAAAAAGTTCTCTAATCATCCTAACAATAGATGATATCAGGTTCTATCTTCTGCAAGAACTGGCTGCAAGGTGGAAGTACTTTGTGTTGGCATCACCCTCTTTAAGCCATAGTTGCCTTGAACGTCCACACCAATCCATTTCACGCTTCAGATCCTCCTCCACTATCACCTCCTGCCAGCCTTTCCTAGCTTCTAGTTCTTGGTTTGACAGAGGGAAGATAGATGCCTTTACATCTAAGCATTGCACCTCTAATAGAGCTTCATGATGTCTTTGTTCTCTTAATGTTGCTACCCATACTCCTTTAGCATAGTATGCATAGAGGCAAGCTTTGAAGCCAGTTTGATTGTATCAGTACCTTCCACCTGTTTATCCCTCCACCATGCTTCAATCATTTCACGAAAGCCCGATTCTCTCAACCATGATCTTCTAAACTTGTAGTTGGAACCTACATGTGCATGCTCACCACTATCCCAAACCAAAGGCATATGGTCTGAGAAAGGTCTCTCTAAACCAACCACAGATGACAGCTACAACTTGTCCAAGAGGTTTGCATTTCCAAGGAATCTATCTAATTTAGACATTAGACCATTTCCATTTATGCAAGTATACTCTACTCCAATAGAGGGAAATTCATTCAAACCTAGAATTTGTATCATCAATTGAAAACCAAGTGATGCACTGTCCACCAAGCCACTTGATCTATCCATCCCTGTCAAAACACATTTAAAATCGCCACCCACTAGCCATGGAATCCCCTATGCATGAATTGACATCTGAGAGATCTTCCCACATCTCATTTCGAACATTCGCAGCACAAGGCCCATAGACTCCTATAATGAGACATTCCACCTCCCCCTGTACCATCTTGCATTTACAAGTTATCATATGCCTGGATTTATAGATCTCCATCACTTGTAGACATGCCTTTCTCCACCATAATGCTATACCACCAGACCTCCCCTGTGAGCTAAGCACAGCACATTTAGCTCTTCTTGACTTTGACAACTCATTCCACACCTTACTATTTTTCTCATCAATATGAGTTTCCTGTATGAGCGCACAATCATCTCCGATTCCCTTAAATATCTCAATAAGGAGGCCTATTGAACTCTGTCGCACAACCCATGCACATTCCACGAGAGAACTCTCATCTCCCTTCTTGAGATCCCCTCTCATTAGATTTATGTATCCTTCCAACTCTAAGAGCAGCTGCAATAGCATTTTCGTTCATCTTCATAGAGTTCACACATCTTCTCTACCTAAGCTTGTATGGGGACTGTTCACGCGGCTAGATCGTGTTTTAACAGATATCTCATTGTAATATAGATGACTTTCCGCGAGAACAAATAAAAATTTATAACTCAAAAATCAAAGTATCCGAGGTGGAACAAAGGGAGTAATCTGAGTATTCCAAAACTTGAGAACACAACTTTTTAATAAAAAGAAATGACTAGTTCAATAGAAGTGACAGGATAATGTTATGCAAAGAAAATTGCTCAAAAAGAATTGGATGTCTGATATTGCATCAGATGTCTTAAAATTATCTCTCAAAATCTTTTCTTCTATTTGTAATTTGCTCTGCTGCAGCTATGGTTTCTCCTTTTCTTTTTCTTCCTTAGCCACTTCTACTCCTCTTCTTTTCCTTCTCTGCTTGATTCTCTTCCTGCGGCTAAGTCTTGGCTTTGCCTCTTCTTAGGTTGCCTTCTTTTTCTTCCTCTTCTTCCTTTACTTTCTTGCTTCTCCTCTTTGTCTGCCCCTTGATCTCTCTCTTCTTCTTTCTCTTGGTCTGCCGCACCTCTGCTATAGGGTGTCCTTCTTCTTCGCTTGCAGCGGCTAAGTCCGTGCTTCCTTCTCTTGCTGCTTCTTCCTTAGCATCCTCTTCCTGCACAAGCACCATGCAACGCAACAAAACCTATTCCCCTACCCTTCCTGCACGTCTCTCTCTCTCTGAATCTCTCTTCGGTACGCTCTCCCAGAGCCGGGTTATCGAGTCGGTCGCGTGCTCTGGTCCAGGTGCACCGGCGTGGGTGTGGTGCGCGAGGAGTGCACGGTAGGATAGTCGGGTCGGGTTACCAGGTCCGTGGGCTAATTCACGGATGAGGCGTGTATAGGTGAGGAGGGACCTCACCCAAGCGAATTGGAGGCACCAGGCAATATCACAAAATCAATTTAAAGTACTCAAATAGGTCACTGCTTACCGAGGTGGGACTAAAGTCCTACCCGCTGCTGCTGGCAACTATAGGAGGATGGCTTCACGATTAGTGCAGCTGCAGGTCCGCAGCACCCTTTATTAGGCTGGGCTTGCACACACTCGCAACCCGCGCGGTCAGGAAGCCTGGGAGCGGTCGATTGTGGCCTGGAGCTCAAGAACAGTTGAGCTCGAGTCAGCATTAATGGCAGCTAGAAGCTTGACCCTGCATGACACAAAAAAGAAGCATGCAACTCTATCAGACCACAAGAGGACCTTCACCGTGTCATGGCGAAGGTGAGGCAATCGGTGGCAGGCCGCGGGGTGGCCTAGGCGTGCGTGCCTAGGTCGCTCTGTGGCTAGAGTTATGGGTTAGGTCGGGGGAAGCGTGGAGTGCATGTGGCGTCTTGTGGATGGTTGGAAGGTGCTCAATAGAGTGTGGCAGAGGTTGTGAGGTGGGTGGCAATACGTGTGGGGGTGCAGAGCAACAAAGGCATCTCACCGGAGGGTGGCCAGAGATGGGGAAGATGCAGGCGGATAGTGGTGGTCGAGGGGTGTTGTGTGAAATAGAATGAGGAAAATGAAAGGGTGGAAGATGGGGAGCTTATCTGGATTATTGGGAGCAAAGGGGGGCAGCGGTGACGGACGGCTCATTTGTGCCGTCGTCGGAGAAGATGGCCCTGAGGGAGATAACGGCGACGAGGAGGAGGACAGGAAGGCATGCGTTGGTGCGGTGCAACGTGGGAGGACGAGGTGGAGTGAACCTTGCTGCTGGTATGGCAGCAGAGCGACGAGAGGGAGTAGGAAGAATCGCTGGAGCTTGCGGGCTACTTGGCCGGAGAGAGGGGAGATGAAATATGGGGGATTCTGCAGCCAAAACAAGTCTGAGAGATTCGTAGAGGATCGGGGGTCCTTTTATAAGTGCTGGCCGAGCTTCTGGTGCGTGGAGAGCAAGCCTTCTGCCACCGAATTCTTTCCAGAGAAGGCAGGTAGTTGGGGCTCCAAATCTCTCGTGCATTCGCACGAGAGATTGGATGGAATCGAAGATTGTGATTGAGCTCAGATGGAAGGGGATTCCTCAGAGTATCTCCCTTCCAAATCTGGGAGGAGATCTCCGAGGGATCAGGGAGTATTCCCCCTCCATTCCTCACCGGAGAAGGATTCCTCCCAATTAATGGTGGATGGACCTTTTTGTAAGAGTGGCGAGGAAGATAGGGGGTATGTGTATTAGTTTTCAAAAGATAAGGGCCAAAATATAATTAGGTGTACTAATTTGCAAAGTAGGTCAAGAAGACCTCCACTTAGGTCAAAATTTTGGTACAAACCTAATTTGGACCTAAGGAATCCAATGGAAAAGTTGGATTTTAGGTTTGACAACATTTGATTGGACTTTTTGCACAAAAACCCAAATTATGTCAATTGATGAGCTAGGACCCTAATCTAGGTCGACATAGGTTCCAAAGGTCAAATTGAAGGTTCTAAACCCTAGGGGATATTTTTCCATGAATTTTAGAGGGCTTAGTTGATTTTTATCCTGACCAGAACCCTGTTCAATCAAGCGGGTCTGTTTTTGGATTACTAAATGTCATTTATTTCCTGGATTGCACATGAGCCCATTTATGATTGAACCAACCGACTTTTTATCTTATTCAGACCATTTGACCTATGTTTTGCCTCTGAGAAATCCCGTTTATGTGCTGCAATGGTAAAATTGCAATTTTACCCTTTATTTCATGTTTTCTTCTCAGAACACTTATTCCTTCAATTATGCCCCCCTCTAAGTTATGTAGGAGCTTTTATTCTCTTTCTTGGGTTAAGATGAGATAGTTAGGGCTCATGATGAGGCTCTCATCAGGGACCTCCCAATCCTAACTTTAGATGATGAACCTACCCGAAACTTCAGCCCTTCAACAGCCTAAAAAGAGGAGTGGAGCTCCATAGAATTGACAGGAACCTCTTGAATCACCCCCATAGCTACCTCCTCCTCAACTATAAGTTGATCATTTTTCATATCATCCATCTCATCCTCATCCACCATCAGATGAGGATGATCCTTTCATTTCTTTGGCTCAGGTGCTTCATCTGGTGTATCACGGCCCATCTACACCAAACCTGCATCCTCTCTCACAGCTTCAGCAAAGGTCTTCTTCTCTTTCTGTTCCTAATGGATTGTGTCCTCACACACAAACCTCAGTCGCAAGAGCCATAAACACCCAAACCTACATTATCTCTGGAACTGATCCCCCCTAAAGACATCCACCTTCACACCCATTATACGACCATCCCCTTCCCATAGGCCAACCTTTATATCTTCTGCTAACTTTGCAAACCCTGCTATCATGGATGCAACCATCTCCCTCGATCTTAGATGGAGTCGCAAGCCCTTAATTTCCAGCCTTCCCAATCTAGAGCCTACTCTTTGAGGCAGCCACTCCTACAAGGTACCATCAAAAGGAGATACAAGTCTCCATAACATCATCATACTCTCAAAAACGATCGATCGAAAATGAAGACATTCAACATCAATCATCCCCAATCCAAACACTAAGAATCGCGTAGGGGAAAGTGTAGCAATCTTCCAACCTTCAACCGATAAAGATAGGGATCTTACAAGTAAATGAAGATTTTCCAAAGAGGGATTGCCAGTCATCACCTCTCCGATCAAAGCACCTCTTAGCACTAATTTGGCAACCCTAATGTCTTGAGGCACAGGAACCACTACATCAATGGTATGACCCAAATAGATGGGCGGTAGTGGTGGAGGTGGTGGCGGGCCTTCAGTATTCATCCTCTTAGCATGCATGAAAGCCCACTCTTTTGGCTACCCTCTAATCATTGCACAAAAATCTCGCTTGTGACCATGTCCTCCACAAGCCAGATAAATGAGAGGAGATCGACATACCGATGCCATATGTCCATATCTTTGACAACGGAAACACAAAATCTCCCTGTGATTGCGCAGCAATCATATGTCCTAATCAACCTAAAATATGTCTAAACCTAGCTTAATTTGTGGATATTGCACTCATATCTTGCATATCATGCATTGCATCCTTTATTATAGAATAAAGGTGAGATATCCTGCTATTTAATTTTTTTTAATGTTATTTGCAGGTAATGAAGTGATCTAGGATGTAGGAGATAGTGGAATAAAGCAATAAAGAGAGAAGAAGACTGATCCAGATAAGAGGAGTGAGGAGGATAGCCTTATCCCTACCCATAGAAACCCTAGGACAACTTTCCCAAACCCAAAACCACTTCCATTAGGACACCTTAACCTTAGAACCCAAACATGGATAGCACTATCCATGTTCTTCGACCTTATCCCTCTGCCAAACATTTAGGAACCAAAACCCACCTTAGAAAACCTAAAACCAACTTTCCAGCACCGTTTAGGATGTCCAAACATTAGTTTGGACATTTGATTTCTGCAAAAATTCAATCCAGGAAGCCAAAATTCATATTGTTACAGAATTAGACATCTAACCTAACTTTCAGACGTCCAATTTTGGAGTATAAGATGTCTGACATGTTCCCTGGATGTCTGATACTATCTTTGGTTCGTGATTTTGGTGCTAGAAGCCTAATCTTGCCTATTTTGTCCTAGAAACCCTACCAAACACCTTAGGAAACCTAATTAGAGACATCCTAAGCCTACTCCACTATCTATAGTCCTACTTATCTTATCCCTAACCCAATTGAGCCATCCCATACCTAATTAGGTGCATCTATAGTTTATTGGGTGCACCTAAACCCAATTTAATTCACCCAGGATCTAATTGACTCCTTCTCACCCATATAGGTTTAATTAGGCTTAGTAGACCCTAATTAGACTTGACGTAGACCCAATTAGTTTCACTCCTCTCCAATTAGACTCACTTATACCTAATTAGGTCCACACCCACTTAATGTCGGTTGACCCAACCTAGAATTACCAAATCACACCTTCCTCTACGACAATTACACACACACACACACACCTTCCTAAATCCTACCTTCCTATTTTATCCCTACCAAATCCACGCACACCAATTCTAAGAAACCCTAAGACCTTTGCATCAACCTAGATCCTACATTGGTGGCACTTGCTATTTTGGGAGCCACCAAAAGTGGTGACCCATTTGAAATGGAGAGCCCTTCCCATAAAAGCCAAAGAGAGAGGAGATGCATGGGGATTCATTCTCTCCACCTCTCAAACTTGCGACACCTTCCCCTCCAACCGTAAGAGCCACCACCTCTAAACCCTAAGGCCGTCCACCACTCCCTCCTCTAAAAGGTCCTCCTCCTTCAAGGGTCCTCCATGGACGGCTACGAAGAAGCTCTCTTCCAAGCTTCTTCAAGGGCTGCAAGAAGAAGAAGGCTCCATCAACATCCTCCTCCTCTCTTCTTCTTCATATGAGCATGCTTCTTCTTCCTCCATAGAGGGTCCATGCCCCCATTTCCTTTTCTTCTTATACAGCCATAGAGGAGACCCCCTTCAAGGTCTTCTCAAGGACGACCATTAGTAGAGAAAGGGTGCAACACTCTCCTCTCTCCACTTGGGTGCACACGCCCCCTCTCTTTCTTCTCTTTCTTCTGCATCTTGGTCGGCCACAAGGTTTTCCATACCTTGCTTGGTTGTCGTCTCTTGTTGGTAGGCATGTAGACAGGTTTGTATACCCAAGGTCTGGCCTACACCCTCACACATAGTCGATGGTCCTCATGGCACTTCTTGGCATGAGGGATTTCCTCTATTTTATGTGCTTTCTAGTATAGATGTATTTGACATTTTTTATGCATAAATAATATTGCGTGATTATCATTTATGTGATTGCTCATCTTCACACTACATAGGTTCGTTCACACCATGCACGGCCACCATGGCTCACTTAGATGCATGCAGTCACTTAGGATTTTTCTAGCATATCTAGATCTAGGTTTCATTTTGCTTTCAAAATAAAAATCAAAAACACAAAAAAAATCACGAAAAACAAAAAGACCAAAAAGATTAGGTTAGTTTAGATTTAGGGTAGAAAACCCGATCCAAATCTTGACTTGTTTTCACGCCTGCTAGAGATGAATGTCAGGGACTCAAAAGAATAAAATTAATCGAGTTTCGTTAAATAAATAAACATTTTTGATCAAGGGTTTAGCACAACTATACTATGATTTTTGACAAATTTCAAAATGTGCAAAAACCATTCTATCACCCTGTTAACCCTTTTCCAAACCTCCTTCCTCGCAAGCCCCATGTCCTCAGCCCTACTTCTCGTCTGAGAAAACCCCCTTTGCTCTCTTCTCCGCCAAGCCCTAGATCTCAAAGTTGACCACCTCTCATCTCCCATCCTATCACCATGGTCTCTCCCTCCCATTGCCACCCACTCGTCGCCATGGTCTCTCCCTCCCATCGCCATTCAACCCATCACCTTCATTAGTTCTTTGAGGATAGATTCCTTTCCTAGGAGGATTAAAGTTATCACTAATGAACTTAGGGTTCAGATTATATCCCTAGGTGGAGGGGGTGGAGCTATCCCAATAGAATAGTGGTGTAGGTTGGGTGAAATTAGCTTATTGGGCCATTAAGTAATGCAATCACAATCTAGATCAGGCCATATAACCTAGAAAGCTCCAACTAAGTGGGCTTGAGAAAAGAAAGAGTGAAGCTGATGAAAGTACTCCGATTTATAGGGAAAAGACTAAAGCCTTTCATGACAAGCATGTTGTATGAAAAAATTTTGAGCCCAATCAAAAGGTTTGGCTCTTTGATGCAAGACTTTGAGCCTAATCATAGTCCTTTATCTTCATATTCATCCCTAGTAACTAATAAGTTCCTAATTTTTCCACCTTAAGCCTAAATTCCTGGCTCTATTTCTAATAGTACATAGCAAACTTCTTAAGAAAGCATACAAAGATATGATCTTCTATAGAAGACAACAAAATCACCATGTGCAATTTCTTTTTCTTCTCAACAATATTATAAGGGAGAGAAGAATGTGAATGGCATGCAATAATGTGCTAACTCACCCATTAAAAGAGAAGAACATGAGAACCCTATAAGTGCATATTCACAAAAGTCCCTATTTTTGCAGTTACCATTTTTCTCATAGGTCTCTACTCTTTTTCTCCCACTACCATTTTAAGTATGCATTAATCTGGCATAGCCCATCAATCTATCTCAAGATAAGATGCCAACCAGTAGGGGTGTACACAGGTAGTGTTGAGAGCATTGTTCACTAGTCAAACCTTATGTTTGTCTCCTACATATTTCTTATGTCTTAAAGAGTAAAGAATGAAACAGGAATGATTAAACAAAAGATCAATACTACCAAATCTTAGGCAATGATTAAACAAAAACTCCATTGTTATGTGGGAAGAAAAAGGCTTAATCCAAAACTTGGAGATTGCAAGGTACCTGAATTAAAAAGCTCTATATAGAAACTCAAAAAAATATTCAAACAAAAAGCCTACTCAATCACCACTACTAGAAAAATATGTTTTTCCATCAGTTTGTTATTGTCACTTAAGTAAGCAATGGTAAAAGTAGTTTTATTGTTGTTTATGCAAAAAAATGATAGCAAATTGACCATCTAAATCTCCTCTCCCCTCTGCCAACCAAATTGGGATTTGCGCATTTAACCCACCAACAATGAAATATTTTGATGTCATTTTTGTAGGAACCGACCACAAAGAGAGGGACCCCATGCCAAGTTCTTGCACCTAAGGTTGGGAAAAGTTCACATTTGTCATTGCTTCTTGATTAAATTGCTGAAATCTTAAGGGTAATGTACCCATGTGTTACCTCGACCCTCCCCTTTCCACTCCAATCATTGTCTCATCTTCCTCCTTCACCCGTGTGCTTCCCTCGATGCCCTCCTTCTCACTCATCCATCCTCCTCGTTGATCGTCAGTCCCCCTCCGTAGGTGGCTCCTCTTTCCCCATCCTCGTCAAATCCTCCTCCTCAACCTCCTTGTTAGGCTCCTCTTCCTCAACCTCCTCATCTGAGCCCCTCCTCCTCCATCTATCCTTATCCTCCTCCTCCTCCACTGCCTAATGGTACCACCATCATCTATGATAACTAGACTTATTTAGCCTAATTTCAGGGATAAATGCTCCTTAATACTCATCAAAATGTCATAATACTGTTCTAAGCTAGATTTGAGGATAAGAGGTGAAAACAAGTAAATATGCTATTTTAACATCTAATCATAGTTGCAAATTAACTACGGGGTTAATTAGGGCTTAATCTAAGGTCAAATGAACTTAATTTCCCAAGAAGTGGGCTCGCACTGAACAAATCAAGCTTTTATGTGATTTGAGGACCAATCTAATAATAAAAACCCTAAATACAGTCTCACTTCAATTAAATAAATTCTGGTAGAAATAAATTTGGAATATTCACTTTGACCAACTGAACCCATTTTAACCTAAAATAGAGGCTTAGGTGGGAATTTGCTTCATTCTTGGGCTTCAGAATAAATTATCCAGTCAAACTATATGAAAACCCAACTTTGAGCTCACCATCAGATTCCTTAGGTCTAAATTAGGTTAACCCAAAATTTTAGCCTAATCAGAGTCCAAATTGACCTAGTTTGCATTTTAGCCCAAAGCTTTCTATTTACTACAAAATTACCCCTAGGTTTCAAATGTTTGTTACATATGCCCACCTACTTTTTTGGCACTCTTACAAAGAGGCCATTGCCTCCATCATCTTCAACCTTCCAAACACAGCACGCACAGGCTTTAGGAAACCCAAACTACCTTGATTTGATCCTCAATTTGGAGGATCAAATCAAGATCAAATCCCACCAAATTTGGTGGGATTGATCTTGAGATCAATACCAACTGATTGCGCATCTTGGTGAGGCCCATATTGGTCTAAATTGTCATCGTCAAGCTCTAGAATTTCGAGCTCAAAAGGTGACCAAACACTTGCATATTTTAGCTGATTTGAGTGGGAATTCAACTCTATATAAAGCCCCTGACTTCTACAAGTCAGGGGTGTACGCGAATTAGCCAAATTCCCTCTCTTCTTCTTCCATAACGGCCAAGCTCTATCATACCTTGGAGCTTCATCTTCCCACTTCGTCACACTTTTCCACATAAAATAGGTAGAGGGCTTTGCTTACTTATGCATCTACGGAGCTTCCCACGAAGCTTGGGCTCCTTTTCCTCCTTTTTCAGCTCCGATCGACCTTTCCTATCTTCCTCACCAGCAGCCACTCCGATGACCTCCTCCCCTTCATCCATTAGTGTAAATGACTTAGGGCTTCTCCTCCCCTTTCTCCCAATTAGGTTTAGGGAGCTCTTGGATACCTTTCATCCACTCCTCTATGCTTCACCGTCATCGTCATCACCACTACCATCATCTTACCTCCTTCTCATTCCTCCAACTAAGTTGACTTGGGCAAAATGATCTCCTCACCTCCACAAACCTTTTTCCTAACTTAATTGAACCGCACATCATCTCCATCATCACTCACCATCGCCGCCATTGGAGCTTCATCGAAGCTCCATCGCAAGACCACTCCACTCACCACCCCTCACAATTTACTTAGGGCTTTTGTTTGGCAAAGCTCGTTGGACCTTCTTATGGTTATGATTTGGTTCAAAAGGTCATATTTTTCAAGTGCACGTGTTGTCAGATTTAGGTCTTCTCCAACATGGATCATCTCCTCCGGCGAATAATTGGCAAGGAAGCCACCTCCTCTTCACACGGATATGCTGTGGGAACCGATTTAGGTCGTTCGATTGAAGACACAATGGCTAATTGACAACCAATTGAGCAACAAGCCCTTGTGGTTGAGAACGCGAAGACGACGAAAGAGAGTCCTGACATTAGTCCCACATCGTGGGAGGATATTTTTTAAACGCCTTCATAAGGAAACCCGACCCCTATCCATTGCTCAGAATCAGGGGGTTGGGTCCCCATCCTATCACTACCATACGCACACATCCGTACACATGCGAGCGCACCTGGGTGTGAGCTTCTACTCGGTTTTGGTCTTTGTGGCCTTGGGTCTAGATTTGGATCTGATTATTGAAGCCTAGCAGGATTGGGCCGATTTTGTGGCTTGCTTTAAGACATCTGATTAGGCATGAATTCTCACTAAGTGTTGAGGCTTTACATATAGTTGAAAACCAATTTTTTTCTTCAAACACTTGGTTCATATTTTTTTTTGGAGTTTGATACATTGCATTACATTGAATAAATATGTCTCTTTTCATACCAGTCTCCTGAGCTTCATTTTAATTGCATGATTAGTGGTTTATATTGCGATAATTTTCTCCCTGAGATGACCTCAGACTCATGTTTAAGATACAAATTTAAGTGTTTTTGTCATTTTAGTCTCTATACTATAATGTGTATTTTAAACTCAACTTTAGCGCAATAACATTTTAGCACCATTATCAGGGAGCAACGTGCAATTTCACCATTAGTCATATCATTCTTGTTGTTTGATTCTGATTTCAAACTTGCTCTATTTTGATTGTTTCCAGGTGAATATGCATGTAGGATCATCTACTCGAAGCAACCACACCAGGGGTAGGTTAGTCATTCTGACTTCTTCCCTAATCCTCTCTCTATCTTGGGAAAATTAAAAGGGAAAAAAATAAAAATTAGGATCCAACATTGCCTTATTTTTCTAGGAATATCTATCAAGGCAATAGTTTCCTTATCTACGCAATGTGATTGAAATCAGATTTGAGGCAATTCGATTCGATTAGAGACACCCGATCTGTACTTTCTATGCCTATTAGGGACTCGCACTAAATCTCTCAAACACCTCAGACTACGAACCTTCTTGTTTTGAGTCCAAGGTGTCATATATGGAATCAAATTGGACCTAAAATAGAGCTAATTAGGGTTTGCATATTAGGGCTTTGAAGTGTTAGTACACATTTACCAATTATAAAGAAAATTGATCTTCCTGCGTTTGTGTGCCACCTAAGCCCTTGATTGAACTAAGCTAACCATCAAACCCTAAAATCAAGGCTCTAATTTCATTTGAATCATAAAGCTTAGGACCTAATAACCTGTTGAGAACCAAAACAGGGTGGTCTAGATATCTTGACCTAAACTTCATCCTTAACCTTATGACAGGTCAGATGAAGTTGGTTCACTTTGTGAATCAACCAACCTCAAATTAGGTCACAATCTAAATCAACTTCTAATTCAAGTGAAATTCAAGGAACAATTAGGTCTAAAATTAATACACTTAAGGACTCAATTCGCACATACCGGTCTGCTTGGATCTGCGATGACAAGGAAGGTCAGGTGGGGGAGACCCTATAACCCATGGGGATGCTCTACTGTATAGGGTCTTTACGGGGCTCTCCCTTCCTAGCTTCCCAAGTAATTCTTGGGTGTGTGAGTTTTTGATCCAGAGGTTCATCTGCCTCAAATTGCCATAGTTATCCAATTCTTTAGGGTGCCTTGATTGGGTACAATTCATATCCAGTCCCTCATCCTTTCTATAGTACACACACACACAGGAAGAGGTCCCTAGGTTTGACCTAGAGGCCTCCATTAGAGTCTGATCCAAATCAGGGTCAAGCCTCGATTTTCTTGGGTCAAACCTGATCTAATATGATCATTTCAAATCTAGACCTACATTTGATTCTTCATCCTGATCCACCATTTGATTTTGAGATTCAACCTAACAGATTAGGAAAGATGTCCACTAGACCTGAACCCCATAAGAACATGAATGATCATTTGATTGAGGATGCTATCAGACATAGCAAAGAATTTTACAGAACCTTAAATCGCTTTAGAGGAGCTCAACTTAGTGAACCAAAGATGACAAACCTCATTATGGACCACATCCAAATGATTGCAACACAGATAGCATGTGGTTCAACTTGGGAAACCCTCTTAGAATAGATCATTGTGGTGAGAAGATTGTATAGAAATGAGGGTTTGCAATACTTGTGAAATCCACCACTTTGGGAAAAGTACTAGGATATCATTACATGACATGGGGATCTGCTAGATCATATGGAAGAATTGATTATTGAAAGATACCTAGATCTCCACCAGGAAATAGATTATGAATCTTGGAGTACACTTGTGGATCAATATGATTCTCCCAAGCCCGAGTTTGAAAATGGAGGTTTTTATGCTGAATTGCCAACCCAAATGGAACTATATAATGATTTTGTGAGGAATGAATTACCAAATCAATTCCTGGGTTGGTCGGAGTCCATTACAGGTGCTCTGGACTATGAGCTACATATCAAAAATTTTGAAGCTAGTCCAACTCAAATAGAAGTTCAAATACTTGTGATGACTTCGATTCATAACTCCTCAAGGGTGTAACTCCCACACCATATACTGGTAAGGTATTCCACAAGAGTAGTTCTAACATCCCAATTGAACCCAACTCAGATTCTAGTGACCCAATTCCTATACCTAACCTAGAATCTAGATCTGAGCCTATTTGGGATGAATATAAGGCTCAATATGACGAGGATAAAATATGAGATTAGAAATATGATTTTAAGGCTATGATTGTGATGGGAACACCATCATAGGCCCTAACTAGCCACTTTTAGTCAGGAATGAAAGATAAATGCTCCTACATAATCATCTAAGGGTTATAACTCCACATCATTCTATTTTGAGAAGAGAACAGCAAACTAGGGTTAATTCTGTAATTTTAATAGCATATCATGAACACAGAATAACCATGGGGTTTATCAGGGGTTAGTTGAAGGTCAAGTGAGGATTAAATTCTAATAAGGGGATCTATGCAAACAGAAACTAGGTTTCATGCATTTTGAGAACCACAATAGCATATAAAATCCTAGTTACATACTCGCTTAAATTAAAGTGGTTCTGATCAAGATAAAAATCATCTAAACCTCCTAAAATTCATATAAAAATATTCTAAAGGGTTTGGTATCTTTTGCTTGACCATCTGAACCCATTTTAACCTTGAATAGAGTTGTAAATGGAATTCTACCCTAATTTAGGTTTCTACGCAAATTTTCCAGTCAAACTTTATTAAAACTCAAATCTAACTTCACCATCAGATGCCTTGGGTCTAAATCAAGTTTGTACCAAAATTTGGGTCCAATTAGAGTCAATCTTACCTAGTTTACATTTTAGTCCATTTAAACTCTGTTCCTCTCATTTAAGCCCCTAACTTTAAAAATATTTGTGATCAGGTCCCTAAATTTATTGTTATTTTTTCAAAAGGTCCCTATAGCCATTGGTGTGAATAGAGCTCCTCCACCGAGATTCGAGCGAGGTTTTCTCGCTATATTCTCAGCCAAATCCTCCCAAAATTGGAAGGGAGAATTCTCAGGAGATCCTCTATTGATTGGACCAAGTCTTGGACCTTGATTCGCTCCAGGAAGTTCGTGCGAACGCTCACAATCTCATGGACTCACAATCTCAGGGATCCTCTTCCCTAAGTTTTTGAGCTTGCCAAGCTTCCTACCTTATTTTGAAGACTCCCTGAGGCCTTTAAATAGGTTCCTCTCATCATATCGTTCTCCCTAGCGAAGTTTAAAGCAGGAAAACTTCTCTTTTCTCCTCTCCAGTCACATGCAACTTCAGCTCCGGTGAGCTCCTCCACCCCTCTCATCGAGCCTATCAACAGCCAAATTGATCAGCTCTCCATCCTCAGCTCTTCATCGCGACCGTTTCTAGCCAAAGACCGGTCGTCTCCACCTCTCTCTGCTCTGTCGCCTACTCATTGTCATCTCTTCCTTCTCCGACTTCGGCCCATCATAGCTGATTGCCTCCGTCTAATTTCTCCTCTCTAAGTCTCCCTTTATCTTCCTCTCTCCTTCCTAATCTCTTATATCCACTTAGACATTAGGATCACTTACACCACTGCCCTCGGCCACCTCATCTTCTCCACATCCAGCACGAGCTCTAGCGAGCTCACGTCGGCACCACACACACCCAATCACCTCGCTACCGCTATCAAAAGATCCGCTTTGACTCCCTGATCAAAAGCCCCTACTCTATTGGGACCTTTAACCATGCACACGACCCACCTAACACACCCACCTACGTCGACATCCTCCATCACTGCTCGGACACCTCCGACCTCAAATCACCTCCTCACCAACATCATTGTGTTCCTTAGAACACGGTGAACCTCCTGAGCATACTGATTGGGGCATTTAGCCTGTGTTTTGCATTTCAACTACCTCACTGGACAACTACCATCGCCACCATCTTCTCTAGCTCAGTCCGCCTCTCTCTGGCGCTCAATTGACCTGCTACGACCTACACTTGACGCGAACTGCACACAGAATCCCACTTGGGGCTTCAATTAAGTTAGACCTGCAGTAGAAGCCTAATCAGTTGAAGACTTTCACTTGCTACAGTCATGTGATTTCACCCAAAGAAGAGAGGCGTGGGATTAGTCCCACATCGTAGAGTGCAAAGCTCTTGGTAGCGTATAAGAGGAAGAACTGCCTATGACTTATCGCCTCAGCACGCACAGGGGTGAGGTCCTCGCTCATGCATGCGCATACACATGCCCTCGCCTGCGATCATGCTACGCAAGTCTAGGTTGATTCATTTACCTAGGTCCGTTTTGGTTCTGAAGAGGAGAGAATCTGAGAGGGAGGAGGGGAGTTTTTGCTGCCTTGGATTCATGTCCCCTCTCCTCTCTCGTCACTTAGTGAAACTCTAAAGAGGCCCTTGAGCCTCTGTGGTGATTGTTGTGCCATGCCTTAGAACCTTTGAGGCTCTTGTGAGAGCCTTGTGCTCTGTTGGTGCCGTGCCTCTTCTGATAAGGCGTTTGAAGCCTTTGGTTGACATCTGACCCCCACTAGTGCTTGATTCTGAGTTACTATGTAAACATTTAAGTGTCTGATGTGGATTATTCATTGAGAATTACTGTTCATTTATTTAAGGATTTGCGTGCTTAAATTTAAGGGTTAAATTGGTGATTTAAATCACCATTTTAACTCAATCTTTTTGCACTAACTTTCTATTTCTGATTGAAATATTATTCTGAGCATTTTATTGATTTCAATTGCATATCATTTCTTATGTTGTGATTAGTGGATTGAAATTGTCATCTTTGCTCCATACGAATGACCTCAGATTCACATTTGATTCTAAGCTTTATAAATTTAAATGTTTTGTGCAATCTTGTCAACTATACTATGATGCATATCTTAAACAATGATGATTTCATGTAAACAGATTGATGAAGAAACATCCTAGACTCCCCGGAAGAGTAGATTGATTTATTTGAAACAAAACTGATTTATGATATAGAATTAGAGGAATCTGAAGATTCAGGACTGAATTGGATCTACCCTAGATGCCCTGAAATCGAGACTATGTCTAAAAAGGAAATTCCTGTTAGCTTGGAATCTAAACCTAGGTTAGACCAAAGTCAGGTTGATAACTTTGAGACTTTTGATTTTTCTCGTGGTGGAAATATCAATTTCAACTTAGGTTCAGAAGATCATGCTTAACTTGAAGCAGCCACACCACTTAATTTGGAACCAAATCTTTTCAAAAATTGCCCCCTGCCACATTACTCCACTGGAATCCATTTCTACTTCAAATCATCTCATTCTGATCCGGTTGAAGCTAATTTACCACCATAGTTTGACAATGAATGGGACATTAATCAAACTGACAACCATCTACCGCTTACCCCTGAACCTATAAGTAGGGTTCCTACATTCTTAACACTCCATTATCTTTTGAGGATACCTACTTTGATTCGGTTGAACCAATACAGCCAAAACCTTAATTTTCATTTCTCCATTTATTTCATCTAGAATTCAACTGGTGGGCTTCGCACCTATTGATCCACATTTCTCAACCCACCTATTGATTGGGTTTGGTCTGCATCATCAGCAAGTTGACCTGAACAAGCACCATGTTGGACCAATCAGGTGATTGTGCAACAATCATAGGTCTTAATCAACCTAAATAATGTTAGAAACCTAGCTTAATATGTGATTATTGCATTCATATCATGCGTTGCATCATGTTATAGTATTGTTTATAGTATTGTACATAGAATAATGCAAGTTTATCTTGCTATTTAATGTTTCTATTGTTATTTGCAAGTAAGTAATCCAGGATGTGAGATAGAGTGGAATAAGGCAAGGAAGAGGCGAAGAAGAGAAGAAGAAGAAAGAAGAAGCTAGATGAAGACAACGGAGAGAGGAAGATATCCCCATCCATGACCTTGGAAACCCTAGGAAACTAGTGCCCAAAACCTAGTTAGGATATCCAAGCAGTTAGGAACCCAAACCTACCATAGAAAACAAAAAACTCACTTTCCAGCACACCTCTGGACATCTAAATAGTGTGTCTGGACATTCGATTTCTGCAAAAATGCCCTCCAGAACCCAACACCAACACTAACACAAAATTGGATGTCCAATTTACTCTTCAGACATCCAACTTTTGACTTTAAGATATCTAACATGTTTCCTGGACATCTGATACCATTCTCTAGTTCCTATTTTTGGAACTAGAAGGCCAAGCTTGCCTCTTTTGACCTAAAAAGCCTACCATACACCTTAGGAAACCTAGTTAGACACCTCCTAAGCCTATCTTACTACCCTTTGTCCTAACCTAATTAGGCTACACCCAAATCCTAGTCCAAGAACCTAATTAGGGATCTCCTAATCCAATCACACACACATCCCAATTAGACTCACCTACTCCCACCTGATCCTAACTTGACCCACCACCACCAAACCTAAATAAACCCATACACACTCACCCACATCCAAACACACATCCATGCACACATCCATGCACACTCAACCACACACACACACATTTCTTCTACCTTAGTCTAGAAACCACCTAAATATAGCCTATTCTAGAAACACCCATTCTTATCCATCCTAATTTTAGTAAACATAACCTAAGCACCTACTACTAAGACCCCTTGGACGGCCACCATAGATCCATTAGCTCCCTTAGGTTCGACCTCCATAGCTCTCCTCCTCCACCCTCCAAGGTTGTCCTCATAGTCCTTCTCCAAGGGATCTCCTCCTCCTCCATGGATGACTAGCAAGGAGAGAATCTCCTCTCCAAAGGCTTCTCAAGGACGGCTAGGGAGAAGAAGGGTTCTCCACCCTCTCTTCTCGTAGGCGTGTTCTTTTGTCTCCACCGAGCTCCAAAGCTGCCAAAGCACTCCTCCCTGGAGCACCATCGATGCCCTCCTTTCTAAACTCTATTCTCTATTCTCAATCCTATTTCCTACATTTTATATATATATCATTGATGGTAATGCCATCATTCGTCATAACTAACTTGAATTAATCAAAATCAAGAGATAAGTGTTCCTAAATGATCGCTTGAGGATGGTAATTCCACTCTAATCTATTTTAAGGAGAAGACAATAAAACAGGGTTAATTCTATTGTTTTAACAACACATCACGAACGAAGATTAGCCACGGGGTTATTCAGGGGTTAATTAGAGGTCAATTAAGAAATCATCAAGCATGTCTCTAGAATTAGTTTTGTACATCCTCATTACTATTGTGAATATGTTAATAGAATAAAGGTTTTCTTATTATCAAATAAATGATAATTCCTCCAAATATCATTGTTTATTAGTGCACCATGTTAGGATTAGGCTTTAGACTAGTTAATAAATCAAGTTAGAAGTTCATTTTGAAATTTACAATCTTGCCTCCCTGAGTTCAACCCGGACTTACCATCTCGTTATATAATTTTTGCTTAGGTCAATTTCGCGACTGTACTACAACTCAATCAATTAATCTTACGATTACTGAGTTAACACCAGGCTAATCATCAAGGTGCTTGTTCAACAAAATTCCTCCAATCTGATCACCCCTTATCCTTGACCATCTTCTACTTGGCTGGAGGCATTGAATTTAGCGCTTAACAGGAGGCAACTCGGCATTTCAAAACCCCAACACCCTTCTGATTCGTTTTAAGCAATATTCCTATTGCACTTTATGGTTCAAACCTTAAAACTGCTGACTCCGCCTCTGGTATTTGTAATGGAGCTTGAAATCATTTGCAACAGTCATCTAGACCTATTCACCCACCCTTCTGAACCTGTTCCAAATCACAAACTAAGTTGAACTCGAACACACCTAGTTTGCAATGAGGGCAATGCAAAACATAGGCATGGGAGGGTATTAAAGTGCAAAATGACTAAAAATTTGATTCTTTTGAAGGGTTCTCACAAAAAAATAATAAAAGGAGCAAAAGGGAGGAAACTATTTTAGCTGAATTGAATAATCTTTACTAAAGAGGGAAAGAGGACATAAATAAAAAAAGAAAAAGAGCAAATATAGAAAAAAATTATGTTAGTCCTAGCAGTTGATCATGGAATGTACCTAAGTTCTGGATCGAATCAAAGGATGAATTAAGTCTAAAAGTGTTACAGAAAAGGAGATAAGGGAGCGATACCGATTTTAGGCTTCTTGGCCTATTTTGGGCTTAAACACACATATTTGTTAGGATCTAGACTATTCCTCAAGAGGTTGAGGGAGTTGCAAAGCTGATGTATTAAGTCTAAGGTTTAGAGCTTATTTAGCCTCGTTGTCTGCCCTTTGATTTGCGGGACTTGGTAACCTAGGCACCCAAAATTCACACACTGGTCTGGTTCAATAAGCTTAATGAAGAATAATGCCAAAAGTATTCTATTCTGAAAAATAAAATGATTTCTCAAAGACATGACTTAGGAGTGGCTCGAAAACATAAGTTGATTAGATGAGTTCCCACCACATAGAGGAGGAATAAATACTCCCCTCGAAGATGTATTATAACATATCGTCTACTCGACACTTATCTCCTAGGATATCTAAATATCCTACCGTGGGCATGTAAGTGTCTTGTGTAGGTTCAGAGTACCATGGGCAACATTATCCTGAAATGTCAATCGCAAGGGCCTGGATTTAGCTACAGAACACCATGGGTAGTATTATCACGAAATGTCAAATGCTAGGGTTCTAAGGGTTGCCATGGGTGGTGTTATCTTCAAGCATCGATTGCTAGGGACCCTTTGCAGATTGATAATGGGAACAAGGAATCTGATACAGATCATGTTGAAAGCCAAACCAATGTTGGATTTTGGGGAATCTAAACAAATTAGAAAAAGAGCAAAAATTCATAAAAATATGTCTCTATCTTTTAAAAATACACTGGCAAGTTGAACTTGGACCTTGCTACACGTACGCACAGGCAGTTTAACCGCTTGGGTCAACGAACCTCTGGGTAGATTCTAAGGCCTTAGAAACCTTCGTTGTGGGCCCAAGGCTGAGGCTGGTCAGGTCTGTATCTTGGCTGGTACATCAGTACCTCTATGCCTAAAGTTGGTATTTTGATATAATTTCTAAAGAGATGGCACAAGTAAGCTACTTGATGATTAAAATCCAATTTAGAGATCAGATTTGTTCCACAGGATTTTGCTAGGGACTAGCAAAAGTTAGGCATGGGGGTATGATGGTAGCACCATCATCTATGTTAAATAGCCTAATTTAGCCAAATTTTAGGGGTAAATGCTCCTTAATACTCATCAGAAGGTCATAATACTATTCTAAGCTGGATTTGAGGATAAGAAGAGAAAATAGGTTAATTCTACTATTTTAACATCTAATCACATTTGCATATTAACTACAAGGTTAATCAGGACTTAATCTATGTCAAAAGAGCTTAATTTCCCAAGAAGTGGTCTCTCACTGATCAAATTAAGCTTTTCTACGATTTGAGGACTAATCTAATAATAAAAACCCTAATTACAGCATCACTTCAATTAAACAGATTCTGGTAGAAATAAATGCAAAACCTCCAAAAAATCATTAAAAATATTCTATGAGGTTTAGAATATTCACTTTCACCAACTAAACCCATTTTGAACGAAAATAGTCTTAAGCGGGAATTTACTTCATTCTTGGGCTTCAGTATAAATTACCTAATTAAACTGCATCAAAACCTAAATATAAGGTCACCATGAGATTCCTTGGGTCTAAATTAGGTTAACACCAAAATTTTTGCCCAATCAAAGTCCATCTTGACCTAGTTTACATTTTAGCCCAAAGCTTTCTATTTACTACAAAATTACCCCTAGGTTTCAAATTTTTATTGCATATGCCCCCTAACTTTCTGGTACTCTTGCAAAGAGGCCCCTACCTCCATTATCTTCAACCTTCCAAACACAGCATGCACAGGCTCTAGGAAACCCAAACTGTCGAGATTTGATCCTTAATTCGGAGGATCAAATCAAGAACAAATCACACCAGATTTGGTGGGATTGATCTTGAGATCACTCCCAACCGATTGCGCATCTTCCTAAGGGCCAAATAAGCCAAAATTGGCACTGACAAGCTTGAGAATTTTGAGCTTAAAGGGCATCCAAACACTTGCATATTTCAGTTGATTTGAGGTGGAATTCAACTCTATATAATGCCCATGACTTCTACAAGTCAAGGGTGTGCACAAATTGTTCAAATTCCCTCTCTTCTTCCATGACAACCAAGCTCTACCGCACCTCAGAGCTTCCTCTTCCCCCTTCCTCATCCTCTGTCATGTACAATAAGCAGACGATTTTGCTTCCTTATGCGTCAACGGAGCTTCCCACGAAGCATGGATTCCTCCTCCTCTTTCTTCGGCTCTAATCGACCTTTCCCTTCTTCCTCACAAGCGGACACTCTTGCAGCCTCCTCCCCATCATTCATTAGTGTAATTGAGTTAGGGCTTCTCCTCCCCTTTCTCCCAATAAGGTTTAGGGAGCTCTTGGGCTCCATTCATCCACTCCTTCGAGCTCCATCGCTGCCATCATCACCACCACCATTGTCTTACCTCCTCATTCCTCCGACTAAATTGACTTGGGCAAAAGGATCTCCTCACCTCCACAAACCTTTTCCCTAACTCAATTGAACCCCACATCATCTCCATCACCACTCACCATTGCTGCCATTGGAGCTTCATCGAAGCTCCTTCGCATGAGCTCTCCACTCACCACCCCTCATAATTAACTTAGTGCTTTTGTTTGGCAAAGCTCACCGAACCTTCTTTTGTTTTGATTTGGGCCAAAAGGCCATATTTTACAAGTGCAGGTGTCGCTGGATTTAGGTCTTCTTCTCTAACGTGGATCGTCTCCTCCGGCAAACAATCGGCAAGGAAGCCACCTCCTCTTTGTGCGGATAAATTGTCAGAACCGATTTGGGTCATTAGATTGAAGATCCAATGGCCAATTGACGACCAATCGAGCAGTAGGCCCTCACAGTTGAGAACATGAAGACGATGAAGGAGAGTCTAGACATTAGTCCCACATCGTGGGAAGACATTTTTAAACGCCTTCGTAAGGAAACCCGACCCCTATCCATCGCTCAGAATCAGGGGATCAAGTCCCCATCCTATCATTACCATATGTACTTGCCCGCACACACGCGAGCATGCCTTAGCGTAAGCTTGGGCCCAGTTCTGGTCTTCCTCGACCTGGGTCCATACTTGGATCTGATTATTGAAGCTCAGCAGGATTGGGTCAATTTTGTCGCTTGCTTTAAGTCATTTGATTGAGCTTGAATTCTCACTAAGTGTTGAGACTTTACATATATTTGAAAACTAATTTTTTGCTTCAAACACTTAGTTTATATTTTTTTTTGGAGTTTGATACATTGCATTACATTGAATAAATATGTTTCTTTTCATATCAATCACTTGAGCTTCATTTTAATTGCTTGATTAGTGGTTTATATTGCGATAATTTGCTTCCTGAGACGACCTCTGGCTCACATTTGAGATGCAAATTTAAGTGTTTTCATCACTTTAGTCGCTATACTATAACACATATTTTAAACCTGACTTTAGCGCGATAACACTACCCCTTCCCCTCCTCCTTCGCCTACCCTTCCTCATCCTCCTCCCTGCCCATTCCCCTCCTCATCCACCTTTCCATCGTGTGACCACCTCCCCTCCATCGTCGCTCTCTTTCTCCTCTCCCCATCTCCATCGTGCCCCCTCCTACCCTACATCCTCCACCCCATCGCCGTGAACTTCTCTACCTCCTCTACTTACCCTTCCTCCTCCATTCCCATCGTCTTCCTCATCACCCTTCCTCCTCCTCTTCCCCCCCATCGCCACCATTCCTCCGCTTACCCCTTCTCCTCCTCCTCCAACTACCCTTCCTCCACCTACCTCCTCCCTACCCCTTCCCACCCTCCTCATCCTCCTCCTCCACTGCCCCTTCCTCCCTGACGATTCCCCCTTTCTCATCCTCCTCATCCTCCACTTCCCCTTCCCCTCCTCCACCACCTATCTCCTTCCTGCCCTTTCCCATCCTCCTCCTCCTTCCTCCCTATCGATTCCCCTCCTCCTCATCCTTCTCCTCCTCCACTCCCCCTTCCTCTCCTCCTCCACCTATCCTTCCTCATCCTTTTGCCCCTCCCTACTACCATCTTGATCTCCTCTTCCTTTCCTTCTCATAATTTTTAAATTAATTACTTAAGTTATTAAAACCATAATAGGTAGTTATTTAATTTATTTTTTGTTTCTAAAATTGTAGCTAGTTGGTGAAGATCACTCTTGGAAGCTTCGAAGGTATAATTTCAATTTTTTATTTATTTGTATCATATTTTATGATCATGTTAGATGTGGGGTGTGCCCACGTATTGTGCTTTCATTAAATTGATGATGGGGTGTGCTCACTTTTATTTGTGTTTTGAATGCCAAGTTAGGACTTTATTAAATGTAGGGTGTGCCAACATATTGTCTTGTATGTGCTTTACTATCTATTTATGCAATTTATTTGTTGCAGTTTTATTGTGGGGTTTGCCCACTTTTATTATGTGGTGTGTTATTTCGTGATGCACTTTTATGTGTGAAATGAAAGATTTAAAGAGAAAGTCTTTCAAAATTTTTTCAAATTCATTAATGTTCAATATATTGGTTGGTTGGGGGTTTATTGGGTTATGGTTAGGTTTTGTTAAGATTTGGGTAGGATGATGCATAGGGTTATTGTTAAGTTCTTTTGGAGTAGGATGATGGCTATGAGGTTTTATGGGCTTTGGCTTTAGGTTGGGGTTTGGGTTGGGTGATGGCTTGGTTTGGGGTTTAGTTGGGCTAGGGTTTTAGGGTTTGAGTTGAGCGAGGGTTAGGGTGGTTGGGTTGGGATAGGGTTTAAGGTTTGAGTTAGGAAAGGGTTTGGATGGTTGGTTTACGTTAGGGTTTAGAGTTTGACTTGAGCTAGGGTTTTAGGGTTTGCGTTGAGCAAGGGTTAGGGTGGTTGGGTTGGGATAGGGTTTAAGATTTGAGTTAGGAAAGGGTTTGGATGGTTGGATTTGGTTAGGGCTTAGAGTTTGACTTGGGCTAGGGTTTGGACATTTGGTTTTGGTTAGGGTTTAGGGTTCGAGTTGAGTTAGGTTTACTTTAAGGCAGTTGGGTTGTGTTAAGGTCTAAGAATAGGGTTGGGTTGGTTATGGTTTTAGTTATTTAATTTTTTTGTAATTAAAGTGATATTTATTATAATTGTTAGATACCCACACTTGCACAAGTTTAGATGCATGTGAGGCCAAACACTAGGTATTCTAGCCCCTAGGGTAAAAGGTGTCAGAATCAAATTGTGTCAAAATACTTGCCCCTTCAGACTTATGATCATGTCATACAGAAAATGCATTAGTGTATGTATACCTCATTTACATGCGCGATGCATTATCTTTATAACATGCCATAAGTGTTGATCGTCTTTAGTTCGGTGAAGTACTGGGCTAAAGAGAGTCCTTGAAGATTTGATCACAACTTAGGTGTTACTTATTACATGTAATGTTTATGTTGCGAAATTTTGATAGCCTCTTCTTGCTCTTCTCCGGTATACCAAATAATGTTATCTATTTTTCTACTAGTTCCCTTTATTGAGGGCTAAATGGAATCTAGCTAAGGTTAGTCTTGGGGGTTATACTGGAGAAGTGCGAGGAGATGCTACCGAAATTTCACCGCATAAACTTTACATGTAACAAGTAAACATTTTCATCAAATCTTCAAGGATGGGCTATAAGTTGAAAGCATTAAACAAGATACACGCATCATCGATCCCTATTTCCTTCCTAACTAGTAAGTTATTTACATTAAATTTTAAGTGATCATGGATAGGTCCCTAGATTGGTTTGAGGAGTTCAGATTATATCCGATATAACGATGGAGTAATTTCATTCTTGGATTGGGTCTTTTATTATGACAGGAAGTCATTTAGGTGAGGAGAACTCTTTGAGAAGATCTTCTATCCATGTAGTAGATGTTTGAATGGGCCCTTCCATTCTCGTGCCATTGTCCTTGAACAAGCCATTTGTAATGGTTGGTGACAACATTACACTAACTGGGTGGCTCATGGAGAGGATGTAATGGAGGAAATCAGATTTGATGAAATGGATGTTGATGAAGAGATTACTGATAGCAGAGGTGAAGAAATTGAAGAAATGCCAAATGAGATTAGAGCAGCTGATGTTGTAAATGCAAGTGATGAAGATGGATTGAGAAGTTCTAATCAGTTTTATGATGTAGTTAAGGCAACTAAGGATCCCATTGCTCCTGGAATTTTGAGCATGCCTAGATTATCATTTTTGTTGAGAATGTTTTAGTTTAAGGTTATGAATAAAGTGATCTTTAAATTAATGTTTGGAGTACTTCAATTCAATGCTGAGCTTTTGAATAACCCCAATGGTTTCCCTAGTTCATGGTATGAAGGAAAGAAATAGATACGCAAGCTTGGTTTAGATTATCAGAAGATCAATGCATGTCCAAGTGATTGCATTCTATTTAGAAAAGAATACACACACTTGAGTAATTTTCTTGATTGTGGACACGATAGATATAAGGGAGGTAAATTTGCAAGTAGCTAGTAAGAAACAACCTGAGAAGGTTCTTTGTTATTTCCCATTGACACCTAGACTGCCATGTCCTTTTATATCAAGTAAAATTGTAAGGTGGATGACATGACATGAGGATTGTTGAATGTCGGAGGACTACGCTATCGAAGTTGGTTTTGAAAACCTATCATTGTAATTCAAATAGCGAAGAACTCGGGTTCAACTAATAAAATTTATACCAGAAAAGAAATCCTGGGTCGAACTTAGGGAGGCTACATCTATCAAAATTCACAATTATATTATTATTTTTTTATTTTTACTTAAAGAGCGGAATAATCACAATGAAATGGAATAAATATAGACAATAAGAGAGAGAGAGAAGACATTCACTTGATGTTGCAAAATATTTTTACAACTAAGAAAGCGAGAAATTACACAAGAAAGCAGGTAAATTCTACTCTAGAAAGTAGGAAAAAGGAATGGGAGAGAGAAGTTATCCTCCTCGACGATTGCTTGGAGGACGATTTGGATGAGATATCCCTTGGAAGATGAGGAATGGAGCAGGAAGAAGGGGGTCGAAGTAGGAGGAACGGGAATGAGGCAGCACATCGTCGTCGTCGCGGGATCTGCTTCTGAAATGGGGGGCAAAAAATTGATTTTACCTCTTGAGGAGCATCCCGGGTGTGGGACAAGATTCTCTTAAGCTTTGGAGAGGGAGAGAAGAGAAGGAAGGGATAAGAAATTCGTATGGAGGGGGTCTCCTTTTATAGTTGCATGGAGTGGGGGCATTTTGGACATTTCAATTTCAAAAACATTAATATGGGATCTTTAGTGATGCACTTAAACATCACTAAAGGTCCGTCGTGGGTGACATGAGCGTTCGCTACGTGCACCCTCTCTTCTTCCCCACTTAAAACACTTATGCAAGTTTAGGCGTTATCAGTCGTCCGATCAAGAGATCAGATGACTTAAACTAGCCTCGCCCTCACTGCATGCCCGCGTGCGATCACACGTAAGTGCCGCACGTCTGATCACACATGGGCACTATTGCTCGCTCCTCGTTGTCTGATATTCATCGTGCGGCCCCACTTGCTCGCCCGCTCCACGCTCACTCTTCAATTTGAGGCGCAGCACGGCTCGAATGCGTGCCCTTTGCTCGTGAAGGGGTGCTCGACCGCTGCACTATGCCTTCTCTTTAGGCAAGTGGGCGCTTTTGTGCGTGTGGCTTCACGGCTGTTGGATGAGCATTCAAGGGTTGAGATCGAGAGGGCGAGTGAAGAAGGAAGGCTGCGGCCAATGTTGAGTGGCTATGATGGCTCCACGTGGCGCCATCTAGGCCGTCCATCTTCTGAGTGATGCAGATGCTGCCACGAGTGTCAGATTGGACCGATTTTCATGTCGTTAGGCTGCACTCATCGATTCGAACCCATCTGTGTAGTCAGATTTGTCATCTGAGGTGTAGATTAACACCATCTTGGTGCTTGCTCTTTAAGGTTCCTCAATCTCTATCTGGTGCTACAGATGTCCGATTAGGGCGATCTTGGAGATGCTGAACTCCAATTGTCACCTTGATCAGATCCGTACGGTTGGATCTTCGATCCGAGGTCCTGATAAAAAGTTTCCCTATCCCTGACCATAAAATGGAGACAATTACTATACAATTTATACAACTTGATCTAAATGCATGATTATGCATGTTATGCATTATTTACAATGTATGATACTAATGTGACACTAAGAATATGCATTAATAGACATTTTAGGTTAATTAGATGTATGCACATCACACCCCCATGCCTATCTTTTGCTAGTCCCTAGTAAAAATTACATGCTATTTATAAAGGAATTAGGTTGGATTACTTAGGCATAAGTTATTTTCCACATTAAGAAATTTTTTACTCAGGATCTGAACTTTCAAAGACACAACAGCTCCCGGGTATCTGTCAAAATGCAGACCGCCTCAAGCCCTCGCCATATTCAAAGAAATTTTTCTTTTTCTCTTTTTCTTCTTTTCTAATTTTTTTTTTTGGATTTTTGAGTTTAGGGTTAAAGAGTGGCTTTCTACGGCCACTCAACCCACCCAAGATTTAATAAGAACCCTAAGTTCTAAGCATCTTATTGTGAACATGATAGACTCGTTGATC
The DNA here is from genome assembly GCA_037157565.1 of Thalassia testudinum. Taxonomy (NCBI): domain Eukaryota; kingdom Viridiplantae; phylum Streptophyta; class Magnoliopsida; order Alismatales; family Hydrocharitaceae; genus Thalassia; species Thalassia testudinum. The sequence goes on from JAZHRO010000014.1 coordinate 47,067,847, forward strand.
GGCAATTAGAACGGACTTCGGGTTTCTACACCTCTAGGTGATCTTAAAAAGAGTGTTCTGCCTAAAGGTATATCTTTATGACTGGTAGCCTTCTCCCTACTTTTAGTTTTACGGGGTCAACCCAAGGGTGAATCCAGTGTATATCTCCCTGGCTTATTCTACTTCTCCGCTTCTTTCTAAGTGTTTTGGGAATTTTTAGTGCATTTCTTGAGCTGGGTTCTAGACAACCGATCGATGAGCTGTTACCACAGACAACTTGCTAGCCATGCTCGTGCGGTGAAGTGTGGCTTATTTCTTTTGTTTTCTTTTTCTTTTCTTTTTGAGTTTTTTTTCTTTTTAAGTAGGTGGCTTCCCTGGTCTAAGATTACCTAAAGGTTGCAAGAAGAGAATGGTCCAGTGATTGGGCTCTAGACAACCTACCTATGGGCTGTTACCCATGATAACTTGCCAACCATATCACCCTAGAAGGTTCATTAGCCACCCAATTTTTGTTAAAATCGCTGATCAACAAGTCAGTGACAAGATAGTGAGTAGATGCTTTAGACTTAAAGTTCCCTCAAATCATAGGGCAGGTTGATAAGTCATGTACTTATCACCCAAACTTTTTTAATCAAATTACAATATAATTCAGGATGGCGAAGACTCGAAAAACAAATTCACATTTTAGTTGATACCCAGGTTGATTAAGCTCAAAGACCTGAAGGGTCTTTATGTTCAGATCCTAATGTAATATTTCCTAAGATTGAAAAGTCCTAATGTCCAATGTTCCTTCCTAATTCAAATTTGTTTTTATGTACATATAAGAAGAGAAATAGAATTTACAAGAATTTCAAAGAGCTGACAAAATGATTCAAAAATGAATCCACCCCTCCATGCCTAGCTGATGCAATGTCCACATTGAGAAAAAAGACATGAAAGGAAGGGTAGAGTACGGAAGATATCACCTGAATATGAAGCTCGGGTCAGCTCTGAGTCGGACTGTACAACTGCTGAGTTTAATGCCATCAGCTATGCGAAGTCCAGCCAAAGAAGTCACAACATGGCTAGAGCAATCATGTCTGAGACGGGTTCTGGAAGAGTATGGTCAATAATAGGCATCAGACGTTGACCGTTGACTTTGAATAAATTACCCGTCTTCGAGTCAGAGATCTGAACAGCTCCATTTGGAAAAATCTAGTTGATAATGAACGGGTCGTTCCATTTCGACCTAAGTTTGATGGGAAAGAGCTTAAGTCGAGATCGAATAGCTAGACCTTCTGGTTCGGCTCAAAGGTCTTGCGGGAAATCAATTGGTCATGTAGAGCTTTGGTCCGATCCTTGTAGATCTTGGCATTCTCATATGCATCATTTCTAAGCTCCTCCAACTCAGATAGTTGGAGTTTCCTGGTCTTCCCGGCTAAACTCAGATCTAGATTGCACTGCTTGATTGCCCAGAATGCCCTATGTTCAATCTCTATGGGTAAATGGCACGCCTTTCCATACACCAGATGAAACAGAGACATGCTGATGGGCGTTTTATACGCCGTATGATAGGCCCAAAGAGTGTCCTCAAGATTTTGAGTCCAGTCTTTGCGATCAGGCCTAACTATTTTCTGCAGAATATTCTTGATCTCCCGATTGGAGATCTCAGCCTGTCCATTCGTCTGGGGATGATAAGGTGTGGAGATTTGGTGATTAACCCCGTATTTAGCCAGCAAATTACAGAACTGAGCATTAATGAAATGAGTGCCACCATCACAGATGATGGCCCTCGGAATCCCGAACCTGCTAAAGATGTTCTTGACAAAATCGATGACCACCTTGTGGTCATTGGTTCAGGTGGGAATCACCTCAATCAATTTGGACATGTAATCAACAGCGACGAGAATGTACTGATGCTCAAATGAAGGGAGGAAGGGTCCCATGAAATCAATTCCCCAAATGTCAAAGATTTTGATAGGAAGAATTGGGTTTAGGGACATCATATCTCTCTCAATTATGCTCCTTAGTACCTGGCATCGAGAACATGACCTTGTGAATTCTTGGGCATCCTTGAATAAAGATGGCTAATAGAATCCAGATTGCAAAATTTTTGTAGCCGTCTTTTTCTCGGAGAAGTGTCACCACAGGTAGATGCATGGTAGAACTCGAGTATACTGTTCAATTCATTCTTCAGAACACATCGGTGAATAATCTAATCAGAGCAGATGCAGTATAGTTCAGGGTCCTCCCAGAAGTAATATTTGGCCTCAGATTTGAGTCTATCCTGTTATTGCTTGGTCCAATCCTGGGGGATTTGACCAACGGATAAATAATTAACAATGTTAGCAAACCACGGGGTTTGGGCACCTGAAACTGTAAGGATGGTTTCATCCGAAAAGGTATCAGCAATCGAGATGTCCAGACGAGAAGAATCACTCAGAAGTCTCGACAGATGATCCGCCACCGCATTCTATACCACGGATTTATCCTTGATTTCAAGATTAAATTCTTGAAGAAGAAGAATCGAATGAATAAGCCGGGGTTTGGCATCCTTTTTGGCCAAGAGATGTCTCAAGGCCGAGTGGTCAGTATATATAATGACATGAGACCCTAAGAGATAAGCCCTAAATTTCTCCAAAGCAAATACTATGGCTAGTAATTCCTTCTCAGTAACAGTGTAATTCCTCTGGGCCTCGTCCAGAGTTTTACTAGCGTAGTAGATGACAGAGGGCTTCCTATCAACTCTCTAACCCAAAACAGCCCTGACCGCGTGATGAGAACCTCATCATGAGCCATAACTAGCTCATTTTGACTTAATACAGAGAATAAAAGCTCCTACATAACCTTAGAAAGGCTTAGCTAGAGAGATTCTGAGTTTGCAAAGAAAACATAAATTGAGGGGTAAAAATGCAATTTCACCAATCTGATCTGAAAATAGGGTAACTCAGGGTCCAAAAATAGGTCAAAACAAGCTAATAAGAAGAAAAGTGGGATGAGATGACTTAATAAGGGCTACAGCAATTCCAAGGAACTAAATGATAATCTATAACCCTAAAAATAAACCCACTTCAATTCACGTGGTTCAAGGCAAGGTAAAAATTAACTAAACCCTCTAAAATTCATATAAAAATAATATCTAGGGTTTAGGACTTTCAATTTGGCCTTAGGAATCCATTTTGACCTACATTGAGAACCATGCCCAATTAACAACTTATTTTGGGTTTTTGCGTAAATTGACCAGTCAAACAAGGTTTAATCTAGAAATGAAATTCACCATCAAAATCCATAGGACCTAATTATTCATGTATAAAAACTTGGGCCTAAGAAGAAACCTTCTTGACCAACTTTACACTTTGGTCCTCATATATTTACTTTTTGGCCCTCAACTTTTGAACCCTCACATTTTGGCCCCTAACTACCCTTCATTCTTTGCGTTTAGGTCCCTCCTGCACAACCTGCGCAGCGCCATGCTCCGGCGACCTTACGCGGTGCATGGCGCCGCACAGGGTGAGGGAGGGGCCCTGGCAAGTCAATGGGGGGTACCCTGCGTCGTCAGCCACCGCAGGGACACCCCCCTGAGTACTGCGACCGCCCATACCGCCCGTGCAAATGCACGGACGGTATGGGTCTCCTTCCGCCGGCGTCCTCCGGCGAGGGAGACACGTCGTCTCCCTCCGCCCTCCTCTCTGATTCCGCCCCTATAAATACCCCCGTCGCTCTGCCGTTCTTCGCACCTCGGATCTGACGGAGACACCCCCTTAAATTCCTCCCTTCCCACTCCGACAGACGCCCCCTTGCTCCGGCGGCCTCTCCTCCTCCTCCTCGTCGCCCTGCCGCACTACCAGCAGTAGGGTTACCTTCCCTCGATCTTTCCGCGTCACGCCGTACCCAGCTGGCGCCTCTCCGGTCCCTTCCTCGCCGCCGCTCCTTCCTCTGGGCAATTTCTTCTCCGGTGACAGTCGATACGACTGTCGCCTGCGCCAACCCCTCCTCATCCAGCTTAGCAGGTAGAACTTCTCCTCTTCCTCCCCTCTTTCTTTTCTATACTGAAAACCCTTACTGTCGCCACCTATTTCCCACCGATCACCCTCACCTTCTCCACCTCCGGCCAAACTCCGGCGAACCACTCCCATCGCTCGAGCACCCCACACGGCTCGCCGACCTGTGCATAACCTCCGCCTCCTCACCCTGATCCTCCTCCGCCCTTCCACTGCCCACTAAATGCCCTCTGCAGACCCACCAAACACACCCACTTCTCCGCTCGCAATTTGACCTAGGGCGATCTATTTACTCCACCACGCCCCCTGCAGACCCTCTGACCACCTTCGCCGTGCCACGGCGAAGGTCCCCTGCCTGTCTGATTTGGCCGAGAGGCCGTTCTTCTGTGACCAGGTGACTCGCCCGCCGTCGCCATTACTGAGCAGGCAGAGCTCCTTCACCTGCAGGTGCAGCCACGCCTTCGCCCAGGTTCGACTCCCAGGTTGCGCGGGGCGTCTCCGCGAAACGTCCCAGGCTCGCAGTTGGGGCGAAGGCCGCGCGTGAAGCCACGATCGCCCACTGCTCCCTCCGTGACGGGCGCTCAATTGGGGTGGGATGTCCCACCTCGGAACTTCTCAGAGGCGCGCGGACGCATAAAGGCAAAAAGTGCCTTATGCTATCTGCCTCCTGACCACGGGGTGAGGTCCCTCTCACCCGACCCGGCCTCGTCCGTGACCACACTCCGCGGACCTGGCCCGACCCGATTAAACCGACCTACACTCCTCGCCCACCGCCGCACGCTGGTGGGCCTGCACCCGGGCGCGACTCGTACCCGATTACCCGGTTGCTCTGGGAGAGCTGTCCTAAGAGCAAACTTTGAGAGAAAGAGACGCGCGGGGGAGAGGGGTAGAGTAGGTTTTGCCCTGACTCTGAATTCTTGAGCGTGGAGGCACAGGTGAAGAAGAAGGAAGCTCAGGGAGATACTATAGCAACAAGAGGTTTAAGTCGTCTGATTTTCAAATCAGACGACGTCCTGAAGACAGGTGAAGGCAAAGAAGAAGGAAGGCGAGGCAGAGGAAAGAGAGAAACACAGAGCCGCCAAGTGAAGACTCTGCAGACATCAGAAGACAAAGAAGAAGAAATGAAGAGAGAAGGAGCAGCCAAGTGAAGAAACAGAAAGCATAAGAAGAAGATCACGGGAGGCAGATCTGAAGCAAGAAAAGAAGAAACAAAGAAAATAAAAAGAAGAAAAAGACAGGATCGTCCAACCAAGAAATAGAGGAAGCAAGAAAAGAAGAAGAAGAACAGCAAGAACAAAAGCCAAAGACAGAGGAAGAAAGAAGAGAAGAAGAAGAAGCCAAACTTTCATCTCTCTCTCTCTCTTTATTTTTGTAATAAAACATGTATATCTCTAGAATACAACTTGCTCCCTGAGTTCGACCTCGGGAGAACTGTATTTTCCGAGTAACAAATATTAGCAAATGATGGCAATAACTATCTGTACTACAACGACTTAAGAAAAGCTAGTTGCAATGGCTATTCTAGAGGTAAACATTCCTTTTTTTTAGTTCTAATAATCTCCTCTCTTTTGTGCAGCTACAGGAAATCAAGAAGACAAGCAACCGCACGACAACCACTCCGAGGACAGGTAATCTTCTATCCTCTCAACCCCTAAATTCTAAAGAGGAAGAAAAGAAAAGAACAAGCAATATAGGGCTAACCTGTTTTCTGTACTTAGTAAACCATAAAAAGTTGCATGTTTTCAACCCATTATTCCTGCACACTATTAAGGGTATTTAAGGGCTAACACATTCTTGCTTGAGCCCTAATTACCCAACAAAGAACTAACTGGACCAAATAGAGCCAACATAAGATTCAACATTAGGGTTTTAGAGACATACTACTTAAATCAAGAATGGAGAAAATCCAAAAGAAGTGTGCCTAAACCATTGATTGAAAATACCTATCCAAAGAAACACTAAAATAAGATTGGCTCTTTAAACACTTGAACCCTAAAAGACAAAGACCTAATAAGCAAAACTAGCAGGTAAAGTTGACCATTTGGGTCAACTAACCTTCAAATTAGGTCACTCTTTGCACTTAAAAGACTAAAGTTCAAGTGGAACCCTAAGCACCTTGCTCTTAAACTAAAATTGGTAGACTTAAGAGGTCAAGATCCCCATTCTGGTCTACCTGGAATCTCAGTGACAAGAGAGGTCGGGTGGGGGAAACCCTGTAACCCGTGGGGACGCTCTACCGTGTAGGGGTCTTCGCGGGACTCACCCTCTCTGGCTACCCAGGTAATTCTCAGGTGGACGATCTTTTTGATTAAGGGGTCCATCTGCCCCGAACCTCTATAGTCACCCAACATTTTTGGGTGTGTTGATTGGGTCTAGCACCTGCTTATCTCATCCAGTCCTTCAATATTTTGCAGGAGGTCCTTGAAACCTCCTATAGAAATTCACTCTCCCCGAGGCTAAGCCTCGGCTCCCTTATTTTTGCAGAAATCATTCACATAGCCCCTCTTTCCTCTGATTCTGAACAAAATCCCCTTCTTCCATATTGATTCAAACTTCGATTCTATATCTTGATTCCACCACCTGATTCAAAGATGCAGCCACTACCTAGCAAAACTACCATTCAAAAAACCTGAATATCTGAGATCCATGAAAGATAAGATGATTGAGGATGCCCTTGAATTCTATGAAATCAAATGTAAACCCTCAACACCAATAGAAAACATTCAGGTTGATGTCCCAACAACCACAGCTTTCATCATAAACTGTGCCCAAATTCTATTGACAGAAGTTACAAAAGGATCAACCCGAGATATGCTCATGGCAGGATACATTGAGATAGAAAAATTACACCAATCTGAATACCTTCAATGCTTGACAAATCCTGTACTGTGGGAACAACACCAAGATGCCCTTATAAAATGGGTAGAAATGATGAGATCACTAGAACAAACTATCAACCAGAAATACCCGTATATACCAAAAACAGAGGATGAACCATCTTGGAACAATATTAAGGAACAATCCAGTTTCCCAGATCTCGGGACTGAGACACAAAGTGGTTGCGGAATCCCAACCCAGATAGAAGACAATGTGGAATTAGGTTGGGATATTGCAGGAGAACACAATGATGAGCCAAACTTAGACCATGAATTGCCAAACCTAGAATTCCAAAACTCCTGCAATAATGAGATCAGAACTGAACCTTCTAAGGGTATAAATTCCGCCCCTTATTTTGATAAGGTGGCCCTCGAAGGTTATTCGGACTTAGGTTCTAATAATTCTACCCACATCCTAAGCCTAGAACCTAGATCTGAAACTTATTGGGAAGATTATGAGGCCCCTTATGAGAAAGATCAAATTTTTACAGAATATGATTCTAGGCCTCTATTTGATGAATATCCCTCTCCAACATCCTCAGGAAATCTGATCGATTTTTCAGAAAACATGCCAATTTATGATACAGAAACTGAGGAGTTGGATGAGCAAGGTTTTAATGGGGTCTATCCTACCAGCTTCGAGCTTGGACAGAACACCTTTTTGAGCCCAGAATTGACATATAGGCTAGAACCCAGTCAGGCTGCTGATTCCACATCTGATGATTTTTGCTGTAGTGGAATTGATGATCATAAATCTCATTTTCGCCAACTCTCCGACAATTTCAGATCTGACTATAATTGCGGAGAAACTTTCCTTCCTGAACACTCCAGGCCCATCTACGACCTCAGTTCACATGACTCCGACTCCGACTCTGAGGTCCTGATTCCCGAGATCACTGATAACACAGAATCACTCCTTTTCAATCATCAGGAACCAAAAATAGAAAATGCCAAGAGTGATTACAACCCAGAATTCAAATCTTTTCTCAATTCAGATTTCTTTCATCCTACAGACACTCTTCCGACATTTGGTAGTTACCCAGAGGACTCTCTACAGGAAACCACCTATCAACCATTTCTAGAAGAGCCCTCGTCCACAGGGGCCACCTCGTCTGCACACACAGAACGGATCAAAACCTCTTCCCAACCCCGACCTGCAATCGGACTCAATTTCTATTCAGATTCACCTCTCACCGAGCCGATTGCATTTCTATATCGGGTTTGGAACACTGATCAGACTACATTTCATGCTCCATCATTCTCTGATCACCCCTGTAGGGTTTCCGCATCATTCATTGATTATTCTACGGGTCCCTACTTTGACCAGGCTGATTCGACTCAGCCAAACCCTACGTTTTCACTTCCACATCCATCTGAGCTTCATAGTATATGGTGGGTTCCACACCTTTTTATCCACATCTATCAACCCACCAGATTGATTGGGTTTGGGCTGCATCATCAGCCTGTTGATCTGAACAAGCACCTGGTTGGACCAACCAGGCTCTTAATCAAGGTGCTTGTATTACAAAACTCTGCTGATTTCACCATCCCCTCTCCATCGCATTACTTCGCTCGGCCGATGGCGTAAAACTCAGTGCTTAACGGGAGGCAGCCCGTCATTTCTTAAAAATCTAAGACCTTTTTTTCTGACACCATTATGCACTTAGGGTTCACCCTTTAAGACAGCTGACTCCACCTCAGATGCTTGCATCTGAGATTAAAAATCGTCCGCAACAGTCACCCCGACCCATTCACTCATTAAAACATCCGTCCTAATGTATCAACTAAGTTGAATAAAAACCCCCTAAGTTACAATGAGGACATTGCAAATCTTAGGCTTGGGGGGGTATGAAAGTGCAAAACGTGTAAGAAAAGGTTTTAAACAAAAAATTCACATATACCGAAAACACCATAAAAATTAAAAATTTTTCGAAAAAGAATAAGAGAATAAGAGGAGAAAGGAAATTTTGTGAAGGAAAAGGAGAAAAGAAACAAAAGGAAAAGGAGCACAAAACATGAGAAACAAGTGATAGTCATTAGTAAGGAACTAAGGAATTAACCTAAGTTCTAGACCTCATTCAAGAAAATAACTGAAAAAGTGCATAATGAGATTAGTAAGAACGCAAACCTTAGGCATTCTTGAATAGACTCTTAGTACCCATTAAGATCTGGACACTCCTCAAGAGGTTGAGGAAAATGAAAAGCTGAAGTATTAGGTCTAAGGCTTAGGGAGTATTTGGCCTCATTAGCTAATTTTTGGTTTACGGGACTCAGTAACCTAAGCACCCTAACCTCACACACAGCCTGGTTCAGTAAGCGTAAAAACCAAAATCACGCAGAAGCGTCAAAAAATTCTGAAAAGTACACCTAGAGTAGGAGCGGCCGATCAATACAAGTTGATTTGGACGAGTTCCCAGCGCGGAGAGGCGGGAAATCCCCTCGAAGATGCGTAACAAAATATCATCTCCTCGGTGCTTGTCTCTTGGGATATTCACATATCCTACTGGGGGCATGTAAGCACCCTGCTGGTTCAGATTCCATGGATGGCATTATCACGAAGTGTCAACTGCCAGGGTCTGAATTCAGCCACGGAACACCATGGATGGGATTATCTCGAAATCTCAATAGCCAGAGTTCCGGGGGTTGCCATGGGCGGTGCTATCTCGAAGCATCGATTGCCAGGAACCCTTGAGGATTGATGATGGGAGCAATGAATCTGATACAGACCGTGTTGAAAAGCCAATCCTAGGCTAGAACTAAAAAGAAAAAAGAGAGAGAAAACTCTCCAAACAGAAAAACTTTCTATCTCTCTCTTATAAAACGCACTGCGAACTGAACCAAGGTTAAAATCATTTCAAGCACGGGTGCTTTAACCACAAAGTCCAATAGACCCTAGGTTAGTTCTTGTGGGCTTTAAAAACCTTTGCTAAGGACTGAGGCTGAGGCTAGACAGATTTGGATCTTGATTGGTACTAGAGTACCTTTTAAGCCTATGGTCAGCATTCTAACCTAATCTAAGTTTAAATGAAAAAGCACTTATCTGAAGCTACTAAGAACTTCATGGTCTAGAACAAGGGTTGAAACCTTAAGTTTTTGCTAAGGGACTAGCAAAAGCTAGGCATGGGGGTATGATGAGAACCTCATCATGAGCCATAACTAGCTCATTTTGACCTAATATAGAGAATAAAAGCTCCTACATAACCTTAGAAAGGCTTGGCTCAGAGAGATTCTGAGTTTGCAAAGAAAACATAAATTGAGGGGTAAAAATGCAATTTCACCAATCCGATCTGAAAATAAGGTAACTCAGGATCCAAAAATAGGTCAAAACAAGCTAATAAGAAGAAAAGTGGGATGAGATGACTCAATAAGGGCTACAGCAATTCCAAGGAACTAAATGATAATCTGTAACCCTAAAAATAAACCCACTTCAATTCACGTGGTTCGAGGCAAGGTAAAAATTAACTAAACCCTCTAAACTTCATATAAAAATAATATCTAGGGTTTAAGACTTTCAATTTGGCCTTAGGAACCCATTTTGACCTACATTGAGAACCATGCCCAATTAACAACTTAATTTGGGTTTTTGCGTAAATTGATCGGTCAAACAAGGTTTAATCTAGAAATGAAATTCACCATCAGAATCCTTAGGACCTAATTAGTCATGTATAAAAACTTGGGCCTAAGAAGAAACCTTCTTGACCAACTTTACACTTTGGTCCTCATATATTTACTTTTTGGCCCTCAACTTTTGAACCCTCACATTTTGGCCCATAACTCTCCTTCGTTCTTTGCGTTTAGGTCCCTCCTGCACAACCTGCGCAGCGCCATGCTCCGGCGACCTTGCGCGGTGCATGGCGCCGCGCAGGGTGAGGGAGGGGCCCTGGCAAGTCAATGGGGGGTACCCTGCGTCGTCAGCCACCGCAGGGACACCCCCCTGAGTACTGCGACCGCCCATACCGCCCGTGCGAATGCACGGACGGTATGGGTCTCCATCCTCCGGCGTCCTCCGGCGAGGGAGACACGTCGTCTCCCTCCGCCCTCCTCTCTGATTCCGCCCCTATAAATACCCCCGTCGCTCCGCCGTTCTTCGCAGCTCAGATCTGACAGAGACACCCCCTTAAATTCCTCCCTTCCCACTCCGACAGACGCCCCCTTGCTCCGGCGGCCTCTCCTCCTCCTCCTCGTCGCCCTGCCGCACTACCAGCAGCAGGGTTACCTTCCCTCGATCTTTCTGCGTCACGCCGTACCCAGCTAGCGCCTCTCCGGTCCCTTCCTCGCCGCCGCTCCTTCCTCTGGGAAATTTCTTCTCCGGCGACAGTCGATACGACTGTCGCCTGCGCCAACCCCTCCTCGTCCAGCTTAGCAGGTAGAACTTCTCCTCTTCCTCCCCTCTTTCTTTTCTATACTGAAAACCCTTACTGTCGCCACCTATTTCCCACCGATCACCCTCACCTTCTCCACCTCCGGCCAAACTCCGGCGAACCACTCCCATCGCTCCAGCACCCCACACGGCTCGCCGACCTATGCATAACCTCCGCCTCCTCACCCTGATCCTCCTCCGCCCTTCCACTGCCCACCAAACGCCCTTTGCAGACCCACCGAACACACCCACTTCTCCGCTCGCAGTTTGACCTAGGGCGATCTGTTTGCTCCACCACACCCCCTGCAGACCCTTTGACCACCTTCGCCGTGCCACGGCGAAGGTCCCCCACCTGTCTGATTTGGCCGAGAGGCCGTTCTTCTGTGACCAGGTGACTCGCCCGCCGTCGCCATTACTGAGCAGGCAGAGCTCCTTCACCTGCAGGTGCAGGCACGCCTTCGCCCAGGTTCGACTCCCAGGTTGCGCAGGGCATCTCCACGAAACGTCCCAGGCTTGCAGTTGGGGCGAAGGCCGCACGTGAAGCCACGATCGCCCACTGCTCCCTCCGCGACGGGCGCTCAATTGGGGTGGGACATTTAGTCCCACCTCGAAACTTCTCAGAGGCGCGCGGACGCATAAAGGCAAAAAGTGCCTTATGCTATCTGCCTCCTGACCACGGGGTGAGGTCCCTCTCACCCGACCCGGCCTCGTCCGTGACCACGCTCCGCGGACCTGGCCTGACCCGATTAAACCGACCTGCACTCCTCGCCCACCACCGCACGCCGGTGGGCCTGGACCGGGGCGCGACTCGTACCCGATTACCCGGTTGCTCTGGGAGAGTTGTCCTAAGAGCGAACTTTGAGAGAAAGAGATGCGCAGGGGAGAGGGGTAGAGTAGGTTTTGCCCTGACTCTGAACTCTTGAGCGTGCAGGCACAGGTGAAGAAGAAGGAAGCTCAGGGAGATACTGTAGCAACAAGAGGTTTAAGTCGTCTGATTTTCAAATCAGACGACGTCCTGAAGATAGGTGAAGGCAAAGAAGAAGGAAGGCGAGGCAGAGGAAAGAGAGAAACACAGAGCAGCCAAGTGAAGACTCTGCAGACATCAGAAGACAAAGAAGAAGAAGAAAAGAAGAGAGAAGGAGCAGCCAAGTGAAGAAACAGAAAGCCGAAGAAGAAGAGCACGGGAGGCAGATCTGAAGCAAGAAAAGAAGAAACAAAGAAAATAAAAAGAAGAAAAAGACAGGATCATCCAACCAAGAAATAGAGGAAGCAAGAAAAGAAGAAGAAGAAGAACAGAAAGAATAAAAGCCAAAGACAGAGGAAGAAAGAAGAGAAGAAGAAGAAGCCAAACTTTCATCTCTCTCTCTCTCTTTATTTTTGTAATAAAACATGTATATCTCTAGAATACGACTTGCTCCCTAAGTTCGACCTCGGGAGAACTGTATTTTCCGAGTAACAAATATTAGCAAATGATGGCAATAACTATCTGTACTACAACGACTTAAGAAAAGCTAGTTGCTGCCACTGTTTCGCCACCGCGTAATTAGAGGCATTGATCATGATCTCAAAAGGGGCTGTCCAAACTAGTGGTTGCAGTACCAGAGCACAAGTGACTGCCATTTTAAGAAAATCAAATGCCTTACGGCATGATTTATCAAAATCAAACGGCGTTTCTTTGGCGAGAAGATTGCTCAGAGGATGAGCAACCTTCGAAAAGTCCTTGATGAATCTCTTGTAGAATCCCACATGACCAAGAAATGATCGAATTTGTTTAACAGATGTGGGAGGAGGAAGTTTAGCGATAGCATCAACCTTACTTTATCCACTTCAATTCCTCGTTCAGAGATTACATGACCCAAGAAGATGCCTTGTGCCATGAAATGACTCTTTTCCCAGCTAAGGACAATTTTGTTTTGATGCATCATTTAAGAATCACTTCAAGATTAGCCAGACAAGAGTCAAACGATTCTCCAAAAATAGAGAAATCGTCCATGAAGACTTCCATAAACTCTCCCACCATGTCAGAAAATATGGCCAGCATACACCTTTGAAAAGTTGCAAGTGCATTGCATAAATCGAATGTCATCCTACTGAAAGAAAGGGTTCCGTAGGGACAGGTGAAAGTAGTTTTTTCCTGATCCTCAGGATGGATAGGAACTTGGTTGTATCCCGAGTAGCCATCAAGAAAACAAAAGTACTTTTGCCCGACTAATCTTTCCAAGATTTGATCAATGAAAGACAAAGGGAAATGATCATTTTTCGTGGCTATGTTTAGCTTCCTGTAATCAATGCAAATCCTCCAAGAGGAAGCTGAACGAATTGTGATAATTCTCCTTTCTCTTTAGTCACAACGGTAATCCCAACTTTCTTGGGAACAATCAGCATGGGACTTACCCAAGGACTATCAGAGATCAGATAAATGATTCCTGCATCGAGCCACTTAATAATCCCCTTCTTGACCACTTCTCGCATATTTGGATTTAATCTCCTCTGCATCTGGCGAGTAGGGCAGGATCCATCTTCCAAAATTATTCTATGATTGCAATAAGATGGCTCGATCCCCCTAAGGTCATGAATGGTCCAACCAATTACCTCCTTGTGTTCCTTCTGGACCTTAATCAGTTTAATCTCCTGCTCCTTTGTTAATTTAGACTGATAATCACAAGGAGTGTTTTATGTGGCCTTAAAAACTGATATTTCAGATTCTTAGGCAATGGTTTCAGTTCAAGCTGAGGCAGGTTGATGATTGAAGGTAAGGAAGATGCTGATGAAGACTCATCAAGAGGAAGAGGTTGAGAGTGAACAAAATCAATAACCTCTTCAAAAGATGGCGGGTTTACCATAGAGGGTTGTAGGTCCAATTCATCATCAGAGGAGGAACTTTCAAATGCAGAAACCATCATACAAGTTTTAATATTCACATTATCATCCTCAAGTTCCTCAATAAATCCACAATCCTCGAATTTATTAATCGCCTTAAAAATATCCAATTTCATTCTTTGATACTTAAAGGCGATTTCCATGCTACCACTTTCACAGTTAATGTTGGCCTTAGCGGTAGCCAGGAACGGATGCCCCAGAATGATGGGCGTGTTCCTTGGATTTTCAAGTACATCCATGTCAAGGACAAGGAAATCTACAGGAAAATAGAAATCCTTAACCTTAACAATAGCATCTTCAATAATGCCTCGCAGATTTGTGACCGAACGGTCTGCTAACTACAGCGTTACTGAAGTCAGCCGAAGTTCACCTAATCCAAACTTCTCATAAAGAGAAGTCAGAATTAGGTTGATGGATGCACCCAGATCCAGTAGTGCTCTATCAAAAGTGTAATCTCCGATGACACAAGAAATCAAAGGAGCACCTGGATCTTTCTTTTTCTAAGGAAGGTGGTGTAGGATAACAGAACTAGCCTGCTCGGAGAGTACCACCTTCCTCGAAATAGATTCTCTCAACTTAAGCTTCTGCGTACATAAATCCTTTAAAAATCTCGCGTAAGCTGGTATATGCTTGATAGCGTCGAGGAGCGGATATTGATCTCGACATTCTTGAAAATATTCAGAAGCTCCTCATTACTATCAACAGACTTCTTCTTCCTTGACCTGATCAAGTCTTCAGGAAAAGGAACATGAGTCAGATCTTTGGAATCAGGTTCTTGAGCCTTGATTTCTTCTCCAGAGTTCACCTTTCTCTCCTCAGGTTCTTCAGGATTCAGTAAATCAAAACAGCGTGGTTATGGATCTTGAGTTTGTTTACCACCCCTCAAGGTAACAGAATTTGCGAATGCATATGAGTTTGGGTCTTGGGGAGGGTTAGGAAAGATTAGAGGGGCTTCATTAGCCAAGAATCGTTGATTTGCAGAAGAAAAAGAAGAACCCTGCTCAACCACCTGAGCATGTGAGTGTGGGTCCCTCTGATTTCTATACCCATGGGCTTGATTGCCAGGATTCAAGATATTTCATGGCTTGGGTACGAGTTCAGATGGTAGAGATCCGGGTTGACAAGAATTAGCTATTAGCCTGGTTTGCAAGTTGTCCAATGAGGTTTTCATTTGTTGCACGAGCTGGAGCATAGATCCTTGCATCTCTACCATTTGTCAGCTCAAATCAGCCTATCCTACAGGTTGACGGGCATTCCAAGCTGGCTGATTGACCTAATTTGGGGAAACTTAGTATAAACATGACCCTGACGCATTGGTCATTGCGAAGCATAGTTGCTGGGTTGGAATTGGGTCTGCTGCCCCAGGTTTTTCCAGGAGAAGTTAGGGTGGTTTATCCAACCTAGATTATAAGCATTGGAGTAGGGGTTGGATCTAACATTCTCTTGTACAATGCAAACATCCTCATAGGGTGAGGATGGAGAGAAAGAAAGGGAACGATCAAAGAAACTAGGATCAAAGGCCCAAGTTTGGAAACCGTGGGGTTCCAAATAATGCTAGCTCGCAGGTTGAGCTGCATCAAGTTGATTCACGAACTCCTGTCCAGAAGGAGCTCGTGATGAATGGAATCCCGAATTCTGAGATTGAGTGGATCAAGAGTTATTCATTGAATTTCAAGCCATCCACTCCTCCATTCTCTTAGCAACCAAGTCCACCTTATCAAGTTTATTAGAAATCAATTCCATATCGAATGAATGAGAGTCGTGGACTTCACTAACATTCTATCTGGGCTGTTGGGACCGGTTAAAAGTATCCATGGAGGCACGATTGATTGAATTCTCACTCATCTCCTTAAACAAATCGTGCACGCTATCTGCATCTTTGTTGAGGAAATTGCATCGGTTGAGAGTGAGATTTGTTTTCTATTATAACCTTTCATTACGAGGTTGAGAACCGTGACAAAAGACTTTGGTGATGGTTTCAAGTGAGACCGTGACCATAGCCTTCCATTGGTGACAGTTCCAAGTGGGACCATGACCATAGCTTTCCCTCTAAAAATTTCCCCTTCCCTCCCACCCTCTCCCGAATTTCTTCCATGACATCGCCAACTTTCCCCTTCCCTCTCCCATATCCCCGACGACATCACCTTCCCTCTCCCAAATCCCCCTATCCCCAATGGCATCACCTCCCCCCTTCCCTTTCCTAATGCAATAGTGGTGCCCCGACGGTGGTGGCGACAACAATGGCACCTCCCCTTCCCCATCTGCATATTTGCGTGGCCAAAACCCTTTTCGCCCTCGGCGACACCCCCCTACCTTAGCTAACTCGCTAGGGTTTAGGTTAGGCCTCCCACTTAGATCTCTTCCTCCCCCAAACCCCCCCAAAAGCCGCTACCTTTGCTCGGATCCGGCGACCATGGAAACCATTGCCACCACTGCTGATCGTATCCCCCCTTTCCCATTTGCCCCCTTTGTGTTGTTCTTCGATTTTGATTGGTTTTGTATGTGCTTGGTTGTTGCTGTGGTTTTTGGGGTGTCTTTAGGTGGCTTTGATGTGGAGTTGGTTGTTTTGGGGTTTCTTCTGGTGGTAAAGGTCAAATTTTGGTGTTCTAGGTATGGTTTCTGATTGTTGTTTGGGTGGTTGGGGCTATGATGGGAGTCTTTGTGCCTGTGTATGTTGTGATGCTTTTGGAGTGATTGGTGGTTATTTATTGGTTCTGGGGGGAAGGAGTTTTTATGGTTGTTTCTAAAGTAGGGCATTCTTCTGTTATTTAAGTTTTTGCGTGTGCGTCTTCTTAATCATGTAAGCCTATACAAGGAAGGCTTATTGTATGATTTTTATGTCGATTCTTGTAGGTGGGGATATTAAAATTTGCCAGAGTTGCAGATAAGTTATCGAAAAATGAAGGGAAGTCATTTTCAAAAGAAAAAATTTCGATCTACAAATATGCCCAATTTTGATTTTGAAACATGGAATAGCCTAGTATGCCTTGGGAGCAACACAAGTTTAATTAAGTGGAGTTTGTCGTTGTGGGTATGTAGACCGTATGACTTTTCAATTATAGGGGGCTCTTCTTGATTTTTGTTTTTAGTATTTTTTCGATGTGTATCCAATTGATAAGCTACTTGCTTGCTTCCTAATTTTGTTGGTCAGTTGTGCGCAACTTTGTTTGGAGAGGTGGGATATATGCTATTTAGATTATGCATCTTTTGGTGAATCTGTTGTTTGTGCTGGTGGATAGGTTGTTGCTTGTGTGGGTTATTTCTATTTAGGGGTACAAGTCTCCTCTAGTTTATGTTTTGGTCAAGCTTTGGGGGTGGGCATTTACTTCTTGAACATATATGAACTTCTGATTTTCATTGTGGTTTGGGAAAAGTGCCCTTTTGTGGTTTTTACTAGCTTTCACTATCAATATTGATCCTCTGATGATTTTTGTGGAGTGATGGTTGAACTCATTTTGAAAACTTAAATTGATAGCATAGGTAACTTTTTTTTTTATTCTTGATCTATAATGTTTAGAAACTTCTGACATGATGCAAAAGCTTTCTTTTGGATTCATAGACAAAGAGCAATGATGCTCCAGATGCTACAAAGAAGGTGTGTCCCTACTTATGTATGTGCTTGTATAATTTGAAATTGGTTTTGTTGTTTGTTAATGAAAATTGAAAAGCATTTTGAATTGCATATATTGGTAAATGTTGAGCCATCACTTTGACATGTTATTTAGGCTTCCG
This sequence comes from Thalassia testudinum, assembly GCA_037157565.1. Taxonomy (NCBI): domain Eukaryota; kingdom Viridiplantae; phylum Streptophyta; class Magnoliopsida; order Alismatales; family Hydrocharitaceae; genus Thalassia; species Thalassia testudinum. Next base: position 47,085,654 of record JAZHRO010000014.1, read on the forward strand.
GTGCTCAACATGAACCAGATGTTCCAAGCTGGCCACTGCCTTCTTCTGAGCGGTCTGCCACACCAGTGATGCCAGCTTTCCTGGATCCAAGCATGTGTTATGCTAATGGACATGCTACTCCAACTTATTATTATGGAGGTTCATATTGCCAATTCTTTCATATAATTTGGTGCATATATAAAGCAAGTATTGGGTAATTCCATATGTCGATCTTTCTATGGGAGATCTTTAGTAATCAATACGATGCTCCTAAATAACAAGAACACATTGCAGGATCATGCACTTCTTAATGTGAAGAATGATTGAAATTACCCCTCCTAAATGACAACGTATGGGAGAATCACTCACATTTTGATGTAAAGAAATATTGGAAGTTCATATAGTATACATGCTTATATTTGATTCTTGGCATTTCAATGAGCTATCTATCTTTGCTTTTGTTTTTGGATCATGTACTGCTTTATACATTCTATTTCCCAAACCATTCTCCTCATGTTATTCTTTTGATTTTTGATGACTCAATTAATGAGTGGGAGTATCCTCGATATTTAAGCATTGTCATTGAGATGTCACCACACGTAAGCCTCTTGCTTTTTGTTATTTTTCTTCTGTGCTTTTGTCTGCTAATTTTGCATGCTGTGGCTATTTGGGATGTTATTTTAAATTTAGTTTTTTATTAATGAGGAATTGCCTACTTTCTAGCTATCTTTTTTTATCTTTTTTATGTTTATTTGATTCAACTACTGCTTGAATGAGCTTCTTTTGCACTTAGGTATGCATGAAGAATGCAATTTTCAGGGAGTTTAATCAAACATATTTGGTCTTATAAATTGCCTATTTTTTGTGAATTGAAAGGTGTCTTGGATTCCTTTTATCCTCGTTTTGCTTGGAAAACTGAATATTTGATTAATCAAGCCTACACAATGCTTGTTTCTATGTGATTTTTAGGAGTGCTATACATTATTTACTTCATAATAGAGTGATATGGGCATGGGCTCATCCATTAATTAATTTGATTTCAACCATTTCTCTGATCTCAAAAGAAAACGAGTCCTTTAGGATTTATGAGTGATATCTGATAAAGAAGGTTGTGGACTCGAGCTTGGGTAGTTGTCTCCAAGGCCCTTTAAGGGTTGTTGATGTAAACATGCTTACACTACTTAAGATATCTATTTATGCATGTTCTTAAGCATAGGGATTGCATTGCATGCTATAAATATTGCATAACATGCATCATCTTGCATTTAGAGTAGTTTGAATAAAATAGAGGTTAATTGTCTCCTTTTATGTGCTTGGATAGGGCAAACTTTTTATCAGGGCCTCAGATAGAAGATCCAACCGTACAGATGTGATCAGGGCGATGATTGGAGTTCAACGACTCCAAGATCATCCTAATTAGGCATCTGTAGCATCTGATAGTGATCGGGGAATCCTAAAAGATCAAGGGCCAAGATTGTGTAAATTTGCACTTCAAACGACAAATCCGACCACATGGATGGATTCGGATCGACGATCGTAGCCTAACGATGCAAAAATCAAGTCAATCCGACACCCGTGGCACCATCTACAACAACCAGAAGATGGATGACCAAGATGGCACCACGTGGTGCCATCTCGGTCGCCCAAATGCCCGCATGCACCCGCTGAAGCTCCCACATCTGCCCCTCCCCACCGTTGGATCAAGATCCAACGGCTGTGGATGCGGTGCCTTGAAATCGACCACACGACATTTGGACGAGGCAGCACGGTGGTCTAGCGCCTTAATGTGAGGCGCGGATGCGAGTTCGAGTCGCAGCATGCGGGCGAGGGGCATAGAATCGCGTGAGTGGGTGAGCGTCAGATCTTGATTAGGCGGCCGTCCATGCTCAATAGCATCGAAGCGCTATCCACACCCGCGCCTCACGCAGCATCACACGCGGGCGGGCGCGCGTTGAGGAGCGGGGGAGGGGCAACTTCAGCCGTCCGATCTCGCGATTGGACGGCTGAGATTCATTGAACGTGCGGCATGCGTTGAGCGTGCGTGGAAGCCAGCAGCCGTGAGTTCAACGCCCACTATGCCCATGCTTAGCACTTAGAGTCCTTTTTGAGTCTTGGGTGGGTCAGGTAGCCGTAAAAAGTTATCCCGGAACTCTCAAACTCCAAAAGTACAAAAAAATTAGAAAAGAAGAAAAATAAAAAAATGTATCTTCCCTTTTAAAATAAGGCGAGGACTTGGGCGGTCTGCATTCTGGTAGACACCTAGGTACTATTGAGTTTTCGTTGTTTAGGACCTTAGTTGAAATTTTCTATTGTTAATAAACAACTTAGGACTAAGCGATCTAATCCTAATTCTGCTTTTATACATAGCATGTAGTTTAATTTTTCTAGGGACTAGCAAAAGATAGGCATGGGGTTATGATGTAAACACATCTATTTGGGTTAAAATGCCTATTAATGCTTGTTCCTAGGCTTAGATTTGCATTTCATGTTATAAATATTGCATAGCATGCATCATTCTGCATTTAGAGTAGTTGTATATAATTTAGGTTAATTGCAACCTTTTTGTGGTTAGTAGAGAAGGATATTTATTTCGGAGCCTCGAATTGACGATCCAACCATACATATCTGATCAAGACGACGATAGGAGTTGAACGCCTCTAAAATAGCCTCGATCGAAGTCCTGTAGTACCATATGTAGTCCAAGGAAGATCAACGGCCAAGGGACTAGGTAACATAATTCGGAGCTTCAAATGATAAATCTGACTACACGGATGGATTCAGATCGATGATAGCAACCCAACAGTGTGAAAATCGACTCAATCCGACTATTGTAGCAACCCCTACAATGAAAAGAAGATGGACGACCCAGATTACTCCATGTGGCACAACCTAGGCCACCCATGCACACGCAGGTGCCACCGCACACGTGCGGGGAGGCACGCATGCGCATAGCACAGTGCCAGTGTGTGAGCATGCACGCATGCGACAAAGCGCGTGTAGCGCGAGCTAGCATAGCAGCAACATGGGCGCATGGGCTGTCTTCAGCGATGTTTGCGGTAGATCTTCAGCGATGCTTACAACTGTCGCTAATTATTTCCACACCAGTAAGGCCAACTGCATGCGTCAACAGGCATGAGCTGCCTACAACGACACTACCAGTGATGGCCTAGAGGTCGCTAATGGTCCCATACCTATTTTTGCCTCTTCTCTACTATAAAAGGACCTACACCCCCTCCCTTCCAAGCCATCTCTGCCTACTTTACTCCCACCTACTCCAAAGTTCTAGCAAGCCTACCAACGCTCCATTAGAGCTTACTCTCAAGTTCCCAAGGCTCCTATTAGTGTAATGAACCTTTGCCTCACCAAATATTCATCCATCTTCCCATCCCCATTCATAGGTCGCCTTAGAGCCGTCCTCCCTCCTCCATTCCGGTAGCAAATCATCACCGCCTTCTCATCTCCATTCTGGAGACACGTTGAAGCTTTCCTCTACCTAACGTCCTCCTACATCTCACCTCCGCCATCCCACTCCTCACCTCCTTCGTCCGAGCTTCCGCTAGGCACCGTCGTCTCGCCGAACAGCCGATTCGGGAGATTTCTTCTCACCTCCCTTTCTTTTTATGCTTTCATAGTTTATTGTAATTGACATTGGAGTGATATATATATCATATTTGTTCCATATCTCTTGTGATTCATTCTGCTTGTCTTCTTTCAAAAATACAAAAAAAATAATAAAACTCTAAAATACCAAAAACAAACAAAATGAAGCGCAATTTTCAACTAAAGTAAATGTCGCCTCCCTATGTTCGACCTGGGACTCCCTTGGAGTTTCAGTATAAATTTTATTTGATCACAAGTTTTGCAACTACAACGACAAGTTACTTATAACCCTGATTTCAAACTCGCGAAACACGTGCGATTAGTCACCAAATACCTATCATCAATTCCCACTTTCCTAGTAGTATTAGTATTGAGGCCCAATGTGAAGCGGCAACTTCTCTTGGTGTAAATACATTATTACTAGAAAAGTACATAACTCCAACCTCGACACATAGAAGTCCAGGTACAGCTTGTACAATATTAAACTTGCTCACTGCTATGGCAATTGAAGTAGTGTAAATCAATCAGATTATCTTTTCTATGTTGAAAGTTGAAATTGAAGTTGATGAGTAAGCACATAGAGTAATTGTGCATAGAGACTTCAGTTCTAATTCATGGACAGTCTTTTTTTTTTTTGTTTTCATTTTCCGAGTTTAAATTTACTAAGGCAATTTTTTCGGGAGAAAAAGGAGACGAGTAGTTAGCTATTATGAGAAGTTTTTGCAGTGAATTGTTGACATAAGTTAACATGAGGTTAATATAAGGAACTGGATTCATCAAAGAAAACCACATGAAGCCTTTCGTTATCCCATCTAGGGTGCTCCATTTTTATACTTTCTTAACATGGCAAAGAATAAACAGTAGTATTGATAGTGATCAGAGATAGCAATCTCTACTAACGGACATCTTAGGGAAGCATGACTACAAATGCAAGAGTTGGGGCTGCAGATTTTATTTTGGGTTCATGTCAGGATTACCTTCTCCACCAAGGCAGCGGTGTTGCATGTTAAGAGTAGGATTTGTACAACAGAGGACATGACAAAACCTCAAGTATCTTAACAAATAATGTATCATGTATCTTTAACATGAGTGTGACATTTGTGTATCATGTTAAGAGTATGCTATTCCAATGCTTAAGAGTAGGATTTGTCCCCAGTTATTTGCTATAAAAATGTGATAGGTTATTCAAGTTGTTTGGGATCTTTCTTGTTGAAGTACAACTTGCTTCACTTGTGAAACTACATTTAGAACTCTTATGATTGACTTGCAGGTGGATATTCCAATGGTGCCCAAGGCCATCCTGATGCAAATTTGAGCAACACAACAGTGGGTTCATATTTGTCTTCTTCTGGAAGTGTTCTGCAGTAGCTCTATTTTTAAGAGATTTGATTTACAAGTTTTTGTTGGACTTGACCCGAACGCAAGTGAAGATCTTAACAGGCATTTTCTCAGTTTAGTGAGGGACTTGACCCATTGCTCTCCTAGTTCTAGTACTCTTTGCTAATTCCTCTCACAATTCTACTTTTCCTAGTTACCCTAAACAAACCAATCGTATGTGGTATTATCTTTTGATTGTATGGGGGAAGATGGAGCTTATTCTTTCATTGTTGAATGAAGACCAGCAGTACCCTTAAAACTAGTTATACGTGGTAAATATTCAAGATGGCTTGAAACCATGAGAGAAGAGAGAGCACAACTAGAAAGAACACTAGGCCTTAGGGGGTTTGTCAATGTGCAAATAGGTGTACAATACTTTGTTGGTGGGTATGGAAATTGTAGTCCATTGTGTGAGTCTAGATCTGTATTCTATTTCAAACTTGGAATAATATCTAAAGTGATCTAAGAACAATCTGCCAATAAATGTATAGGCACCAGGCTTTAGAATAAAATAAAATGCAACTTCAAGAAGTTGATGTAATCCCACTTTGCATCTTATCATTTACTTCCTGTTGAAGTGGCATGAACTAACATAGTCCTCACTGAGTTATTTTAGCTAAAAGAATGTTCCTCCAGATCTGATAAGTAACTTAGGAAATTTGATTCGATTCCAGACAAATGAACCTTTTTCCCTTTTTTATTTGAAGAATAAAAGGAGCTAAACTCGCTCTTGAATGATGCAATTATAGGAAGCAACATCTCCGAATTTTGAACTTGAACCAATAACCTCTAGGAGAGAAGATCTAGATGCATTTACAAATCAGTTCAGCCTGCTTGTGTTGTAGTTAATCCTCTTGGGCCTCTTGGAAGGTTGAATTTTTTATTGTTCTCTGCAAATTTCTTATAAAAACAATTTTATTCTTTATAGGTATTAACTACTATTAACTTGGTTTGCCGTGTAGTAAAGTTGCAGTCATGCACCTTTCTTGGGTTAAGTCCATGCACTTTTCTTGTTGTGAAATGTAAGTTTGAAGTGTAACATGAAATGCACTTGAACAACAATAGTTACTGCTATGTAGTAAGACCTACATCCCACAATTGTGTATTCATGATGGAGAATGTACTCGATATCTCTGAAATAAGGAAGCATATCTCACTCTAAGGGTGTCGGTGATTGTATGTTGATAGTTTATTCCTGTGTCGAAAATGTTTAATTTTGGTCAATTTTGGTTTGAGTATTTCTTACTTGTTTCCTTAGATATGATAATAAATGGGTTTATCATATCGATTTGAGTATTTCTGACTTATTTTCTTAGATATGATAAATCGGTATGGCTTTCTGTCGATTTTAGTTTTCTGACTATACATGGGTTTTCTTGGTTTGAGTATTTTTAAGTTTGAGCTCTTAACATATTATTAGGAGTAAATAATGATCTTGTTTAATGAAAATAGATGTATGCATCCGTTTTACAGGGCTGCAAGATATGATCATAAAGCTGTAAATATTTACATTTTATTTTGCACCATAAAAAAATTATTTTTTTTTAGATATTTTAGTTATTGGCCTCATCAAACATATTTATATTTATTTATTTTTGCTTTAAGAGATCTTTGGTCACGGTTTATAAACCTTGACCAAAGGGAATCTTTGGTGATGGTTGGTTTATCATGATCAAAGGGACCTTTTGGTGACGGTTAGGGAATCGTGAGCTAACAGTAAGGGCTTTGGTCAAGGTTTTAGGTGAAACCGTCATCAAAGACCCTTTTGTAATGCAACTTTTGCTGTCGCTAATTAGTGACGGTTATAAGCCATTTGGTCACAGTTTTTAACCGTGACCAAAACCCATATTTGCTGTAGTGTGAATAAGCGACGACAAATGTATGGGTTTTTTTTTATTACCAAATGATGGAAACTACCTACTAACCTACTTAAAAGTATTGCCTTTATAGTAAAATAAGTAATGAAAATGAACATAAATTTATACTTCATAAATATAAAATCTAGTACATTAAAAGTTTGAAAATGAAATATTTACATAAAAAAAGGTTACATGTAAAACATAAGAAAAGAAAATGTATATAAATCAAGATACAGCTACCCCAGTGCCACCAACTCCACCTACACCACCCATGGAGTCGTCGTCGCCTCGTTTGTAGATGCTGGGATCTATGGAAGACAGATGCTCTGACTGACCCATGTTCTGAATAAGGGCTATAAGCATCTGAAGCTTATCATCTATGGCATTCATCTTATTCTTCATCTCTACCTCTCTCTTCTCGCTCTCCTCCTCTCATCTCTATAGTGTGTCAATCTTTTGATATAGCTGATTGACAACACTAGATGAAACGACACCTTTCCTCCCATACTAGGTGGATAACGAGTATGCCCTTCCCGCACTATGAACGAAACCACCATTATCCGATGGCATCACTCTCCTAAATGCCTCCTCTGCATCCAAAGGTTGCTGAACGCTGTCGGAGGTCTCATCAGTAGGGGATGTCCTAATTGTACCATTTTATCCTAAAAGTAATAAAAAAGTAATATTATAATATATATATACAAAGTTATAAATTTTTTGAGCTTAGGAAACTTACGTGTTTCTCCTAATATGACTCATGAATCCACTTATGAGCACCCTCAACTGCTGTCTTACTATGGGTGACCTCGTAGATTTCCATCCTAGTCATTTCCATCCCATCATGTATAGACAGCGGATTGAAAATATAAAAATGATATAATTAGGTTAAAATAACTTTAAAATTAAGTAATATTTAATTGAAAAGTAATTTCAATACTTACATAATGGCTCATGACTGTCTCGATGCTCCTTCGACCCAAACAATTGGTCTGTGGTGGAGCTTTAACCTTATTGGCCTTTTTTTTTTTGCTTGCTCCTATAGACATACATAATAATATTTTTTATTAATTTAAGATATATGAAATTAATAGAATAATTTGTAATCGTTTACTAACCTCTGTCTTTGGATTTATCCAATGCTCGCATGCTTTCTTCCAGTCGTCAGGCATGACATCAGGACAAGCATCACCCATTGCCTCCTCAGGTGAACTCCTATTCGAGAACCACTAAATACCAAATATAAATTTTTAGAAATAATATAAGAAATTATGTATATAATAAAAATGTAAATGTTTAAAAATTCCTACATTTCTTTTGGTTTCCATCCTCTAATCCCTGTGGATTTTGGTGACGTGCTTAAGGATATATCAGGAGGCATTGGGGTCATCACCCTAATCATAATTTTACTACATTAATTTTAAAAAAATATATGTCAATATTACTTTAAAATAATTTTAAGATAAAGTTATAAAAGAATTAACTTTTGTAAATGAAATTACCTCCAACTAACATATGAGCTGCCTCTTCAGCTCTGCGGGCACCTTCCTCCAGTCGAAGTAGGAAATGGGCATAATGGTCTTAATGATTATGCCCACTAGACTGATAAAGCCCAGGTAATTCTCTACCTCCCCTGTGGATCTAAGCCTAATCATTAATCTGACGCCCTTGGGGTTACACTGGAGGTCTAGATTTTATTTTCCCTCGTCCTCTTCTTAGTCAACCTACGTAAACATTAATCATATTCATTATATATTTTTGAAGGTATATAATTAACTTCATTATATTGTTTCTTACCCAAACTTGATCCCACTACTGAGTTATTGACATGAACTAGGGACGTACTCCCCACCATCTCATCCTAGGCCTTCTCACCCTCCTCCTCTCCCTCCTCTCCTGCCTCCTCCCCCTCCTCCTCCCCCTCAACCTCCTCTGATCCCCCATAATCTAGATCATCCTCTACTCGGTCTGGGAAGGTCAGAGCAATCTCCTTCCCCTTTCCCTTGTCCCCCGCATGTTGTAAACTTGCCATCTCCCCAGGTAGTACGTGATACAGAAAATTACGCGATTTTTAAGATTAAGGTTTTAAATTGCTACAACGTGTAAATCCGTTCGCTTTTAAAATTTGCAACCTAGATAGGGGAGTATCTAGGGTCATCCAAGGAGGCAATATTTTGCGAAATTCAAGTCTCTTGCTCAAGAATGAAACTCAACTTTCTTTTTGTTCTTTTAAATATATAATTTTTATGGATTTTTGAAATAATGGCAATACGAATTTTTTGAGGAGATCTGGAAATGACTAACACCTAATCCACTATACTACTACTAAGATGACAAGTAGAGCCTCTCCCTAAGCTCACTCTAGGCACGTGGAGGCCTAGAGTAATCAGGGAGAGGGAGTGAAAAGTGCTAGAACAAAAGCAAGCAAATGCGACAAAATTGCAAAGAAGGCAACTTTATAAAATGAGGAATTGTTTTACACAAAAATCTAGTAGAGGAATGCTTCAACTACTAGAATTAAAGGTGCAAAAATAAAATAAAAATAGTTATCCTCTAAAATGATGGTGAAGATGGCAAGGCTCTTGCTCCAATTGTGGCTGCTCCCGCAATCAAAAAGAGCTCCTTCTTCTTGCAAGGCTTCTCCAAGTTGATGAACTCATCTTAGCAAGCCCAAGGGGAGCATGCTTGACTCCTCCAAGGTGGATGGAATTCCACCTTCAAAAGCTTCTCCTAAGGTGGTGTGGACCACCTTTGATTCCTCCTCTAAGGGTGGTAGTGTACCACCCTCAAATACACCACTTCCTAGGGTAGGCGTGTACCCTAGGTTGTCCTCCAATGCCTGGCTTCCTTCCTTGGCTGGCGTGGGCATAAGAGAGAAGAGAAGAGAAGAGGGGAAGGCACCAAGGGCGCAGAGTATCCCCTTAATCTTCTTCTTCTTCTCTTGACCTTTTATGTAGGTGGAAATATGGGTAGAAAATTGTAGCCAAGGGTGGATTGTTTTGTTGGAATATGATGGGTATTTATAGAGGTGGAGAGGGGGGTAGTAGGCATGGGTTAGGTGGATGGCTAGGATGTGTTTAGGTGGTGGTTATGGGTAGTTAGGTTAATCCTTGGGCTAGGGTTAATTGGCGCCAACCAAGGGGGTGCCATTGGGTGGTTATGGCCATGAAGAGGCACCTATGGTTGGCGCCAATTAGGAGGCTTCTAGAAGGTAGGTGAGGTGGATGGTGGAGATGATTTTAGGGAGAGGTGTATGGTAGAGATGAAGGGGATTTTGGTGGGAAAAAGTGGCGCCAACAAGGGGGTGGTTATGGTGGTTTTGGTGCCACCTTGTTGGTGCCCTTTGGTGGTGGTTGAGGGGTGAAAGGTGGTGATGGTGGTGGCGCCAACTTGGAGTAGGGTGGAGCTAGCTTAGGTGAGCTTAGTTAGGGTTGAGTTGGTGGAGCTAGATAAGAAGGGCTTTTAGGTGGTGGATTTCCAAGGGAGCTGGAGCCTAGCTAAGCTAAGCTAAGCAAGCTTAGCTAGTAGTGGAGTAGAGGAGGAGGTGTTGGAGCTAAGGTTTGAGGATAGGAGCTGAGGAGGAGAAGTCTGGAGCTTGAGCTAGAAATGGTAGCTATTAGAGAGGGTGGCATGGAGCTACTCTAACTGGCTTAGCTTGCTAGTTCTTTACTAGCTGCCAAACCAAGCTAAAGTGAGCTGGCTTCTACCATAATGTGCTGAGGTGAGCTGGGTCTGGTGCTCCCATGGAGGATTAAGATGGTTGAGGCAGCTAAGGTAGCTTAGCTCAACAGAGTTAAGCTAAGCTGAATCCTTGGGAGCCGGACTTGAGCTTCCTGAGTTGAAATGAAGTCATCTTTAGCTGGCCAGAATTAAGTGGAGCTGGATGTAGCTGGATTTGAGCTGGGGTGAACTCCAGTCAACTCTGCTGAGCTAGCTAGAGCTCCCTGTGGACTAATGGGAGATGAGATGAGCTAGACTCAGCTAAGTTGAGCTGGATCTAAGATGACTTAAGCTAGGGTGAGCTAAGATGAGCTCTCTTGAGCTGCCATTCAGCTGAGATGAGCTGAATGGAGCTAGGATGAGCTAACACTTGTTCAGGTGAGCTGAATTCTAGCTATGGTGAGCCAGATCAAGTTAAGTTCTAGCTGGTGAGAGCTTCTCCTTCACAAATTGCCTTCCTGAGTGCTAGGGTTCTAGGGATCTGGCAATCTGTATATCCCTAACACTTACAAAAACACATTAAAAAAGTAATAAAAAGTGCAATGCATGCCTAACCTAATTAATGCCTAAATGTAGCCCAAAAACCCATTTGCAGAGCAAAATCCTAAGAGCTAGGTTTGTTTTAATGTATAAGAATGATGATAAACTGGCATTTATCACACCCCCATGCTTGTCATTTGTTAGTCTCTTAGCAAAACTATAATTTTTACAAAGCGTAATTTTTGGGAAATCTATTTTTTTTTACTTTTGAGGAAAAAGAGACTATGGGACCTTGGTTAGTTTAAACATAGGAGGTACGGGATTTTGTTAAAGATAAACATCGGGATTTATTTTTGGATCCAAAAATAAGACAAAATGGGATCAATTTATCCTCTAGAAAATTCACAAATTAACCCCTTGTTAATTCAGATGACTTCAATTTTATGTTTTTAGGATTTTTCTTGCTCTTGAATTTGATTCTCAACTTGCAATCACCTTTAAAATCTTGTATCCATGCTTATGAAAAGCCAACATTTATAAGGGCGTGTTGTTGGTTTAATTTTTTTTTTGTCCCCCATGCTTATTTCTAGCTTAGTCTTACAACAGATGTGTCGGGATCATCATTCTTGTCACCAATCCTCGAGGGGGCCCTGGCGCCAGTACTTCAGGATAGCACTGTCCATGACACCACCCAGGAGCTCACAACCCCAAAACACAATGTGGTGTAAAGGGGTGCTCCAAGCAAACTCAAGCTCTTGCTCTGACACTATACGTAGAGCACCATCTAAGACACTTGAGCTGCTAAAATGCGCTTTAATGCTCCATCTAATGATATGAAATATAGATATGGAGCAATGCCGAGGTGGTAACATGTTGACATCGCATCCTCAAAGGAGGCATTTTCCTCCTTCTCAGCGGTGGGAACTCAAACCAATGATCTGCTTTAGACTTTTACTAAGTTCAACAAGGGGTTTTTTTCTAATTTTTAGTGATTTTTAGGTGTTGGCTTGTGTGTGAAATTTTGACACAAGAAGTTTCGCAAGAAAAGTAAGTTTTTGAATTAGAAACCAAGTAGATACTTTCCATATTACAAAAGAGGATCAAGTCACCTAAACTATCATGAGTTCAGGTGGAATTTTAGAGAATGATATCTGATCTAGTCTAAAAAATTGACCCTAAAATTCTAATGATCAGATCCGTTTCCTCATCCCAAGTTTGTTAAAGATAAAATCCCATTGTACCAAAAGTAACTTTTCAACCTTAGTCATGATTTCAAAATTTTTCCTCAGAAAGTTTTCAATATTTTTATTTTTTTGGGTATGCATGCCAGAAAATAAAAATCAATAAGAAAAATGCATGTTTTTAGGTTTTGAAAATCCTAATTTGATCGTCAAAATTTTAAAAACACCCTCCCCATGCTTAATATATGCAATGTCCTCATGCATTAGGAGAGAAAGAGGGATTACCTTAGTAAAAGGTGGCCAAATTTAGGATAGTCAAAACCTAGGGAAATGAAAGAAAAAGAGCAAAAAGAAAATGATGGGTTACCTCCCATCCAGTGCTATCTTTTACACCATTCAACCGGGCATAGTGTGCATCAGTGATCAACTGTGGTTGGTTCGGTGAAATTGAAGGATTCAAATGGGAGATTCGAGGTATGATCAAAATAGGACTTTAAATGTTGGCCGTTGACTTGAAATGTCATATTAGTTTTAGGATTAAAAATATCAACAACACCGTATGGATAAGTTTTGAGGACAATAAAGGGGCCGATCCATTTGGATTTTAATTTGCCAGAAAAATACGTAATCTAGCATCAAAAAGCCAAACGCATTGCTTAACGTCAAAGTGTTTCCGAACAATGTATTTATCATGAAATTCTTTGTTCGGTCATTATAAATCTGCGCATTTTCATACGAATAATTACGTAATTCTTCCAATTCAATTAATTGTAGTTTTCTATGGATAGTGGCATCAGATAAACCCATTTTTAATTATTTTATTACCCAAAAAACCCTATGTTCTAGTTCTACCAGGAGATGGCATGTCTTCCCAAAAATCAAACGGAAGGGAGACATGCTGAGCAGGGTTTTAAAAGTGGTACGGTAGGCCCATAAAACATCATCCAATTTGGTGGACCAGTCTTTACAATCGGGCCTAACTGTCTTTTGTAAAATATTTTTGATTTCCCAGTTAGAAACTTCTTCCTGGCCATTTGTTTGGGGGTGATAAGGTGTGGAAACTTTATGATTAACCCCATATTTAGAAAGAAGGTGACGAAATTGTGAGTGAAATGTGAGCCTCTGTCACTGATAATGGCTTTGGGAATGCCAAATCTTGAAAAAATATTCTTCTTAAGAAATTCGACAACCACACGGTGATCATTAGTGTGGGTGGGTATTGCTTCTATCCACTTAGAAACATAGTCGACTGTGACTAGTATATATAAATATCCACCAGAGTTGATAAATGGTCCCATGATGTCGATGCCCCATACATAAAAAATTTCAACCTCTAAAATAGGATTAAGGGGCATCATATCCTTCCGAGTCATGTTGCCGATGCTCTGGCAACGCACATAGGATCAAACAAAATTATGAGCATCTTTGTGCAAGCTGGGCCAAAAGAATCCCGCATTAAGGATTTTAGCTGCAATTTTCTTGCCCAAAAAATGTTCGCCACAGGCCATTGAATGACAATGTGTCAGAATATCATGGATTTTAGAATCAAGGACACATTATCGAATGACCTGATCGGCACAAATGTGGAAAAGGTCGGCTCCTCCCAAAAATAGTATTTAATGTCAACAAAGAACTTATCCCCTTTTGTTTTTGGCCAATCAGCAAGGATTCGTTCTGTTGCTAAATAGTTTGCGATGGGCGCAAACCATGGGAGGGTGGTGGCAGCTAAAATGCTTTCATCAGGGAATTGATCAGGTGGGGTAATAGGTCATTCGTCATAAGACGAGAGAGATGGTCGGCTACTACATTTTGCGAGCCTACCTTATCCTTGATTTCCAGGTCAAATTCCTAGAGCAGTAGGATCCAATGGATAAGGTAGGGTTTCGCATCTTTTTTTGTCAGCAAATATTTAACTACTGAGTGGTCGGTATATACAGTGACATGTGACCCCAAAAGATAAGATCTAAATTTTTCTAAGGCAAATACAATGGAAAGAAGTTCTTTTTCAGTAACCGTGTAATCCGTTGTGCATCATCAAGAGTTTTGCTAGCATAATAGATCACAACGGGCTTCTTGCTAATTCTTTGCCCTAGAACGGCCCCCACAGCAAAATCTAAGGCATCTGTCATTAATTCAAAGGGACTATTCCAATCAGGTCCCTGCAAAATTAGTTCCTCGGTAACTTCTTTCTTCAACCTCAAAAAAGTCTCCAAGCATTTATCATTAAAATCGAATGGCTGGTCTTTTGTGAGAAGCTGACTTAAGGGATTGGAGATGTGGGGAAATTTTTGTATGAATCTACGGTAGAAACCCACATGACCCAAAAAGGATCTAATCTATTTTATAGTGGTAGGCGGTGGGAGCTTAGATATAGCATCTATTTTTGCTTTATCTATCGTAATTCCATGTTTTGAAATAACATGGCCCAGGACAATAGCTTCCTAGACCATGAAATGACTTTTTTCCCAACTGAGGACCAGATTGACTTCTATGCATTTTTGTAGAGTTCTTTCAAGGCTCTTGAAACAATGGTCAAAAGAATCTCCAAAAACAAAGAAGTCATCCATAAAGACTTCTAAGCATTCACTTATGAGGTTCGAAAATATTGCAAGCATACACCTTTGAAAAGTCACAGGTGCATTGCAAAGATCGAAGGGCATTCTTCGGAAAGCAAAGGTTCCGAAGGGGTAGGTGAAAGTTATTTTGTCCTGGTCCTCAGGATGAACCGCTACCTGATTATCGCTGGAATAATCATCCAGAAATAGTAAAAATCCCGTTCAGCTAACCGCTTCAAGATTTGATCAATAAAGGGGAGCGGAAAATGGTCCTTCTTGGTGGTGGTGTTTAATTTTCTGTAATAAATACACACGTGCCAAGAAGAGGCGGTTCAAGTGACTATATTCTCCCCATTGTCATTGGTGACAACTGTTAGTCCAGCCTTTTTAGGCACAACTTGTGTTGGACTAACTCAGGAGCTGTCAGAAATGGGGTAGATGATTTTGGCATCAAGACACTTAATAATCTCCTTTTTTTCCACCCCCTGCATATTAGGGTTCAAGTGCCTTTGTGGCTGGCGGGAGGGGCGAGAATTGTCCTCTAAATATATACAATGTGTATAGGACGGATGAATACCCTTAAGATCAGAAAGGGTGCAGCAAATAGCTTTTCTATATTTACTCAAAACCTGGAGAAGTTTGTGTTCTTGCATCCCAGTAAGTCTAGAATTAATAATCAGGGGTAGGGTCTGATTTGGAATCAGGAAAACATATTTAAGGGAGTCAGGCAAAGGTTTTAATTCCAATTGTAGGCCCGGCTCCGAAAGAATTTTTGTTTTTTGTGTTAGTGGTGAAGTGAGAGTGAAAGGGTCAGCTGGAGTGTTAGTTTAATGTGTGGTTAGGGTGGAAAGGTGAGAGGAAGTGGATTGTTCAGGAACCGTGGTAATGGCAAAACAGGAACCTAAATGTGAAATCAGCAAAGTTTCCTCCATTATATTTTCCATTTCTGAATCCGAGTCATCAAAGAAATCAGGTTCTTGGAACCTCCTAGAAGCTTGGAAAATATCTAGGGTTACAAATTCACCACCACACATGATCTTCATTTTACCAGAATCATAATCAATATTTGCATGGGTGGTGGCTAAGAATGGTCTTCCAAGAACCATAGGGGCAAACTTTAATGCTTCCAGTACTTCTATGTCCAGGACTAAAAAGTCTTCTGCAAATAGACATTTTTTGACCCGGACAAGGACATCCTCAACAATTCCCCTTGGTTTAATTGTAGATCAGTCTGTTAATTTAACAGTAACCTCAATAGGTTTTAATTCGCCGATCTTAAATTCATCAAAAATAATTGTGGGGATAAGATTAATTGAGGCACCAAGATCCAACAAGGCACGATTAATAGAAGTATCATTAATGATAACTTGAATCAGGGGGCGCCTGGATCTTTTCTCTTAAGAGGCAGTTGGCTCTACACAACTGAGCTGACTGTCTCAAGAAGGATCGCCTTTCCTAAATTTCTAGGCTTTCTTTTTGGGGTACAAAAATCTTTTAGAAATTTTGCATAGGCAGGGATGTATTTTATGGCATCTTAGAGAGGGATGTTAATTTCAACTTGTCCAAATAAATCCATTACTTCCTTATCAATGGGCTCGGATTTCTTCTTTTTCTTATTTTGTAAAGAATGGAGGGCTTGTGGAAATGGTGCAGGGTTTCCCTATTTTGCATTATTAGGTTCCTAAACAGTGTTAGAGGAAGATGGGGAAGAGTTGATCTATTTTTCATTGAAATGAGTTTCTTTAACAGGCAAGGGGTCTTGAGTGGTTTTCCCATTCCCCAAAGTAATTGCATTTGCAGTCTGGTTGTTGCTAGGATGAGGATGGGAAGCCTGACTGTTATTGAAACCCGGGGGATGCTGAGGTGCTGGTTGAATGGGTTGACTGAGATATCCACCTTGGAACTGATTTCGTTGATTATTCGGGTTGGGCATGGGTTGGGAAGGTAAATTCCTAGTAGGTCGATGTTGTGACTCATATAGCACGTGTTTGATAAGAAAAAGCATCGTAGTATAGTGCACAATACGATCAACAAGAAATATTTCTAAGGATAACGAGACTTGGAGTCCCGGTCGTTCGTCTCTGGGAGGCATTTATGGAAATGAAGAATTGAAATCAGTCTCTTTCACTCTGCTTATTTAAACTCTCATGCCAGTTTATGGTGATTTACGTATTGATGTACGATATGCTAGTTGTCAAAAGATAGTAATTAAAACATGCAACTTCAATCACACCAACAGATGATAACTAGGAACATAGTGATTTTCAACATATATATTTATATATATAAAAGATGATGATGATATCAGAGTTGCAAAGCACAGGTAGAGGAATGCTTGTACAGGGAAATAAAACTACTCGCTACCAGAAAATGACTGCATACATGAATCTATGGGGGGATTTTGCATGCATCATTGGGGAGAAGTAAGGAACTACACTATAAAGCAGTAAATAAAGCATATAAATATAAAAAGAACTATAATCTAATCTAGCAGAAATAAGGGCATTCAGAAGTGGCTCCAATGGCCTTTGAGTTGGCTGAGAGGAGGAGGGATGACTAATGGTGCTTAGGCCGACCCTTGGAGAGAGGTTGGAGTGGTGATCTAGCATCTTGGCATGGAGGTGGTTGTGGCCATGGTGAAGCTACTCGTGGACATGGAGGTGGAGTGGATGTGGAATGAAACTAAGCTAAATGGAACCAAGAGTGGATGGGTGCAAATTGCCACCCCTTAGGTCTTTTTATAGACCTAAGGGAAGCTCTCTAGAGAAGCCTATGGTGGGAGCTCATGGGAGAGTGAGTGAGAGAGGATGGATGGTGGTTTTTAGATCCACCAAATGTGGATCTAAAAATTGAATGGCTCTTGGTTGCTAATTTTAGCAACCAAGGCAACAACACATGGTAGAGAGTTATAGAGAATTCTAGGCTAGGTATTTTCATGTGGATGGTGTGTGTGGGTGTGTGTGGGTCAAAACCTAGGTGGCTAGGTTGATTAGGTTAGGTTCTAGGGGGTTTAGGTCAAGGTAGGTCTAAAATTAGGGTTGTAAATCCTAATTCACTAAGGTAAAGTGTAATTAAACTTAATACAAGTTTAATTGGGTGTGTGGAAACCTAATTGAGAGTAAAATAACTCAATTAAGTTAGGTCTAGGTCAATTGGACTCTCACTGAGTCCAATTGGATAGTGTGTGCTGAGATCAGGGTTCAATTGGACTCAATGAGTCCAATTGAATAGGCTGATGGAATTGACTAAGATCCAAGTCAATTAAGTTTAGTGAGGACCTAATTAGGTCCTTAGGGAGGTCTATAGGTGATGTACTAGGATTAAGGCACCTTAATTTAGGTTCCTATGGGGTTAGAATTGGGTTTAGGGAGCTAGAGATCCAAGATCAAGGCTTGAATTCCAAAACAGGAACTGGAGGACAGTATCAGATGTCTAATAAAGTTGTCAGACATCTTATAGTGAAAAATCAGAAGTGCAAACTTGTTGTCTGGAAGTCCAATCAGAGTCAGGAGGGTTTCTAGGTTCTGTCTTGGGTATTCTGCAGAAATTAGACATCTGACCAAGTGTTTGGATGTCCAATAACACTGCAGAAGTGGGTTTAAGGTGTGCAGGAGTTGGCTAAGGATTTTGGACGTCCTCTAACTCATCTAGATGTCTAGATAGAGGCTAGAATTAGGTTTTTAGGGTTTCCTAGGGTGTGGTGACCTAATCTAAGGGTGGCTAAGGCTTGGGGAGGCTTCTAGGTTGTCCTAGGGCTAGGATGGACCTAAGTTCTTCACAATTTATTGCTTTATTCCTACTTAATAGAATAGCATACTTAACTCCCTTACATTATTATCTACTACATCTAATCTAGGTCTTCCACTCCAGCTTTACTGCAACACCAGCTATTCTTTATTCTTCAAATCCAGCTTTAGATCCATCTTCAGATCTAGCTTCTGATTAGCTTATTACCTACAATTGACATAATGCACCTAATTAGTACATTATAGCATTATTTTATGCATAGCTAAAAGAAAGCAGTAAACTTGCTAGTAATGCTTATGCATGCATGAATTACCCTAACTTATGCTAAGTCCTAACCTAATTTAGGTCAATTAAGACCTATGATTGCTGCGTAATTAGTCGATGATCAAGAGTAACTTTAACTTGGTGTTGCAAGTTTGTAATCATGCGAGTTACTTCTGTCATCTGATTTTGCATACCTTGTAGAGTCATCATGACTTGAGTATTAATATCTTCCTAGGATGGTCCAAGTTGATATGCAGGTTGCCCATAATTCCCAAAATGATTTTGGGAAAAGGAATCGGGTTCGAGTTTTTCCAGGAGTGATTCGGGTTGGTCCTCTAGTTTTGATTGTAAGTGTTGGAGGGGTTTCTAAATTGCTAGTGGAGTGCATAAATATTTTCCATGGTGGGATCAAGAATATTTTGATTCAAATAATCAAAATTCCCAGTCAATTCTTGTGGGAAATTAGCTGGAAATTGCTGACCAACAGGTGTGGCATCAATATTGTGCAGATTTTCTCTTCGGAGAAGTTGTGGAGTGTTAGTGTATGGAGAGTTAAAGTGTGGAGCTTGTTTGTTTGTGAGCTTTTCTTCCATTTCTTTCTAGTGAATTTGGATATGGTTCAGTCGTCGAGCTAACATGTATAGATCATCCTGAGTGACTGGAACAAAGGTGGATTTGGAGTCAATTTCATTGACTCCGTGTCAAGGGTTTTGTGTTCTACCAAAAGTGTCCATTGAAGTCATATTAAATGAGTTTTCACTCATTTCTTCAAAGAGGAGATAGACACTTTTGGTATCCTTATTAAGGAAATTGCCCCCACATGAGGCATCCACAAATCGCTTCAATTGATCTTCCAATCTATGATAAAAGATCTGCACTAACTGCCATTGCGGAATTTCATGGTGGGGACAACATCTTAAAAGTTCTTGGAATCTTTCCCAAGCTTCGTGGAGGGGTTCACAAATTTTTTGTTGAAAGGTCGTTATGGATCTTCTCAAAGCGTTAGCTCAACCGATCGGAAAAAATTTCTTTAGAAAAGCGCTCTTTAATTGGGGCCAGGTGGTAATCGAGTGCTCAATCGTTCTAAACCAATGTGAAGCTTTATCTTTTAGAGAGAGAGAGGAAAAAGTCTCATCAACCACACGTCTTCCTGTACATTACAGGAACGAGTGGTTTAAGCGAGGACAGTTAATTCCTTGAGATGACAAAAAGGGTCCTCTCTTGGAAGACCATGAAAATGCTTGATAAGATTTAGAATGGCTGGTTTGATCTCAAAATCCCCTTGTGGTATGACCACCCCGGGTCCTTCCTCATAGTTGGAAGGATCATAGAAATACTTAAGAGGAACGGCAGATTGCTGGAGGGGTGGTGGGTTTCGCCCTTGGTTAGCCAGGTTCATCATAGTCCTAGCCAAATTCTCTTGATTTTGTTGTAGCCGAACCAAATGGTCAACCATGAAGGAAAAGGGGTTTATATTTTGAGTTTGGATTTGAGGGCCACCTAGCCTAATAGGAATTTCTGGTTGCTCCAAATGAGGGAGGTTAGGGATGGGGAAGTCAGCTTGTGGGTAGGCTGGTGGGTTAGAAGCGGAAGCAGAAGTTTTTTATCGGTTTCCTGGGTTTTCCATATTTTTAGAAGAGGAAGGACAAGAAAACAAAGATTTTCTGGTGCGGGGGGCAAAATCAGATGGTCCCTCAAGATGTGGTTTTTGGGACCTTTGCCCGTGCATGCACTTTTTTTTGGAAGAATTGGAGGGGAGGAGAAGAGATGGAGATGAGAGAAAGTGTGCAATTCAAACAGCAAATTCTAGACCTAAATTAAGTGTGACTCCCTAGAAAATTAACCTAATACTTGGTCTATCTAGGAAATAAGTAATAACTAGTGAATACCCGTTCTATCAACAAATTTAGCCAAGTTGTTTAAGGGGAGGTTTGGGCCCAAGCGTTTCCCAAGAAAATCCAAGGTGCTTGTACAAACCCGCGCTTGGTCGTTTGACGTGGCCCCTTAGCATGAACACCAAATATAGATGACAGAATTGATATCAACTAAAGAGAACTTAAGACCTAGATAGCAAGCCTAAGTTTATGAAACCTTAGGGGTCAAATTGCTACAAATTTTAATTAGGTATAGGATACTAATGTGCACATGGAATGTGGAGGGCGTTGATTTGGGTATTGCCTTGTTATTTCAATTTGTGTGTGTGTGCAAGGATTGGAAGTTGATTCCAATGAAAAACAAGTTGTCACATAATTTTTGTATTTATGTCTTTTAGGATTCAATTTAATTTAATGTGTTTTAGGGTTTCTCTTTTTAAATGTTCAAATAAGTTTGAAACTTCCACAATCAAAGGAAAACAAGTTGTATTGGTGATGATAAATTTCCTTTAAGAGTGGTTTTCTAGAAATACAAAGGAAAACCCAAATGCAATATGATCCTAAGGCAGAAAATTATTACCAATGAGTTGTTTTTAGCCTTTTTGTATTAATTAGTGGTTCAAACAAGTCAAGCAACACAACTAATTTGATGAAAATCAAACAAGGATTCTAGAAAAGATTTTTTAAAGATTTTAGGAATTTGTTTGATAATTGTTTTGAATTTTTATTTGTGCTGGTGTCAAAGTCCAGAAATGATATCCATAGGTATTTTAGACTTCGTGTACCACCACCAGCCACAAAAAATTTTGATGATTTTATATGATGACTGAACTTTTACAGGGATTCCAGAAAGCTAAATTTCATAAAAATTGTCTTAGCATAAAAAATCTAAAATTTCTCAGATAGTAACAGAACAAGAAGAATAAAGGGTGTGACCCCTCTATAGTCCATGAATTTTTAAAATTAAATACATAGTCAATTAATTTGAAATTTGGAACAGATGTTCTCTGCTAGATTTGAAATCCCTGAGTGAAATTTCAAGATTTTAGGAGGCTTGAGGTGTCAGGAATTGCTTTTTCAAGTCCAGATAGAAATCTAGATCCGAAAAATAGAATACCAACACTTGAATTGGAGTGGTGTTTAATGAAGCATACAAGTAAACAATGAATTTTAAACTTCACCACTCCACTTAATTAAGTTGTTTAAGGTCCTAAAAGCCAAGTTTAATATATTTTGCTAGTCTTTTAAAGCTTCATGTGACAAGATAAAGGGAACCAACCTGAATCCACGAGAAGACAAGGGATTTGAGTTCTTTCCAGAATTCCTGCTTGCTTTCTGTAGTTCCTACACACACGAGATAGAAGAAAAGAGAAGGGGATGAGATCCACTTCAAGCAAGCGAAAAGTGATAAAAGCAAAGAAATGCGTCCCCGGCAACGGCGCCAAAAAGTGATATGGAAAATTATGCGATTTTTAAGATTAGGGTTTTAAGTTGCTGCAACGCGTAAATTTGTTCGCTTTAAAAATTTGTAACCTTGATAGGCGAGTATCTAGGGTCATCCAAGGAGGCAATATTTTGCGAAATTCAAGTCTCTTGCTCAAGAATGAAACTCAACTTTCTTTTTGTTCTTTTAAATATATAATTTTTATGGATTTTTGAAATAATGGCAATACGAATTTTTTGAAGAGATCTGGAAATGACTAACACCTAATCCACTATACTACTACTAAGATGACAAGTAGAGCCTCTCCCTAAGCTCACTCTAGGCACGTGGAGGCCTAGAGTAATCAGGGAGAGGGAGTGAAAAGTGCTAGAACAAAAGCAAGCAAATGCGACAAAATTACAAAGAAGGCAACTTTATAAAATGAGGAATTGTTTTACACAAAAATCTAGTAGAGGAATGCTTCAACTACCAGAATTAAAGGTGCAAAAATAAAATAAAAATAGTTATCCTCTAAAATGATGGTGAAGATGGCAAGGCTCTTGCTCCAATTGTGGCTGCTCCCGCAATCAAAAAGAGCTCCTTCTTCTTGCAAGGCTTCTCCAAGTTGATGAACTCATCTTAGCAAGCCCAAGGGGAGCATGCTTGACTCCTCCAAGGTGGATGGAATTCCACCTTCAAAAGCTTCTCCTAAGGTGGTGTGGACCACCTTTGATTCCTCCTCTAAGGGTGGTGGTGTACCACCCTCAAATCCACCACTTCCTAGGGTAGGCGTGTACCCTAGGTTGTCCTCCAATGCCTGGCTTCCTTCCTTGGCTGGCGTGGGCATGAGAGAGAAGAGAAGAGAAGAGGGGAAGGCACCAAGGGCGCAGAGTATCCCCTTAATCTTCTTCTTCTTCTCTTGACCTTTTATGTAGGTGGAAATATGGGTAGAAAATTGTAGCCAAGGGTGGATTGTTTTGGTGGAATATGATGGGTATTTATAGAGGTGGAGAGGGGGGTAGTAGGCGTGGGTTAGGTGGATGGCTAGGATGTGTTTAGGTGGTGGTTATGGGTAGTTAGGTTAATCCTAGGGCTAGGGTTAATTGGCGCCAACCAAGGGGGTGCCATTGGGTGGTTATGGCCATGAAGAGGCACCTATGGTTGGCGCCAATTAGGAGGCTTCTAGAAGGTAGGTGAGGTGGATGGTGGAGATGATTTTAGGGAGAGGTGTATGGTAGAGATGAAGGGGATTTTGGTGGGAAAAAGTGGCGCCAACAAGGGGGTGGTTATGGTGGTTGTGGCATCACCTTGTTGGTGCCCTTTGGTGGTGGTTGAGGGGTGAAAGGTGGTGATGGTGGTGGTGCCAACTTGGAGTAGGGTGGAGCTAGCTTACGTGAGCTTAGTTAGGGTTGAGTTGGTGAAGCTAGATAAGAAGGGTTTTTAGGTGGTGGATTTCCAAGGGAGCTGGAGCCTAGCTAAGCTAAGCTAAGCAAAGCAAGCTTAGCTAGTAGTGGAGTAGAGGAGGAGGTGTTGGAGCTAAGGTTTGAGGATAGGAGCTGAGGAGGAGAAGTCTGGAGCTTGAGCTAGAAATGGCAGCTATTGGAGAGGGTGGTATGGAGCTACTCTAGCTAGCTTAGCTTGCTAGTTCTTTACTAGCTGTCAAGCCAAGCTAAAGTAAGCTGGCTTCTACCATAATGAGCTGAGGTGAGCTTGGTCTTGTGCTCCCGAGGAGGATCAAGTTGGTTGAGGCAGCTAAGGTAGCTTAGCTCAACTGAGTTGAGCTAAGCTGAATCCCCTGCTAGACTTGAGCTTCCTGAGCTAAAATGAAGTCACCTTCAGCTGGCCAGAGTTGAGTAGAGCTGGATGTAGCTGGACCTAAGTTGGGGTGAACTCTAGTCAACTCAGCTGAGCTAGCTAGAGCTTCCTTTGGACTAATGGGAGCTGAGATGAGCTAGAATCAACTAAGTTGAGCTGGATCAGAGCTAACCTGCACTAGGGTGAGCTAAGATGAGCTCTCTTTAGCTGTCATTCAGTTGAGATGAGCCAAATGGAGCTAGGATGAGCTAACCCTAGTTCAGGTGAGTTGAATTCTAGCTATGGTGAGCTGGATCAAGCTGAGTTCCAGCTGGTGAGAGCTTCTCCTTCACCAGTTGCTTTCCTGAGTGCTAGGGTTCTTGGGATCTGGCAATCTGTATATCCCTAACACTCACAAAACACATTAAAAAAATAATAATAAGTGCAATGCATGCCTAACCTAATTAATGCCTAAATGTAGCCCAAAAACCCATTTGCGGAGCAAAATCCTAAGAGCTAGATTTATTTTATTGCATAAGAATGATGAGAAACTGGTGTTTATCATCACGAAACGTGACTTGGAGGTGGCTGAACCTGTTGTCGAGGAGGTGGTTATGCCTAAGGAGACGAATCAGGCTGCGTGGAGGGCTATGTCTCAGGAGAACCCTTTTTTCGGGGTTTCTTCTTAAACAACTTCATCTATAACAAGTATAAAATGTAATAATTAATACAGTTTTAAATCATTAATATATAAATCATCAATGAAAAAAGTTTGCAAAATAAAAACAAATATTTAAAAATTTTTCCAAAGTTTCCCCTTACATTTGGAGGTTTCTCTATAAACCTGCATATTAAAATTAAAGTGGACACACCCCACATAAAAAAAGAGTATAAAAACAAACCACAAGTGAGTAAACCCCATATCCATTCAAATAAAATATGCAACATAAGTGGGTTCACCCCACATTTTTTTAATGAAATAGAAAATAATATGTTGGCACACCCCACATCTAGCAAAAACCTACAATTTCATCTAATTAAATTTAAGACATTGAAATTATATTGCTAAGTACAATAGCCTCGGAGTATGCTCGTCATCAATAACTTGTAATTTAAAAAACAAAAGTAATTAAAATGCTAGTAGAGCAAGAGTAAAAAAATTTGAACATGTGTGTGTGATTGGTTTAAGTTTAGTTATTTATAATGTATAAAAAATGCAAGTTGTAGTTTAGGTTTCTTAAATTTGAATATGAGTTTGATATAAACAAAAATGAAATAAAGTAAAGAAATTGTTACTAAACTTAAATGTCCACATCTACTGCATTTGAATCTATATGACCTCCTTCTGTTAATTATTGATATACTTCAGACTGTGTGTCAAAATGGTTATGCAATATTGTTCTTATGGGTATAACCCATCCCCTTTGGTAATTATTGGGGACATAAAAAGCTTGTGCCGTTTGACATACCAATGTAAATGGTTCATCAGATTGAAAAATTTGACGATTAGGATTTAAACTCAAGAAATTGTGTTTCTTATCAATTTTGAAACCGACGCCCTCTTTAATAACATCAAACCAATGACATTTAAATATGACAACTCTACGATCATATCTGAAGCTGATCTCCACAATTTATTTGATTTTACCATAATATCCTTCTGGACCGGTGGAAAGATCTGAATCAACAACTCTAGCCTGTTGTATAACCTTCCTATCATCAATTTCTTTTATTTTGAATCTGAACCCATTTATTATATACCCAGAGTGGTAATGTCCATAATGTAATGGTGAATCAGCAATTGCATCAAAATCTGGTACCCATCATGGGTCCTTATCCTCTTTCAATTGATGAACTCGTTCTTTAAACCAATCTAGGAAGCCCAATTCGTTAGTCCTAGAAAGAGTAATCGTTCGAATTCCTCGTAAAATGGATCAATTTCAAGAATTTGTTTTAAAATATACAGATGCTCGCAACGTTTGTCATTTTATGAGATAGCCTTGTACTCATTATGAAGGATTGACCTTCCTCTGATTTCAAAAATTGACGAACATTCTTCATCACTGTCATTGTATTTCCCCTCATAATTCCTTTAAAGTTTATTAAAGCGGTTGTCTGTTTCATTCATGTATATGGATGTAAAATTAATACACTCCACGAGATAGCCTTTTGCAATTGATCCTTCTAGCTTTTCCTTGTTCAAAACATAATCTTTAAGCTTTTTCAAAAATTGCTCCACAGGATACATCCATCTGAATTGTATAGGTCCACCGATTTTCACTTCATTTGCAAGATGCAGCGTGAGATGAACCATTACATCGAGGAAGGCTGGGGAAAGAAACTGTTCCATCTTACAGAGAGTAATGACTATTTTTTTATCCCAGTAACCCAACATATCATTTTGTAGCATCTTCGAACAAATAGCTTTGAAAAACTAGCTCATCTCAGTGATTGAATCAACAACTGGCTCTGGCATATCCCCCGTATCACCAGTGGAAACAATACTTGCATGTAAATGTATGGGTCATGACTTTTCAAGCCAGATATCTTTTTTTGTACTTCATTCACACAACGGGAAAGTTGTGAGGAAAACCCATCTGGCACCTGAATTTCCTTTAAGAAGGAGAACAGTCTACTCTTCTGGTCCTGATTCAAGCTGTAAATATCAGGTGGAAAGTAACCATCATCCTCATGAATATGCAACTCCAGATGTATCCCCAAACTCTTCATGTCTTTTCTTATTTTCACCGTGTCCTTTGGATCATCGATCAGATTTAATACGTCTAAGATGTTATCCATCACATTCTTTTCGATGTGCATAATATCTAAATTATAACGTATTGTAAGATCTTTCTAGTATGGCAGCTCCATAAAAAAAATACTTTTCTTTTGAAATCCAAAATTCCTCGAGGTCGTCTGGTCTTGTTTGAATGGTCGACTCAATCGTATCTCACCTATATCTTGTAATCTCTCCATTATAACCTGACCCAACAACCTGATAGAATCTGTACTAAGTTTATTTTTTAGATTTTTCTTTGAATACAGACACGTCCTGCAATCAAATTTACTCCTGAACTATGACGTTTGTCATCTATGTTCATTAAGTAGAAATCTACGATATCTTAAATAATAGAATTTTTTACTTTCCAGCAGTCGTTGGTGATGAGTGTCTTCCATACTGACTAGGCAAGCAAGCTTTCCTTTAGTGCTCCAACCTGACAAATTTACGTACGTCAGGAAGTCGTTTATGATCCATAACAATGCTACATGCATATTATAAAATTCTTTCTTTTATGCATCATACCTCTTCACGCCGGTGAACCACAACTGTTTTAGTTCATCGATTAATGGTTGAAGATAAACATCTATTGCATTTCCTGGTTATTTTAGATCAGGAATTAATAGGGTCAACATCATGAATGACGATCTCATACACAACTAGGGAGGTAAGTTATAAGTGACCATTACCACTAGCCATATAGGGTACAACGAGTACATACTCTTAAATGGATTGAATCCATCGCTTGCAAGACCCAACCGCACGTTCCTTATTTCTAAAGCGAATGAACTGTTTCTTTCATAAAATCTCTTCGACTCCTCTGAATCAGTAGGATGACATTTTTTTCCATCTTGAGATTTTCAGTCGGTGCCAAGTCATCAACCATGCAGTTTTACTTGATATAAAAAGGCGTTGAAGCCTAGTTGTCAGTGGGAAGTAACGAAGAACCTTCTGAAGTTATTTCAGCAATAAACTTAAGTATTTCTTACATGAATTTAGCACTAGCTCTATTCATGCCATTCCGTTGAAACATCTTCAACAAAAATGACAACTTTGACATTTTCGTAACACCGAAAGCAATAT
This sequence comes from Thalassia testudinum, assembly GCA_037157565.1. Classification (NCBI taxonomy): domain Eukaryota; kingdom Viridiplantae; phylum Streptophyta; class Magnoliopsida; order Alismatales; family Hydrocharitaceae; genus Thalassia; species Thalassia testudinum. Next base: position 47,113,366 of record JAZHRO010000014.1, read on the forward strand.
GATCCTCTGCCACCTTAACAGCATCATAGAATGGATCAGAACTGAATAGATCTTCCTCATCTGTATTTATATCCTCTCCTGCTCTCATCTCGTTCAACATGACTTGTATTTCTTTACCTCTGCTATCACCAATTTCCTCGTCGTTCTCTTCGTCAATAGTGTTCTCATTGTTTATGACTTTTTCAGTCAACTCCTCTCCATGAGCTACCCAAGTAGTATAATGCTACCACCATCCATTACGAATCAAGTGTTCAAGCATAGTATTACGATCATGCAAGGAACCATTCAAACATCTTCTGCATGGGCAGAAGATATTCTCAAATTGACCTCCTCACCTAAATATCTTCCTATCGTCATCAAAGGGCCAATCCAGGAATGAAATTACTCCATCCTTATATCTGGTGTAATTTGAACCCTACAATCTAATCCAAGATTTATCCATTGTAACCTAAAATTTAATGTAAACAAATCACTTATTAGGAAGGGAAAGGATCGAATGATGTGTATCTTGATTAAGATTTTCACTTTATAGCCCATCCTTAAAGATTTGATCACAACTTAGGCTTGCTCGTTATATGTAACCTTAGTGCGGTGAAATTTCTACAGCATCTTCCAGCACTTCTCCAGTATACCCCCCAATACTAACCTTAGCTAGATTTCCTTTAACACCCAATTAAGTGTACCACAGGAAACTAGATAAGATTAATTGGTATACCAGAGAAGAGCAGGAAGAAGCAATTGAAATTTCACCACACAAGGTTACATGTAATGAGCAAAACTAAGTTGTGATCAAATCTTTAAGGACCTTCTTTAGTTTGGTACTTCACAGAACTAAAGTCGATTGAGTCTTATGGCATGCTACAAAGACAACACATCATGCATGTAAGTGAGGTATACACACACTTCTTGTATTGTCCGTATAACATGATCATAAGTCTCGACAGGCGAGTAATTTAGACACAATTTCACTCAGGCTTTTACCCTAGGGGTTAGAATACCTGATGTTTAGCCTTGCATGTGCATATCTCCTTTAACAAGTGTGTGCATCTAAAATAATACTCATAATTACAAAGAAATTAATATAAACACAAGCAATCATCTGATAAGAAATAAAATTAGTTTTATTAAATGCTAAAAAGAAATGTATAATAAATCAAATAGAACTACAAAGTGGATGGCATAGCTTCAGAACAATAAATTATATGAACATAAGATCAAATGTCTTCCTAGGTGATAGCTTGAGCAATTGAAAGTTGTTTTAATTTGTCTATTAGAGTTTGAACAATGCTTGAGAGATTTGAATGAAGGTCAATGATTGGTTTTGAGTTGATTTTAGTACCTAATGTGATTTTCCTCCTTCACGTTGTATGTAGCGTAAGGAGGGAGATCAATTAGGGTTTCTAGGATCTAAGGATTCCTAATATAACTTGGATTGAATTCTAAATATATCACAGATTATTTGCGATAAGTTAGAATGGAGATTTACTACTTTGAATCAAAGCTGGGATGAACACCTTCATCACCCAGGTCTGAAGTGATTTATGGATTTCAAGCATTTGTTTAAATGGTTAAGGTGTTGATTAAGGTTCAAAAATGGTTCAAAAGCTCAGATGGAGTTTCTAAATGGACTTTGAATTAATTTGATTTGAGATTGCAACTAGTTTTGATTAATCATATACATGAAATGGATTTTTTGGGCTTATTTTTTTTTAGATTAACATCTCAAATGTTTGTAGGTGTCCATTTACTTCAAATTTGAAAAATCGTGGCTTATGGAATCAAGCTTTAAGAACCTAGTCCAAGAAAAATGGAAGAAAGCACCACCTGGATTGACAAGTACGAGGGAAACTTCCACCACCACCCCTTCACCCCAATCCCCCCTCGAACCTCCCTCCTCCACCCCTCCCACCCACCCCCTCACCAAAGCCCTAACAAGGACACATCCACCCTCTAACCCCTCCCACACGCCCCCAACAGTGGTGACTCCTCCCACCAGCACCACCCCTCCTCCAACCTGACTGCCTCCTCGCCATCCACATCACCGTCGTCGTCTCCCTCTTAGAGTGTGCCCTTTCTCCACCATCGACTCTACCTCTCTCCTCTACAAGCTTGAGGGCGACCACTCCACCACCCCCGCCAAGAGAAAAATGGCCAGTAGATTGCAGCACTTGAGAGCGTAGTTGATAAAGTATAACGACTTACAGTAGAGAAGGGAAGCAACTAGAGAGGAGGTACTCATGGGCATCTCTCCTTGACATAAGATCCTCGACATCATAGCGCTAATATGTTCACGTCTCACCCTCATTGCCATTCGCTCCCTCGTTGATGTCTCTCCCTCTCTAACTCGCCCTCCTTCTCCTTCAACATCTCCACCGAGCTCCAATTCCTCTCCCTCCCTTTCCTCCCATCCCTTCCCCTCCCCACATGACGATGACATCCGCCTCAATGCCTTCTGCCCCACCATCCACCACAATAAAAACTCGTGAGACGGTAATAGCAGAAGAGATCCCCTTCATGACAACAAGGATGGTGGTGTGAGGGGTGCATGGCGTAGTGGAAACTGGAGGTTGTCCACATAACCTAACCAAATCCTAATATAACCTGACCAAAGCCCAACCTAACCCTAAATCCCCAACCAACCAATACATTTAACATTAAAGAATTTTAAAAATTTTGACAGAGTTTCCCCTTAAATTTTAAGTTTTTTCATAAACCTGCATATCAAAATAAGAGACATAATAAAAGTTGGCACACCCTACAATAACAGTGCATCACACAAAAACATAAAGTGCATAAAAGTGGGCACGTCCCGCCATACATTCAAACAAACAACATTATGTAAGCACACCCCACCATACATTCACACAAATGACATTATGTGGGCACACCCCACATCTAATATAGTCCTAAAATATTATAAAAAAAAATTTAAGAAAAGAAATTTTACCTCCGATGTACTACAGCCTCTTAGCGTGACCGAGCGTAACCGTCACCAACAATCTGTAAATTCAATAACACACAATAAATTAAATAATAAATCATTATATTATTAATAACTTAACAAATTAATTTGATATAAGGAAAGTAAGATGAGAAGGGGATGAAGAGGAGGATGGTAGTAAGAAGGATATGAGGATGGGGGAAGGTGCAGTAGTAGTAGGAGGAGGAGGAGGAGTAGGGGGATGGCAGGCGGAGGAGGAGGGAGGGTAGGGGTGCTCCCTACAAGATGAGGAGGGTGGTAAGGAGGAGGAGGATAGTAGGAGGGGGAGGAGGAGGAGGAGGAGGGGTAGTAGGAGGGGAGCAGGGTGGGGGAGGAGGCCGATAGGAGGGGCTCAGGCTGGAGGAGGAGGGGGTCAGGGAAGAGGAGTTAGGGAGGAGGAAGGGGGCAGCAGAGGAGGTCGGGAAGGAGGAGGAAGGTGATAGGAGGGGTCAGGGAGGAGGAGGAGGATGGCAGGAGGGGGAGGAGGAGGAGGGGTTGGGGAGGAGGAGGGGCAGTAGGAGGGGAGCTGGGTGGAGGAAGCAGCTAGCAAGAGGGGGTCAGGGTGGAGGAGGAGGCCAGTAGGAGGGTTTAGGGAGGAAGAGGAGGAAGAGGGGGTCGGGGAGGAGGAAGAGGGGCGATAGGAGGGGTCGGGGCAGAGACGACAATGTCAGCAGAAGGAGTAGGAGGAGGGCAGGGTGGCGAGGAGCTACCTGAGGAGGAGGAGCACCAATGACTGACGGAGAGTGAGGAGCGACGCGCAAACGATGGAGGGCGGTCGCCGAGGATAATAAGGAGAGGAGTGGAGAGGGTTTTGTGAGCTGTGCGGGGAGGAGAGGACTCTGTGCGTAAGTATGATGAACACATCTTTACCATTGGCTATGTCAGAAACTAACTGCAAAGGATCAATTAAATCCCTCCTTCGTGCCCAAATTTTGGCTGAAAATTTTAACCAACCTTTAGTCGTCACTTCTTCCTCTAAATGACGGCAAAGCTTCAATTATAAGACGTCTGAGATAAATGTCAGACGTCTAATTCTAAGATGCTTTCCTTCCTGTTTTCACAAGATCGAAATAGGGTTCTAGGATAAGTTTCCCAGACGACAAGCCGAATGTCTGATAATATGTCTGGACATCTAAGAAGACAAAAATACATTCACCATCGCTTCTCTAAACAAATGATGTCAAAAACACAATTAAAACTCCGTCTCTCTTTGAGAAGTTAGTGAGGAGGGAAGGGGTACATAATTGTATGCTACTCCTTTGTCGTCGCTTACTACTCTAACCGACAGTAAAAATATACTTACTGTAGCGTATTCTATCAACCAATGGTAAAAAAATATTTGTCGTCATTTACTACAATGACGACGAATATTAATGACAACTACGCACCCAATCGCTTTTCTTCAACTGATGGTTGGTCGAGTACAAGCCTTCGCCGTCGCTTATTTTAATAAGCAACGGCAAAAATAATATTGTCGTTGGTTTTATTAACCAATGGAAAGGAACCGACGGCATATCACATTTTTCTAGTAGAGCAAAAATAGAATAAAGGAACTTAATTAGGCCCATCTCTTTTTAGCCTCCCCACTGGATTGACTAGAACTCACTTAACCTTAACCAAATCGAGTTCTGTAATAAATTAAATGACCTAATGCTTAAGTGCAAAATCTATGCTACAAGGACACCTAACCTTTATTTCTTGCATCTTTACGCACTAACTATATGTCAAGATTCAGATTCAGAATAAAATCAATTGATGATAAATAGTTAACACAACAAGCCAGAGTTGTTGTTACTTCTTATCTTACCACTAGTCTAGATGGATATTACGATGAAATTGAAGAAATTGTGGAGATTAGCTTCAGATTTGATCAAAGGATTGTACTCTTTAAATGTCATTGGTTTGATGTTTTTAAAGAAGGCATTGGTTTTAAAATTGATAAGAAACTTGGCTTCTTGAGTTTAAATCCTTCAATCTTCTAAACCATTTACATTGGCATGTCAAGCTACACAAGTATTTTACGTTCCTGACAACTGTCAAAAAGGTTGGGTCATACCAATAAGAACAGTACCGCGTGATCATTATGATGCACAACATCAAGCATATCAGGAATTATCTGAAGAATGCCATCCAGGTTCTACACCATTAGATGTCGATGTATAAGGTCGGTAATAATTTCTTTGTTATTCTTTCTATTACTTGTTATATTTAGGCATGCCTTAAAATTACGTTTCTATGTAGCTAGTTTCTGTAGTTTTCTAATTTCTCTTTATATTCTTTCATTTTAGGTTTCTACACTTCTGTACATGCTTTCTACATCATCAAATTTAGGAATTTCAACATTTTATGTAGGCAGCTATCTCAATGGAAGACAACTGAATTTCTTGTTTATGCAATTTTTTTGTAATATTTTTTTTCTTATAAATTGTAAGAAATATTGACATAAAGGCAAGAAATAAATTATTTTTCCCCTTGAAGTCCGTCCCTTATAACACGTTTACAAAGGATCAACCTCTATATAATGTAGATTCTAAGTGGATAACAAGTTCGACCACTCTATTCCCACCAACTGTTGTAAGATTTTACAACTAAATTTTGACATTCCTACAGAAACAACTTCTAAATGAAGACCTATTCAATGTAGGGTCACATACTACATCGTCTAGGCCTTTGTTTAGAAATTGTCTCTATAGGATTTTTGAAATTTTATTATAAAATCTTACTGGGGTTGGTGGGAATGGAGTGGTCAAACCTATTATCTAATTAAAAGTTGGTTGTTGTCTCTACATTCGTGTCACAAGGGATGGACTACAAGTGGAAAATAATTTATTTTTTACCTTTATGTTAAGATTTGAAATAGACAAAAAAATGTATCGATATAAATAACTGCTTTCATTTTTGTCAAAATTGTAATGAATGATGAGTTGGCCACTTCTTTCCTTCTGTATACAAATTTAGAATTTCCTAAGAAAACAACTTCTAAATGGGGTGTGCCTACTCAATGAGTGTGTCTAGTTCTTTACATCTAAATATTAAATTATCCTTTCTACTTGCATTGAAATCATTACAAATATGTAATATATATATGCAGATGAAATTGTTTAAGAAATAATCCAATAAAAAGGCTTCCCCTTAGTCTCAGGCATCCATTGAGCCAACCCAGGATGTTCCCCAGCCTCAACCATCACCCCGTACATTAGGTACTCCACAGGCTCAGCCTGCACCCTAGACATCGAGTGCTCCCTAGGTTCACCCACCCCAGAGGTCCCAGCCACCTCCTGTGACAACTCGAGTCCTGCCAACCGACGAGATCCAAGTCATCTTGTGCTAACAACTAGCATGAAAACCCACAAGATCGCAGTCACCCATCATAAAGTCATAAAACATCAATAGCCAACATTCATTCATAAAGCATTAAATGAAGAAAAAAATAAAAGTACTGACTAAGAAAGCAAAGTTCTCCTAGAGTAGAAATAAATGAGAGCTAGTATAGCTACCAAGAAAACTGGAATAAAATTCTACTAGTGCAAAAGGAGCTACAACTATGAGCCACTAGCTCGGTATAGATCGTCTCCTCAGATAGGACCTGATTTCGTGGAGGTCTGAACAACTGCAGTCGTGGCACCGACTGCATAGTAACACTTGAGTACGAAACCTGAATAGCATTAGTAAAAACTAAGTAGGGTAGTGCAAGTAACTCAAGTATAGGGTATAGTATAAAGGCACTATCTTGATAGTTTGTATGTTTATAATTTATATATATCCAGTCCTTTTTATGCAAATTGCCCATATTCTTATTATTCTAGAGTTGTTAATCAATGTCTCAAGCATGAGACGATTTTGTTTAACTTCCTATGGTGCAAGATCGATATAAGCCACCCTCTTAGCGAGGAGGGTTGCTTATATTCATCGAGTCACCATGCTCCGTCACCCTAGGGTCATTGCGGAAAGGGGTAGAGGCTACGTCGTGTAGTGTGAACACGACAAGCGTTGTGTACACTGAACTACAGACAACCAATGTCTCACCCACTAGCCGAAAGAACTGCTCCAAACCTCAAGCCCTGTGAATTCGCTATCCTAGTTGGCTGCTAAGCCTATCCAAAGAGTCATAGGGAGGCCAGCAACTCCCTAAACCAACCATTGAACCTGCTCTGAAAAGACCTAAAGCTACGGCCAAAATCCCAGCAAGTAGTGGGCCTGAAACCAATTATCTAATCCTTTTATTCTTTCCGATAAATATGTCGTATTATACAATCAATTTCCAGATAATTGTATCTCATTTTTTGTTAATTCAGAAAATTCTTAGTAATTTCATATTACCAATTCCAAGCTTTGTAATTATTCACATTATCTTTTAACTTATTCTTTTATAAGTAGCTTCCATCTTGTGATAGTGGCCCCATGTTACATAGAAGTTACTGAAAATAACAAAACTCGTTTTACGGAAAATGGGGTTTGTTTCATACATGCAATAGCAAGGGTACACTAATATACATTATTTACATAAAGCCTATTATTTCTCATTTAAGTGTCGATAAATCAGAGAAAATGCTAGAGGCGTTCCAACTCAACAAAAAAGGAGAATACATGCCAATCGAGGCGATATACAGAAAAGATTATTTACAACGGGTCCACAAGTACTCAAAAAAAAAAGACTGAATTGAAAGAAGGTAGATTACTCTACCTAATGACACCAGAGGGTCACGGTGACTCTGAACCATGCGTACTAGAACTGGGAGTAGTCCCCACACCTACCTTGGGGTTCGTGCATGCACAAGTGATGTAAGCATGTTTATATTACATAAAATGTCTATTTATGCATGTTCTTAAGCATATAATTGTATTACATACTATAAATATTGCATAATATGCATCATCTTGCATTTAGATTAGTCTGAATAAAATGGAGGTTAATTGTCTCTTTTTATGGTCAGGGACAGGCAGACTTTTTATCGGGGCCTCAGATAGAAGATCCAATCGTATGGATCTGATCAGGGCAACGATTGGAGTTCAATGACTCCAAGATTGCCCTAATTGGATACCCGTAGCATCAGATAGAGATAGAGGAAGCCTAGAAGATCAAGGGTCAAGATAGTGTTAATTCACACTTCAGACAACAAATCCAACTGCACGGATGGGTTTGGATCAACGATTGTAGCCTAACGGCACGAAAATCTACTCAATCCGATACCCTTGGCACCATCTACATCACCCAAAAGATGGACGGCCAAGATGGCACCACGTGGTGCCATCTCGGCCGCCCAACCAGCCGCACGCACCCGCTGAAGCACTTCGCGCTACAGCAAGGCACGCGTGCTTAAGTTAAGCACTCGACACAAACGCGCCCGTAGCGCATTGGTCGAGTGCCTTAATGCGGTGAGGAGGCACGGGATCGAGCCCCTGCATGCCTCAAATTGGAGTGGGCGCACGGGCGCGATCGACCGCACGATGAAGATCCAACGGCTGCACGTGGCCGATAGTGCCCACGCGCTATCTGACGGCCCGCGTGACGTGGGATCTCATGCGCAAGGCATGCGGATGAAGCGCGGCGAGGAGCGCTCTCAGCCGTTCGATCTCACGATCGGACGACCAAGATCTGACGGACGTGGACACGCATTGAGGCGTGGGGAGGCGAGCGGGCACATGCGTGCCACCCACGAAGGCCACGTTCAGGCCTTTAGTGACGGATTTATCCATCACTAAAGGTCTTGAACTAATGATTTTCAACATGTAATGACCAAAATGACCTCACTCCTTGCAACTATAAAAGGAGACCCCTTCCATAAGAATTTCTTATCCCTTCCTACTCTTCTCTCCCTTTCCAAAGCTCAAGAGAAGCTTGTCCCACACTCGGGATGCTCCTCAAGAGATAAAGTCAATTTTTCGCCCCCATTTCAAAAGTGGATCCTGCGACGATGATGACGTGCTGCCTCATTCTCATTCTTCCTACCTCGACCTCCTTCTTCCTACTTCATTCTTCGTCTTCCAGGTGTCATCCCATCCAGCTCATCCTCCAAGCAATCATCGAGGAGGATAACTTCTCTCTCCCATTCCTTTTTCCTACTTTTTAGAGTAGAATTTTCATGCTTTGTAGTTGTAATAGTTTTCCTGCTTTCTAGTGTAATTTCTCACTTACTTAATTGTACAAACATTTTGAAGTATCAAGTGAATGTTTTCTCTCTCTCTCTTATTCTGATTATCGTCCTGTCCGACTCATCTTCCAAGTGATCGTCGAGGAGGATAACTTCTCTCTCCAATTCCTTTTTCCTACTTTCTAGTTGTAATAGTTTTCCTGCTTTCTAGTGTAATTTCTCGCTTACTTAATTGTACAAACATTTTGAAGTATCAAGTGAATGTTTTCTCTCCCTCTCTTATTTTGATTGTTTATAGTGCTTCATTTCATTGTAATTACTCTGCTTTTTAACAAAAACACAAAAAATATATAATTGCAAATTTAGATCGACATATCCTCCCTGAGTTCGACCCGAGATTTCTATTCCGGTATAAATTGTATTTGTTGAACCCGAGTTCATTACTTTTCAAACTACAACGACAGGTTTTCAAAACCAAATTCGATAGCGTAGTAACTCCTCACTTCAACAGGTGCCAATGATACGCTCCCCATTATCATTTTAACTGCACTATCTGAAGCACAGGAGGGAGCCCTTATTGAATGTTTATCTAGGCACAAGGAAGTTATTTCTTGGAGCATTGCTGACATTAAGGGTATAGACTATACACTCTGCATGCACCACATTTATATTACTGATTCCATCAAACCATTTAGGTACATGCGGAGACGTCTTAACCCTAATATGAGGGAGGTGGTTAAAAAGGAAATTCTGAAGTGGTTGGACGCTGGGATCATATATCCCATTGCAGACAGAAAATGGGTAAGTCCTATTCATGTGGTGCCAAAGAAGTCAGGCTTTACTATGGAATTTAATGACCAAAGTGAACAAGTTGTGACTAGACCCTCAACTGGATGGAGGGTCTATATTGATTACCGCAAGCTGAGCACCGCTACCCAGAAGGATCATTTTCCCTTGCCTTTTATTGATCAAATTCTCGAAAAACTTTTGGGGAATAAGTACTATTTCTTTCTCGATGGATATTCTGGGTACAACCAGGCTGCAGTCTTCCCTGATGACCAGGAGAAGATGACTTTCACGAGTCCTTACAGTACCTTTGCTTTCAAGCGTATGCCGTTTGGACTAAGTAATGCACCGGCAACCTTCAAGCGGCGTATGATGTCCATTTTCTCGGACATGATTGACGAGTGTGTTGAAGTGTTTATGGATGACTTCTCCATTTATGGCTCATCTTTCGACCAGTGTCTCTTGCACCTAGAGAATGTGCTGAAGCAATGTAAGGAGACTAGTTTAGTCCTCAGCTAGGAGAAAAGCCACTTCATGGTACAGAAAGGAATTGTACTTAGGCATGTTATGTCTGAGTGAGGCTTGGAAGTAGATAAAGCCAAGGTTGATTCTATTTCAAAACTTCCATTGCCCACGAATGTCAAATAGATTAGATCCTTTCTGGACCATGCCGGCTTTTATAGGCACTTTATTAAAAATTTTAGTAAAATTTCTAGGCCACTTTGTGACCTGTTGGCAAAGGAATCTTCCTTTAATTTTGATTCAAAGTGTGCCGAGGCCTTTCAAACTCTAAAGGAGGCCTTGATCTCTATGCCTATTCTCTGAGCTCCTAATTGGACACTCCCATTTGAGCTGATGTGTGATGCTTCAGATTATGCAATGGAAGTAGTCCTTGAACAAAGGGTTGAGAGAAGACCTCATGTGCTACACTGTGTCAACAAGACTTTAACTGAACCACACAAAACTACACCGTCACTAAAAAGGAATTACTTGCTGTAGTTTTTGCTCTGGAGAAGTTTAGGTCTTATCTTCTTAGGTCTAAGGTGGTTATTTTCACTAACCATGCGGCAGTGAAACATCTCATTGCTAAGAAGGATTCTAAGCCACTTTTGATTAGGTGGATCCAACCCCTTCAAGAATTTGACTTGGAGATACGAGAAAAGAAAGGAGTAGAAAATGTTGTGGCTGACCATCTATCTCGCCTTCCACTTGATGACTCTCCATTTGGAGACGTCCGCGAGACATTTCCTGATGAAACTCTTATGGAGGTAACACCAACTTCACCTTGGTATGCTGATACCGTCAATTACTTGGTCACTGGAGAGACTCCTGGCTCTTGGGATGAGAAGAAAAGAAAGGGATTCATTTCCCAAGCTAGATACTTTCATTGGGAAGAGCCTGAATTATTTGGAATTGGACAAGACCAAGTACTGAGACGATGTGTGCCTGAAGAGAAGCAACAAAGTGTGCTGAGTTTTTGCCATGAACTTCATTGTGGAGGACACTTTGGTGCTAAGAAAACTGCTTCTAAGTTTCTCCAGTCTGATTTTTGGTGGCCTTTGTTAATAAGGATTCTCATAAGTTTATTAAGGCCTATATTAGATGTCAACGGACTGGAATGATTGGGAAGAGGAATGCGATGCCTCAACACCCCATTCAACCTATTGAAATTTTTGATGTTTGGGGAATTGACTTTATGGGCCCCTTCCCTTCATCCCAAGGTTATGATTATATCTTAGTAGCAGTTGACTATGTCTCTAAATGGATAGAGGCCATTCCTACACACACAAATGACCACTCGGTGGTATTGAAATTTGTGAAGGGTAATATCATATCTCGATTTGGCTACCCTAAGACTATTATTAGTGATTTGGGACCTCACTTCTGGAATCATCACTTCAATCGGTTACTCAAAAGTTTAGGTGTCACTTACAAGATTGCTACCCCATACCACCCCCAGACAAGTGGCCAGGTTGAAGTGTCGAATAGGGAGATAAAAAATATTTTAGAAAATACCATAAGACCTGATAGGAAGGACTAATCCCAAAAGCTCGATGATGCTTTATGGGCTTATCGAACGACCTACATGACCCCTTTGGGTACATCTCCTTTCCGGATTATGCACAGGAAAGCGTGCCATTTACCCATCAAGCTAGAACATAGGGCACTTTGGGCTATCCGAAGTGTCAACATGGATTTAGAAAAGGCAGGTAAGGCACGACTTCTGGAATTAAGTGAGCTTGAGGAATTGAGGAATGATGTTTATGACACCTCTCTGGCTTATAAAGAGAGAACTAAGGCTTGCATGATAAGTATATCCTTAGAAAGACCTTTGAGACCAACCAACAAGTTTGGCTTTTCAATTCCAGACTTAAGCTTTTCCCAGGAAAATTAAAATCACGTTGGGATGAGCCATACATAATCACCAAAGTGTTTCTGCATGGGGCTATGGAGATCAAGAGCCCTTCCACTTCAGCAATGTCCTTTACCGTCAACGGCCAACGATTAAAATCATACATTACTTTGGATGGCCATCTGGTTGACGAGGTCACTCTTGAGGAGCCTTAGCTCCTGACATTCTCTGCCTCAGGTAATATCTTCCCTTAACTATTTTGTTTCCAATGAGGACATTGTTTGAACCAGGCATGAGGGGATAGGACCTGAGGCATTTATTTATAGCATGTCTACAGTTTGCATTCATGCATGCATATTGAAAAAATAAATAAATAAATATAAATATAAATAATAAATAATAAAAAAAAAGAAGAAAAGGTTGTTATGCTTAATTGGCTGGGTTCTGCATCTTTAAGCATATGACTAAGACTTTAGGTTTACCTAAGCTAACTCGAGGTATCTAATTATAGGAGTTAGGGTTGAACTACTAGCTTTAGACTCTTAAGGTCCTTTGTGGACTTAAAAACTTAAGTAGGAGATAAGTTGCAGACCATTCCTCAAGAGGTTGAGGAAGGAAAGCTAGGGATTGAGTAAAAGGCTTGGTAGCACCTTGTGTCATTTTCTATCTTTTGGTTTATGAGTCCTCGTGACCTAAGCATCCACATTTCACACACACTTGGTCTTGTGTAAATAGTGATCACCCTAATTCATTTCTTAAAGAAAATTTGGTTCTCTTAGTGTTGACTTAGGAGAAGCTTGAAAATACAATTTGATTGGAAGAGTTCCTGCTACAAGAGAGGTGGAGTATATACTCACCTTGAGGATGTGATGATAACATGTTTCCTCCTCAGCGCTTGTCTCTTAGAATGTCCATCCTACTGGGGGCATGTAAGTGCATTGTGTAGTTCAATTACCATGGGCAGCCCTATCTCGAAGTGCCGATGGCCACAGGCTTGAATTCATTTAAGAAATCCATGGGCGATTATATCTTGAAGTGTCAATTGCCAGGAGTTCTTGGGGTTTCTATGGGTGGTACTATCTCGAAGCATCGAAAGCTAGGCACGCTTTGAGGTTTAGTGATGGGGATAATGAATCCAACACAGACCGTGTTTATAGCTGATCCAAGGTTAGACTTAGAGGAATCAAACAAAAAATTATATATTATAAAAAAATTCTTTCTTACTCTCTTCCTAGGTTGGAAATCATACCAACCTCAAATAAATCAGACCAATACACTTGCACAGAAGCTTTAATCTCTGGGACCAATAAACCTTAGGTGATCGAAATTTTGCACGGTTTGTAAAATTAGGGTTTTATCATTGTAACGCACAAAAACCAAGTCACTTTTAAAATTTGTAACCTAGATAGTGGAGTATCTAGGGTCGTCCAAGGAGGCCAAATTATTTGCAAATCAAATCCCTTGCTTGGAAATGGAAATCAACTTTCTTTCTAGTCTTTTTCAATATATAATTTTTATGTCTTGAAATAACAAAGGCAAAATGCGAATTGTTGACGGAAAAACAACTAACACCTACAATCAGTAAGCTAAAACCTAAGTGACAAATATGACCCCTTCCTAAGCTCACTCTAAGCACGTGGAGGCCTAGAGTAATCAAGAAGTGGAAGTGAAAAAGTTCTAGAACAACAATAAAGCAATTGCAAAGAAAATGAAAAGAAGGCAAATTGATTTAATAGAATTTGTGTTTTACAAAAATGTAGAGGAATGCTTCTACTTAGAATGGAAAATATAAAAGAAATAAAAATACAAATCCTCTTGCAAAATCTGGTGAAGAAGGGAGTCCTCTTACTCCAAGCCTAGCTGCTACTTGGCTTGAAAAGGTCTCCTTCTTCTCCTTCCTTGAATGCTCCTCCAAGGTGGATGCTCTCCACCTCAATTCTTTCCTCCAAGGGTGGGCATGCACTACCCTTTCTCCTCCAAAGCCTGGCTATTCTCCTAGTGGTTAAGATCCTCCTCCATCTTGGCGTGGCATAAAGGGAAAGAATGTGGAGAAGAAGGCACCAAGAGGGCGGGTGTACCCCCTTAATCTTCTTCTCTACTCCTTCTTGGCCGTAGGTTTTGGTGGAAGTAAGGTGGAAATTCTCCAATGGGAGATCAAGAAAATTGTGGTAGGTGATGGGTTTTTATAGAGTGGGATGGGGGTAGGGTTGGCGTGAATAGGTGGAGGGCTTGTATGGAGTTTGGTGGTGGTTATGGGTGGTTAAGTTAATCCTAGGGCTAAGGTTAAGTGGTGCCACATAAGGGGTGCTAAGGAGGGTAGTTAGGGCTGGCCAAGGGGCACCTAAAAGTGGCACCAACCATGGAAGGGTGCCATGGGTTGGTGCCAACTTGAAGGCTTCTAGAAGGAGGGTGAGGTATAGGGTGGATAGGGCTTGGAAGGGGTAGGTGTAGGGTGTAGATGGAGGGTTATTTTGGTGCCAAAAGGAGGGGGTTCTAGAAGGCTTAGCTGGTGCCAAAATAGGTGTCTTTTGGAAGGAGGTGAGGGGTGAAAAGGTGGCCAGGTTTGGCACCAACATAGGGGTGGACTAGGTTAGCTAGGTGGACATAGGGTTAGGGTTGATTGGTGGAGCTAGTTAGGTGGGGTTTTAAGGTGGTAGATGCCAAGGGAGTTGGAGCCTAGCTAAGGTAAGCTAAGCTAAGCTAGCTTAGCTAGTAATAGAGTAGAGGAGTAGGTAATGTGACGTAGGGTTTGAAGAGAGAAGCTGAGGAGGAGAAGTCTAGAGCTTGAACTGGACCTGGCAGCAGCTGAAGAGGGTGGCATGGAGCTACTCTAGCTGGCTTAGCTTGCTAGTTCTTTGCTAGCTGCTAAGCCAAGCTAAAGTGAGCTAGCTTCTACCATAATAAGCTGAGGTGAGCTGGGTCTAGTGCTCCCAGGGAGAATCAAGCTGGTTGAGGCAGCTAAGATAGCTTAGCTCAACTGAGTTGACCTAAGCTGAGTCCTTAGGAGTTGGACTTGAGCTTCCTGAGCTGAAATGAAGTCATCTTCAACTGGATGGAGTTGAGTGGAGCTGGATGTAGCTAGACCTGAGCTAGGGTGAACTCCAGTCAACTCAGCTAAGCTAGCTAGGTTTCCCATGGACTAACGGGAGCTGAGATGAGCTAGACTCAGCTAAGTTAAGCTGGATCTGAGTTGACCTGAGCTAGGGTGAGCTAAGATGAGCTTTCATAAGCTTCCATTCAGCTAAGATGAGCTAAATGGGGCTTGGATGAGCTAAGCCTAGTTTAAGTGTGCTGAATTCCAGCCATGGTGAGATGGATCAAGCTGAGTTCCAGTTGGTGAGAGCTTTTCCTTCACCAGTTGCCTTCCTAAGTGCCAGGGTTCTAGGGATCTGGCAATCTATATATCCTAACACTCACAAAAACACATTAAAAGGACAACAAAAAGTGCAATGCATGCCTAACCTAATTAATGCCTAAATGTTGCCCAAAAAACCCATTTGCGGAGCAAAATCCTAAGAGCTAGGTTTGTTTTAATGCTTAAGAATGATGATAAACTAGCATTTATCATGCCCCCATGCTTATCTTTTACTAGTCTCTTAGCAAAACTTTAATTTTTGTAAAATAAAATTTTTAGGAAATCTATTTTTTTTAACTCCTGAGGAGAAAAAAATTGTGACCTTGGTTGGTTTAAATATAGGAGGTACGGGATTTGTTAAAGATAAACATCGGGATTTGTTTTCGGATCCAAAAGTTAGATAAAAATGGGATCAATATATCCTCCAAAAATTCATAGATTAACCCTTTGTTAATTCAGATTACTTGAAATTTTTATTTTTAGGATTTTTTTGGCTCTTGAATATGATTCGCAACTTGCAAAAATCTTTAAAACCTTGTGTCGTGCTTTTGAGAAGCCAACATTTATAAGGGCGTGTTTTTGGTTTAAAACTTTTTTTTTTGCTCCCCCATGCTTACTTTTAGCTTAGTCTTATAACAGATGTGTCGGGATCATCATTCCCATTACTAATCCTAGAGGGGGCTCTGGCGCTAATACTTCGAGATAACACTGTCCATGACACCACCCAAGAGTTCAAAACCCCAAAACACAATGCATTGTAAAGGGGCACTCCATGCAAACTCAAGTTCTTGCTCCGACACTATAGGTTGAGCACCGTCCAAGACACTTGAGCAGCTAAAATGTGCTTTAATACTCCGTCTAAAGATATGTAACATAGATATGGAGCAGTGCCGAGGCTGTAACATGTTGATATCGCATCCTAAAAGGAGGTATTTTCCTCCTTCTCAGTGGTGGGAACTCAAACCAATGATCTACTTCGTACTTTTACTAAGTCCAAACAAGGGGGTTTTTTTTTCTAATTTTTACTGATTTTAAGGTGTTGGCTTGTGTGTGAAATTTGACATAGGAAGTTTTGCAAGAATGCAAGTTTTTGAATAAAAAACTAAGCTAGATACTTTCGATATTACAAAAGTGGATCAAGTCACCTGAACTATCATGAGTTCAGGTGGAATTTTGGAGTAGGATATCTGATCTAGTCTAAAAATAGACCCTGGGATTCTAATGATCAGATCTGTATCCTCATCCCTAGTTTGTTAAAGATTAAATTCCATTATACCAAAAGTGAGTTTTTCAACCTTAGTCCCGATTTCAAAATTTTCCTTAACAAGTTTTCAATATTTTTATTTTTTTGGGTATGCATGCCAGAAAATAAAGATGACTAAAGAAAAATGCATGTTTTTAGGTTTTGAAAATCCTAAATCGATCGTCAAAATTTTAGAAACACTTCCCTCATGCTTAAGATATGCAATGTCCTCATGCATTAGGAGGGAAAGAAGGATTACCGTAGTAAAAGGCGGTCGGATTTAGGATAGTTAAAACCTGGGGAAAAGAAAGAAAAAGAAGCAAAAAGAAAATGATGGGTTACCTTCTATCTAGTGCTATCTTTTACGCCATTCAGCCGATCGTAGTATGCATCAGTGATCAGCTATGGTTGGTTCAGTGAAATCAAAAGATTTAGATGGAAGATTCAAGGTATGATAAAAATAGGACTTTAAACGTTGGCCGTTGACTTGAAATGTCATATTAGTTCTGGGATCAAAAAGATCAACAGCGCCGTACGGATAAGTTTTGAGGACAATAAAGGGGCTGGTCCATTTGGATTTTAATTTTCCAAGAAATATACGTAATCTAGCATCAAAAAGCCAAACGCGTTGATTAACGTCAAAGTGTTTTTGAACAATGTATTTATCATGAAATTGCTTTGTGCAGTCTTTATAAATCCGTGAGTTTTCATATGAAAAATTACGTAATTCTTCCAATTCAGTTAATTGTAGTTTTTTTTGGATACTGACATCAAATAAATCTATGTTTAATTGTTTCATTGCCCAAAAAGCCCTATGATCTAGTTCTACCGGGAGATGACATGCCTTCCTAAAAATCAAATGGAAGGGAGACATGCCAAGTTGGGTTTTAAAAGCGGTACAATAGGCCCATAAAGTGTCGTCCAATTTGGTGAGCCAATCTTTACAGTCGGGTCTAACCGTCTTTTGTAAAATATTTTTGATTTCCTAGATAGAAACTTCTACCTGGCCATTTGTTTGGGGGTAATAAGTGGTAAGTCAATTTTCGCTTTCGAATAATATGATTAAGATAATCTATCATTTTAGAATCAAAGTGGTGGAAAATCGCTTAACAAAATAATTAAAATAAAAGTTAAACCACTCACAGAAGGGCAGGTCATGTCCACAAGGAGACAATGATGCAATAATTCACGAATATTTTTCCCTTGTATTCGTTCAATTGAGTGCAAAATCCATAGTCAAATATGACGCGAAATGCGACGAAAAGACACACAATAGCTTGAGAATGTAAGGTTATATGCGTAATTTTTCCTCAATGAAATATTCAATAAATATGTGATCAATCTCTATAATTTCCAATTGCACATGTATCAGAGAGAAATTGTGTACATCTTAATCCAAAACCAATGTCAAAAGATGTGAAAAATAAAAGCCAAGCAATTATGAGAAAGCATGAGCATGAAGTTACAATTTCACTCAATATATAAAATATTAAAATAAAAAATGAGAGTTTGGCAATGGCACTCAAATGTAAATATTAATTAACCCAAAAACAGAGGACTTGCTTCCTTTATGCGTGCATAAAGAGGAGGCGATGGCGGGCCGCGGGAAGCTCGGAGGACGATAAGCACGACGAAAGCTTTGCGATGGTGGTGGTGGCACTCTGAACGGTCATCAGTGGTCGATGGCCGAAGTGGAAGAAGCCATCGGCAGTGAGGCCCTTCGACCGGTCATCAGGTGGTCGATTGGTGCAGCCGAAAGCATGGTTGTGCTCGGGGAGTCAAGGCGAGTCCGATGGAGTTCCCGACGTGAAGTTTCATGGCCGGATTTGATGGCTGCATTTTTGGTGGGTTTGGGTACCTTCGGTTGGCAGAGAAGAAGAGGAAGAAGAAAAAGAAGAAACCGGGCGTGCGCACGAGCTAAAGACGTCGGCTAGAGTAGCGCACGCTCTGTGCGTGCTGTTGGTGAGCGAGGGCCGGTTGCTGCTGCTCGGCGCACGGCTATGGCTACGAGGAGTGCGTGCCAGTTGCTACAGGAGGAGCAGCGCACGCAGAGGGGCAGGCGCGAGAATGGTGCTGGAGAGCGCGCGGTGGTGCATGGTGCATGCGGCAGGGGCTAAGGTGCGGGGGAGGTCGTGCGCTGAGCTGTTGGTAGGCACACGCCTACTGTGGTGGAGGTGCAGCGCATGCGGGTGGGCTAGAAATGAGGGGTAGGCACACGTGGATGGGCTGCTGTAGAAAGTGAAGCGCAGACCGAGGGTGCTGGAGGGAGGTGCTTGCGCCTGTGATGGATGTGCGCAGGGATGGTGCTAGTGGGTGCGATGGTGATGAAGAAGAAACACGGTGATGCAAGGACTCTGATTGGCGGTGTGGGCTGTCACACCACACACCCACGGTGGTGGAGTCACGCTGCCGCAATTGATGCCGGTGGTGAGGAGCAGATGAGAAATGAGATTCTCTGCACAGTAAGGAAAGGGGTGGTGGCCTACTTTGAACGACAACCATTCTTCCTCCTTTGTAGCCATCTGCATGGATTTGAATGGAGAGGTGGGAGCAGATTCACATTCTTCGCTCGTCCTTGAATATAGGTTTTAGTGACGTAGCTAGTGGCGTTGGAGCAGCGAATTCATGCAGAGAAGAGAAAATGAATAATAATAAAAAGATTGGTTAATTATGTTCAAACCTCAATAAAATGTTAATGCATATAATGTAACCTAAAGACTAATGCATGTAATTCTAATGCATGCTAAATAATTTATATATGTAATGCATACAAGCAAATATATATAAACTAACTTATTTATATCTTAATACATGCTATGTATACACTAATATCAATCTAATTCCTAGGCAATTAAGTAACTAAATAGCCCACAAATATGGGCTCATCAAATGCTCCCATGCCTAGTTTTTGCCAATCTCTAGTAAATTTAAGCAATAACCTAGCACTCCAAGTAGACTAGCCAACCCAATCGATCTTCCTTTAGAAACATGTTAAGTTCAGACTTTAGACCCAAGGTTCCCAAGTAGTTGGTAACTTACAGACTAGGTCAGCTAAAGACGAGTTGCAGGCATAAGTTTCCCTAATTTCAAACTCTACCCTAGGGTTTATTGATCCCCGAGATTAAAGCATCCGTGCATGTGCATTTGTGATGAGAGCCTCATCATGAGCCCTAACTAGCGCATTTTGACCTAAGAAAGAGAATAAGAGCTCCTACATAACCTAGAGAAGGGCCTAATTCAAGGATTAATGTTCTGAGAAGAAAACATGAAACAAAGGTTAAAACTACAATTTTACCATTGCAGTACATAAATGGGATTTCTCAGAGGCAAAACATAGGTCAAATGGTCTATATAAGATAAAAAGTGGGTTGATTCAGTCAAAAATGGGTTCGTGTGCAGTCTAAGAATTAAATGACATCTTGTAACCTTAAAAGAGACCCGCTTAATTCCACAAGGTTCTAGATAGGATAAAAATCAACTAAGCCCTCTAAAATTCATGGAAAAATATCCCCAATAGTTTAGAACCTTCAATTTGACTTTTGGAACCTATTTTGACCTAGATTGGGGTCTTAGCTCATTAATTGACCTAATTTGAATTTTTGTGCAAAATATCTAGTCAAACGTGGTCAAACCTAAAATACAACTTCACCGTTGGATTCCTTAGGTCAAAATTTGGACCTAAGGAGAGGTCATCTTGACCTACTTTACAAAATAGTACACCCAATTACATTTTGGCCCCTATCTTTTGAAAACCATTGCACAACCCCCCTAACTTCCTCGCTACTCTTACAATTAGGTCCCTCCACCATTAAAGCGGAGGAATCCTACTCTGACGAGGAATTGAGGGGGAGTATTCCTTGATTCCTCAGAGATCTCCCAAATTTGGAAGGGAGATTCTCTGAGGAATTCCCTTCTATCTGAGCATGGTCTCAATCTCTGATTCGCAGCTAATTTCTTGTGCGAACACACGAGAGATTTGGCTCTCCAATGGATTTCCATCTCTGGTGAGGCTCTTATGCTTGGAAGCTTGTGTTCCAAGCATAAGAGTCCCTACCAGTGACTATAAAAGCACCACCACCTCCAGCCACATCTCTTCAGCTCGACTTGGCTGGAGAATCACCACAATTTCATCTTCCTCTCCTCCGATCAGGGGTCCAGTGAGCTCCGGTGAGCCCTCCTCCTCTTTCTCGTCACTCTGCCACAATACCAGTGGCAGAGCCAACTTCGTCCCTTTCCTCCACGTCGTGCAACACCCGCGCACGCGTCTCTGGCCTCGTCATCATCGCCATCATCCCTCCCCTAGACATTGTCTTCTCCGACGACAGCAAGTACAGCCAGCTGTCTCCTCTCCACTTTCGTCCACTTAGCTAGGTTAGAACTACTACCCTTTATCCCCTCTTCAATTCCCCTTTTTCTATTTCTACGTTCAACCCCTCGCAGCCACAGACCACCTCCATCATCTCCATCTCCGACCGCCCACCGGCGAGGCGCTTCCACCGCTCTGCACCTCCACACGCCTCGCCAGACACCTCACCACCTCCACCATCATCCACTAATCACCTTCCACCCATCCATCAACCGCCAACACTTCCCTAAACATCCACCGAGCAAACCCATAAGCACAGCTATAGGGTGACCTAGGCATGCATGCCGCATGCCTAGGCCGGCCCGCAGCCTACCACCCAGCGTCTCACCTTCGCCAAGACACGACGAAGCTCCTCATGTGTTTTAATGGGGCCGCAAGGCTGTATTCAGGAACTTCAGGTTGACACCCCCTTCTACCATTGACGTAGAAGCATGGAGCTCGCAAGCTTCGCTCCAGGCCCCAGCGCTCCAGGCTTCCAGGTCCAAGTGACGCACGTTGGTCTCGCGAACACATCCAGACAGAGAGTAAGCCTAGCAAAGCATCCAGCCGCAGCAATTGAGCAAAAGTCTCCTGCGGGTGCCAGGAGAAGCGAGTGGGACATTTAGTCCCACCTCATGAACACAAGAGCACGGTGCATAGTATAAGTTGAATTTGTGAATTCTTCTCATCGCCTCCAGTACACGAGGTGAGGTCCCTCACCCTCACACGCATCTGCCTCATTGGCGACCTTTGCCCCACGGATCTGGCTGATTGACCCAATTATTCCACGCACTCCTCGCGCACCACACCCACGTCAGTGTGCCTGGACATGGCCACATGAAACTCGACCCGATTACCCAGCTCTGGGAGAGCGTACCTTGGAGCAAAAGAGAGAGAAAGATGCGGGGGAGGGTAGGGGATAGGTTTTGCTTCGCTGTGTGTAGGGAAGAAAAACGAAGAGGAAGGCACAGCTAAGGTGAAGCTAAGCAGGGAAGGACACTTAGCCGTAGAAAGGAAGAAGAAGGAAGGAAGAAAAGAAAGAAATAGAAGGCTAAAGAGAAGAAGAAAAAGTCATAGGAGAGCTAAGGAAAAGGCTAAAGAAGGAAATCAAGGCACAAGCCAAGGAAGGAAAAGGAAGAAGCTAAGGGAAGGAGAAGCACTATAGCAGAAGTGTGGCTGAAGAAGAAAGAAAGAAGAAAGAAAGCAAAGTCAGAGAAAGAGAGTAGAAGAAGAAAGAAGAAAGCCAAAGAAAGAAGAAGACAGAGAGAAGAATCAAAGAAGAAGGAGAAATGCACTATGCAAGAGAAGAAAGAAGAGAGGCAGATGGCCAAAGGCAAAAGGCAAAGAGAAGAAGAAAGAAAGCAAAAAAGAGAAGACTCAAGAAGAAGAAAGGAAATAAGAGCCAAAAGAGAAATATCTTTTTAAGATGTCTGATTATAGAATCAGATGACCAATTTTATTTTTGCTACAATTTTGACTCTTAAATTCTTACATTAATACTCTGAATTAGGTTTTGAGTAACTCTAAGTGTTCAGTTACATTACTGAGATTAGTGAATAAATTCTATTTGCTCCCTGTGTTCGACCTCGGATACTTAGGTTTTCAAGTAATAAAAATTCTTATTTGTTTTCGAGGCAATTTCATCTATACTACAATGTAACATCCTTTAAAACCACGATCTCGCCACGTCAACATTTTGGCACCGTTGCCGGGTAGCAATGCGCAATTTATCACTAATCTCTGCATTCTTTTTGCTTATATTTGAACACTAACTTGCCTTATTTGTTTTGCGGTGATCTTGCAAGTTTTTTCATGAGAAGATCTCCCGCGCAAGTCAACCACTCCAGGGCAGGTAATCTCTTTTCTTCCCTAATCCATCTCCTAATCCTTGAAAGATAAAAGGAAGCAATTAATTTAGGAATCAATTGCCTTCTTTCTATAGTAATCACCATCTTTAAGGCAAGAGTTTCCTGATTTTGCGAAATTTTTTAAAACCTATTGAAGTTGAGGCAATTTTTAGAAGCTAACCCCGCAAGTTCCTATGCCTATTAGAAAACACACTTAATTTCTGAATCTCCGCAAACTGCACACTTCTTGTTTTGAAGTCCAAGGAGAACTTTTGAAAAGAAAAGAGGATTGGAAATAGAACCAAATTAGGATTTCTACAGTAGGGTTTTGGAGTGCTAGTTCACATGTGCATGTTTAAAAAGGGAATAAACCCTCCCGTATCAGTGTGCTACCCAAGCCCTTGATTGAAGAGATCTAAACAAGACAACCCTAAAATTGAGCTCTAAAAACACTTGAATCTTAAAAACCTTGGACCTAATAACCTGGGAGTCAAATCAGGGTGATTTCTAGGTCTTGACCTGGAATCATTTTGCCATCTTTAGGGTAGGTCAGGTGAAGTTGACCCCTTGGGTCAACCAACCTTGAAATTACGTCACAAAATCAAAACATCTAAAGTTCAAGTGAAAACCCTAAGCACCTCTAAAATAAAAGTGTAACGACCTGATTCTCCAGTCCCTACGAGACACGAGAACCGGATTGACTCGACTAATCCCAAGACCTAGTCGTCCAACGAGGAAGTAACCAAAAGAGCAGTAAAATAAACCACATTCAACATGAAATATAACTAGCAGTAACAAAATACAGCAGTAAGAAAAAGAACTACTACAGCATGTACCACCACAACAGTAAACAACATTTAACATAACAAGAACTGCGGGTAAAGAAAAGTACAGAGAGTAACAAAGGCTACTCACTACAGTGGAGACAAAAGGGGTACAAAAGAACAGTGGTAACTCTACTGGACCCTACTCGGCCCAGTGTCCTCTGTAGCCACTGACCCTGGCTTCTCAACACCTGGTCCTGAAAGGTAACGAGTGTAACACGTCAGTGAAACGCTGAGTAGAGTGGTAGTTAAAACTAAGAAAGCAGTAAAGCGTACAGTAGCTGTTTTATTTTCTTTCTTCCTTTATTTACGTCTTTCTATTGTTTTACAATTTATCTATTTCTCGGATCCTTCACTTGATCTCGAATGTTCCTTGTGGGAACGATCTTGATTGCAGTCTTTTCCGAAAAGTAGAAGTAACACGTGGTGCTCTCCTGGCCGGCAGAGTCCCCCGTGGTGGTCCTACCTTCCCGGTCAACCACCCCAAGGTCACTGACGGACGTTACGGTGACTACGGCACGCGCGATAAACGCACGGGTAGTTAACCCGCACTGGCACGCGGTCAGTCGTTTCCGTTAATGGGTGCGCCCAAAGCACAGCACGGAACCAGTATAGGGCAGAGCCCTCTCAGTAACAGGGGTCCAACCCCTCCACAGTCCGCGCACCCTCGCCTGACTACCCTGGTTTGCCCAGTGGGCCTAACAAGTCGGTATAGGTGAGCTAGCAGAACCCCGGGGCCCATGGGGTAGCTAGTGCTCTCCCTACACTAGTAGCACTCCTCGGCACTGGGTACACGAGGGCCAGCAAGTCGGTACAAAGTGGCCAGACCTAACCTCGGGTCCCTGGGGCGGCTAGCTCCGCTCTGCACTAAATAGGGGGACAGTCGCTCTCCTTGGTACTCCGTACTCAAGGGCCAGCTCACCTCCCCAATTCTATTCCATTCACTTTCCAAGAGTTCTACTCCTAATTCCCCATAGGGTTTCAGCTCTTTTAACTCAGCTCATTCCGGTTTCATCCCTTTCAGTTTCACGTTCTTACGATCCATGTTCTCAATCACGTGTATTTATTCATAACAGCCAGCTGTTAAATCAATTTACAGGCAGCTATTTGTTCCTTTCCATTTTTCCAAGACTGCAGTATTCGTATATTCCACTAGTTTTCCGATCCTAGGATTCATGCCATACCCTAGGATCTATCATACAATCTAGTTTTCTAGCCCTAGGATTCATGCAACACCCTAGGATCTACCATTCATTCTAGTTTCTCATTCCTAGGATTCATGCAATGTCCTAGGTTCTATTTATGGTTCCATAATTTACCAGGTTATACTAATAAACTTAAAAGCCACTCTACCAGTTACAACAGGAGTACTGGGGGCGTGGTCGGGAATCCCGCGTGCCTCCACAACCCCCGAGACTGCAATGGAACGGGATCCTATCACAAGGATCAAACAAAAGGAGTTTCTCAAAATAGTATCTAATCACTGTAGACAGGTAGAGGATTTTATTCCGAAAAGGACGCAACTCGAAACGCGGAAAACGAACTCCGAACAGGCCCTAAACGGGTCGAAAACAACGAAATAGTGTAAAATCAGACGTCTGGAACTTCTTCCAAACGTCTTAAAATTGGGGATCAGATGGTACCTTGTCCTGCATAGTCTCTCAAACGTCCAGAAGCCTGCGGGGGAGTCTGGCCTAGATCCCAGATGTCCGATGGTCACCCCGGACGCCTAGAAGTCGTTCCCGTCGTCTGGCACTGCAGCCAGACGTCTAATTCGCGTTGGATGGCGAATCTCAGAACCTGCACGTACCCATCCCTCGCTCTCAGTACGGACGGTCGAAGGAAAGGAAGAAAGACGAAAATAACTCACCTGCCAGACGTCTGGACAGTCCTCCAGATGTCTTCCCAGTCGTCTGGTTGGATTCCTAGACTTCTGATTCTGGAAAATCTTCCAAAATCAGAGCGCGACTCGCCCTCCGTCCGCGATGCACGGCCGCGTCGCTCCTTGTCTGCCTGCTGCTCGAGTTGCAGCAGGCCTCCTGCGTCACCCCGCGTCTGCTGCTCCCCCGCCAGCCGGCTCTAGCAGCCCTGGCAAGCTCACCCTCACGGCCGAGCGCCTCCTCCCTCGCGCAGCACCTCCTCCCGCACTCACCGCGGCTGTCGCTGCCGCCTCTCGCTCGCGCTCGCACTCGCGCACCGGTTGGAAGGAGAAGAGGAAGGGAGCGGAGGTGATGAGAGTGAGGGAGAGGGCGTGGCTTTTTAAAGCCGCGCAGGGAGAGAGAGAGAGCGAGACAGAGGGGCTCAGCCTGCGCCCGCAGGAGGAAGAGGGAAAAAGAGAGGAAGGCGATTGCGGGTCTGCATGAGCCTGCGCGCAGACGCAGCCCCACGTGCCACCGAAAATAGATCCCAGACGTCTGCAAGGGGTTGCAGACGTCTGGCAAGATGTCTGGGCCACCTCCCAGACGTCTTAAAAAAATGTCTTGGAGTGCGTTCGTAACAAAAAGTGGTAGACTTAAGAGGTCAGGGTACGCATTCTAGTCTACCTGGAATCTCAGTGATAAGAGAGGTCGGGTAGGGGAAACCTTATAACCCGTGGGGATGCTCTACCGTGTAGGGGTCTTTGCGGGACTCTCCCTTTCTAGCTACCCAGGTAATTCTCAGGTGGATGACCTTCTGATCAAGGGGTATCATCCACCCCGAACCTCCATAGTCATCCAATTGCCTTTGGGTGCCTCGATTGGGTCAAAAACACCTCCAGTCCCTCATATCTTCTCTTTAGAGCACACACATACAAATTTCAGTGGGACTCTGTATTCAAATTTAATCGCTTTACATCTTGATTTGAACTATGATTCTACATCTTGATTCCACCACCTGACCCAAATATGCAGCCACACTGCTTAGGATTACCTTTCAAGAAACCTAAATCCTGAAGAACCATGAAAGATAGGATGATTGAGGATGCCCTGAAATTCTATGAAAATGAAGACAAAACCTCAGCACCTATAGAAAACACTTAGGTTGATGTCCCAACAACCGCAACCTTCATCATAACCTGTATCCAAGTGTTATTGGCAGAAGCCACAAAAGGATCAACCCGAGACATGATCATCATAGGATACATTGAGATAGAAAAATTGCACAATCTTGAATACCTTCAATGCATAACAAATCATATACTTTGGGAATAACACCACGATCTTCAAAAATGGGAAGAAATGATGAGATTATTGAAATAAATTATCAATTAGAAATACCCATACGTACCTCAAATAGAGGATGAACCATCTTGGAGTAATATCGAGGATTAATCCGATTTCCCAGATCTCGGGTTTGAGGCACAGAATGGTTGTGGATTCCCAACCCAGATAGAATACAACATTCCTGATAGTGAATTAGGTTGGGAAATTACAGGAGAACACAATGTTGAGCCACCCCTAGATCCTAGATCACCAAGCTTAGAATTCCAAGACTCCTGCAATAATGAGATTAGAATTGAACCTCTAGAGGGTGTAAATTCCGCCCTTATTCTGATAAGGTGGCCCTCGAAGGTAATTCGGACCTAGATTCTAGTGATTTAACCCACATCTTAAGCCTAGAATCTAGATATGAAACCTATTGGGAAGATTACGAGGCCCCGTATGAAGAAAATCATAATTTCAATGAAGAATATGATTTTGGGCCTTTATTTGATGAATATCCCTCGCCAACATCCTCAGAGAGACAAATCAATTTTTCGAAAGTCATGCCAATTTACAATACAGAAACCGAGGAGTCGGACAAGTGGAGTTTTGATTGGGTCTTGCCCACGAGCCTAGAACACAAGCTTAGACCAAATATAGACACCTTTTTGAGATCAGAATTGACATATAGGCTAGACCCCAATCAGGCTACTAAATCCACACCATGTGATTTATTCTATGGTGGAACTCATGATCTTAAATCTTATTCAAAACTTATTTTCGCAAACTCTCCGACGATTTCGAATCTGGCCATAACATCAAAGACAATCTACTTCCTGAATTCGACAAACCAATCTATGACCTCAGCTCTCACGACTCATTCTCCGACTCCGAATCTGAGGTCCCAATTCCCGAGATCACTGATCTAAGTGCAGGCTCCAGTAACATGTTAACATTTCTTTTCAATCCTCAGGAATCAAAACCAGAAAATGTCTATCATTCCTTTCTAGAAGAGCCCTCATACACCATTCTCATTGAAGCCACCTCTTCCACACATACAGAACCGATCAAAACCCATTCTCAACCCCAACCCGCAACCAGACTCAAATTCTATTTTGATTCACCTCTCACTAAGCCATTTGCAAATGATTCAACTCCACATCTATATCGGGCATTGGGCATTGATCAGACTGAAAAATATGCTCCATCATTCTCTGATCTCCCCTGTAGGGTTTCCACACCATCCACTGATCATTTTTCGGAACCCTACTCTGACCAAGCTGATTCGACTCAGCCTAAACCCGAGTTTTCACTTCCATATCCATCCGAGCCACATTGCATATGGTGGGTACCGCATCTGTTGATCTATATTCATCAACCCACCAGATTGATTAGGCTTAGGTTGCATCATCAGCCTGTTGATCTTAACAAGCACCTGGTTGGACCAACCAGGCTCTTAATCAAGGTGCTTGTTTTATAAAACTCTACTGATTTGACCACTCCCTCTCCATCCCATGTTCCGCTCGGCTAAAGGCGTTGAATTTAGTGATTAACAGGAGGCAACCCATCATTCCAAAAAATAGAGACCCGTCTGATTATCCATTTGTATTCCACGTCTACTGCACCTTGAGTTCAGCCTTAGACAGTCGATCCCACCTCTAGTACACGTACCATAGCTTGAAATCGTCCGCAAAAGTCATTCCCGACCCATTCACCTACCCAACGTATCCTGTTCTAAGTCCCTGGACCCAACACTATTTCACACCCTCCGTTTAAAATGAGGACATTGCAAAACTTAGGCATGGGGGTGGTAAAGTGCATACATACAGAACCAAGAAAAAGTCAGAAGGATTCTCACAAAAAAATTCACATATGCCAAAAACACAAAAAAATTGAAAAATTATAAGAAAAGAACAAAAAAAAATGGAGGGAGAAAATTTTGTAAGCCACAATTCATGAGGAAAAAAAGAGCAAAAATGCCAAAAAATGAGCACAACATGAAAAAGAAAAAAAGAGATAGTCATTAGTAAGAGATTAAGGAATTAACCAAAGTTCTAGACCACATCAAGAAAAAGAAAAAATGAAGAAAAAGGTGCCAAAGAGACACAACAAGAGATTAGCAGGAACGCTGATCTTAGGCATTTTGGGATAAACTCTTAGGCTTAAAAATTCACGTAGCCACTAAGATCTGGATAATCCTCAAGAGGTTGGGAAAAATGCAAAGCTTAAGTATTAGGTCTAAGGCTTAGGGAGTATTCAGCCTCGTTAACTGACTTTCGATTTGTGGGACTCGGTAACCTAAGCACTACAACCCACACACAATTTAGTTCAGTGCACATAACTGCCAAAATCACGCAAAAGTGTTTTAATGTTATGAAAAAAGTCACCTAGAGTAGGAGCGGCCGATCAACACAAGTTGATTTTGACGAGTTCCCGGCGCGGAGAGGCGAGAAATTCCCCTCGAAGATGCATAACAATATATCATCTCCTCAGTGCTTGTCTCTTAGGATATTTAAATATCCTACCGGAGGCACGTAAGCACTCTGCTGGTTCAGATACCATGGACGGCATTATCACGAAATGTCGATTGCCAGGGTCTCGATTCGGCCACGGAATGCCATGGGTGGGATTATCTCGAAATCTCGAAAGCCAGGGTTCTAGGGGTTGCCATGGGCGGTGTTATCGCGAAGCATCGATTGCCAAGGACCTTTGAGATTGATGATGGGGACGAGGAATCTGATACAGACTGTGTTAAGAAGCCAATCCGAAGCTAGAAATAAAAAGAAAAGAGAGAGAAAACTCTCCAAACAAATAAATCTTCTGTCTCCCTCTTACAAAAACGCACTGCAAATTGAACCTAGGCTAAAATGTCTCAAGCATGGGTGCTTTAACCGCAGAGTCCAACGAACCCTAGGATAGTTTCTGCGGGCCTTAAAAACCTTCGTGGAGGACTGAGGCTAAAGCTGGTCAGGTCAAGATTTTGGTTGGTACTTGAGTACCGTTAGGCCTATTTTCGGCATTCTGACCTAATCACAAAAGACGAAAAGCACTTATCATAACTGGTGACAGAAACTCAGGGTCTAGAACAGAAGTTAAAACCTTGAAATTTTGCCAAGGGACTAGCAAAAGCTAGGCATGGAGTTATGATGAGAGCCTCATCATGAGCTCTAACTAGCGCATTTTGACCTAAGAAAGAGAATAAGAGCTCCTACATAACCTAAAGAAGGGCCTAATTCAAGGAATTAATGTTTTGAGAAGAAAACATGAAACAAAGGTTAAAACTGTAAGTTTACCAGTGTAGTACATAAACAGAATTTCTCAGAGGCAAAACATAGGTCAAATGGTCTGAATAAGATAAAAAGTGGGTTGATTCAATTAGAAATGGGTTCGTGTGCAGTCAAAAAATTAAATCACATCTTGTAACCCTAAAACAAACCCGCTTAATTCCATAAGGTTCTAGATAGGATAAAAATCAACTAATCCCTCTAAAATTCATTGAAAATATCCCCAAGGGTTTAGAACCTTCAATTTGGTCTTTGGAACCTATTTTGACCTAGATTGGGGTCCTAGCTCATTGATTGACCTAATTTGGGCTTTTATGCAAAATATCCAGTGAAACATAGTCAAACCTAAAATTCAACTTCACCATTAGATTCCTTAGGTGTAAATTAGGTTTGCACCAAAATTCGGATCTAAGGGAAGGTCATCTTGACCTACTTTGCAAAATAATACACCCAATTACATTTTGGCCCCTATCTTTTGAAAACCATTGCACAACCCCCACTAACTTCCTCACCACACTTACAATTAGTTCCCTCCGCCATTAAAGCAGAGGAATCCTACTCCAGCGAGGAATGGAGGGGGAGTATTCCCTGATTCCTCAGAGATCTCCCAAATTTAAAAGGGAGATTCTCTGAAGAATTCCCTTCCATCTGAGCATGGTCTCAATCTCTGATTCGCACCCAATCTCTCGTGCAAATGCACAAGAGATTTGGGTCTCCAACAGATTTCCATCTCCAGTGAGGTCTCTTATACTTGGAAGCTTGTCTTCCAAGCATAAGAGTCCCTGCCAGCGACTATAAAAGCACCACCACCTCCGATCGCGTCTCTTCAGCTCGACTTGGCTGAAGAATCACCCCAATTTCATCTTCTTCTCCTCTAGTCAAGGGTTTAGTGAGCTCTGGCAAGCCCTCCTCCTCTTTCTCGTCGCTCTACCACAATACCAGTGGCAGATCCAACTTCGTCCCTTTCCTCTACATCGTGCAACACCCGCGTGCGCGTCTCTAGCCTTGTCGTCGTCCCCATCACCCCTCCCCTGGACATTGTCTTCTCCGGCAACAACAGGTACAGCCAGCTGCCTCCTCTCCCCTTTCATCCACTTAGCTAGTTTAGAACTACTCCCTTCTATCCCATCTTCAATTCCCCTCTTTCTATTTCTACTTTCAACCCCTCGTAGCCACAGACCACCTCCATCGTCTCCATCTCCGATCGCCCACCGGCGAGGAGCTTCCACCGCTCCACACCTCCACACACCTCGCCAGACACCTCACCACCTCCTCCATCGTCCACTGATCACCTTCCTCCCATCCATTGACCGCCAACACTTCCCTAAACGTCCACCGAGCAAACCCATAAGCACGGCTACAGGGTGACCTAGGCACGCACGCTTAGGCTGCCCCGCGGCCTGCCACCCACCGTCTCACCTTCACCAAGACACGTTGAAGCTCCTCATGTGTTTTAATGGGGTTGCAAGGATGTATACATGAACTTTAGGTAGACACCCCCTTCCGCCATTGACGTAGAAGAACGGAGCTCGCAAGCTTCTCTCCAGGCCCCAACTCTCCGGGCTTCCAGGTCCAGGTGATGTGTGTTGGTCTCGCGAACACATCCAGATAGAGAGCAAGCCTTGGGATGCATCTAGCCACGGCAATTGAGCAAAAGTCTCCTGCGAGCGCTAGCAAAAGCCAGTGGGACATTTAGTCCCACCACGTGAACACAAGAGCACGGTGCGTAGTATAAGTTGAATTTGTGCTTTCTTCTCATCGCCTCCAGTACACGGGGTGAGGTCCCTCACCCTCACATGCCCCACGCACTCCTCGTGCACCACACCCATGCCGATGCACCTAGACATGGGCATGCAAAATCCGACCCAATTACTCGACTCCGGGAGAGCATACCTTAGAGCGAAAGAGAGAGAGATGCGAGGGAGGGTAGGGGATAGGTTTTGCTTCACTGTGTGAAGGGAAGAAAAGGGAAGAGGAAGGCACAGCTGAGGTGAAGCTAAGTAGGAAGGACACTTAGCCGCAGAAAGGAAGAAGGAAGGAAGTAAAGAAAGAAATAGAAGGCCAAAGAGAAGAAGAAAATGTCATAGGAGAGCTAAGGAAGAGGCTGAAGAAGGAAATCAAGGCACAAGCCAAGGAAGGAAAAGGAAGAAGAAGAAAGGCGGAAGCTAAGGAAGGAAAAGGAAGACGAAGCTAAGGGAAGGAGAAGCATTGTAGTGGAAGTGCGGCTAAAGAAGAAAGAAGAAAGAAGAAAGAAAGAAATCAAAGTCAAAGGAAGAGAGTAGAAGAAGAAAGAAGAAAGCCAAATAAGGAAAAAGACAGAGAGAAGAATCAAAGAAGAAGGAGAAAGGCACTGTGCAAGAGAAGAAAGAAGAGAGGTAGACGACCAAAGGCAAAAGGCAAAGAGAATAAGAAAGAAAGCAGAAAAGAGGACTCAAGAAGAAGAAAGGAAATAAGAGCTAAAAGAGAAATATCTTTTTAAGACGTCTGATTATAGAATCAGATGTCCAATTCTATTTTTGCTACAATTTTGACTCTTAAATTCTTACATTAATACTCTGAATTAGGTTTTGAGTAACTCTAAGTGTTCAATTACATTATTGAGATTAGTGAATAAATTCCATTTTCTCCTTGTGTTCGAATACGTAGGTTTTTGAGTAATAAAAATTCTTATTTGTTTTCGAGGTGATTTCATCTATACTACAACGTAACATTCTTTAAAACCATGATCTTGCCACGTCAACAATTGGTCTGAGTTATTTGAAGTTGGTATGACTGCCAACCTAGAGAAGAAAAATGATTTCTTTTTTTAATATATTTATATTTTGTTTGATTCCTCTAAGTCTAACCTTGGATCAGCTATCAACATGGTCTATGTCAGATTCATTGTCCCCATCATCGTACCTCGAAGGGTGCCTAGCTTTCGATGCTTCGAGATA
This sequence comes from Thalassia testudinum, assembly GCA_037157565.1. Classification (NCBI taxonomy): domain Eukaryota; kingdom Viridiplantae; phylum Streptophyta; class Magnoliopsida; order Alismatales; family Hydrocharitaceae; genus Thalassia; species Thalassia testudinum. The sequence goes on from JAZHRO010000014.1 coordinate 47,146,593, forward strand.
GCACCACCCATAGCGACCCCGAGAACTCCTGGCAATCAACACTTTGAGATAGTATCACCCATGGATTTCTAAAGCGAATTCAGGCCTGTGGCAATCGGCACTTTGAGATAAGGCCGCCCATGTACCTGAACCGCACAATGCGCTTACATGCCCCCAATAGGATGGATATCCTAAGAGATAAGTACCGAGGAGGTAACATGTTATCATCGCATCCTCAAGGTGAGTATATACTCCACCTCTTCTGCGGCAGGAATTCTTCCAATCAAATTGTGTTTTCAAGCTTCTCCTAAGTCAAAACTAAGAGAACCAAATTTTATTTAAGAAAGGAATTAAGGTGATCACTTACTTACACAAGACCAAGTGTGTGTGAAATTTGGATGCTTGGGTTACAAGGACCCATAAACCAAAAGGTAGAACAAGACTCCAGATACTACCCAGCCTTTAACTCAATCCCTAGCTTTCCTTCCTTAACCTCTTGAGGAATGGTCCACAACTTAATTCCTACTTAAGTTTATAAGTCCACAAAGGACCCGAAAGGTCTAAAGCTAGTAGCTCACTTAGCTTCTAAAGTTCAACACCTAGAATCAACTTAGTCTAACATAAAGTTCTGGTTTGCTTAAGAATGCAGGGCCAGCTAGTTAAGCTCAATAATAAAATTTTTTTTTTTTTGAATGCAATATGCATGAATGAATGCAAAATGTAGACATGCTATAAACAAATGCCTCAGGTCCTCTCCCCCATACCTGGTTCAAATAATGTCCTCATTAGAAATAAAACAGTTAAAGGAAGATATTACCTGAGGTGGAGAATGACAGGAGCTAAGGCTCCTCAAGAATGACCTCGTCAACCAGATGGCCATCCAAAGTAATGTATGGTTTTAACCGTTGACCGTTGATGATAGAGGGAGTTGCTGAAGAGGAAGGGCTTTTAATCTCCACATCTCCATGTGGAAACACTTTAGTAATTATGTAAGGCCCATCCCAATGAGATTTTAATTTTCCTTGAAAAAGCTTAAGTCTGGAATTGAAAAGCCAGACTTGTTGGTTGGGCTCAAAGGCCTTTCTAAGGATATACTTATCATGCAAGACCTTTGTTCTCCCTTTATAAGATTGAGAGGTGTCATAAGCATCGTTCCTCAGCTCCTCAAGCTCACTTAATTCCAAAAGTCGTGCCCTACCCGCCTTTTCTAAATCCATGTTAACACTTCGAATAGCCCAAAGTACCCTATGTTCCACCTCAACAAGTAAATGGCACGCTTTCCCATACACAATCCGAAAGGGTGATGTACCCAAAAGGGTCTTATAGGCTGTTCGATACGCCCACGAAGCATCATCGAGCCTTTGGGACCAGTCTTTCCTATCAGGTCTAACGGTCTTTTCTAAAATATTTTTTATCTCCCTATTCGACACTTCAACCTAGCCACTCGTCTAAGGATGGTAAGGGGCAGCGACCTTATGAGTCACTCCCAGACTCCTGAGTAGCCGATTAAAGTGGTGGTTTTGGAAATGAGGTCCCCCATCACTTATAATGGTCTTAGGGCAACCAAAACGAGATATGATATTGGCCTTCACAAATTTCAAAATCATAGATTGGTCATTTGTGCGTATAGGAATGGCCTCTATCCATTTAGAGACATAATCAATTTCCACCAAGATATATTAAAAACCATGGGACAAAGGGAAGGGGCCCATAAAGTCAATTCCTCACACATCAAAAATTTCAACAAATTGAAAAGGGTGTTGGGGCATCTCATTCCTCTTCCCAATCGTTCCAGTCCTTTGACATCTAATATAGGCCTTAATAAAATTATGAGAATCCTTGTAGAATGAAGCCCACCAAAAATCGGACTGGAGAACCTTAAAAGCAGTTTTCTTAGTGCCAAAGTGTCCTCCACAATGAAGTTCATGGCAAAAACTCATCACACTTTGTTGTTCCTCTTCAGGTACACATCATCTCAATACTTGGTCTTGTCCAATTCTAAATAATTCAGGCTCTTTCCAATGAAAGTATCTAGCTTGGGAAATGAATCTCTTTCTTTCTTACTCATCCCAAGAGCCAGGAGTTTCTTAGTGACCAAGTAATTTATGGTATCAGCATACCAAGGTGAAGTTGGTGTTACCGCCATAAGGGTTTCATCAAGAAATGTCTCACAGATGTCTCCAGATAAAGAGTCATTAAGTGGAAGGTGAGACAGGTGGTCAGCCACAACACTTTCTACTTTCTTTTCACGTATCTCCAAGTCAAATTCTTGAAGGAGTAGGATCCACCTAATCAGACGTGGCTTAGAAACTTTCTTAGCAATATGATGTTTCACTACCGCATGATCAATGAAAATAACCACCTTAGACCCAAGACGATATGACCTAAACTTCTCAAGAGCAAAAACTACAGCAAGTAATTCCTTTTCAGTGATGGTGTAGTTTTGCTGTGATTCGATTAAAGTCTTGCTGGCATAATGTAGCACATGAGGTCTTCCCTTAACCCTTTGTCCAGGGACTGCTCCCACTACATAATCTGAAGCATCACACATCAGCTCAAATGGGAGTGTCCAATTAGGAGCTTGGAGAATAGGCACAGAGATCAAGGCCTCCTTCAAAGTTTGAAAGGCCTTGGCACACTTTGAATCAAAATTGAAAGAAGATTCCTCCGCCAACAGGTCACAAAGTGGCCTAGAAATTTTACTGAAATTTTTAATAAAATGCCTATAAAAGTCGGCATGGCCCAGAAATGATCTAATCTGTTTGACATTCGTGGGCAATGGGAGTTTGGAAATAGAATCAATCTTGGCTTTATCTACTTCCAAGCCTCGCTCAGACACAACATGCCCAAGTACAATTCCTTTCTGTACCATGAAGTGGCTTTTCTCCTAGCTGAGGACTAAACCAGTCTCCTTACATCGCTTCAACATATTCTCCAAGTGCAGGAGACACTGGTCGAAAGACAAGCCATAAATGGAGAAGTCATCCATAAATACTTCAACACACTCGTCAATTATGTCAGAAAAAATGGACATCATACACCGCTGGAAGGTTGTAGGGGCATTACATAATCCATACGGCATACGCTTGAATGCAAAGGTACTGTAAGGACTCGTGAACGTCGTCTTCGCCTGGTCATCAGGGAAGACTGCAACCTGGTTGTACCTAGAATATCCATCGAGAAAGTAATAATACTTATTCCCTACCAATTTCTCGAGAATTTAATCAATAAAAGGAAAGGAAAAGTGATCCTTCTGGGTAGTGGTGTTCAGCTTGCTGTAATCAATACAGACCCTCCATCCAGTTGAGGGTATAGTCATAACTTGTTCACCTTGGTCATTAAATTCCACAGTAAAGCCTGCCTTCTGATGGGCGTTCGACAACCGGGTTTTATTGTTACAGCGTCGTAGTATAGCCAGTTGTTGCCATCATTTCAAATATAAAAATTTTTTTACTCGGAAAAGAGTTCCCGAGGTCGAACTCAGGGAGCAAGTTGTATTCTAGAGATATACATGTTTCTTTTACAAAAATAAAGAAAGAGAGAAAGAATTTGTTGTCTTCTTTTCTCTTTGTTTCTCCTCGTCTCAGATCTTCTTCTTCTTTGTCTGCAGAGGTGATGTTCTTCTTCTGCAGTGGTGATGCTCTTCTTCTTCTTCCAGCTGTTCCTGCTCTTCCTTTTTCTTCTGTCTTTCTTCAGATCTTCTTCTTTCTTCTTTGTTTTTCTTCTTTCAGTTCTTCCCTTGTTCTTTTGTGTTCTCCTCTGCCTCGCCTTCTTCTGATGTTCTTCAGATTTTCTTTTTCCAGTCAGGACGTCGCCCCTCCTTCTTTCTTCTTTTCCCTTCAGCACGTCGTCTGATTTCCAAATCAGACGACTTAAACTGCCTGTTGCTACAGTGTCTCCCTCAGCTTCCTTCTTCTTCACCTGTGCCTGCACACTTCAGAGCTTACGTCAGAGGACAAAACCTACACTACCCTCTCCCTCCCCCCGCGTCTCTCTCTCTCTGAGACCACTCTTGGGAAAGCTCTCCCAGAGCTGCCGGGTAGTCGGGTACGGGTCGCGCCCGGGTCCAGGCCCACCGGCGTGCGTGGTGGGCGAGGAGTGCAGGTCAGTCTAAGTCGGGTCGGGTCAGGTCCGCGGGGAGTGAGCGCGGACGAGACCGGGTAACCGGGCGGGTGAAGGGGACCTCACCCCGTGTGCTGAGGCAGTAAGGCTAATGCACAAAATCAATTTAAACGGTGAAAAGGTTGTGAGGCTTACCGATGTGGGACTAAACGGAGGCCTCTCCTCGCGTGTGCCTGCTGGGAGACCGCGGCCTAGCTTCTGCAGCTGCGGCTTCGATTTGCGTCGGTTGCTGGCTGGCTGCCTTCGCAAGACTCCCCGTAATCCGCAGCAGCTGGAGACCTGGAGTCCTCAAGCCTGGAGCGTGGGAGAAGCTGCTTCAATGTGCGTTAATGGCGGTCGAACCTCAAAACCTGTCGGACACGAATATGGCCTCTCGGCCTGATCAAACCACTGGGGAACCTTCGCCGTGGCACGGCGAAGGTGTGGAGCTGCGCGGCAAGCCGCAAGGTGGTGTCTGGCGGCATCCCTAGGTTGGACTGCAACCGGAGAAATGGGTTTGTTTGGGGGAGCGTTACGAAGGTGTGGAGTGGCAGTGGAGGGGTGGGGGGTGCTCAGTGTGATGAGGCGGAGGTTCGGTGAGGGTCGGCGAGCCGTGTGGGTTGCTGGGGTGATGGGGCGGTCTCGCCGGAGTTTGGCCGGAGACGAAGGGGGTGACGGTGGACAGGAGCGGTCGAGGGTTTAAACGAATAAAAGACAGTGAGGAAAAGAAAGAGGGGGAGATGGGGAGGAGTTCTGACCTAGCTATGGAGACGAAAGGGGAAGCAGCAGGGCGACAGTCGTATCGACTGTCGCCGGAGAAGAAGATGCCCAGGGGAAGGGGCGGCGGCGAGGAGAGGGCTGGAGAGGCGCCAGCTGGGTACGGCGTGGCACGGGAAGAGCGAGGGAGGAAGTCTCTGCTGCTGGTATTGCGGCAGAGCGAAGAGGAGGAGGGGGAGGAACCGCCGGAGCTGGTGGGCGTCTGCCGGAGTGAGAGGAGACGAAAGTTGGGGGTTTTCTCCGTCAGATCCGAGCTGCCCCGGTCGGTGGAGCAACGGGGGGTATTTATAGGGATCAAAACAAGGAGGAAGGCGGAGGGAGACGACGTGTCTCCCTCGCCGGAGGACGCCGGAGATGGAGACCCATACCGTCCGTGCGTTCGCACGGTCGGTATGGTGGGTTACAACGACCAGGGGGGTGTCCCTGCGACGGCTGACGACGCAGGGCACCCCCGGTTTACTTGCCAGGTTCTCCCCCTCACCCTGCGCGGCGCCATGCTCCGCGCAAGGTCGCCGGAGGATGGTGCTGGCAGGTTTTGCAGGGAGGACCTGATCGCAAAGAACGAAGGAGAGTTAGGGGCCAAAATGCGAGGGTTCAAAAGTTGAGGGCCAAAAAGTAAATATATGAGGACCAAAGTGTAAAGTTGGTCAAGGAGGTCTCTTCTTAGGCTCAAGTTTTTATACATGACTGATTAGGACCTAAGGAATCTGATGGTGAATTTCATTTTTATATTAAACCTTGTTTGACCGGTCAATTTATGCGAAAACCCAAATTAAGTTATTAATTGGGCATGGTTCTCAATGTAGGTCAAAATGGGTTCTGAAGGCCACATTGAAGGTTCTAAACCCTAGAGATTATTTTTCTATGAATTTTAGAGGATTTATTCTATTTTTACTTTGCCTCGAACCTCGTGAATTGAAGTGGGTTGTTTTAGGGTTACAGATTATCATTTAGTTCCTTGGAATTGCTGTAGCCCTTGCTAGATCATTTCATCCCACTTTTATTCTTATTAAGTTGCTTTGACCTATGTTTGGGCCCTGAATTACCCTGTATGCAGATTATACTTGTAAAATTGCATTTTTACCCCTCATGACTTGTTTTCTCCTTAAACTCAGAATTCTCTGAGTTAAGCCTTTCCTTGAGTTATGTAGGAGCTTTTATCCTTTGTATTGGGTCAAAATGAGCTAGTTATGGCTCATGATGAGGTTCTCATCACCTTCTTTGGCACCACATGAATAGGACTTACCCATTTACTGTCTACAATGGGATATATGATCCCAGCATCCAACCACTTCAGAATTTCCTTTTTAACCACCTCCCTCATATTAGGGTTAAGACGTCTCTGCATGTCCCTAAATGGTTTGATGGAATCAGTAATATAAATGTGGTGCATGCAGAGTGTAGAGTCTATACCCTTAATGTCAGCAATGCTCCAAGCAATAGCTTTCTTATGCCTAGACAAGCATTCAATCAAGGCTCCCTCCTGTGCCTCAGATAGCACAACCGAAATGATAACAGGAAGCGTATCATTGGCACCTAGGAAGACGTACTTGACAGTGTCAGGGAGGGGTTTCAACTCAAGGTCGGGGGCTTGTATGGTTGAGGGTTTCATAATAGATGTCCCCATCTCAAGTAGTAGATCTACCTTGGGCAGAGATGATGGGGAAAGAGACTCAGCAGAAACTCCCAGCAACTCCTCAAGTTCTAGTATATCCCATTGACATTCCTTCAAGAGATGGGAATGCTCATTTAGCATGACATGCTGAAGGGGGTCATCACATAACATTGTAGGGGTTGTCTCTTTAATCATATCATCTATCACCTCAACTTGAGAACAATCCTCAAGTCCGATTTGTTTGTAAGCATCAAACACATTAAGCCAGATTTTCCTATTCCCAAAGCTCATTTTCAATGCCCCAGTATTGCAATTAATTGAAGCATGCGAAGTTGCAAGGAAAGGGTGGCCCAAAATGATGGATGGTTTGGTTGGTTTGTTGGTAGGGTCAATGTCCAAAACTAAGAAGTCGATGGGGAAGAACAAATCGTCCACTCTCACAAGGACATCTTCCAAAATTCCCCGCGGTGTCTTAAGTGATCGATCAGCAACTTGGAGGATTACCGGTCTAGGCTTCAGATTGCCTCCCCCAAGTTCATACACATAGCTCGAAAGGATGTTCACCCCCGCACCCAGATCAAGTAGAGCCTCATCAATTTATATGTCACCAATAACCACTGAGATGTATGGGGCTCCTGGGTCCTTAAGTTTCGGGGGTGTGCCATGTTGAACAATTGAGCTAATAGAATCAGGCACGACAACTTTTGATTAGACCTGTTTCCTAGATTGCCACTTTTTTGTGCACAGGTCCTTTAAGAAGCGGGCATAAGATAGAATCTGCCTGATAGCTTTAAGCAAAGGAAGGTTAATCTGCACTTGCTTGAAAGTTTCCATGATCTCATCCGTCTTATCTTTAGCTCCAGATGAGCCAGCAGAAATCTGCCTAGAGGTGGATAAGCGCTCTAGAAACGGCAATTTCAATCTCTTGGTGGAAGGGTTTTCATGTCGAGTAAGTGGTGGAACAAGGGCAACTTCTTCAGATGAGGTGATTTCAAGCGAAGGAGATTTGGGCAAGTCTTCTCTAGTGGGGGTGAAAGTCAGGGTGGATGGTTTTTCAGAGGGTGAGACTATAGGAGCATCAGGTTTGGACATTTCTTTCCCACTCCTCAGAATAGTCACCGCTTGAGCATGCTCCCTAAAGACAAACCCTTTTCCTTTAAGATTCTCCTCAGCAGCACTGGGAAGCTTCCCAGTTTCCCTCTGTCTGACGGCCTCAACAAGGTGTCCTATCTGCGATTTCAACTCATGTATAGCCTTGTCATGAGATTGGATGATGGCTGGTGGTGCGACCTTCCTCTATAGTTTTATTATTTCGTCGTAGTATAGTATAGAGGGAGGTGATTACCAGTTTAATACAATTTGTTACTTGGAAATAAAGAGTTCCCGAGGACGAACTCAGGGAGCAAGTTGTATTCTAGGGGTACAAGTTTCTTTTACAAAAATAAAGAAAGAGAGAGAGAGAGAATTTGTTGGATTTTCTTCTTTTCTCTTTGCTTCTCCTCTTCTTCCTTCTTAGATCTTCTGCTCTCTTCTTTTTGTTCTTCTTCTTTTCTTTCTTCTGCAGAGCAGTCCTGTTCTTCTTCTTCTTTCTTTCCTTTCTTCTGCAGTGCGGTCCTGTTCTTCTTCTTCTTCTTTCTTTCCTTTCTTTAGATCTTCTCGTGCTCTTTTTCTTCTTTCAGTTCTTGTCTTGGCCTCTCTGCGTTCTCCTCTGCCTCGCCTTCCTTCTCCTTCCTTGCCTTCAGGACGTCGTCTGATTTTCCAATCAGACGACTTAAACCGCCGCTGCTACAGTGCCGCTCGGTGATCCTCCTTCCTTCAGCCTTCGTCTTCTTCCACGGTTCTTCTTCACCTGTGCCTGCACACTTACACAGCTTGATCAGAGAGGGGAAAAACCTATCTCTACCCTCCCCCCGCGTCTCTCTCTCACAGAAGCCACTCTTGGGAAAGCTCTCCCAGAGCTGCCGGGTTGCCGGGTACGGGTCACGCCCGGGTCCAGGCCCACCGGCGTGCGTGGTGGGCGAGGAGTGCAGGTCAGTCTAAGTCGGGTCGGGCCAGGTCCGCAGGGCGTGAGCGCGGACGAGACCGGGTAACCGGGCGGGTGAAGGGGACCTCACCCCGTGTGCTGAGGCAATAAGCCTCCAGCACTTTTTCACTTTATACCGCTGCGCCTCTTCAGAGTTTTCCGAGGTGGGACTAAATGTCCCACCCCGAGTTGGCGCCTGCGCGGAGGAAACAGCTGGTAATCGCGGCGTTACGCGAGGCCTTCGCGCGAGGGCTTCGCTTCAGCTGCAGCCTGACGCTTTGTCGAAATGCCTCGCACGGCCTGGGAGTCGAATCTGGGTGTGGCGCGCCTGCAGCTGCAGGCGGAAGCAGCTCCTTCTGCACGGCAATGGCGGCGGAGGACGGGTGACCTGTTCACAGCAAAACGGCCTCTCGGCCTAATCAGAAGGCGCCGGGAGCTTCGCCAGAGTGCAGCGAAGCTCGTGTGGGTGGTGGCGAGGCGTGGGGCGGCGTGCAAAGGCTGCCCTAGGTCGGACTGTGGGTCGGAAGATGGGTTTGTTCGGTGGAGTTGCAGAGGGTGATGTGGGGGAAGTGGAAGGGCGGGGGTTGAACAGGGTGAGGAGGCAGAGGTTCAGCGGTGGTCGGCGAGCCGTGTGGGTTGCTGGAGTGATGGGAGCGGCTCGCCGGAGGATGGCCGGAGGCAGAGAAGGTGAGGGTGAGAGGTCAGAATCGAGGGCGACAGTAGATGTTTAAAGTGAGGAAAAGGAAGAGGGGAGGAAGAGGAGGAGTTCTACCTACTTAGCAGGAGGAGGAGGGGCCGGAGCGGGCGACAGTCGTATCGACTGTCGCCGGAGAAGAAGATGCCCGGGGAAAGGGGTGGCGGCGAGCAGAGGGCCGGAGAGGCGCCAGCTGGGTGCGGCGTGGCGCGGGAAGAGCAGGGGAAGAAGTCTCTGCTGCTGGTATTGCGGCAGAGCGAAGAGGAGGGGGAGGAAGAACCGCCGGAGCTGGTGGGCGTCTGCCGGAGTGAGAAGAGAGGAAAGTTGGGGGTTTTCTCCGTCAGATCCGAGCTGCCAAGAACGGTGGAGCGACGGGGGTATTTATAGGGACCGAATCAGGGAGGAAGGCGGAGGGAGACGACGTGTCTCCCTCGCCGGAGGACGCCGGAGATGGAAACCCATACCGTCCGTGCGTTCGCACGGCCGGTATGGTGGGTTACAGCGACCAGGGGGTGTCCCTGCGACGGCTGACGACGCAGGGCACCCCCGGTTTACTTGCCAGGCTCTCCCCCTTACCCTGCGCGGCGCCATGCTCCGAGCAAGGTCGCCGGAGCATGGTGCTGGCAGGTTTTGCAGGGGGGACCTGAACGCAAAGAACAAAGGAGAGTTAGGGGCCAAAATGCGAGGGTTCAAAAGTTGAGGGCCCAAAAAGTAAATATATGAGGACCAAAGTGTAAAGTTGGTCAAGAAGGTTTCTTCTTAGGCTCAAGTTTTTATACATGACTAATTAGGACCTAAGGAATCTGATGGTGAATTTTATTTCTAGATTAAACCTTGTTTGACTGGTCAATTTACGTAAAAACCCAAATTAAGTTATTAATTGGGTATGGTTCTCAATGTAGGTCAAGATGGGTTCCTAAGGTCAAATTGAAGGTTCTAAACCCTAGAGATTATTTTTCTATGAATTTTAGAGGGTTTATTCCATTTTTGCTTTGCCTTGAACCTCGTGAATTGAAGTGGGTTTGTTTTAGGGTTACAGATTATCATTTAGTTCCTTGGAATTGCTGTAGCCCTTGCTAGATCATCTCATCCCACTTTTATTCTTATTAAGTTGCTTTGACCTATGTTTGGACCCTGAATTACCCTGTATGCAGATTATACTGGTAAAATTGCATTTTTACCCCTTATGACTTGTTTTCTCCTTAAACTCAGAATTCTCTGAGTTAAGCCTTTCCTTGAGTTATGTAGGAGCTTTTATCCTTTGTATTGGGTCAAAATGAGCTAGTTATGGCTCATGATGAGGTTCTCATCATACCCCCATGCCTAGCTTTTGCTAGTCCCTTAGCAAAAACTTAAGGTTTCAACCCTTGTTCTAGACCATGAAGTTTTTAATAGCTTTAGATAAGTGCTTTTTTATTTGAGCATAGATTAGGTTAGAATGCTGACCATAGGCCTAAAAGGAACTCTAGTACCAATCAAGATCCAAATCTGTCTAGCCTTAGCCTCAGTCTTTAGCAAAGGTTTTTAAGGCCCACAAGAACTAACCTAAGGTTTATTGGACTTTGTGGTTAAAGCACCCGTGCTTGAAATGATTTTAGCCCTGGCTCAGTTCGCAGTGCGTTTTGTAAGAGAGAGATAGAAAGTTATTCTGTTTGGAGAGTTTTCTCTCTCTTTTTCTTTTTAGTTCTAGCCTAGGATTGGCTTTTCAACACGGTCTGTATCAGATTCCTTGCTCCCATCATCAATCCTTAAGGGTTCCTGGCAATCGATGCTTCGAGATAGCACCGCCCATGGCAACCCCCGGAACCCTGGCTATTGAGATTTCGAGATAATCCCATCCATGGTGTTCCGTGGCTGAATCCAGACCCTGGCAATTGACACTTCGAGATAATGCCATCCATGGAATCTGAATCAGCAGAGTGCTTACATGCCCCCAGTAGGATATGTAAATATCCTAAGAGACAGGCACCGAGGAGATGATATTTTGTTACGCATCTTCGAGGGGATTTCCCGCCTCTCCGCGCTGGGAACTCGTCCAAATCAACTTGTGTTGATCGGCCGCTCCTATTCTAGGTGGTCTTTTCATAATTTTGCGACGCTTCTGCGTGATTTTGATTTTTACGCTTACTGAACCAGGTTGTGTGTGAGGTTAGGGTGCTTAGGTTACTGAGTCCCGTAAACCAAAAATTAGTTAACGAGGTCAAATACTCCCTAAGCCTTAGACCTAATACTTCAGCTTTTCATTTTCCTCAACCTCTTGAGGAGTGTCCAGATCTTAATGGGTACTAAGAGTCTATTCAAGAATGCCTAAGGTTTGCGTTCTTACTAATCTCATTATGCACTTTTCAGTTATTTTCTTGAATGAGATCTAGAACTTAGGTTAATTCCTTAGTTCCTTACTAATGACTATCACCTTTTCTTATAATTTTGTGCTCCTTTTTCATTTTGTTTCTCTTCTTCTTCTCCTTCACAAAATTTCCTTCTCCTTTTATTCTTTTCCGAAAAAATTTTTTAATTTTTATGGTGTTTTTGGCATATGTGAATTTTTTTGTTTGAAACCTTTTCTTACAAGTTTTGCACTTTCATACCCCCCCCATGCCTAAGATTTGCAATGTCCTCATTGTAACCTAGGGGGTTTTTATTTAACTTAGTTCATTCCTTAAGCCAGAAATTTGGATGAGTGGATGGGTCGGGTTGAATTTTTGCGGACGATTTCTAATCCCAGATGCAAGCATCTGAGGTGGGGTCGGCTGTCTTACAAGGGTGAACCTCAAGTGCAAAAAGGTGTCAGAACAAGTTTCAGGTTTTCAAAGAGAATGACGGGCTGCCTCCCGTTAAGCGCTGAGTTTTACGCCATCGGCTTAAGATTATTGCACGAGGAATCCCGAACCTTGAGAAAATGTTTTGATGAATGAATTTGAGAATGATTTTGTGATCACAGGTTCGGGTCGGTATGGCTTCGATCCATTTGGACACGTAGTCCACAGCCAACAGAATGTATTCGAAACCATCCGAAACAGGAAAGGGGCCCATAAAATCAATCCCCCAAACATCAAAGATTTCGCATACTAGAATCGGTTGCATAGGCATCATGTCGCGATGGCTCATGTTGCCCAAAGTCTGGCAACGACTGCATGCCTTGCAGTGATTGTATGCGTCTTTGAACAGTGTGGGCCAGTAAAAGCCGCACTGGAGGACTTTTGATGCGGTTTTATGCCCGGCGAAATGGCCACCGCATGCCTGGTCATGGCAGAAAGAGAGGATATTGTTGAATTCCCCTTCCGGGACACATCTCCGGATGATCTGATCGGCACCTATGCGGAAGAGGTACGGGTCTTCCCAAATGTAATACTTGGCATCGGAGAGTAATTTGTCCTTCTTGGCCTTCGGCCAATCGGACGGGATCTGATGAGATGCCAAGTAATTTACTACATTAGCAAACCATGGAAGGCTAGTACCAATAGTCAGCAGGTGCTCATCGGGAAAATGCTCAGTGATGGGTCCGGGAGGGTTAATTATTTCAGAAGGAAGACGAAACAAGTGATCAGCTACCACATTTTGCTTTCCCGCTTTGTCGCGAATCTCAAGGTTAAATTCTTGCAACAGCAAGATCCATCGGATTAATCAAGGTTTCGCGTCCTTCTTTGCAAGGAGATGCCTCACAGCTGTGTGATCCGAGTATATGATGACACGGGAACCCAGAAGGTACGATCTGAATTTTTCTAGGGCAAATACTACAGCTAGCAGCTCTTTCTCAGTAACCGTATAGTTACGCTGAGCCTCATCGAGTGTTTTGCTGGCGTAGTAAATGACCACAGGTTTCCCGTCAATTTTCTGCCCCAAAACCGCTCCTACAGCGAAGTCGGATGCATCGCACATGATCTCAAAGGGTTGAGACCAATCAGGGGACTGTAGGATCGGGGCTTGGGTGACTCGGTCACGCAGGATTTCAAATGCTTGAGTGCATTCCTTGGAAATTTCGAAAGGAACATCCTTGGAGAGAAGAGTGGTCAGGGGGCGCGCGATTTTTGAAAAATCAGGGATAAATCGTCGATCAAAACCGACATGCCCTAAAAAGGAACGGATGTCCCTGATCGAGCTAGGCATAGGAAGGTGAGAAATCAGATTAACCTTAGCTCGATCCACTTGGATACCTTTCTCCGAAATTGAGTGTCCCAGGACAATTCCCTCAGGCACCATGAAATGGCTCTTTTCCCAGGAAAGAACCAAATTCACATCGATGCACCGCCTGAGTATCTGGACCAAGTGTTGGAGGCAATCGTCGAATGATGCTCCGAAAATTGAAAAGTCATCCATGAAGACTTCCAGATAATCACCTACCATATCTGAGAATATGGCAAGCATGCATCGCTGAAAAGTAGCGGGTGCATTGCAAAGACCGAAAGGCATCCTTCGGAAAGCGTATGTTCCGAAGGGGCAGGTGAACGTGGTCTTTTCTTGGTCCTCAGGATGGATTGCCACCTGGTTATAACCGGAGTACCCGTCAAGAAAGCAGAAGAACCTATTTCCAGCAAGTTTTTCGAGAATTTGATCAATGAAGGGTAGTGGGAAATGGTCCTTCTTCGTGGAGGAATTGAGTCGGCGGTAATCTATACAGACTCTCCACGAGTTGGCTAATCGGGTAGGAATGATTTCTCCGGTCTCAGTTGTTATAGTGGTGAGTCCTGCCTTCTTGGGCACGACCTGAATTGGGCTCACCCAACGACTATCGGAGATCGGGTAGATGATTCCGGCATCTAACCACTTGATGATCTCCTTTTTCACGACCTCCTGCAGATTGGGGTTTAAGCGTCTCTGCATTTCACGAGAAGGTCGTGTGCCCTCTTCTGAATAGATATGATGAGTACAATAAGAGGGACTTATTCCAATCAAATCATCGAGAGTCCACCCGATGGCTCTGCGATGTTGCTGGAGGACAACAATCAGACGGGATTCCTGTTTAGGACTGAGGTTGGAATTGATAATCACAGGAAGGGTCTAATTAGAACCCAAAAAGATGTATTTCAAGTGAGCAGGAAGGGGTTTCAGTTCGAGAATGGGGTTATCAGCAGCAGCGGGTGGTTCAGTATAGATGTGAGGTTCGAGGGTGGGAGTTACTGGGTTATTCATATCTGGATTCGAATCCTCTGTTTGCAGGTCAAGATCCTTCTGTGGTTGATGAGGCATAATCGCGTCATTCTGGAAGTGTGATTCATCAACCAAGGTCCTGATGTCACAAATTTGTTCGATGACGCTGCAATTAATTCCTTGTTGGGCCTTAAATATATCAATTTTCAGTGTTTGATCTCCAAACTTAAGCTCTATTTGGCCCTCCTCACAGCTGATGTTGGCTCTAGCAGTAGCCAAGAAAGGTCTCCCTAGAATGATTGGTGTATCCCTAGGGTTCTCAGGTGCGTCCATATCTAAGACTATAAAGTCCACTGGAAAATAGAAATCCCGCACTCTTACGATAACATCCTCGAGAATCCCTTTTGGTGACTTTATAGATCGATCTGCTAATTGTAATGTCACCTCGGTTGGTTTTAGCTCAGATTCTTCTAGATGGTCAAGTAAGGATGTGGGTATCAGGTTTATGGATGCACCCAAGTCTAACAATGCTCTATCAAATTGGGTACCACCTATCTTGCAGGAAATCAGAGGAGTACCAGGATCTTTTACCTTGGGTGGGAGTCTACTGAGGATTACAGAGCTGGCTTGCTCTGGCAGAACAATTGGGCTCCCTCCCTTGGTTCGCGGCTTACGCTGGGGTGTACATATATTCTTTAGAAATCGTGCGTAAGCTGGTACGTGGCGGATTGCATCCATCAAGGGGATGTTTATGTGGACCTGCTCAAAGAGCTTGACCAGGTCCTCCTCAGGGGCCACGGGTTTGGTGGTCTTCTTTCCCTTGGTCAAGGCCTCGGGAAACAGGATCTTGGTTGGTTCTTCTAGGATAGGTCCAGGTTGTGGATCTGGAACAGCGATTTCTTGGATAACTATCCTAGGGTCATGGTTATCAGGCTTGGAGTGGTTTGGATAATGCGGGTCTTGAGTTGTTTTACCACTACGTGTTGTTACAGAATTTAATCCGGCCTGATTTTGGTTTGGGTTTGGTAAGAGGGGTGGCTGCTGCTGAAATCCCGCATAAGAAGTTGAAGCTTCCATCTCGTCTGGAGATGGAGCAGTAGGGGCCTGATAAATCCATTGTGCGTGGCCTAAATTTGGATTCATAACGCGCTTCTGGGTTGGCACGTTATTTGGGTTAGGAAGAGGTTGGGAAGGGAGTGTGCCTGGCTGGCGAGAATTTGCCAACTGGGCCAGTTGAGTTTTAACTTCTGTAAGTTCGTCCTTGTGCTGTTTTTGAATAGCCGCATTCGTTTTTTGAATGTCAGCCAGAGTCTGAAGGATTAGGGACATTTGATCCTGATTTGGCCCTGATGGATAAGTAGGGTTGGGCCGAGGCTGAGGCAGCTGGTAATGACGAGAGGGCTGTGGGCGGGACTGAAAAGGTGGTCTTTGGGTTTGGGAATTTCCCGCCCACTGAAAATTGGGATGGTTTCACCATCCAGGGTTGCAAGTGTTGGAGAATGGGTCGTTCTGGATGGCGTTGAGGTCCTCGCAGGTCTGAGGAACCTCCTGAGAATCAGGGAAAGGGGGAATGGAGTTCCCCCGGCTGGTGTAGAAAGGATCGGATGATCCTCCGATCCAAGAATCAGATGGGGATGGATATGGATCCATCCTAGGGGAAGATCGGTGGAGGATGTTTTGCACAGTCTCCTGTGTGGAAGGAGGTTGTGCAAAGGAGTTACGCGCGGAGGTGGCTCGCTGCAAGTGCTGAGTCAGCTCATCCACCTTCTTTTCAATGATTGAGACCTTGTCCAATCGACTGGCCATTAATTCCAGGTCGACTGATGCGGACAGGCCCTGCGTCTCATGTGCTCCCTTAAGATTCGTCGCTGCGCGGGTATTCGTCCTGTCGAATAATCCCATGGAGTCATTGTTGATGGAGCTCTCGCACATGTTTTCGAGAATCTCCCATACGGTGTCTTCATGTTGACCCATGCTGTTTCCTCCGCAAGTTGCATTGACGAAAAGGCGGATGTCCTCACGGAGTCCCTGGTAAAAAGATTGGACTTGTTCCCATTTAGGAACTCCGTGATGGGGGCACTTTCTCATGAGATCCTGAAAACGATCCCATGCCTCATGGAGAGGTTCTCCTGATTGTTGAGTGAAGTGTGTAATCTGATGGCGCAAGGCGTTGGTCCGATCAACGGGGAAAAACTTTTTCAAAAACTCGGATTGAAGTTCTTCCCAAGTGTTGATCGGCCGGGTCTGAGTTTGATACCAATGGGCGGCCTTGTCCATAAGAGAAAAGGAGAACATCTTCATGAGAAGAATATCCCGATTTTGCGCATCTGATCCAAAAGTGTGGGCCAGATGCTTTAGCTGTTTGATGTGCTGGAAGGGATCTTCAGAATTAAGCCCATGGAATTTAGGTATAGCATGAATCATGTTGGGCTTTAATTCGGAATCAGGTCCTCCAGTCGGGATTCTGACTCGAGGCTCAATGGCCACCGCAGCAGGATTGTAGTGGTCCCGCATCATAGGATGCTGTGGTGGGTGCACGAAGTTTTGGAAGAGGTCATTGAGTCGCTGGAGCTGGTGTTCCAGATTATTTTCTTCCTCAACTGGCTGAGCCATGATGGGGGAAGAAGAAGAACTTGGTTCTGAATCAGAAGAGAGAATAATGTGAGGGTGTTGCTGCACAAACACGGGCGTCGAGGCTTGGCCTTGACGAGAGCGAATTTCTAAAGGAGGTCTTAAGGGTGGTCTTAAGGACCTCCTTCCGTACATGCACTGTTGGAAGAGGTAAGTTTAGAAGGTGCTGGACCCAATCAAGACACCCAAAAATGTGTTGGGTGACTATAGAGGTGCGGGGCAGATGGACCCCTTGATCAGAAAGATCGTCCACCTGAGAATTACCTGGGCAGCCTGAGAGGGAGAGTCCCGCGAAGACCCCTACACGGTAGAGCGTCCCCACGGGTTACAGGGTTTCCCCCACCCGACCTCTCTTGTCACTGCGGTTCCAGGTAGACCAGAATGGGGATCTTGACCTCTTAAGTCTACCAGTTTTAAGATCAGGGTGCTTAAGGTTTCACTTGAACTTTAGTCTTTTAAGTGCAAAGAGTGACCTAATTTAAGGTTGGTTGACCCAAGGGGTCAACTTTACCTCTTGTTTTCTTTGAGAGCTTTTAGGTCTTGTCTTTTAGGGTTCAAGTGTTTAGAGAGCCAATTGTTTTAGGTTTTCTTTTGAATAGGTATTTTCAATCAATGGTTTAGGCACACTTCTTTTGGATTTTCTCCATTCTTGATTTAAGTAGTGTGTCTCTAAAACCCTAATGTTGAATCTTATGTTGGCTCTACTTGGTCCAGTTAGTTCTTTGTTGGGTAATTAGGGCTCAAGCAAGAATGTGTTAGCCCTTAAATACCCTTAATAGTGTGCACGACTAATGAGTTGAAAACATGCAACTCTTTATGGTTACTAAGTATGGAAGACAGGTTAGCCCTACATTGCTTGTTCTTTTCTTTTCTTCCTCTTTAGAGTTTAGGGGTTAATAGCGAGAGGAAAAATTTACCTGTCCTCGGAGTGGTTGTCGTGCGGTTGCTTGTCTTCTTGATTTCCTGTAGCTGCACAAAAGAGGGGAGATTATCAGAAATTAAAAAAGAAACAGGAATGTTTACCTCTAGAATAGCCGTTGCTCCCCGGCAACGACGCCAAAAACTGGTGGTGCGACCTTCCTCTATAGTTTTATTATTTCGTCGTAGTATAGTATAGAGGGAGGTGATTACCAGTTTAATACAATTTGTTACTCGGAAATAAAGAGTTCCCGAGGTCGAACTCAGGGAGCAAGTTGTATTCTAGGGGTACAAGTTTCTTTTACAAAAATAAAGAAAGAGAGAGAGAGAGAATTTGTTGGCTTTTCTTCTTTTCTCTTTGCTTCTCCTCTTCTTCCTTCTCAGATCTTCTGCTCTCTTCTTTTTGTTCTTCTTCTTTTCTTTCTTCTGCAGAGCGGTCCTGTTCTTCTTCTTCTTCTTTCTTTCCTTTCTTCTGCAGAGCGGTCCTGTTCTTCTTCTTCTTCTTTCTTTCCTTTCTTTAGATCTTCTCGTGCTCTTTTTCTTCTTTCAGTTCTTGTCTTGGCCTCTCTGCGTTCTCCTCTGCCTCGCCTTCCTTCTCCTTCCTTGCCTTCAGGACGTCGTCTGATTTTCCAATCAGACGACTTAAACCGCCGCTGCTACAGTGCCGCTCGGTGATCCTCCTTCCTTCAGCCTTCGTCTTCTTCCACGGTTCTTCTTCACCTGTGCCTGCACACTTAGCTTGATCAGAGAGGGGCAAAACCTATCTCTACCCTCCCCCCGCGTCTCTCTCTCACAGAAGCCACTCTTGGGAAAGCTCTCCCAGAGCTGCCGGGTTGCCGGGTACGGGTCGCGCCCGGGTCCAGGCCCACCGGCGTGCGTGGTGGGCGAGGAGTGCAGGTCAGTCTAAGTCGGGTCGGGCCAGGTCCGCGGGGTGTGAGCGCGGACGAGACCGGGTAACCGGGCGGGTGAAGGGGACCTCACCCCGTGTGCTGAGGCAATAAGCCTCCAGCACTTTTTCACTTTATACCGCTGCGCCTCTTCAGAGTTTTCCGAGGTGGGACTAAATGTCCCACCCCGAGTTGGCGCCTGCGCGGAGGAAACAGCTGGTAATCGCGGCGTTACGCGAGGCCTTCGCGCGAGGGCTTCGCTTCAGCTGCAGCCTGACGCTTTGTCGAAATGCCTCGCACGGCCTGGGAGTCGAATCTGGGCATGGCACGCCTGCAGCTGCAGGCGGAAGCAGCTCCTTCAGCACGGCAATGGCGGCGGAGGACGGGTGACCTGTTCACAGCAAAACGGCCTCTCGACCTAATCAGAAGGCGCCGGGAGCTTCGCCAGAGTGCGGCGAAGCTCGTGTGGGTGGTGGCGAGGCGTGGGGCGGCGTGCAAAGGCTGCCCTAGGTCGGACTGTGGGTCGGAAGATGGGTTTGTTCGGTGGAGTTGCAGAGGGTGATGTGGGGGAAGTGGAAGGGCAGGGGTTGATCAGGGTGAGGAGGCGGAGGTTCTGCGGTGGTCGGCGAGCCGTGTGGGTTGCTGGAGTAATGGGAGCGGCTCGCCGGAGGATGGCCGGAGGCGGAGAAGGTGAGGGTGAGGGGTCGGAATCGAGGGCGACAGTAGATGTTTAAAGTGAGGAAAAGGAAGAGGGGAGGAAGAGGAGGAGTTCTACCTACTTAGCAGGAGGAGGAGGGGCCGGAGCGGGCGACAGTCGTATCGACTGTCGCCGGAGAAGAAGATGCCCGGGGGAAGGGGCGGCGGCGAGCAGAGGGCCGGAGAGGCGCCAGCTAGGTGCGGCGTGGCGCGGGAAGAGCAGGGGAAGATGTCTCTGCTGCTGGTATTGCGGCAGAGCGAAGAGGAGGGGGAGGAAGAACCGCCGGAGCTGGTGGGCGTCTGCCGGAGTGAAAAGAGAGGAAAGTTGGGGGTTTTCTCCGTCAGATCCGAGCTGCCAAGAACGGTGGAGCGACGGGGGTATTTATAGGGACCGAATCAGGGAGGAAGGCGGAGGGAGACGACGTGTCTCCCTCGCCGGAGGACGCCGGAGATGGAAACCCATACCGTCCGTGCGTTCGCACGGCCGGTATGGTGGGTTACAGCGACCAGGGGGTGTCCCTGCGACGGCTGACGACGCAGGGCACCCCCGGTTTACTTGCCAGGCTCTCCCCCTTACCCTGCGCGGCGCCATGCTCCGCGCAAGGTCGCCGGAGCATGGTGCTGGCAGGTTTTGCAGGGGGACCTGAACGCAAAGAACGAAGGAGAGTTAGGGGCCAAAATGCGAGGGTTCAAAAGTTGAGGGCCCAAAAAGTAAATATATGAGGACCAAAGTGTAAAGTTGGTCAAGAAGGTTTCTTCTTAGGCTCAAGTTTTTATACATGACTAATTAGGACCTAAGGAATCTGATGGTGAATTTTATTTCTAGATTAAACCTTGTTTGACTGGTCAATTTACGTAAAAACCCAAATTAAGTTATTAATTGGGTATGGTTCTCAATGTAGGTCAAGATGGGTTCCTAAGGTCAAATTGAAGGTTCTAAACCATAGAGATTATTTTTCTATGAATTTTAGAGGGTTTATTCCATTTTTGCTTTGCCTTGAACCTCGTGAATTGAAGTGGGTTTGTTTTAGGGTTACAGATTATCATTTAGTTCCTTGGAATTGCTGTAGCCCTTGCTAGATCATCTCATCCCACTTTTATTCTTATTAAGTTGCTTTGACCTATGTTTGGACCCTGAATTACCCTGTATGCAGATTATACTAGTAAAATTGCATTTTTACCCCTTATGACTTGTTTTCTCCTTAAACTCAGAATTCTCTGAGTTAAGCCTTTCCTTGAGTTATGTAGGAGCTTTTATCCTTTGTATTGGGTCAAAATGAGCTAGTTATGGCTCATGATGAGGTTCTCATCAATGGCACTTTGACTTTCTTGCATAGTTCTCAAGATTACCTTCAATTCATCCATCTCAGAGGTCTTAGGTTGGACCAAGGTTTAAGGTTGGTTCATTTGATGGTTTTGAAAGGATTGTGGTTTATAATCCCCTGAATTTGAGACATTTCCTTGTCTCCATGGAAAGTTTGGGTGGTTCCTCCATCCCTCATTATAAGTGTTGGAAAAAGGGTCATTACGAGGTCCAGGACGGAACCCTTGAGCGGCATTCAGATCCACCTGTACAAGCTCAGGGAATTGGGAGGCCAAGTAGCAATCCACAGTGGCGTGTATATTGCCTTGGAAAATGGAGCATTCAGAAGCTTAGGATGTGGAGGTGCTAGATTCGAATTGGCCCAGGCTCGACATAAACCTTTCCATGTTTTGATTCAACAATTGAATCTGATAGGCTAAATTATGGGTGTCCCTTGCCTCATTCGCCTTCAACTTTCTTTGCATGAGAGTGGGTTTTCTATCCATGTAGGCAGAATTCAAGTGTATAGAATTCTCACTCAAAGTATCAAAAAGGTTCCAAGCTTCATCCTCAGTCTTAGATAGAAAGGTTCCTGCACAGGCACCATCCACAGTCTACCTGTGCGAATCATTAAGTCCGGTGTAGAACCTTTCAACCAATTGCCACTTAGGCACCTGGTGATGTGGGCAAAATCTCAATAGGTCTTTAAAGCGCTCCCACGCATCACGGAAAGCTTCCCCATCCTTTTGAACAAAACTCATAATTTCCCTCCTAAAGTGATTTGTTTTGCTCATGGGGAAGCACTTCTTCAAAAATTCCTTCTTCAGGGCATCCCAAGTGTTAATATCATCAAGGTATGATACTAATACTTGGCTTTTTCCTTGAGGGAGAAAGGAAAGAGGGTCTACATTTGAGCATCATCAGTAACGCCCTGCAACTTTATCGTGGAACAGACCTCGGTGAATTCCTCTATATGCCTGTAAGGGTCTTCCCTAGCAGTACCATAAAAGGAGGGTAGCAAGGATATGGTATTGCTTTTGATCTCATAAGGATTGTCCCCTCCAGGTCTACGTAGGGCAAGGTTAGCTTGATTAGTTGGAATGAAATATTCCTTAAGGCTCCTTTGACCAGCCATTTCTTTCCTTGGGAGGTTTCTTCTTAAGATTCTTTTAGGTTCAGGATCAAACACAAGTTATCTCCTACGAGATCGCCTACCAAGCATACACTACAAACACAATTCAAAAGGACTTGTTTGATCTTTACAAATTTAGGATTTTGACTTTAGTTCAAATTGTAGGTGACAAAGCAAGTTGCCCAATCAATTACGTGCCTATTGTCGACCTTTGAAATGCCTAAAAAGATCTAGTTGGAGTTTAGGTGTTCTTTCCTAAATCTCAAATGGTAGAGCCACGTCAAAGACAGAAGATCGAGGGATGCAAGTAGGCCTAAGACTTCCTTTGAAGCTGTGCTTTCGTGGTGCTTCTTAACTACCCCCAAAAATCCGTGACAAGGTATCCCCCTCTTTGGATTTACAAAACCTTTGATCTCAAGTTCTGAACACTTCATAATCCAATGGTAGGAGGGCTCTTGTCCTAGTAGTTTCAAGACCTAGGAGTGTCTAAATGCATGCCGTGGTGCAAGAGATATAAGTGTGCATACACCGCAAAAGATTTTGAATTTTGAATCGCATGCCAAGTTTGAAAATCAAGACCTTGATTTTTAAATGTCCCTCCTTTAATTAGTCCTTTTTCAAAACTTAAATGTGACCACTTTATTAAATCACTTCAAGACAGATTATGTGGTCTAAAGATTAATCCAAATGCATTTTAATGACAGGTAGAAATGCAAAGTTAGAAGTGCATACCTGATTCCAGCATTCTTCATGTAATATGCAAGATAAGAAGTTAGATCTAGATGTTGCTCATTCAATCCTAAACGATTCGACCTAAGAGCAGGCAGCTTCTAGCAGGTAGCTCATTTCTTTTTTGTATTTTTGTTTAGCTACTTATGCACAAGCAAAGAAAATGATAAACAACCACAAAATAAAATAAAAACCTAGATCTAAAGAAAAGGGAACAAATTCCAAAAATCAGCCCCAATTACTACAAGGGCAAAAAAATAGGAAGAAAACTTGTGACAAAGGAGAATCCCCTATGGAAGGGGGATCCAGGTCTCCTGCGTCTTCCCCACGTGTAGGCGTCGCTTAAGGTCAACGTCATCTCCCAGATGCGCTTGTCACCTCCATAGATTCCTCGCACAAAAAGGATAACAAATGGTCAAATAACTGTGCAATGAGAAATAATCAGAAATAAAAATCAAGTGAAATTGTGTCTGTTGCCTCCCCAGCAATGATGCCATTTGGTAAGTTGGTTTTCGCTTTCAAATAATATGATTAAGATAATTTGTCATTTTAGTATCAAAGTGGTGGAAAACTACTTAACAAAACAATTAAAATAAAAATTAAACTACTCACAGAAGAGTGGGTCATATCCACAAGGAGACAATGATGAAATAAATTCACGAATATTTTTCCCTTGTATTCGTTCAATCGAGTGCGAAATCCATAGTCAAATCTGACATGAAATGCGACGAAAAAAAGACATACAATAACTCGAGAATGTAAGGTTATATGCGTAATTTTTCCTCAATGAAATATTCAATAAATATGTGATCAATCTCTATAATTTCCAATTACACATGTATTAGAGAGAAATTGTATACATCTTAATCTAAAACTAATGTCAAAAGATGTGAATAACAAAAGCCAAGCAATTATGAGAAAACATGAGCATGAAGTTGCAATTTCACTCAATATATAAAATATTAAAATAAAAAATGAGAGTTTGGCAATGGCACTCAAATGTAAATATTAATTAACCAAAAAGAGAGGATTTGCTTCCTTTGTGCATGCACAAAGAGGAGGTGATGGTGAGCCATGGGAAGCTTGGAGGAGGATAAGCGCGATGAGAGCTTTTCGATGGTGGTGGTGGCGATCAGAACAGCCGTCGGTGGTTGCCAATCGGAGTGGAAGAAGTCGCCGGTGGTGAGGCCCTCTAACCGGCCGTCAGGTGGTCGATTAATGCAGCCGAAAGCGTGGTTGTGCTCTGGGAGTCAAGGCGAGTCCGATGGAGTTCTCGACAAAAAGTTTCATGGCTGGATTTGATGGTTGCATTTTTGGTGGCTTTGGGTACCTTCGATTGGTAGAGAAGAAGAAGAAGAAGCTAGGCATACGCACAGGCTGGCGATGCCGGCTAGAGTAGCGCACGCTTTATGCGCACTGCTGGTGGGCGAGGGCTGGTTGCTGTTGCTGGGTGTGCGGCTGTGGCTGCGAGGAGTGTGCAGCAGTTGCTGTGGGCAAAGGTGCGCACGTAGAGGGGCGAGTGCAAGAATGGTGTTGGAGAGTGCGAGGCGGTGCGTGGTGCGTGTGGCAGGGGCTGAGGCGCAGGGGAGGTCGTGCGATAAGCTGCTGGTAGGCGTGCACCTGCTGCGGTGGAGGTGCATGCGCACGAGTGGGCTGGAAGTGAGGGGCAGGCGCACGTGGATGGGCTGCTGTAGAAGGTGAAGCGCGGGCCGAGGGTGCTAGAGGGAGGTGCTTACGCTTGTGATGGACGTGCGCAAGGATGGTGCTGGTGGGTGCGGTGGTGATGAAGAAGAAACATGGTGATGCAGGGACTCTGATTGGCGATGTGGGCTATCACACCACACGCCCACGATGGTGGAGTCGCGCTGCCGCAGTTGACTCTGGTGGTGAGGAGCGGATGAGAAACGAGGTTCTCTGCACAGTGAGGAAAGGGGTAGTGGCCTCCTTTGAACGACAACCATTCTTCCTCCTTTGTAGCTGTCTGCATTGATTTGAATGGAGAGGTGGGAGCAGATCCACATTCTTCGCTCGTCCTTGAATGAAGGTTTTAGTGCGGCAACTGGTGGCGTTGGAGCAGCAAATTCATGCAGAGAAGAGAAAATGAATAATAATAAAAAGATTAGTTAATTATGTTCAAACCCTTAATAAAATGTTAATGCATATAATTTAACCTAAAGACTAATGCATGTAATTCTAATGCATGCTAAATAATTTATAAATGTAATGCATACAAGCGAATATATATAAACTAACTTATTTATATCTTAATACATGCTATGTATACACTAATATCAATCTAATTCCTAGGCACTTAAGTAACTAAATAGCCCACAATTATGAGCTCATCAATAAGGTGTGAAAATTTTGTGATTAACCCCATATTTAGAAAGAAGGTGACGAAATTGTGAATGAGTGAAATGTAAGCCTCCGTCATTGATAATGCCTTTTGGAATGCCGAATCTTGTGAAAATATTCTTCTTAAGAAATTCGACAACCACACGGTGATCATTAGTGCAGGTGTGTATTGCTTCTATCCACTTAGAAACATAATCGACTGCTACTAGTATATATAATTACCCACTAGAGTTGATGAACAGTCCCATGAAGTCGATGCCCCATACATCAAAAATTGCAACCTCTAAAGTAGGATTAAGGGGCATCATATGCCTTTTGGAATGCCGAATCTTGTGAAAATATTCTTCTTAAGAAATTCGACAACCACATGGTGATCATTAGTGCAGGTGTGTATTGCTTCTATCCACTTAGAAACATAATCGACTGCGACTAGTATATATAATTACCCACTAGAGTTGATGAACAGTCCCATGAAGTCGATGCCCCATACATCAAAAATTGCAACCTCTAAAGTAGGATTAAGGAGCATCATATCCTTCCGAGTCATGTTGCCGATGCTCTAGCACCGCACACAGGACCAAACAAAATTATGAGCATCTTTGTGCAAGCTGGGCTAAAAGAATCCCGCATTAAGGATTTTAGTTGCAGTTTTATTGCCCGAAAAATGTCTGTCACAGGCCATTGAATGACAATATGTTAGAATATCATTGATTTTAGAATCATGGACACATCATTGAATGACCTGATGAGCACAAATGCAGAAAAGGTTGGGCTCCTCCCAAAAATAGTATTTAATGTCAGCAAAGAACTTATCCCTTTTTGTTTTTCGCCAATCAGCAAGGATTCGTTCTGCTGCTAAATAGTTCGCGATGGATGCAAACCAAGGGAGGGTGGTGGTAGCTACAATGCTTTCATCAGGGAATTGATCAGGTGGGGTCATTATGTCATTCATCATAAGGCGAGAGAGATAGTCGGCAACTACATTTTGCGATCCCACCTCATCCTTGATTTCCAGGTCAAATTCCTGGAGTAGCAGGATCCAACAGATAAGGTAGGGTTTCGCATCTTTTTTGGTCAGCAAATATTTTAGTGCTTAGTGGTTGGTATATACAGTGACGTGACTCCAAAATATAAGATCTAAATTTTTCTAAGACAAAAAAATGGCAAGAAGTTCTTTTTTAGTAACCGTGTAATTTCGTTGTGCATCATCAAGAGTTTTGCTAGCATAATAGATCACAACGGGTCTCTTGCAAATTCTCTGCCCTAGAATGTCCCCCACAGTAAAATCTGAGGCATCTGTCATTAATTCAAAGGGACTATTCCAATCAAGTCCCTACAAAATTGGTGCCTCGATAACTTCCTTCTTCAACCTCAAAAAACTCTCCAGGCATTTGTCATTGAAATCGAATGGCTAGTCTTTAGTAAGAAGCTGACTTAAGGGATTGGAGATGTGGGGAAAATTTTGTATGAATCTACGGTAGAAACCCACATGACCCAAAAAGGATATGATCTATTTTACAGTAGTGGGTGGTGGGAGCTTAGATATAGCATCTATTTCTGCTTTATCTACTGCAATTCCTTGTTTTGAAATAACATGGCCTAGGATAATACCTTCCTGGATCATGAAATGACTTTTTTTCCAACTGAGGACTAGATTGACTTGTATGCATTTTTGGAGAGTTCTTTCAAGGTTCTTGAGACAATGGTCAAAAGAATCTCCAAAAATAGAGAAGTTGTCCACAAAGACTTCTAAACATTCACCTACTAGGTCTGAAAATATCGCAAGCATACACCTTTAAAAAGTCGCAGGTGCATTAGAAAGACCGAAGGGCATTCTTCGGAAAGCAAAGGTTCCGAAGGGGCAGGTGAAAGTTGCTTTTTCCTGGTCCTCAGGATGAACCGCTACCTGATTATAGCTGGAATAACCGCCCAGAAAATAATAAAAATCCCCTCCGGCTAACCGCTTTAAGATTTGATCAATAAAGGGGAGCGGAAAATGGTCCTTCTTGGTGGCAGTGTTTAATTTTCTGTAATCAATACACATGCTCCAAGAAGAGGCGATTCGAGTGACTATATTCTCCCCATTATCATTAGTGACAATCGTTAGTCCAGCCTTTTTGGGCACTACTTGTGTTGGACTAACCCAGGAGCTGTCAAAAATGGGGTAGATGATATTGGCATCAAGCCACTTAATAATCTCCTTTTTTACCACCTCCTGCATAGTAGGGTTCAAGCACCTTTGTCGTTGGTGGGAGGGGCGAGAATCATCCTCTAAATAGATACGATGTGTATGGTAGGACGGATGAATACCCTTAAGATCAGAAAGGGTCCAGCCAATACCTTCTCTATATTTATTAAAAACCTAGAGAAGTTTGTGTTCTTGTGCCCCAGTAAGTCCAAAATTTATAATCAGGGACAGGGTCTGATTTGGACCCAGGAAAACATATTTATGGGAGTCGGGCAAGGGTTTTAATTCCAGTTGTGGGCTCGGCTCTGAAAGAATTTCTGCTTTTTGTGTTAGTGGTGAAGTGAGAGTGAAAGGGTCAGCTAGAGTGTTAGCTGAATGTGTGGTTAGGGTGGAAGGGTGAGAGGAAGTGGATTGTTCAGGAACCGTGTTAATGCCAAAACAGGAACTTAAATGTGTAATCTGCAAAGTTTCCTCTACTATATTTTCCATTTCTAAATCTGAGTCATCAAAGAAATCAGGTTCTTGGAATTTCCTAGAAGCTTGGAAAATATCTAGGGTTATAGATTCACCGCCACACATAATCTTCATTTTACCAGAATCACAATCAATATTTGCACGGGCGGTGGCTAAGAATGGTCTTCCAAGAATTATAGGGGCAAACTTTCACGCTTCTGGTACCTCTATGTCCAAGACTAAAAAGTCTACTGCAAATAGATAATTTTTGACCTGGACAAGGACATCCTCAACAATTCCCCTTGGTTTAATTGTAGATCAGTCTGCTAATTGAAGAGTAACCTCAACAAGCTTTAATTCTCCAATCTTAAATTCCTCAAAAACAATTGTGGGGATAAGATTAATTGAGGCACCGAGATCCAACAAGGTGCGATCAAAGGAAGTATCTTTAATGATAACTTAAATAAGGGGGGCACCTGGATCTTTTCTCTTAAGTGACAGTCGGCTCTACACAACTGAGCTAACTGTCTCAGGAAGGATCACCTTTCCTAAATTTCTAGGTTGCCATTTTTGGGTACACAAATCCTTTAGAAATTTTGCATAGGCAGGGATGTATTTTATGGCATCTAGGAGAGGGATGTTAATTTCAACTTGCCGAAATAAATTCATTAATTCCTTATCAATGGGCTCGGATTGCTTCTTTTTCCTATTTTATAAAGAATGGAGGGCTTGTGGAAATGGTGCAGGGTTTCCCTGCTTTGCATTATTAGGTTCCTGAACAGTGCTAGAGGAAGATGGGGAAGAGTTGATCTATTTTTCATTGAAATGAGTTTCTTTAACAAGCAGGGGGTCTTGAGTGGTTTTCCCATTCCTCAAAGTAACTGCATTTGCAGTATGGTTGTTTATAGGATGAGGACGGCAAGCGTAACTGTTATTGAAACCCAGGGGATGCTGAGGTACTGGTTGAATGGGTTGACTAGGATATCCACCTTGGAACTTATTCCGTTGATTATTTGGGTTGGGCATGGGTTGGGAAGGTAAATTTCCAACAGGTTGATGATCAGGAGTAATCTTAACTTGGTGTTGCAAGTTGGTAATCATGAGGGTTAGTTCTATCATTTGATTTCGCATACCTTACAAAGTTTCCATGACCTGAGTATTAATATCTTCCTGGGATGGTCCAGGTTGATATGCAAGTTGCCCATAATTCCCAAAATGATTTTGTTTGGGAAATGGAATTGGGTTTGGGTTTTTCTAGGAGTGATTCGGGTTGATCCTCCAGTTCTGATTATAAGTGTTGGAGGGGTTTCTAAATTGTTCCTGGAGAGCATAATATTTTTCGTGGTGGGATCAAGAATATTTTGATTCAAATAATCAAAATTCCTAGTCAATTCTTGTGGGAAATCAGCTGGAAATTGCTGACCAGCAGGTGTGGCATCAATATTGTGCATATGTTCTTTTTGGAGAAGTTGTGGAGTGTGAGTGTGTGGAGAGTTAAAGTGTGGAGCATTAAGATGTGGAGCTTGTTTGTTTGTGAGCTTTTCTTCCATTTTTTTCTGGTGAATTTGCATCTAGTCCAATCATTGAGCTAACATATATAGATCATCCTATGTAACTGGAACAGAGGTGGATTTGGAATCAATTTCATTGACTTCATGTCTGGGGTTTTGTGTTCTAACAAAAGTGTCCATTGAAGTCCTATTAAATGAGTTTTCACTCATTTCTTCAAAGAGGAGATAGGCACTTTCAGCATCTTTATTAAGGAAATTGCCCCCACATGAGGCATCCACAAATCGCCTCAATTGATCTTCTAATCTATGATAGAAGATCTGCACTAACTACCATTATGGAATTTCATGGTGGGGACAAGTTCTTAAGAGTTCTTGGAATCTTTCCTAGGCTTCATGGAGGGGTTTACCAATTTTTTGTTGAAAAGTCGTTATGGATCTTCTTAAAGCATTAGTTCGACCGATCAAAAAAAATTTCTTTAGAAAAGCGCCCTTTAATTGGGGCCAGGTGGTGATCGAGTGCCCAACCGTTGTAAACCAATGTGAAGCTTTATCTTTTAGAGAGAGAGGAAAAATTCTCATCAACAACATGTCTTCCTGCACATTGCGGGAACGAGTGGTTTGAGCGAGGACAGTTAATTCCTCGAGATGACAAAAAGGGTCTTCTCTTGGAACACCATGAAAATGCTTGATCAGGTTCAGAATAGCTAGTTTGATCTCAAAATCCCCTTATGATATGACCACCCCAGGTCTTTCCTCATAGTTGGAAGGATCATAGAAATCCTGAAGAGGAACGATAGGCTACTGGCGGGGTGGTGGGTTTTGCCCTTGGTTAGCTAGGTTCGTCACAGTCCTAGCCAAATTCTCTTGATTTTGTTGTAGCCGAACCAAATGGTCGACCATCAAGGCAAAGGGGTTTGTATTTTGAGTTTGGATTGGAGGGCCACCTGGCCCTGTAGGAATTTTTGGTTGCTCTAGATGAGGGAGGTTAGGGATGGGGAAGTCAGCTTGTGGGTTGGCTGATGGGTTGGAAGTGGAAGTAGAATTTTTTTGTCGGTTTCCTGGGTTTTACATATTTTTAGAAGAGGAAGGAGAAGAAAACAAAGATTTTCTGGTGCGGGGGGCAGAATCATATGGTCCCTCAAGATGTGGTTTTTGGGACCTTCGCCCGTGCATGCACTTTTTTGGAAGAACTGGAGGGGAGGAGAAGGGATGGAGATGAGAGAAATTGTGCAATTCAAACAATAAATTCTAGACCTAACTTAAGTGTGACTCCCTAGAAAATTAACCTAAGACTTCGTCTATTTAGGAAATAAGTAATCACTAGTGAATACATGTTCTGTCAACAAATCTAGCCAAGTTGTTTAAAGGAAGGTTTGGGCCCAAGTGTTTCTCAAGAAAATCCCAGGTGCTTGTACAAACCTGCGCCTAGTCGTTTGACATAGCCCCTCAGCCTAAACACCAGATATAGATGATAGAATTGATATCAACTAAAGAGAACTTAAGACTTAGATAGCAAGCCTAAGTTGATGAAACCTTAGGGGTCAAATTGCTACAAATTTTAATTAGGTCTAGGATACTAATGTGCACACAGAATGTGAACGGCATTGATTTGGGTATTGCCTTGTTATTTCCATTTTTTGTGTGTGCAAGAATTGGAAGTTGATTCCAATGAAAAACAAATTGTCTCACAATTTTTGTATTTCTGTCTTTTAAGATTCAATTTAATTTAATGTATTTTAGGGTTTCTCTTTTTATATGTTCAAACAAGTTTGAAACTTCCACAATCAAAGGAAAATAAATTGGATTGGTGATGGTCAATTTCCTTTAAAAGTGATTTTCTAGAAATACAAAGAAAAACCCTAATGCAATTTGATCCTAAGGCAGAAAATTACTATCGATGAGTTATTTCTAAGCTTTCTGTATTAAGTAGTAGTCCAAATAAGGCAAACAACATGACTACTCTGAACAAAATCAAACAAGGATATCAGAAAATTTTTTTTTAAGATTTTAGAAATTTGTTCAATAATTTTTTTAATTTTTATTTGTGCTGGTGTCAAAGTCCAGAAATGATACTCGTAGGTATTTTAGACTTTCTGTACCACCACCAGCCTCAAAAAATTATGGTGATTTTATATGATGTGTGGAATATCACAAGTATTCTAGAAAGTAAATTTCATAAAAATTGGCTATGCAGAAAAAATCTAAAAATTCACGGACAATAACAAAATAGGAAGAACAAAGGGTGTGACCCCTCTGTAGTCCATAAATTTTTAAAAATTAAATACAAAATCAATTGATCTGAAATTTGTAACAGACGTTTCCTACTTGATATGGTATCCCTGGGTAAAATTTCAAGATTTTAGGAGGCTTTTGGTGTCAGGAATTAATTTTTCAAGTCTAGAAAGAAATCTGACCCGAAAAGTAGAATACTGACACTTAAATTGGAGTGGTGTTTAATGAAGCATACAAGCAAACAATGAATTTTAAATTTCACCATTCCACATAATTAAGTTGTTTAACGTCCTAAAAGCCAAGTTTAGTGTGTTGTTGGTAGTTTTTAGCGAATTATATGACCAAAAAAGGGAACCAACCTGAAAATCCGCGGGAAGACAAGATATTGTAATCGTCTCAGAAACCCGCCTTCTTCCCGCAATGCTTGCACACATGAAAGAAAAAGATAGAAGGGGACGAGATCCACTTCAGGCAAGAGAAAGATTAAGCAAAGCTGCACCTCCCCAGCAACGACGCCAAAAAGTGATCGGAATTTTACGTGATTTGTAAAATTAGGGTTTTATCGTTGTAACGTACAAAAACCAAGTCACTTTCAAAATTTGTAACCTAGATAGTGGGGTATCTAGGGTCGTCCAAGGAGGCCAAATTATTTGCAAATCAAATCCCATGCTTGGAAATGAAAATCAACTTTCTTTTTAGTCTTTTTCAATATATAATTATCTTGAAATAACAAAGGCAAAATGTGAATTGTTGATGGAAAAACAACTAACACCTACAATCACTAAGCTAAAACCTAAGTGACAAATATGACCCCTTCCTAAGCTCACTCTAGGCACGTGGAGGCCTAGAGTAATCAGGAAGTGGAAGTGAAAAAGTGCTTGAACAATGATAAAGCAACTGCAAAGAAAATGAAAAGAAGGCAAATTGATTTAATAGAATTTGTGTTTTACAAAAATGTAGAGGAATGCTTCTACTTAAAATGGAAAATATAAAAGCAATAAAAACACAAATCCTCTTGCAAAATCTGGTGAAGAAAGGAGTTCTCTTGCTCCAAGCCAAGTTGCTCCTTGGCTTGAAAAGAAGGTCTCCACAAAGGGAAAGAATGTGGAGAAGAAGGCACCAAAGGGGCAGGTGATGTGCCCCCTTAATCTTCTTCTCTACTCCTTCCTGGCCGAAGGTTTAGGTGGAAGTAAGGTGGAAATTCTCTAATGGGAGGATCAAGAAAATGGTGGTAAGTGATGGGTTCTTATAGAGTGAGATGGGGGTAGGGTTGGCGTCAATAGGTGGAGGGCTAGGATGGAGTTTGGTGGTGGTTATGGGTTGGTAAGTTAATCCTAGGGCTAGGGTTAGGTGGCGTCACCTAAGGGGTGCTAAGGGGGGTAGTTAGGGCTGGCTAAGGGGCACCTAAAAGTGGCGCAAACCATGGAAGGGTGCCATGGGTTGGCGCCAACTTGAAGGCTTCTAGAAGGAGGGTGAGGTGTAGGGTGGATAGGGCTTGGAAGGGGTAGGTGTAGGGTGTAGATGGGGGGTTATTTTGGTGCCAAAATAGGTGTTTTTTGGAAGGAGGTGAGGGGTGAAAAGGTGGCTAGGTTTGGTGCCAACTTAGGGGTTGACTAGGTTAGCTAGGTGGACTTAGGGTTAGGGTAGATTGGTGGAGCTAGCTAGGTGGGGTTTAAGGAGGTAGATGCCAAGGGAGTTGGAGCCTAAGCTAGCTTAGCTAGTAATAGAGTAGAGGAGTAGGTAATGTGAGCTAGGGTTTGAAGAGAGGAGCTGAGGAGGAGAAGTCTGGAGCTTGAACTGGAGCTGGCAGCAGCTGAAGAGGGTGGCATGGAGCTACCCTAGCTGGCTTAGCTTGCTAGTTCTTTGCTAGCTGCTAAGCCAAGCTAAAGTGAGCTGGCTTCTACCATAATAAGCTGAGGTGAGCTAGCTCTAGCGCTCCCAGGGAGGATCAAGCTGGTTGAGGCAACTAAGGTAGCTTAGCTCAACTGAGTTGAGCTAAGCTGAGTCCTCGGGAGCTAGACTTAAGCTTCCTGAGCTGAAATGAAGTCATCTTCAACTGGTTGGAGTTGAGTGGAGCTGGATGTAGCTGAACCTGAGCTGGGGTGAACTCCAATCAACTCAGCTGAGCTAGCTAGGGCTCCTGTGGACTAATGGAAGCTAAGATGAGCTAGACTCATCTAAGTTGAGCTAGATTTTAGCTGACCTAAGCTCGAGTGAGCTAAGATGAGCTTTCTTGAGCTGCCATTCAGCTGAGATGAGCTGAATGGTGCTAGAATGAGCTAACCCTAGTTCAGGTGAGCTGAATTCCAACCATGGTGAGCTGGATCAAGCTGAGTTCCAGCTGGTGAGAGCTTCTCCTTCACCAGTTGCCTTCATAAGTGCTAGGGTTCCAGGGATCTGGCAATCTGTATATCCTAACACTCACAAAAACACATTAAAAAGACAACAAAAAGTGCAATGCATGCCTAACCTAATTAATGTCTAAATACAACCCAAAAAACCCATTTGTGGAGTAAAATCCTAAGAACTATGTTTG
The DNA here is from genome assembly GCA_037157565.1 of Thalassia testudinum. NCBI lineage: Eukaryota > Viridiplantae > Streptophyta > Magnoliopsida > Alismatales > Hydrocharitaceae > Thalassia > Thalassia testudinum. The sequence continues at coordinate 47,180,441 of JAZHRO010000014.1, forward strand.
TTTTAATGCATAAGAATGATGATAAATTGACGTTTATCACTAGGGTAGAGTTACAAATCAAGGAAACCTGTGCCTGCAACTCAACCTTAGTTGACCTAATCTGTAACTCAACAACTACTTGGTTCATTATGATCTAGGGTTAGATGGTTCAACCTAACTTCTATGGAAAGTTCAGTTGAGTTAGCTTGGATAACTTGGAGCGTTCAGTCATGCTTGAATTTGCTAGGGACTAGCAAAAACTAGGTATGGGGGTATTTGATTAGCCCAAATTTGTGGGCTATTTAAGTATTTAAATGCCTAGACATTAAGTTAATTTTAACATTTAGATAGCATACATTAGGATGTAAATAATTTAATTCATATTTTTAGCTTAATTGCATAATTCATGTGTGACATTCATATCTAAATGCATTTAGAATTAACCTAAAATTGCATGCATTTGATTAGTTAACTAATTAGGTACATTACATACATTTCTTTAATTAACGTAGAAGTTAAGGAGTTATGTATAAATAATCCTAATTATTTTATTATTATTATTATTCTATTCGGCTAGTAACCGCTCCACCTCCACCTCCACCTCCTATGCTCATTCATTTTTAATAGCTGCTAGCATTCACGAGGATCTTTTCCAACCTCTTGTGATTTCAAATGAATTGGCTACAGCTACAAGAGGGTGGAGGAGACGACGGTGCTCAGGAGGCCTTCATTCCCTTTCCTCACTATGCAGAGAACTTAGTTGCTCGTCTACTCCATTACCACCAACCTCAACCGCGGTGGAGCTTCGCCACCGTGAGAGTGCAAGGTGATAGCCTGCACCACCATCGCAAAGCTCCCCATTACAACCTCACCTTGTAATCACCAGATCACCTCCCATGACGACCGCCACCGCGCTCCATCTCCACCACTATCCACCATTCCGCTCATTTAGGATGTTCGGGAACTTTCCCAGACGTCCAAAGCCCCTACACCTCTTCTCCTTTGTGTAACTACGGCACAGAACCCATCTTCCACCTCAACGAAACCATCCACCACCGTCACCAACAACTACCACCTGTAGCCCCAGCTACTGTGCACCACTAGCTCCTCAAATGCACACCTCCAATAACCCCGCTCTCCTCCAGATCGTGCCACGAGCCCCTACCGCACACACCGCCCTGCACCTCCGCCACACCCATAGCAGTAGCTTTCCCACGTGTGCCCACACTCCTCCAGCAGTGTCGTGCGTACTCCATTAGCAACAAAGGAGCCTCACTGGCTACTCCTCACCGTGCCATCTCCGTGCACCATCAACCTCAGCCTGCACACAACCGCACGGCTCGCTCATCTTCAGCCTTCTTGACGTGCACCCACACTGCCCGTGCACGCTCATGCATCCTCCATGCACGTGTGGCCCTTCAGCAGCTCCACGTCGTGCACAGAAGTAGCAGAATCAACCACCACCACCGCTCACCTTCAATTGCTCCAACTGCCGCCTCCGGCCACCGTTGGCCACGAGATTGCCACCATTGGAAGCGGCTCGGCCCACTCAACCTCCGACTACAGCCTCGCTTCTGACCATCCCTTCCTCTACGTGCAAGGTCAAGAGAAACCTCTTCCCTTGTTTTGAATTCAATTAAATTTTACATTGTTGTGCCATTGTGGAAAACTTGGATTTAGGTTATTATTATTATAATGTTGTCCATTTTTTAAAGTGAGCCTTCCTCTTTGCTTCAATCACTTTGTCAGCATATGTGAACCTTATAAGCCTCATTTGAGAGTGGTTTTGATATCAATTTTCTACGAGCTCAATTGTGAACTTTTGTGAAAGACTTTTGCGAGTTTTAATAGACCATTGCCTCCCTGTGGATATGACCCACTCTTTTGTGAGTGGTTAATTTCAATTCAATACTTTGATTAGTCGATTTTCCACCACTTAAAAATACAATGATAAATCATCTTAATTATCATCTTCGAAAGCGAAAATCAACACGTCAATGCCTATTCATTACATTATCCTCATTGAAATGTATATAAGAAAATCAAAATGTAATAAGCAAGAAGAGGGGATATCACCTGGTTGAGCTTGTTAATCCAAGTCTGCTTGGACAAAAGGAAGAAAGATACATGTACAGAATACTGGGTTGCCTCCCAGCCAATGTTAAGTTTAACGTCATTTACTGGGTCTAAATCCAAAAGAAATATAGAAATGGTCAAACTAGTGAGTTGGGTTAAGATTAGAGTAAAGATGTGATCATTGGGGCTCAAAATCATGTGCCCGTAGATGCAGACTAGGTGATGATGGAGACCCATCCCTTAGGGACGGTAACTTTGCAAATGTGTATCATGCATAACCACACATTGTCATCTATAGTTTGTCAAGCATGCAAACAAAGGCTCAATTTCGAAGGATGCAACCCAAATCCAAAATTCCAAGCACCATAGATGTAAGTTAAGTAATCATTTACCACCCTTTGAAAATCCAACCAATAAAATTGTCAAAATTAAGCTCACATTCGGGTTGCAATAGCTTGAAATCCACTAGGTCCTTAAGGGAATTCACAATCTCATCAGGAACCTTAAAGTCAAAAATCAGATTTCTCTCAAAATAAAAATTCAACCCTCCACACCAAATCATGGTTTTTATGTTTGATTCCTCCATATTATTGGGTCTCAAAATGATTTCTTTGTCTTCAACCTCTTCTAAATTAGAATCTAATTCCAAAGTTCAAGTAGAAGTAGAGCTAATGAAAATCTCATCATGCGAATGAGACTTGGATTCTTCACTTTTGCCCTCTTCTAAACTTGGGATGGGGTCTTTAAGCAATTCATCATCAAAAATCTCACAATCAAATTCCCAAGCCCCATCTTTTGAAAATGTATCTATAATGTAACCAATTCCAGTAGAATCTAGGTTAAATCCAAAATCATCAACCCCAATTTTTAGTTTTTGTGACTCAATATCAATCTTTTCACTACCTTGATGCTTCTCAGCACCCCCCAAAATTATGTTCCAAGGGTTTCAAATTATTGTCCAACTTGTGGGGCATGGGAAAATCAACCTCAGACTTAACTAGTTGAGGGCAATCTGGGTTAGTCTACTCAATCAACATAGGGCCTTCTTTCATTAATTCCAAGAATGGGGTTTCCTCAATGAAGGTTCTTTGGCCCTCCTCATCCAATTGTTGGAATGATCAATCATTTTTGTTTATCCTTAATCAACTTTTGATTGTGTTGGTACATCTCCAATTGAAGTTTATAAATAGTTGATTGGGTTCCACCTTGGGTCGAATTTGGGTGGGACTTATTGGTTGATTTGAGTTGTCCAGGGTTCATAGGCTGGGTTTGTGTGGGCTGAAGATGGTAATTTCCAAGATTTCTAACCTCACCCAAATTAGAACATCCATCATCTGAGTCATTATCTTTGGACCCAGATTAGTTCTAGTCAAGGCTGGACCTAAAAGAAGGGTCAGCACAAGGAGGGTTATAATAAAGATTTGAATGCCTAGGATAAGGATCTTAAGAGGGTGGAGTAGGTTGGGTGAAATTGGGATAATCAACATGGGGATTTTGGGAATATGATGGATATCCTAGGCATTGGGGTTTTGAGGCATATCCCTAACTAGGGAAGGTGTTATCCCAAGTAGACTGTGGATAAGGTCTACGTGGGTTCTAGTAGGAATCACGTTGGGGATAGTTATGATAAGAAGTAGGATAACCATTGAAATCCATGATCTAGAATAGAGGGAAGGGATGAGAAAAGAATTGAAAAGAGAGAATTAGATTGACCCCTAACCAAACAATTCAAGCAAGCAATTCTACCCTTAGGGTGTTGCATCTAGGGGACCTAATCCCAACACAAATAGGTAGATTGATTCAACTTAGCCCTCAAGTTACCTAGCCATCCAGATTAAAGGCACCCCTTAGGAGAATTCACATGGCGATCCCCACTAATGGTTGATGCGGTTACTGTACCATCCGGTCTTGGCAGTGGTTGCCCTAGATAGATAAGGCCCTGACTTGAGTTCAACCTAGCCTAAATGTAGTAGAATAATTAAATCCAACCTACTTAGTGCATCTACTCTTTTATAGGGTTAGGTAGAATGTTCTCAAGGAATGTGATGGCATGTTGATTAATGGGTTGGTGCCCCCTTAGAAATTGATTTGAAATGTGTAGTGCTCAAACAAGGGGTTTACAAGCAATTTTTATGGTAAAGTGAATTTTAAAGTTCAATTGCTTGTAGAAGTATATTTTAGGGTTTCGTAGTTAGATAAATTCAATCAATGTTCTAATGGAGCACACAAAATAGCTTTTTTTGAAAATCACAATTTGAGAGATTTCCTTTAAGGATATGAGATGCAAATGTGCTCTTCCCTAATGTTGAAACCCTAAAGTCAGAAAATTGCCTATATGATCCAATTAAATCCAAATCGAGTAAGATGGTACAACCCTAACAATGCAACCAATTGGTTCTACTGTAGCACCAACTAGGCACTCAAAAAATACTTTTTCAAGAATTTTAATGCATGTTTTCTTTTTTTTTAGATTTAGAGTGTTTTGGGGGTTCAGTAGTTTGTTTTGACCCCTAGTTAGTGATCGAATATTCCGTATAGTCAAACATGTAGGAACTATTTTTTTATATTTTTTCAAGATTCTATATTATCACAAGAATCCAATGCAACAAATTTTAGATAAATCGAACTATATAAAAATTTTCATGATTTTTGAAAGTTTAAAAAATCAAGAACAATAATAGACTTGATAATAGCTTCATTCGCAAATTTGAAAAATTTTGCCTTATATCGGAATTGCATAAAATTTGGATATATTATTTCTGACTTGAGTATCCATGCCCACACAAAATTTTAGAATTTTTCGACTTATGAATTTTTGGGATTTTTAAAATCAGAGTATATTGCAACTCGAAATTTTAACATGTGGTTTTGTTGATTTCAAAGGGATAATGTACACCAAAAAGATTGTTTTTAAAAAGCAAACAACTCAAGCAAATAACTATCCTAAGGATCAACATAGACACTGGTCAAGCGTGTTTCGCATGTTAGAAATCGGGGTTACAAGTAACCCGTCGTCGTAGTTGCAAAACATGTCGATCAGATAAAAAATTTATACCGAAACTCCAAGGGAGTCCCAGGTCGAACATAGGGAGGTGATGTTTACTTTAACTGAAAATCGCGCTTCAATTTATTTCCTTTTGGTATTTTAGGGTTTTGTTTTTTTTTTGTATTTTTGTAAGAAGAAAACAAGCAAACGAATCGCAAGATAGAGATGGAACAAAAATGGTATAGATATCACTTCAATGTCTATTACAATCTACAATGAAAGCATAAAAAGAGACGGGGGTGAGAGGAAATCTCCCGAATCGACTGTTTGGAGAGATGACGGTGCCTGGCGGAAGCTTGGACAAAGGAGGTAAGGAGCAGGACGACGGAGGTGAGATGCAGGAGGGCGTCGGGTAGAGGAAAGCTTCGACGTGGCTCCAGAATGGAGGTGAGAAGACGGAGGTGATCTGCTGCTGGAATAGAGGTGGGAGGACAGCTCCAAGGTAACCTATGAATGGGGATGGGAAGATGGACGAATATTTGGTAAGGCAGAGGTTTGCTACACTAATATGAGCGGTGGGAGCTCTAATGGAACATTGGTAGGCTTACTAGAGCTTAAGAGTAGGTGGGAGTAGAGTAGGTAGAGATGGCTTGGAAGGAAGGGGCTGTGGATCCTTTTATAGTGGAGGAAAAAAGGTAAAAATAGGTATGGGACCATTAGTGACATCCATGCCGTCGTTGGAAGCGTTGCTGTAGGCAGCTCATACCCGCTCATGCCCACACCTGGCCTTATTAGCATGCGAAGAATTAGTGACAGCTGTAAGCGTGCTGTAGATCCAGCTCATGCATCGCTGTAGGCCAACTCATGCGCTGCTGGCGCACGCTATCCCCGCCTCTCTTTTCCCCACACGTGCACACGCTCACGCGTTGGTGCTACGCTGTGCGCATACTCACCTGCACGTGTGCAAACACCCGCACTGCTACACGCATGCGGTGGCGCATGCATGCGTTGAGTGGCCTGTGTTGTGCCACGTGACACAATCTGGGTCGTCCATCTTCTTTTTGTTGTAGGGGCTGCTACAGAGGTCAAATTAAGTTGATTTTCGCGCCGTTAGGTAGTGATCGTCGACCAAAATCCATCTGCATAGTCAGATTTGTCATTTGACGCTTCAAACTGTCACCTAGTTCCTTAGCTGTTGATCTTCCTCGGACTACATATGGTGCTATGGGACTCCATACAGTCGGATCGTCAATCCGAGGCTCCAAAATAAATATCCTTCTCTCCTGACCACAAAAGGGACGCAATTAACCTAAATTATATACTACTCTAAATGCAGAATGATACATGCTATGCAATATTTCTAATATGAAATACAAATCTAAATCTGGGAACATGCATGAATAGATATTTTACCCTCAATAAATGTGTTTATATCAGACACCTAATCTAGATGGACAAATGAGAATTTTTTTTTGTATACAAGGACTCTAATGCAACCTAGGATTAAAAAATAAATCTAAACTAAGATGCAAGGACTACCTCAATCTCTATTCGTACTTTGCTCCATTTCTATCGCTTGTCATGAGATCTCGTGTTGCCATGAAATCCTGCTCAAAATTAGAACAAAGAAAAATGAGTTAGAGACCTGAATGCAAAGACGAAAGCAAATATGAAAATGAACTCCGTTGCTTCCCCAGCAACGATGCCAAAATCTAATCTCGCGAAACTGCTAAATGATAAAACATTCGGTCTAGTGTGATTTTTCAAGATAGAAATAAAAATAACTGAGACCTTAGTGAGTCCCGAGTCGAACGTAGGAAGGTGTACACAACAACAGTATGCACCTACACCAACGGTCAGTAACCGTCGGTATAGGTTAAAATGACCATTGCTGTAGCTTCAAGTGTCTATTCAGACGACCAACTTCAATGTTCTCTTAAGAGGCGTCGCTGTAGGGTGCCCCAATGGTAAAAACCGTCGGTGTTGTACCAAGTCCTACAGCGACGATCATCTTTGCAAGGTTATGCAATCTAGTGTTCAAGCCAACAATGACAGTTAGCCTGGATCTATCACCGCCAATTTATTATGTCAATGTAATGCCTATATATACACCAACAAACACAATAGTCGACATGTTCGACACTGTAGACAAAAAGTGGAGATTTTATATGGTAATTCTATCTGTTTCTACAATCATTGGAGTAGGTCTTACATGTAATATTTATTAATAACCCTACTACAATATATACCAACAATGCCCTATTCATGTTAAACTATATATTATGCATAAATGAAATTTCCAATATAGATATTAAAAAATCATTTAATTTAATTAACACAAATTAGTCAAACTATCCCCTACAATAATTTTCAAATGTAAGCATTGAAATAGAAAGAATTTAACATTTGTATAAGGATTTAACATAACTAAAATATGATCCATCATTACCCACTTGAAAGTATGACCTTGTTCTGAACACCAACAACAAACACCCAACACCTTAATATATAAGAACAAAATCAAAGTCTATTTTCTAATCCTAAGGCTCTAATGTGTTCATATTTGTATTGTGGCCTCATCCCTACTACAAAGTGTATGCCATATTCTCTTCCACACAATCAAATGAAATATACCATATTCTGATGATCAACACTTGAAGTATAACTAATAAAAATATCTACTATGCATTCTAATTTATCACTAGGCTAGAGGAAAGTGAGTGCCACTACATTACACTTACCACTTACACTAGCTTGGTTAAATGACCAAACAGTTTCAAGAGTCACCCTTCCCAAAACTACTTTATGATATAATCACTGTCAATCAAAAAAATCTCTCTATACAAGTATAAGACTCTACTCCATTTTGACTACAAATAAATAACGTAATGATTGGTTGACGTTATTCTCTATACATCCTTCCTGCAATTTATACACCATGCCATTTGGTTCTAAAAATAGTTAATTGAACATCCTAGGATGAACATAACATTTCCTCAAAATTCAAATTACAAGTGGTATCATTATCATGAAAGAGGAAAGAAAGTAATGTCATGTAGTAATTTATAATTCTTTTATCCTTAAATAACCTCCAATTTCTTTGTTTGAAGAAACGAAATTCAAGATGCATAAGGACTAAGAAATGGATGCTCCAACTTGGAACTAAAAAATGATGCACCAGCCGAAAATCGAACTCAAGTCTGTACCGTGGAATGATACTATTTTACCACTAGACCACTGGTTCTATTCATGTTTCATAAACTTAAAATAACACAAACTAAGAGTGGCTAGAAGATAAATATTCTCGAAGCCATTCCTAATAATTTTGAAATAATAATGATATAAAGCTTCAATATTGAATGAAATGGCAATAGTTATAATTGATGCTGATTAGTGTTTCATGAAATGGATGTTTATTGACCTTAAGAATCATCTTTTTTTATCTCAATAAGAAATGAAAGAAACATAGAAGGTAAACCATGTATCAATTATAGGTGGATCTTACACAAGTATTTGCAGCATATGGTTAATAAGGAGAAGACCTTTTTAAAGGGATTGATAAGGAAAGGATGAAATAAAAATAACATAAAATTTTGTAACTAACCCTACCTCATCCTGATTACCCAACAATACCCAGTTCATATAACTAGATTGTACAATTCATATGACAAATAAGAAGATAAGCATGCCTCAGGTAGAGAGACCAATCCTTGTGTTTTTATGTTATCTTCAATTGTTTCTCTAAGAAATGACATCTCATAGTTTTGTTGGGTGTCATAAGCCTCATTTAAATTAAACAAGAATATTTAATTTAGGCCTTCAAGCCAATGGTTCAATTGATACAATTAGTGATGCATACTAGAAGTGACCAACACAGTCAATGTAGATTTTGAGCCCAAATGCTCAAAACAACTGATCTCATGAGAACAAAAGCTACAAACAAGTGTAATGACAACTATGACAAAACTAATTTACAAGCCAAGAACTTTAACTAATTGAAAGAGTGGACAAGTTAGGGGAGGTTTGCATGTTACATGGCTGTGGAGATGTCAGGGAATGACCATGGCTCAAAACCAATCCAATATTTCCATAATTTTCCATAGTCCTTGAATTAACATTCTCCAAGGCTAGCTTCCCAAAATAAGAAGGTGATGTAGGAGACTCTGGTCTATAATTCATGGATTGATCTTCAACCAACTCCACCTTATCTTCAACGGAAGCATCTCCATTTGATCCTTTAGGAGTAGATGCCACCATACTAAAATCCTAATTAATTTATTTAGTAAAAGTAAATAGCACTTCAAAGATGATTTCCGCAAGCATGTTTTTTGTACCAACTAATTTTGCACCTATTTATTTTTCAGTAGTCATCCACCAACACCATAACTAGTAACAAGCCATCATGTATAATATCATAGCTTCGCAGGAATTTCTTGATTGATCTAAAAACTCATACATTTAGCAAGTAGGTATGAATTAGATATTTCTCTCCTCCAGAATTCATTGCCTCTTTCTTAAAAGATCGATATGGTTCAGTGGTTCAATCAAGGCATATTATAATTAGCACACGAAAAAAGTTGAAATATAATCCTTGAGATATGTTATATGTACTCGTCCTATTGTTGATGCTAATGGTCCTCCATAATTAGAATTCATCCAAAACTATTAAAAATAACTCAGTCGAAGTAAAGCTTCCACAAATCTTTCAAAGCTCCTCTGAAATAATAGAAAAAGGACCAAACATCATATCATATTTATCTAGGAATAATTACCCTCGAGCTGGTATAATTTCATAAATGCTAAGACCCATATAACATATACCACGTTAAGGTGCAAAGGTATGAAATCCAAAGTCAGCAACTCTACCTATCTAACCCTCTCATGCACACTTCCCTGTCATGTATTTATAGGGACAGGAGGCCTTTCTCTAGATAAGAGGGTAAGAAGAGCATACAAACTTGGTACAGCTAGTTAGACACTTTAAACCAGTCGTAAGGTCACCTTGTGGAAACACCTGTTGATAAACAAAGCTACAACACCACATCCATTAGCAGATTGGAATGCCACCATAAACCCAGATCTAGCAAAGCACCTGTTACCATCATATAAAACACGTATTCAATTTGACCTATCAATGAAAGAATTTACTAAAATAATCACATTACAATCAAGGATGAGAATAATGCAATTGAAATCGACTTGCCATGGATAGAGAACACCCACTTGGTTGCTGCAGGGTAGTAATAACAAGTTAGCAACCAATCTACAACTTGATATTCTAGCACATCCACAAGGTATTAAACTCCATGAATGTATTAGCACCATGAACACAACCTACACATCAAGAATAAAAGGACCTGTAAATCGACAAGGTATTGATATTCTTGCTGCAGGGTAGTTTGCTGAATACAACATTCCTAGGATTGGTAACTATGTGTTAAAACGTAATGAATGTGAAAAGGGAAAAGAACCCATGCCATTTGATCAAATAAAATGACCTGTAAATCCAGACATGATGCTAAAAGGTAATGAATGTGAAGGGAGGAAAAAACCATCCCATATGATTAAGTAAAATGGTCTTGGTGAGAACTAAACTTGTAAACTGAAGGCGACAGTGCCAAGTGTCAACTTTGAAAACTTCAATGAAGCTAAAACAACTAATTTATACTATTGAAGAATTGGTAGACAGAAGACCTTATAGGCTATGATGCTACCTACACATCAAGAAACAAAAAAGAACAGGAAACTATATAAGATATCAACTTAATCTTTGTAATAAATGTCAAGCAATTTTGGTAGTTAATAAAATAGGACAATTTCTAAAATCCAAATGGCCTCACTCACTTCATTCACAAAAGGCCATATCTCTGTCAACCCTTGATTTAATCAAGTCAATTGCAAGACAAAAAAAAGGCCAAAGTAAGAGACATAGAAGACCATAAAAGATAAGAGTAACTCACCTTTCACCATTGCATTATAACAATCTCATATTTATATAGAAAGTTGCATGTAGGAAAATCTAATATTTTCTACAGATGCATTTTCAGCTTGGATTTATTCAGCAAATGATCAGTGGAAAAAATTCGTATATGTTTTAACATTGTGCCCTTTTTGTATTGGTTTTTGGTTGGCAGGACTTTTTTACCTTTTGAAAGGGCATTGGTCTTTTATTGGATCAATTGCCTCCTTGTTTCCTTCTCTTTTTAGTTTGGTTCCCAACAAAGATGTGTCAGCTAAACACTATTGGACAAGATCATTTGATGGCAAATTGGGCGCTTAGACCCAATTTGCAACTCTGCTGTTGTGCTCTCTGTGTGTTGCTGACAAAATGTGCTTGGAATTGCTGAAGCAGCTTGGTATCTGTGCTATTCACCAAAATGGTGCTGCCACTTGAGAGAGATTTAAGTGCACACATGGATGCCACTACCTCTAATGTCACAGCTCGCATGCCATCCAACATGCTCAATAGCTGCTGTTGGAACCTAGTTCCACTTCTCTTTTATATTTTGTTGTTAACAAAATCGTTTTAAATCTAATAAGCTGTTGAAGTATTATTTTCAGGAAATAATAGGATCTAAGGATGGATGAAGTAATGATGACATGAAGATTGAAGACTTTAGTTTTGTTTAATTTATTATATCTTAGAACTTTTGTATGTCTCCTAATAATGAAAAGTTAACTTAGGAGTTAAAATCAAAGTAGAGATAATTAGGGATCAAAATCACGTTCAATCACATTCAATCTTTCATTTCGAAACTAAAGATCGACTCTTTAAAAATATTATTGTATAGCTAAGATAGGATTTCCTTAAAATTTGGTTTAAAGTTATAAAATAAGGTACTTGTAGCAAGTACCGGTACTAGTAATAAGTACTGGTACATGCTAGGCACAGGTTTGGATCCAAATCCCAAACTATGAACAACAAGTACCAGTACTCATCATGAGTACCGGTATTAAGTGTTCACAGCCTCATTGCCTGTGAGTCACAAGTATCGATACTAGTGATAAGTACCGATACCAAGTAACTTTGTTGGTACTCAACAGAATGCACTGAATACAGGTACTAATGATCAGTACCGGTACCCTAGGTATTGCTGGGCTGACTGTGAGCAGTCAGTACTGGTACCACAACTTTAGTACCGGTACCAACTAGCCGTTGTGCCTTAATTAGAATGGCTATATTGCAATTTATGTTAATTCTAATCTTCCCAAATTGCCCCTAATGGCTAATAATCGTAGGAGAGGTGTTTAGTGGCCTATATAAATACTCCCTGAGTATCATTTGCAAAATCAACAAGCAAAAAATATCCTCTTTGCCTACTCCTTTTCAATTTTCTAGCTACAAAGAAGCTTGTCATGTTGCTCTCGTTACAAAGCTATTCTCTGGTTGCAACAAGTTTCCAAAGCGATTGCAATCTTAGTAAATTTTTTATTTTCGCTTTCACATTTTAGTTAGAATTTATATATCTATTAAGAAATACACTTGTTAAAGACTTAGGCATTAGTTGTAAGCTTTTGTTTGTATCTTGCTTATACTTGTAATCTTTATTTCTCTTTGTCAACTTGTAATTGGGTTGAGGTAGTCCGTTAATTACCTCAGATTATTAGTAAATTGATTCCCTCTAGGTTGAGGGAATCGGGCTAAAAATCCTAAGTCGTGAGACTTAGGTAGTGGAGTACCCAAGTGAGGGGAACCACTATATATCTCATGTGCTTTTCGTGGTTTGCTTTGTCTTGCAATTTTTTATATATATATCACACTATCCATCCCCCCTTCTAGTGTGCTTGTACTCCACAGATCCTATAGGTGGTATTAGGGCACAAGTACACTAGAAGGGGGGATGAATAGTGTGGTATATAAAAAAAAATTCCAAGACAAAGTAAACCACAAAAAACATACGAGATATAATGATAGCACATTGGTAATTAACTAGATTTACATAGTTATAATGATAGCACAATTGGACTAATCCTGCAGTGATCAAAACTGGCTGATTTACCAGCTTAGAGCTAATTTAGTTCGGGTCAAGCTAGTCCAAATCTTAATTAAGCATTTTTCAAGGACATCACAGCATATTTTATTTATATCAAGAGAAATATCCCCATTGTTACTCTTCAACGTACTTCCAATTTAGTATTAGATGCTAAATCGGGAGTTTAAATTTTTCTTCCGATGGTGTTGAATTTGTGGAATTTTTTAGATTTGATGGCCATAAAAAGTACTTAATTCTAAGTTTTACCATTTTATAGCCATATGCAGACTGCAAAATAGAGCTTTAACCAAAAAAAGAGAGACTATTCTCATCTTTATGGAATGTTCTATTGGCAACTAAACCAAAAGGTTCAGTTATGTGGACTAGAGAGGAATCTTTAATGAAAGAGGTGATCTTAAAGAGATTTATTTTCTTGGTCATGAAACTTAGAGGGTATTTATCAAAGAAAAGCAATTTTATCTGTTCGATTTTCTCATTTAATTCAACCTGCTTTTTTTTCCTTTTTTTTCCACAGCTCATCGTAATGATATGAAAAATATAAAATAACTTCATTACACAACACAAAAATACTCTGCTTCTTCACAGGGAATCGCACCATCTTCTCCTCACCTCCAGGAATGCCACTGAAACACAGCAGACCAAAAGCCACATTCAGAATTCCCATTCCATCTACAATCCCCCACAAAAAAAAAGGGACAATGCCATGAAAAATTAAAGGAAATCAATGTAAACATGGGAGCAATTCCTAGAACAAAGATACAAACTAAACCTATATGGTTGGACTCCATAAAAAAATTAAAAAGAGCAACCATATCGATAGGAAAATAAAGGAAACAAATCTTTATATAATCCTTAAAATATCAAACCAAGATTGGAAAGGGCTACCAACCTGGGAAAGAGATTCCTATATCAAAAGATATGCAAGAAAATTTGGTCTTTACAAGGCTTGGTGCCTAGAACTAAGGTCTTCCTATGGAAGGTTTGTGTAAGGGCTCTACCACTGAAAGGAATCTTAGCTGAAAGATTATAGCTGCCTGATTCAAAATGCCTCATTTGCCATGAGGAGAAAGAAGTGTGGGATCACTTATTAGTGGGTTGTGCATTTACATGTGTGATTTGGTTTTTCTGGGGCGTAAGGATAGATGGGAGTTTTGATGGCTGGTGGAACTTAGCTACAAAGATTGATAAATATTTTGATGAAAAACAGCTTCCAAAGTTTTTGGTTTTCTATCTATTGCATTCACTCTGGCTTAATTCCTGATCCTTTTGTGCTTATTAATGACACTTTGAGGATGGCACATTTCTATAACTCTGATGCTAATGCTGAAGTAGCAAATATTTTGGTAGCTCCTATTGGATCGAGAATGCAGCTGAGAAATGATCAGTTAGACCTCCCTGTTGGTTTTAACAACTGTGTACATATAGTGGTAGATGCAACAGTTTCCAATACTTCTATTGCTGCTGCAGTAGTAGTGGATGTTGATGGGAAGATACACCAAGCCAAAGCCTGAAGGCATGTGGTCTCCACAAGTGATGAGGCAGAACTCTGGGCTATTCACCAAGGGCTTCGATTAGCAGTTCAAGGGGACATTTTGGAAGCTGTTATAATTTCTGATGCTAGTAATCCTGTTAAGCAAATCCTTGGACTACAGTAGCCACCATGGAGAATGAGGTCAGTCATTCAACAATCTTCTTTATTACTGGGAAGTAATCCTGAATTATCTCTTGTGAAGGTGAGTAAATCTTTAGTTCAGTCAGCTCACATGCTAAATAGATTGAAAATCTAAAAGAAAAATGAAAGCTACAACCTCTATCTATGTAGATTCCTTGAATGTAGTCATGTGGATGAAGCAAAATAGATGGATCAAAAATTACAAGGATTTGTAATGTTTGAGACAAAAGAATTCAACAAAGATGAAAGAAAAAAGACTTACTTCTGCAAGCATCCATCATAGAATCCATAAATCTGCGTTATTATCGCATAGCAGCAAGCAATTAGCAACAACATAATTAAACATATTATCACATAGTAGCAAGGCAAATACCATATTATCACATACCTGCCAATGTCCAGCAGATCCACCAAAAACTAGCTTCAGATTCAAACCTTTTGGTAACCTATTCTTCCAAGCTTTAGGATGCACTTGAGGAAAATAGTGGAACCAAGCTTTCTATGGGTATTAACAATAATAGTCTAATCTCATCAAATCTTCTACAAATTGTATTAGCCATTTTGCTTGGTACTTAAGATTGATTAAGTTGGATTCAAAATATCCTAATACATGGAGATCAAATTGGATTATGGACTTAGCCAAATCTAGTATCTACGTAATCCGACGGTATGACGAACCTTAACCTCCAAGTATATATTAGCTTTTGACAAGAAACAGTTCCCACTTTCCTTTCAGGAAAAAAAAATAGATGGAAAAATCAATGTCTCTCCGTCAATATATCCAAAGGAGAATCATTTTAAACAAAATATTATCATTTTCTTCTCCTACATCATATTAATGGAAATAAGGTATGGAAACAATACACAGAAGAGCCATTAGCCATTTTTTTCCTCCATTACCTCTCAAATAACAGCACACACTTCTCCTCTGATGTATCCAACAAGCAAAGGAGGGCCCTCATGGCGTCCACCTGCACCTGTAGATCCCTTATGTACCCTGAGGTCTCCTCTAGAAGCCTCTCCACCTCCATGCCCTCACCCATGGGAACCACCCTCCTCAGCCTCTATAGCTTCTTCTCCACCCCCACCTCTTCCTCCCCATCCCCCACCCACACCCACCCCCTCCCCACCAATCTGCCACTACCCATCTCACCTTTCGCCTCCACCGGCACACTCCTCTTCTCCATCACGCTACCGCAGACTAGCTGTTCTCCGCTGCACCCTCAAGAACCATCTCCTTCACCTCCGCCTCCCGCACCAGCACCGGTGGTGGCACCCCTCTCTCCTTGAGGGCCTTCAGGAATACCTCCATGCTCACCGGATCCCTTCCCCCTCGCTCGATTGCCTCAAGCCTCTCACGGAGGGCGGCAATCTCGCGGAGGAGCGACTCACACTCGGCATTCCATCAGGACTCCTCTCGGAGCCACCGCTTCTCCTCTCCGAGCCACCGCTGCTCCTCACGCTGCCACCGCTACTCGTCGGGGAGCCATCGGGACTCGTCGCTCTCCAATGGGGAAGGAGAGGGACAAGGGGAGGCGGAGATGGAGGAGGTCGATCGAAGTGGGAGGTTGTTAGGGTTTGGTCGGATGAGAGGCTTGTGGGAATGGTGGAGTCTGAAAGGGGATCTGTGAGGGGAAGGGGAAGGGGAGAGGAGAGCGAGGAGGTGGAGGTGGAGGTGGATCTAGAGGGGCTTAGGGTGAGGGGTGTCAGGTGTTAGTCCTAAGTAGATGTGCTGGAAGTGCGAGGGGCGTTCGTTCGTAGGTGCAACGTGTAATATTAATGACGCATAGTTAAACTTACAGTGACATATATTTTATGTCAATGTATATACACAGTTGGTATAGGATTATTTTTTGATAGTGTGAAAATCAATCGTAACATAGTCGAGACAGAGTTGATGCGACCATGTAGAAGTCGTCAATGGAAAGTCCATGAGCCGAGAGGAGGGATGCTGGTGAAGGGAATAAATTGGGCGTTGGGAATCTAAGGGGAAAATTCTTCGGAGGATCGAATTAAGAGAGGAGGGGAAAACAGGCGTAGGAATTGAAAGGAGGGCTCTACGGTACAGGAATTGAGAGGAGACGAGATTCGACACATGGGCATGGGATTTGGGCTGGAGAAAAATAGGAGAGGAGGGGGAACGGCTCGTACGGTGGGAGTGCGTGGGATTTTATTTGTTGGGATATTTGTTGGAAGGGGGGTCAACGTAGAAAAGAATCGAAGCGGAGAGAAGGGTGTACGGAGGAGTTGGTGATGGGCGGAGAATTGACGTCCGAAGGGGGTACGGTGGAAGAGATTAAATAATTGAGATGGAGTGGGAATTATTTGTTGGGAAATTCGTTGGAGGGCGGCGGGGGGGAATGCAGATGTGGGATCGTCGGTGGGGAGATAAATCGAAAATGTGAAGTTGACGTTGGGCCATGGTTTTGATGGTTGAGGCGTTGTTGCATGGAAGGGTCGTTAGAATTGGATAACTATGTAGGATTTTATTCATGTGTATAGGTTAAGGTTTAGGTAGGATGGGTATTTAGTGAGGGTGTGTGGGTTAGGTTTAGGAGATCTCTAAATAGATTTCCTACGGTGTATGATAGGTTCCTTAAGTTAAAGGAGGAATAAATAGATTTTGGGCACCAGTGTTAAATGGCTTAAAATGGCTTAGATCTAGGTCGACTTGGGTTAGGATAAGCTTATTTAGTGGTGGATGAGATAATAGATTTATTCCTCCTCCTCTCTTGTCTCTTTACTTTCTCTGTTGTTCTTTGGTTTCCTGGATCTTTTCTTCTCTTTCTCTCCCACCTTATTTTTTGGCCTTCAACCAACTCCTAGCTTTGTAACTTTATCTTCTATCCCACTTTTATTCTGCATGGCTCCAAGTCATTCCAAGTCCTTCACCTACATTATTCACAAAAGACTAAAATTAGTTAATTAGGCGTAAAATAATCACAATACATATGATATGCATGCATGCTCTAAATGCAATATGTACATTCTAAATGCATGATTTTGCTAAGGAGCTAACCATAGATTAAGCCAATTAGGATAATAAATTAAGTTGCTATCATAGCTTGCCTCTTAGGATTTAATTTTTAGGGTTGAACCAATTACTCCAAATTATTTTTGATTTTTAACAAAATATACTTTCACCTGTGATTTTAAAACTTCATGTGCCTCACTGAACTTGATTAAACAAACCTAAAAATAAAATCCTAAAAGCTACTAAACATGGTTAAACCCTAAAAGACATATCATCTAATAACCTTACTTGAAAACCCTGGTTGCACACGCACACACACATTAATCGATCATTAAGAACACAACCTAGTTAAAGGGTCCATCACAATCCTGAGCACATATAACCCAAGTTTAATTAAAAATTGAGTAGACGTTGGCCTTGAGGATTGACTTGCTCTTCGAGGCCCAAATTGAGATTATTCTCGATTAATCTATTTCTATCAGTCCATTTGATGCCTAGCTGGGGGAGTACTGTCAAATGACAGTAGTTGGGGGTTATCAAAGGAACCTGACATGCATGCCAAAGGAAGAACCACCTCTCAAATTTCTCATTTTAACTGGTTGGATTGACTGGATAAAAGTAGACCAAATCATTTATAATCTTAAGACAGGTTCTACGAGTCTGTAGATCTTTAGGCTACCCACTTAAGGATATATTTGGATTGTTTGTACTGCAGGGTACCTTTCACTTCTCTGTTTTTCCTCTCACATCTACATGTATCCTTCTACATCATATACACAGTTCCACTACTCTTCTCCAAACACAACCTCTCCACAATATGATCATTATCCCAACCCAACCACCATCCACACATCCACTAGTTGGGATAATCCTAATTGGGGATATAATTCTGAACCTAAATGTCCAGGGTCTAACCTTGGACATCAAGACTTTAATTACTATCCTTCTCATAGCTACACTGAACATAGATCTTCACCTTTTTATGAACAACCTAATATGATCTATAATCAAGAAGGATATGATGATTACAACCCCTACCCTCCCCAAGATTACACTGAATATAGGTCACCATCCGTTGAAGAACAACCTGAAATGACCTATCATCAGGAAGGACTGATGGTAACACCATCATTCATCATAACTAACTTAAATTAGTCAGATCCAAGTGTTAAATGCTCCTAAATGATCATTTGAGGATTGTAATTCTGTACTAAACAGATTTGAGAAGAAGATAGGAAAGTAGGGTTAATTCTACTAGTTTACCATCTCATCATAAATGCAGATTGACCAAGGGGTTGATTAGGGGTTAATTAAAGGTCAAATAAACTTAAAAGGCCAAGTAGTGGGCTCATACTGATTGAGTTAGGGTTTCGTGCATTTCGAGGAGTAAAATGATACTAAAAGCCCTAATTATCAACCACACTCAAATTGAAAGGGTTCTGGTAGAGATAAATTCAATCTAAACTTTCTAAAATTTATTGAAAAACATTTTAAGAGGTTTAGTACCTTCACTTTGACCATTTAAACCCATTTTGACCAAGAACGGAGATTCATACTAGATATTGCCTTGATTTTGGCTCTAGTGCAATTTACCTAGTCCAACGTGGTCAAAATTCAAATCCATGTTCACCATTAGATTCTTTGGATCCAAATTAGGTTAACACTAAAATTTAAGCCCAATCAAGTCTATCTTGACCTAGTTTACATTTTGGCCCTTAAAATCTCTATTTCTCACATCTAAACCCCTAGTTTCATGTTTTGCTACATATACACCCCTAACTTCCTCATCTTCATCACAAGAAGGTCCTTGTCGCCTAAAAATAACTTGTTTCCTAATTGCAAGGTCAAACCCAAATAGAGCAACCTTTGACCAACTATTCCTCTTTCAATCAACCACCAATCCCTTCTAAACTTGGAAGGATTGATCACTAGAAGATCCCCCACCATTTGAACAAGGTCTTGACTCTTGATTTGGTGTAAAAAGCTCTAGTGAACTCAAAGAAATTGAGGATCTCTACTTGCCAAAATTATGATCCTAATTCACGAATTCTTCCTAATTAGAGGCCTGATTGAGCTCTACGTTGCTTTCACGTCCAATTCAGCCAAGATACAGCCAAAAATTACTCTTCTTCTCTTCCCCCAGCCATCTCAAACTTGTGCTCTAGTGGCCTTTGTCAGCTTCTTCTGGCCACCCAACCGCCAAATTGGGTGGTCCACCTTCTTCCTTACCTTCCTCCGCATCCAGTGCACATTAGCTAGAGCTCCTAACTCCTCTCATCGTCATCGTCTCCCTCATCGGAGAGTTCATCTACCACTACTCTGGCAAGTCATGCCAATGCGAATTCCTCCCTCCTTCATCTAATCAAATAGGTCCCCCTCTTCCTCTTATTCTATAGATTAGTTATAGGCCTTTAGTTTGTAGATTCGACCACAAACCCTCTCAATCCCACTTCATCTTCTCCGCCTCCAGCATGGACTCCAGTGAGTCCGCACTGTCGCTACACCACTCCAAACATTACGCTGCCACCACCACTACCTTCCATACCTCCGGCAGAGCAAAAGCCCTAATTTGATTAGGAGCTTCAACCCCTCACACTCAACCCTAAACAACCCACCACTCCATGTTCATCTCCGACATCGACACACCTCTACACACCTCCAAACATCTCATAACCATCACCACCACTGTATTCTACGATCGACGATGATCGACATGGACTGTCTGATTAGGGCTTAATGCCCGTATTTGATGTTCAAGGGTTAACCGTCGTAGAGGTCATCGCCGCCTCCATTCACTATTCGCTCGTCAACCTCGAACCTCAATTCCACCTCCAGGCTATGCGAACAAGCATTAGGAGTCCTGGTAGGGCTTCAATTTGACAGATAGGCAGTAGCAGCAGCTTCAATTTGGAAGAACTCCACCTATAGCTACAACACGAAGAACAAAGTGCCTGAAAGTCCCACAATATGTAAATCTAAATTGGATTTCCGTATTTAAAGAATTGTGCGCATTGCCTGTTTGCCTTCGATACACGAGGTCAGGTCCCACCCTACCCACGCCATGCACATGCCCTCGCCCGTGCCTACACGCACATAGGCCTAGACTAGTTTGAACCAATCTGATTTGGTCTAAATTATGAACTGGGTTTAAAGAGGAGAGAGAGAAGGAAATGCTGTGAGAGAGGGGGGTTAGCACTATAGCAAGTTTGATTTAATACTTAAGGTGTCTGATTCTTTGTTGAGAAGTCTGATTCTTTGAAGGGCTAACTTAGCTAAGTATGGCTTAGAGCTTGACTTGAGAATACGGCTAAGTGTTGATAAGAGAAGAAGAGATATTAATATTGAATTTGAAAGAGGAGAGCCTAAGTATTAAATGATACATTGGTGATTTCAACCACCACTTTTTTGGCCCTCTATTATTAATGTCTACTAATCTTGAGATACAATTTGACTACTTATTGAATATATTTTTGATTGATCATTCATTGCATATTATTACTTGTGATTTGATTATTATGCTCATATTTATATCTTTCGATTAGTGATTGAATTGCAATTATTTCCTTCCTGCAAACGACCTCAAAACTCATGTTTTTCGAGCACTATGTATTTAAATGTCGATTCGATTTTCTTTGCTATACTATGACATGATTCTCTAAACTACAATGATTATAGATCAATATTTTGGAATCGTTGTCGGAGAGCAACGTGCAATTCACTACTAGTGATGTCATTCTTGATTATTGAGTTGATTTCGAACTTGCCCTATCTGCTTTGTTTTGTTGTTGCAAGGTGAATCACAAAGAGATCTTCCACGCAATCATCCACGCCAGGGGCAGGTAAATTTTATCTTCTTCCCTAGTCTCCTCCTAATCTTGGGAAGATAAAAAGGAAACAAATTATTTAGGATCCACTTGCCTTACTTTCTTAGTAAGTATCATTTAAAGGCAAAGAGTTTCCTACTTTGTGAGATAGATTGAAATCAGATTGGAGTTGGTACGATTTGATAAGAAAGAACCCATCCATACTTCCTATTCCTATTAGGGATTCGTGCTAAACTTTCTCCAACACCTTGGACTACTCACTTTCTTGTTTGAGTCCAAGGTGTTATATTTGGATTCAAATTGGACTTGGAAATAGAGACAATTAGGGTTACACATTAAGGTTTTGAAGTGTTAGTACACACTTGCTTGTAATTAAGGAAATTGTTCTTCCCGCATTTGTGTGCGACCCAAGCCCGTGTTTGAATTGATCTAATCATGTGAACCCTAAAATCAAGGCTCTAAGTTCACTTGAACCTTAAAACTTAGGACCTAATAATCTGTTGAGAACCAATTCAAGGTGATCTAGGTGCTTTGACCCAAATTTTTTCCTCAACCCTAGGACAAGTCAGGTGAAATTGGTTCACTCTACGAATTAATCAACCTACAAATTAGGTTACAATTTTGTATTAATTTCTAAATCAAGTGAAATTCAAGGCACAATTAGGGCTAATATTAGTAGACTTAGGTCTCAATTCATACATTCTGGTCTACTTGGAACCACAGTGATAAGGAAGGTCAGGTAGGGGAAACCCTGTAAGTCATGGGGATGCTCTACCGTGTAGGGGTCTTTGTAGGACTCTCCCTTCCTAGCTACCGAAGTAATTCTCAGGTGTGTGGATTTTTGATCCAGAGGTCCATCTACCTCAAACAACCTTAGTCATCCAAAATTTTTGAGTGCCTTGATTAGGTCCAATATACATCCAGTCCCTCATCTATTCTTTAGTGCACAAACATAGGAAGATGTCCCTAGGTCTAACCTAGAGGCCTCCATTAGAGTTGATCATTCGGGTGAAATAAGATCTTATTTGATCAAATCAATCTGGACTTGAATTTGATTTCTCATCTTGACCCACCACCTGATTTGGAGATGCAACTTGACGAAATAGGAAATGTTGAATCGAAAAATCATTGCAAATAGAGTTTAGTTTTGAAAATCCATCGTTGTAGCATGATTTGCAAGAAAAACCATCAACATATGAATTTAACTGAAACTCAAAAGAAATTCCGGGTCGAACACAGGGAGGCGGACATTTGATTAAAAACTGTATTTGTTTTATTATCATGAAGTAGATTAACTGGTCGAATTGAATCTAAACTAGCTATCTACTTAAAGAATAATGAATAGAAGAGAGAGAGAGAGAATATTACAAATAAAGACAAAATAGAGAAAATACACATGGATTTCATAAGTGATGTTCATTACAATTAATCATTACAACTACTTGTTACACTAGAAAGCAATAAATCTATGCTAGAAAGTAGTAAATCTACTCTAGAAAGCAGTAAAGAGAAGGTGGAGAGAAGTTGTCCTCCTTAATGGCTATTTAAATGTATACAAATAATAAATTCTAGACCTAACTTAAGTGTGACTCCCGAGAAAATTAACCTAAGACTTGGTCTATTTAGAAAATAAGTAATCACTAGTGAATACCCATTTTGTCAACAAATCTAATCAAGTTGTTTAAAGGGAGGTTTGGGCTTAAGTGTTTCCCAGGAAAATCCCAGGTGTTTGTACAAACCCGTGCCTAGTCATTTCACACAGCCCCTCAGCCTGAACACCAGAATAGATAATAGAATTGATATCAACTAAAGAGAACTTAAGACCAAGATAGCAAGCCTAAGCTGATGAAACCTTAGGGGTCAAATTGCTATAAATTTTAATTAGGTCTAGGATATTAATGTGCACACAAAATGTGAAGGGCATTGATTTGGTATTGCCCTGTTATTTTAGTTTTTTGTGTGTGTGAAAGAATTGGAAGTTGATTCCAATGAAAAATAAGTTGTCACACAATTTTTGTATTTCTGTCTTTTAGGATTCAATTTAATTTAATGTGTTTTAGGGTTTCTCTTTTTAAATGTTCAAATAAGTTTAAAACTTCCACAATCAAAGGAAAATAAGTTGTATTGGTGATGATCAATTTCCTTTAAAAGTGATTTTCTAGAAATACAAAGGAAACCCTAATGCAATTTGATCCTAAGGCAGAAAATTACTATCAATGAGGTGTTTTTAGGCTTTCTGTATTAAGTAGTGGTCGAAACAAGGCAAAAAACACCACTACTCTGAAGAAAATCAAACAAGGATTCCATAAAAGACTTTTTTAAGATTTTAGGAATTTGTTTGTAATTGCTTTGAATTTTATTTGTGCTGGTGTCAAAGTCCAGAAATGATACCCGTGAGTATTTTGGACTTTCTGTACCACCACCGGCCTCAAAAATTTTTGCTGATTTTATATGATGTGTGGAATTTCACAAGGATTCTAGAAAGCTAAATTTCATAAAAATTGGCTAAGTAAATAAAATCTAAAAATTCACAAACTGTAACAAAATAGGAAGAATAAAGGGTGTGACTTCTCTGTAATCCATGAATTTTTTAAAATTCAATACGAAGTAAATTGATTTATAATTTGGAATAGATGTTTCCTACTTGATTTGAAATCCCTGAGTGAAATTTCAAGATTTTAGGAGGCTTGTGGTGTTGCAATTGATTTTTCAATTTCGGATAGAAACCTGGACCTGAAAAATAAAATACCAACACTTGAATTGGAGTGGTGTTTAATGAAGCATACAAGCAAACAATGAATTTTAAATTTCACCACTCCACTTAAGTAAGTTGTTTAAGGTCTTGAAAGCTAAGTTTAGTGTGTTGTTGGTAGATTTTAGCGAATTATATGACCAGAAAAGGGAACCAACCTGAAAATCCGCGGGAAGGCAAGATATTACAATCGTCTCAGAAACCCGCTTTCTTCCTATAATGCCTGCACACACGAAAGAAAAAGATAGAAGGGGATGAGATCCACTTCAAGCAAGAGAAAGATTAAGCAAAGCCATGCCTCCCTGGTAACAGCGCCAAAAGTGATCAGAATTTTGCGTGGTTTGTAAAATTAGGGTTTTTTTTTTTGAGGTGAAAAGGAATGCTATCGAATCACCGATAGAAATCCAGGAGAGCTTTTATTGATAAAAAGATAATAAAAAGATTACATGAGTGAACCCCATTGGTGTATGAGATTCCAGCAATTATTGACAATATTATCTACATTCACTAGACTCTCCTAAAACAAGCTCTCATTTCTAGCTCTCCATACCGACCATAGAACTACCACCATGGGCAAGTATGGCTTATTCGCCCTCAAGAAGGAACTCCAGAGGCTCTCCCACGTGGGAATAGATTCCCTACACACCTTCCTCCAGACACAATCTGCAATCATGCAAGTAGAAAAAATATGAATACTGGAATCATTATGCATCCCACACAAGTGGCAAAAGTGAGTGGGGGTGCCCATTCTCCTATGCCTCAAATCTCTAGTTATCAGGCCATCTCTTCTACATAACCACAAAAAAATCTGTACCTTCAATGGTACCTTCAATTTCCATAGCCTTTTCCCAACCTCATCCACTTCAGCCATTCTGGACGAATTGACAAGCTTATCATAAGCAGCCGTTGAGGAGAACGTTCCCTCCCATTTGTATGTGTCATACTCCTCAGGTGTGGGTTTGAATGCAGCAAGTTCCTGCATAAGACATTCATTTTCTGCTCGTGTTCTTGTTTCATGACCATTCCACATCTCATTGTTCAAAGACCAATTTTCAGAGGTCGTATCCCACTAGTCATAAACCATAGCATCTTTATCAGTAGCAGCTAAAAATGCAAGAGGGTACTTGTCTTTTATCACCCCACTAGGCAGCCAATTTTCCAACCAAAATTTGAAGCTTTTCCCATCACCTAAGATAGACTTGAAAAGACTCCAATTATTTGCCAAGGCACACACCACTGATGACTAGAAAGGAGATGGTTTATGTCGGTTTAGGCAATTCTTCTCATCATTGGCCACCCCATAGCTATCCTAGATGATCTCTGTCCACATTTTTTTTCCCCTTGAAACAGTCGAACAGCCCACTTCAGAAGCACGGCATCATTAAATTCTTTGAGGGACCTGATTCCCATGCCGCTGAACTTCTTTAGCAAACAAATTGAATCCCACTTTACAGGTTGGAGGAAAGCCCCTTGATGAGAAGTCCCTTTCCAGAAGAACCTCTTGCACATCATGTCAAGTTTTTTCCAAATTGATTTTGGGGCTCTAAGAACAGAAAAGAAAAAGACTGGAATGGATGTGATGATTGAATTCAGTAAAATATACCTCCCACCTTTTCATAAGTAGTGACTACTTCAGCCCTCTAATTTCATAGCCACCTTTTCATATAGGAAGGACCAATCTGCTTTCCTCAGTTTTGTGCACTTCAGAGGTAACCCTAGGTATTTGACAGGCAGTGAAATCACAGGCGTGCCCAAGATGGTGCAAATGTCATTCTGGTCTATTCCATTCATACCAAAGCAAACCAAGGAGGACTTGCTTCCATTAAGTTTTAAGCCAGAAATCTCACCAAAAATTTTAACCATGTAGTATAGCACTTGCGCTTCCCTCTTCTCACCTTCCACAAAAAAAATAGTGTCATCTGCATATTGTAGAATGGGAGTCAAAGCCCTGTTGTTAGACATAGAGTATCCCCTTATCAACCCATCAACTGCTAGTTTGCATTCATATCTTGCCAATGTATCCACTGCGAGATTGAAGATCAAGGGAGCAAGTGGGCATCCTTGCCTTACCCCATACTAAGGTTGAATCCAAGCTCGACATGGTTTCCCATTTATCAGAGGGGAGTACCCATTGTATCAGGTAGGGGGGGGGGGGGGAATTTTCTCCTTTTAAGAATTTCCCAAAGGTACGGCCAGGAGATTGAGTTATAGGCTTTGGTGAAGTCAACTTTCCATAGAAAGGCCTTGGACTTTCGCCTGTGCCACCCCATCACCATCTCTTGCGCCATGATGAAGGATTCCTACAGAGACCTCCCAAGTAGAAAGGCAGATTAGACAAGCATTATCAAATCTTGTAGTACATCACGAATTCTGTTGGCTAAAATCTTTGCTGATAATAAGGTAGATGGAGTTTGACAAAGCAATGGGTCTATAATCTAAAAAATTCTCTGCACCTGACTTCTTTGGTAGCAAAAACAAGTAGGACTTATTCAGTCTCTCAAACCCAAAGTTGCCCATTTCAAATTCATGTATAACATCCATCACATCCTTTTTAAGGACATTCCACATTTCTCTGTAAAAAAATACCTGAACCCCATCCGGTCCAGGAGCTCCCTCATTATTCAAATCTTTAATTGCTTTCACTGTTTCTTGTTCAGAACTAGGAGCAATTAGCATGGCCATCTGATCACTGCTGACACTTGAGAAATCTGCCGAAGCCATCCTCCATGAACCTCTTGCTGCATCCTTGTCTAGCTCTTTAAAATACCTGCCAGCTTCACATCTGATTTCATTGATAGATGTGATGGTTCTCTCATCCATTTTAATAGATGAAATGAGATTACACCTCCTCCTAGCACTGGCAGCAAGATGAAAGAACTTCGTGTTGGCATCACCTTCCTTGAGCCATAGTTGTCTAGATCTTTCACGCCAGTCCATTTCTTTCTTCAAATCCTCCTCCACAACAACCTGCTGCATCTGTTGTCTTTGTTCATGTTCCTGAGAGCTCTAAGGCTTCCTGCACTCCTTCAAATCCAGACTTTGGATCACTGCCAGTGCCTCCACCCTCCTCTGCTCTCTGATAGTTGCCACTGTCTACCCATACTCTTTCAGCATAGAGTGCATGCCTGCCAAATTGGAAGCCAGCTGTTGTGTGGCCGAGCCATTCACTACCTTGTTCTGCCACCAGCTAGATAACATCTCAGCAAAACCCTCCTCCCTAAACCAAGATTTCTTAAGTTTGAAATATGATCCAATATCAGAATTCACCCCACTATCCCACACAATTGGAGTATGGTCAGAAAATGGCCTGTCAAGGCTCATAGCAGACGATAGTTGGAATCTCTCTAACAGACTTGGGTTACTAAAGAATCTGTCCAGCTTTGATGTCTGTTCACTGCCATTTCTCCAGGTGAACTCCACCCCACTGATAGGGTATTTGGTGACTCCAAATCTCTGCACAGCCAGTTGGAATCCAACCATAGCACTATCAGTTCTGCCCCCAGGTTTGTCACCACTTGAAAGAGGACAATTGAAGTCACCCCCGATGAGCCATGGTAGCTCCTGGACTCTTTGATGCAGTGTTGATAGATCTTCCCACAATTCTACCCGATCAACAGTTGCATAGGGTCCATAGATGCAAGAGACAAACCACTCCAAATCACCTTGGAGGTTTTGACATCTGCAGGTGAGCACATGTCTGTCACGAAAGACTTCAGTTACTTTGAGATAAGATTTTCTCTACCATATGGCCATCCCACCAGACCTTCCAGTTGCACCCTTCCCCACACAATCTGCTTTCCATGACAGTCTAAGAAAGTCCCAGACCTGGCCACTCTCCTCCTCCAAATGTGTCTCTTAGATGAGAGTACAGTCAATTTCCCACTCAGAAAGATATCTGATTAGAGACACCCTTCTCACCTTGTTGCGCAACCCACGCACATTCCATGTTGGAACTCTCATTCCTTGCACGGTTGATCCCCTTGAGCCAAACTGTCCACATACTCAACCATGATCGACTTTGCGATAGTTTCCTCCACTATAGGGGTCAAGCTCTCCTTCCTTCACCTTCTGAGCATGTAAGGGGAGTGACCAAGCCCCCTTTTATGATTTGTCCTACTCTAAAACTTCAGTTCACCAGGGACAATGAACTGCACTTGATTCACCTCCTTAAGGGCACTTCTACCACTGCTGACTACTATTTCCATACCTGATTTTACGTCCTCATTTCTAATAGAATTGCCTGAGTCCCTCTCTAAGACAATTGCATTAGCCATGGACCCCTTGCCTTTAGCCACAAGGGTTTGGTTGCTACATCCCAAGATAGTAACATCATCCATAGGCATCAAGTCCCTCTCTGAGGTAACCATGTGACAATCCTTCCTCTTCTTTGATTCAAGGGCCTCATCTGATGACTCACAACCCAGCAGTTCAGCCTATTGCACCTCCTCAGATCTAACCACAGACGTCTTAACATAGCCTTGTTCTGGTAACACAGAGACCTGTCCAGCCACTGATAAGCGAATGAGCCACAGGGAGCCCCCACACCTGAAAGTAATTCTGTCTGGTATTGACCCACTTTTAAGAACTTCAGCCTCAAATCAAAGTGAACGGGCATCGCCCTCCCCAATCATGATTTTAGAGTCTTCACAAATGGATGCAAAGCCTAGAACCATCTTGGCAACAACCCCTTTAGATCTCAAGTGCAATGGCAACCCTTTGATCTCAAGAACCACCCTCCTAGTTCCCAACCTCTGGGGGGGTGGGCGATCAGGGAGTGCCCCATCAAAGGGGGAGACCATCCTCCACAGCACATTGATATTTTCAAAGGAGCTCGATCGAAAGCGCAACCTTTCCACATCTATCATCCCCAGACCAAACCCAAGAAAATGAGTCTGGGATAGCATTGCCACCTTCCAACCCGATGACACAAGTTGCAGGGAACTCACCAATTGTTGAAACCTCTCAATCGAGGGATTGCCAGTCATGATCTCACCAATCAGCACTCCCCTCAACATGATCTCTGTAGAGAAAATCTCCTCAGATAATGGAATCTCCACTTCTATTGTATGACTACCAAGCACCGGCGGTGGTGGTAGTCGGGGCTCCTTCATTACTTCCTGAACTGGGCGCTGAGGGGTCTTCTTTGTGTGCGGTGGCATCACCCTAGGGCATGAATCGTGCATGTTCCCATCACCCCCACATGCTAGATAGACAAGAGGGTTTCTACACACCGCAGCCATGTGACCTCTTCATCTGCATCTAAAGCACAAAACCTCTCCATTGGATCTCCTCTAGGCCCCTCTTGGAATGAATCTGAATGCCCTACCTTCATGCGACTGCCATCCCCTCTCCCTCCTTCTCCAGTTTCTTGATCTCCAGGTCTTCCACTCCCCCTATCCCCAGACCTAGCCGCTTCCTCGTTGTCGCCTCCTGTTGCCCGACGCCATGCACCTTCTCTCCCTCTCTCCCTCATTTTTTTCTTTCCTTCAATCTCAAAAAACCAAGTCGCTTTTAAAATTTGTAACCTAGATAGTGGGGTATCTAGGGTCGTCCAAGGAGGCCAAATTGTTTGCAAATCAAATCCCTTACTTGGAAATGGAAATCAACTTTCTTTTTAGTCTTTTTCAATATATAATTTTTATGTCTTGAAGTAACGAAGGCAAAATGCGAATTGTTGATGGAAAAACAACTAACACCTACAATCACTAAGCTAAAACCTAAGTGACAAATATGACCCCTTCCTAATCTCACTCTAGGCACATGGAGGCCTAGAGTAATCAGGAAGTGGAAGTGAAAAAGTGCTAGAACAACGATAAAGCAATTGCAAAGAAAATGAAAAGAAGGCAAATTGATTTAATAGAATTTGTGTTTTACAAAAATATAGAGGAATGCTTCTACTTAAAATGGAAAATATAAAAGCAATAAAAACACAAATACTCTTGCAAAATCTGGTGAAGAAGGGAGTCCTCTTGCTCTAAGCCTAGCTGCTCCTTGGCTTGAAAAAAAGGTCTCCTTCTCCTTCCTTGAATGCTCCTCCAAGGTGGATGCTCTCCACCTCAATTCTTTCCTCCAAGGGTGGGCATGCACCACCCTATCTCCTCCAATGCTTGGCTATCCTCCTGGTGGTGAAGATCCTCCTCCTTCTTGGTGTGGCACAAAGGGAAAGAATGTGGAGAAGAAAGCACCAAGGAGGTAGGTGATGTTCCCCCTTAATCTTCTTCTCTACTTCTTCTTCTTGGTCGTAGGTTTAGGTGGAAGTAAGGTGGAAATTATCTAATGGGAGGATCAAGAAAATGGTGGTATGTGATGGGTTTTTATAGAGTGGGATGGGGGTAGGGTTTGCGTGAATAGGTGGAGGGCTAGGATGGAGTTTGGTGGTGGTTATGGGTGGTTAAGTTAATCCTAGGGCTAGGGTTAAGTGGCGCCACCTAAGGGGTGCTAAGGGGGGTAGCTAGGGCTAGACAAGGGGCACCTAAAAGAGGTGCCAACCATGGAAGGGTGCCATGGGTTGGCTCCAACTTGAAGGCTTCTAGAAGGAGGGTGAGGTGTAGGGTGGATTGGGCTTGGAAGGGGTAGGTGTAGGGTGTAGGTGGGGGCTTGTTTTGGCACCAAAAAGAGGGGGTTCTAGAAGGCTTAGTTGGCACCAAAATAGGTGTCTTTTGGAAGGAGGTGAGGGGTGAAAAGGTGGCTAGGTTTGGCGCCAACTTAGGGGTGGACTAGGTTAGCTAGGTGGACTTAGGGTTAGGGTTGATTGGTGGAGCTAGTTAGGTGGGGTTTTCTGGTGGTAGATGCCAAGGGAGTTGGAGCCTAGCTAAGCTAAGCTAAGCTAGCTTAGCTAGTAATAGAGTAGAGGAGTAGGTAATGTGAGCTAGGGTTTGAAGAGAGGAGCTGAGGATGAGAAGTTTAGAGCTTGAACTGGAGTTGGTAGTAGCTGAAGAGGGTGGCATGATGCTACTATAGCTGGCTTAGCATGCTAGTTCTTTGCTAGCTGCTAAGCAAAGCTAAAATGAGCTGGCTTCTACCATAATAAGCTAAGGTGAGCTGGGTCTGGTTTTCCCAGGGAGGATCAAGCTGGTTGAGGCAGCTAAGGTAGCTTAGCTCAACTGAGTTGAGCTAAGCTGAGTCCCTGGGAGCTAGACTTGAGCTTCCTGAGTTGAAATGAAGTCATCTTCAGCTGGTTGGAGTTGAGTGGAGCTGGATCTAGCTGGACCTGAGCTAGGATGAACTCCAATCAACACAGTTGAGCTAGCTAGAGCTCCCGTGGACTAATAGGAGTTGAGATGAGCTAGACTCAACTAAGTTGAGCTGGATCTGAGCTAACCTGAGCTAGGGTGAGCTAAGATGAGCTTTCTTGAGCTGCCATTCAGCTGAGATGAGCTGAATGGGGCTAGGATGAGCTAACCCTAGTTCAGGTGAGCTGAATTCCAGCCATGGTAAGCTGGATCAAGTTGAGTTCCAGCTGGTGAGTGCTTCTCCTTCACCAGTTGCCTTCCTAAGTGCTAGGGTTCTAGGATTCTGGCAATCTGTATATCCTAACACTCACAAAAACACATTAAAATGACAACAAAAAGTGTAATGCATGCCTAACCTAATTAATGCCTAAATGCAGCCCAAAAAACCCATTTGCGGAGCAAACTCCTAAGAGCTAGGTTTGTTTTAATGCATAAGAATGATGATAAACTGGCGTTTATCACTAGGGTAGAGTTACAAATCAAGGAAACTTATGCCTGCAACTCGACCTTAGCTGACCTAGTTTGTAACTCAATAACTACTTGGGTTCATTATGATCTAGTGTTAGATGGTTCAACCTAACTTCTATGGAAAGGTCAATTGAGTTAGCTTGGATAACTTGGAGTGTCCAGTCATGCTTGAATTTGCTAAGGACTAGCAAAAACTAGGCATGAGGGTATTTGATTAGCCCATATTTATGGGTTATTTAAGTATTTAAGTGCCTAGACATTAAGTTAATTTTAACATTTAGATAGCATACATTAGGATGTAAATAATTCAGATTAACCCCAGTTTAGGTCATTTTTCAACCATCAATTCAATCTAGATGGGATTGTAACAACCTTCAGAGGTTGTTTGATCAGTTGCTGCTGGTCGTTAGCTCTCCAATGGTCAATTCAACATTTGAACTGAACCTTCAGAGATTCAATACAAAGCTCTGAGGTGCATTTCTCTTCCTATAGCTGCTTTAAGTCCCCTTCTCCATTAGTTTGCTACGGAATTACCTACTGAAGGTGATCCTGATCTCACCTGGAGGTCCAAGACCCTTCTGCAGGTCATTTGACCTAAAAGCTCCTCACTGCAGCCATGAATGGTTGTGCTGCAGCTCTTCCTTTGTCTTTAAAATCGAAGGGCAGAACATTGTCTGCGCATCAAATTGATGCATGTTCCTGATAGAGTACATCAAGAGCTCTCGATCGAGCCTTTGCTTGATCGATTTAGTGAATGGAGTCGGTCAGAATCGAGTCTTGAAGAACGGCCTGGATTGGACAAAGTTAGTCCCACATCAGTAGTTCTGGAGGTGACGCCTTGCTATATTATGATTTTATGAAGTGGACGCTTCGGTTGTTTGCATAGGGTGTGAAATGAAACTGATATGGGTGTGGGTGCGTGCGATGCACGTGCCTGCACATGGGTGTGTGAGTTCGTGCGCCTGTGGGTGTGAGCATGAGCCCATGTAGGCGAGTGGGCTTGGGAGGCCAGATACTATGCATGGACTTGAACTGATTAAAATCCACCAATTAAGAACTAGGCTTAAGCTCAACTAGGGTCTGGTCCTGCCCAATTTGACGCTATGTATCAACGGACGAGCTTAGGCCGCCCATTAAAAATTAATTTTTATAATTGAAGATTAAATGGGTTTGCGAATTTGGTTAAGTGTGGAACTCATTAAGCACAGTAAGGAGAAGAGGTTAAGCTAAAGAAATGGCTAAGGGTTCGAAAGAGGAAGAAGAGAAAAAGGATGAGTAAAGGAAAAGAGAGAGAAAGAGAGAGCAATGAGGCTATAGTAAAGAAAAGAAGTAAGAAGAGAAGGGTTGAGGAAATTAAGAATTGAAAGAAAGAAATGTAAAGAGAGAATTAGACGTCTTGCCATCATTTCAGACTTCCAATTTCTACTTTTAAGATGACCAATAGTATTTTTAGATGTCTGATTTGTGCTTTCATTGCTATAACATGTTTTCTCTTGTTATTTTGAGCTTAATTGATGTAATAAGGCATTTGTACTCATTTGATTAGCATTTTTCTTGCCTTAATCTCTTGTAATTAGATGTAATAGTTGTAATAGACATGTTTACTTGATTCTTAATGACAAATTACATGTGTAAATATGTTCTTTTTTAATGGAATGTTGCATGTTCTTATTTGAATATCTCTTATGCAAGATTCATGTACTTAAAGTATTTTAATTATAATCTGATTGATTAAATAGTTTGTAATTTATGCTTAGGAATTAATGGTGAATTAAACTTACTATTATGCCTCCTAGTGAACGACCTGGACTCAACCAGTTAAAAAGAAATAAAAATATAAAATGTTAGGTTAACTTGACCTTATACTACACTCACGACAATAATTCGAGTTAACCTATGTTACTTTCTCATGCAATTAGTTAAGCCCAAATAACTTAATTAACTTTGTTGAGGATTTGACGAACTAGGGCACGTAAGCACCTTGTGCTGGTTTAGGTGCCATGAGTGGGATTATCTCAAAATGTCGATTGCCAGGGCCTAAATTTAGCACAAGGTGGCACTATCCCAAAGTGTCGAAAGGTAGGGTTTTGGGGGTTGCCATTGGCGGTGCTATCCTGAAGCATCAAAAGCAAGGGACCTTGCGAGGATTGATGGTAGGGATAAGGAATACAATGCATATCATGTTTAGAGCTAATCCAAGGTTAGATTTAGAGGAAGTTAAAAAGAAAATAAAGAAAAACTCTCAAAATAAGCATCCATTTCTATCTCTCTCTTATAAAAAATGTACCGGCAAACTGAACCTAGACTTGCTACGTATACGCACAGGTGCTTCAACCGCTAAGGTCAACGAACCTTTGGCAGTTTTTACGAGCCTTAGAAACCTTCGCGGCGGATCCAAGATTGAGGCTAGTCAAGTATGGATCTTGGCTAGTACTTGAGTACCACTAGGCCTATTATTTGTATTCTATAGAAGAGGCATAAACAGGCATCTGAACATAAAAAATATGGTCTAAAGATCTAGTTCTTTCCATAGGATTTTTGTTAGGAATTAACAAAATTTAGGCATAGTGTATCATGGCAACACCATCATTCATCATAACTAACTTAAATTAGTCAAATCTAAGTGTTCACTACTCCTACATGATCATTTAAGGATCATAATTTCGTATTGAATTGATTTGAGAAAAAGATAGGAAAGTAGGGTTAATTCTGTTGTTTTACCATCTCACCATGAATGCAGATTGACCATGGGGTTGATCAAGGTTTAACTATCGATCAACTGAACTTAAAATGCCAAGTAGTGGGCTCAAACTAATTGAGTCGGGATTTCCACATTTCGAGGAGTAAAGTAGTACTAAAACCCTAATTATCAGCCACACTCAAATTGAAAGGGTTTTGGTAGAGATAAATTCAATCTAAGCTTCCTAAAATTTATTGAAAAATATTCTAAGAGATTTGGTACCTTCAATTTGACCATTTGAACCCATTTTGACCAAGAACAGAGATTCATATGGGATTTTGCATTGATTTGGGTTCCTGTACAATTTACCTAGACAAACGTAGTTAAAATCAAATCCAAGTTCATCATTAGATTCCTTGGGTCCAAATTAAGTTAACACCAAAATTTGGGCCTAATCGGAGTCTATCTTGACCTAGTTTGCATTTTGGCCCTTAAAATCTCTATTTCTCACATCTAAACCCATAGGTTTCAAGTTTTGTTACATATATGCCCCTAACATCCTTGTCTTCTTCACAAGAAGGTCCCTGCTACCTGAAAATAACCTGCTTCCTACTCGTACAGTCAAACCCAAATAGAGCAACCTTTGATCGGTGATTCGTCTTTCAATAACCACCAATCCCTTTTATAAACTTGGAAGGATCAATCATGAGAAGTTACCCCACCGTTTGAACAAGGTCTTGACTCCTGATTTGGTGCACAAAGCTCTAGCAAACTCGAAGAAATTGGGGATCTCTAATTGCCAAAATTATGACCCTAATTCACAAATTCTTCCTAATTAGAGGCCTGATCTATCTTTATATAAGCTCTACGTTGCTTCTACGTCCAATTCAGCTAAGATATGGCCAAAAATCACTCTACTCCTCTTCCTCTAGTCGTCTCCAACTTGTGCTCTAGTGACCTCCTCACTCAGCTTCTTCAAGCCATCCAAACGCCAAATTGGGTGGTCCACCTTCTTCCTCACCTTCCTCTGCATCCAATGTACATTAGTTGGAGCTCCCAACCCTTGCTACTGTCACTGTCTCCCCCATCGAAGAGTTCATCTCCATCTGCTCCGGCAAGTCACGCCAGTGTGAATGCCTCCCTCCTTCGTCCAATAAACTAGGTCCCCCTCTTCTCATTATTCTGTAGATTAGTTATAGGCCTTTAGTTTGTAGATTCAACCACAAACCCTCTCAATCCCACTTCATCTTCTCTGCCTCCATCACGGACTCTAGCGAGTCCGCATCATCGCTACACCACTCCAAACAATACGCCACCACCACCACTACCTTCCATACCTCCTGCATAAAAAAATGCTAACTTGATTAGGGGCTTCGACCCCTCACACTCAACCCCACGTTCATCTCCAGCACCAACACATGTCTAAACATCTCATAACTAGGACCACTATCGTGTTCTATGATTCACGACAATTGTCATGGATTGTCTGATTAGGGCTTAAAGCCTGTATTTTGATGTTCAGGGGTTCACCACCGTAGAGGTTGTTGCTACCTTCGTTCGCAGTTAGTCCGTCAACCTCAGACCTCAATTCCACCTCTAGGCTACGCGGACAAGCATCAGGTGTCCTGGTAGGGCTTCAATTTGACAGAGAGGCAGCAACAACAGCTTTGATTTGGAAGGCATCCACCTGCAGCTACAGCACAAAGAATAGAGCACTTGATAGTCCCACATCATGCAAATCTAAATTGGATTTGCATATTTAAGGAATTACATGCATTGCCTATTTGCCTTCGATACACGGGGTCAGGTCCCACCTTACTCACGCCATGCACACGCCCTCACCCGTGCCCACACGCATGCTGGCCTAGGCCAACTTGAACTAGGTTTGAACTGCTCGAATTTGGTCTGAATTGTGAACCAGGTTTAAAGAGGAGAGAAAGAAGGAAATGATGTGAGAGGGGGGGTTTGCACTGTAGCAGGTTTGATTTAATATTTAAGGCATTTGATGCTTTGTTGAGAAGTTTGAGGCTTTGAAGGGCTAACTTGGCTAAGTATGGCTCAGAGCTTTACTTGAAAATATGGCTAAGTGTTGGGAAGAGAAGAAGAGATATTGATATTGAATTTGAATGAGGAGAGCCTAAGTATTAATGATACATTGGTGGTTTCTACCACCACTTTTTTATCTCTCTATTATATTTTTGTCTACTGATCTTGAGATACAATTTGACTACTTATTGAATATATTTTTGATTGATCATTCATCGCATAACATTACTTGTGATTTGATTATCGTACTCATATTTATATCTTTTGATTAGTGATTGAATTGCAATTATTTGCTCCCTGCGAATAACCTCAGAACTCACATTTTTTAAGCATTATAAATTTTAATGTTGATTCAATTTTCGTTATTATATTATGATGCGATTTTATACACTACGATAGATATTTGACCAACAAGGACCCCAGGAACCTCAATTTCTTGATCCTCATAGATTAATCCCAAACCCACCAAACCTTGAGTCGAACCATTCAGTTTAGGTGAATTAGGTCCAATATAGAGTGTTGGCTAACTTAAGGATAACCATATGATCTTTAGAAGTTCAACCAACACCCGGTACCAAAGCATTGCATCCCTTGATTAAAATGATTGATGATCTTAACAGTTCTTTTTTTGATTAGCTCTGAAAGGTTGATGATAAGGACCCGGGTGAGGTGTTACTTGGGAGGTTGTCAAGATTAAGAATGAAATTCGTGGTTGCTCAAGTCCAATCTTGGGATGATTCTTTGGATGAATCCCCTTTAAGAGAACCAATGTTAAAACCTGTTCAAGAACCTATAGGGGGTCATGATTTATGGAAATTGGGAGGACAAGGTTGATTCTAAGCAAACAATTGAGGATGAACTGATTTCTTCACCCGAGATCCTGACACTAGGGTACGAGGAAAAATATCTCTTTGCAGGCCAAGGAATAAATAATATATGTTCTCAATACATATATTAATGAGGATCAACAATTCTTCGATGCTAAGTGTGAAGGATCACTAGGTGAAGTCTCACTTGAAATGCTAGAGATTAAGGAAAATCTTAGTGAGATGGACGAGCCTGAGACTCTTAATGAATTATTTGACGGCCCTATAATTGAGGATTGTGATTCAATTGGGGCTAACCTAAAGGAGACAATTCTTGAAATCATGCATGATTTAATCAGTAGCCCCAATCATCAACCAGACCTCGAAGAACATATTGAAAACTCTATTTTTGAAATCACTATGTCCAGGTTAGTCCTGATTTAGCCACAATTTGTAGACTTGGACAATTCAGATGACGTCATTAATACTATGGAGGTCTCGGAAACAGAAACGTTGATTCTGGAGGATAGGAGCCTGTAAATGAATATCTGGGAAGATAATCCTAGGGAAAACAAATTTCTAAATATCAGGGTTGGTTATTTTAAACCACTAACTTTTTAGTAGGACCCTTAAGATATTTTTGATTTTGATGACATGAAACCCAAGTACAGAACTATGAATGATCCTTTTGAGCTAAATTCTACATGGATAAACACTCCTATTGCTTTAAACCTTTCTTTTGTCCAAAATTTTAAACTTGGGTTGCATGTTTCCAAATCGTAGGCCCAACCCCATAAGCAAAAAGATCTTCGGTTATGGGTAGTTTTCATCCATAACCTTAGAATCAACTGACCCTGGGGCATAGGTTTGTGACGTCATCAAAATGCGATGTAATAATTCGTTCATTGTAGAGTGCAAATGAGACGTCAATTCTAAGAAGAATATGATAAAATGAGTACAAGTGTCGATCTCAGGGAGGCACAAAATTGTATCAATTAGTTGCTTATTGCCATATGGTGATTTTGTTTGCTTGTGTGAAAGAGAAGAAAAAGAGAGAGTGTGTGTGGTAGGGTTAGAGATTCGTAATAACGATGATTGCTAACTACACGTAAAACAAAAAGAGATAGAACAATGTCATACTAAAATCATGGAATGACATGAATAGAACCTAATACAAGATGACAAGGCAATAATGATGGAAATGAAAATTGCTATATTGCATAAGCAAGATCATCTTACAACTTCAAACAATAATGCTAGATGGATGCTTAAATAAATGTGAACATTAAGCTAGGGAAAACTGGAAAATCAATGCGAAAAGTGGAGAGGCGAGGCAGCCATGGTGGTGGTGATGCTTCCGTCGATGGCTTGGCGACTCTCAGGACCTTGCTTTGAGCTCTAGAAGGTGGTATGAAGCTTGGAGGTGGAGATGTCTTGCATTGGGGGTCCATGGGGCCTTTTTATAGGCAAAGGAAGGCTTTAGCGAATCATTTGCCACACAAGGCAACAAATGCACTTGCACTGGACATGCCACCGAGCGGAACGCTAGCACATTCGCCCGAGCATCACATGCAGCATGCTCGTGCGCACGCTGTGCCTTACACTGGCACATTGAGGAGAGCTGCTGGTCATTGGATGTCCATTGGATGACCATGATCGCGCGTGCCTACGTGCTTCAAATTGCGTGGATTGCAAATACGATTGGGCGTGATCGTGCATGTATCACACGTGTGCCATCCAACTGGCCACGTAGTGAGACGTGAGTGCGGAGATTGCGCACGCAAGGTTAGATGACGCTCGGTGGTGGATGGCTGGATGGCACTCATCGCGCACATAGTCGTGGCCACTTCTCGGTCATTCGATTTCGATTGAATAGTTGAATTTCAATTGGAGCATGTAAGGGTAGGCACCTCTGTGTTTCAAACCCACGGCTCCTGTATAAGAGCGCCTCTCTCTCTCCCATTGTGAGACCCATGCGAATTGTCGTGTGGATGGTTAAGGGGCCATTCGCTTACGACCGTTGGAGAATCATCATACACCATGCCCACCCCTTTCTAGTCCTTGGCAAGGTCAAACTAAATGCTATCTACAACTAGAATTAAGAATTGATCATTCAGGAATAAATTGTTTGTCAACAGGAGGAAATTCTACCAAGGACCTAACCCATAGAGACACAACAGTGCTTGGGTGCCTACCAAAATGCAGTCGCCCAAGTCCTAGCCTTATTCTGTACAAAATAAAATTCATTTCTTTTTCTCTTTTTCTTCTTTTCAATTTTTTTTAGATTTTGGAGTTGAGAGTTCGGGATAACTTTTTACGGCTACCCAACCCACCCAAGACTTGAAAAGGACTCTAAGTGCTAGGAAACTTATTGTGGAAATTGTGAAAGACTCACTTAGTGGTAATTAGAATGGACTGCATGATTCTACGCCCCTAGGTGACTCGAAAAGAAAAGAAAATGCTGCCTAAAGGTGTATCTATCTGACTGGTAGCATTCTCCATACTTTTATTCTTGTGGGGTCAACATAAGGGCGAACCCAGTGTATATCTCCCTAGCTTATTCTACTTCCCGTCTTCTTCCTTATGTGTTTGGGAATTTTTGTGCATTTTATGAGTTGGTCTCTGGGCAAACAGCCAATAGGGCATCTAACCCACGACAACTTGCCAGCTATACTCGTGCGGTGAACTATGGCTTATTTCTTCTTTTTCTTTTGCTCTTTTTTTCTAATTTTTTCCTTTT
Organism: Thalassia testudinum; assembly: GCA_037157565.1. Classification (NCBI taxonomy): domain Eukaryota; kingdom Viridiplantae; phylum Streptophyta; class Magnoliopsida; order Alismatales; family Hydrocharitaceae; genus Thalassia; species Thalassia testudinum. Next base: position 47,220,670 of record JAZHRO010000014.1, read on the forward strand.
TTTCTTTTCTTTTATTTTTAAGTAGGTAGCTTCCCTGGTCTAAGATTTACCTAAAGACATCCGTTAAAGAGAATGGGTCGCATGGCTGGGCTCTAGACAACCTACCAATACGATGTCTAACCCATGACAACTTGCTAGCCATACCACCTTAGAAGGTTCATTAGCTACCTAATTTCCATTCGAACCACCGAGGAGTGAGTCAATGAGAGAAGTGTGCAAATGCTTAGACTATCCCTCAAATCAGAGGGTGGGTTGATAAGTCACATACTTATCACCCCACTTTATTAACCAGACTAACATAACTTAAGGTGGCGAGGACTCGAGAAGTAGGTTTACATTTTAGTGGTTACCCAGGGTGATTAATCCCGAAGACCTAAAGATTCTAAGTGTTCAGGTACTTAACGTATCATTTCCTAAAGTTGACAAGATCTTAATGCCTAAGTTTTCTTTTCCTGATTCTTTCTTTTTTCTTTAACTTTTTTAAATTTTTTTATAAATAAAAGAAACAAAAACTAACTCAAGCTGACAATTTTGTACTCAGAAAATAAGAATTACCACCCTCCTGATTGCACCACAAAAATACACCTGCAATTGTGCCGTCTTGTGCTATTTCTAAGCATTACCAGTGCATATTAGGTAGACATAGTTGCATTGTAAAAGTACAAGCATGCATGCATTTAATTGAGAGGGGAGGAGAGTGAAATAATTTGGCCATGAAATTACATTTTTCCTCAAGTGTTGCATTGCAAAAATCACCATCTTTTTATTTTTTAATTTTATTTGACATTGAATTCTTCCCGCGGCTTTAAGGAATGGCCTCTTCTTTCTCCTCGCGCCATTCTCTACAGCAAGCCATGCCCTGCCAAGCCATGCACAGCCGCATGCATAGCTAGGGCATGGCTGTGCATGCCTTCTTCCTCTATAAAAAGAAATTGGCTTCTTGCAAAAGAGAGCCTGGTCCAGCCAAGAAAAAACTCCACAACATCTTCTCCAGGCCACCTCCTCCCCTCTCCCTCCATACGCAGGCCCTCCTCCTCTGAGGAGCCACTCAGCGGGTAGGAGCACCTTACAGTGGTGCACAACCACCACTGTGAGTCCACCACCACCCAGCTCATCTAAGAGCCGGTGGGCGTGGTGGTATTCTCTATTAAGCCACTTCCGCCATTACCACAAAGCTTCAAGCTTTGAAGCTCAACCGGCCACCGCACGCCCTTGCAGCAGCCGGCCAAGCTCCACAGCAGCAGCAGCAAGGCGGCAGCAGCGCACGTAGGCCACTGCGTGCGCCTGCAGGCTGCCCTCACCTTCCACTTCTTCGCGTACACCCGCCTCTCCGCGCCCGCAACCAACCGGCGCATCCCTTCCACGTGCGCTCGCCAGCCGCAAGCCTCCCGCACTAACAGCACCGGGAGCACCCGGTTGCGATGCTCGCCCAGGCACTGTAGCCACTGTTCACGCGTTTTAGCGGAACACTGTGGCTACAGTGGGGTGACCGGTAAGTTTCTCACTTATCTGGTCACCCGGCGCACCGCAACCGGCCGCAGCCCATGTGAGCGTCTCGCCTCGCATTCCGCTCCAATGCCTGCTTGCGCGTCTGCCAGCGCCCGCACCCGCCCGCGTATCTGCTCGCTTCAGCGTCTGCGTCTGTGTCTCCCTTCGCCCTCACCCGCCCGTTTCAGCACCCGATCTTCACACAGCGCAGTGCGCTGCAGCCTCTCTCCCTCGCGCTCACTCCCTCCCAGCGCGTGCCTCTCCGCGTGCCTACGTGCATGCACGTGCGCTGTGGCCATCAGACGATGCTGGCCACTTCAGATGACTTAACCCGCACGCCTTTCTTCTCCAATAGGAAGTGCTCTCTCTCTCTCTCTCTCACAGCACTCTCTCACTCTCTCTCTCCCGATAGTTACACACACACACTCACACTCTCATACACACACACACCTATACTCTACTTTATACATATATATATATATATACGTACATATATATATTTATATATATATATATACTTATATACATGTATATATATATATCTATACATATATTAGTACTTATATAACTATGTATTAGTCTATATACATACATACATATATATATATCTATATACTTATATATATATATATACATATATCTATATATATATATTATTACCTATATAACTAAGTATAAGTATAGATACATATATATATATACATATATAGACACCTACTTATACATATATATACATATATATACAAGTATACATACATATACATATATATATATATATATATACACACATCTATACATATATCTATCTATACATATATTTACATATCTATATATATATACATATATAGATATATAAGTACATATATACATATAGATATATTGACATATATACATATATATATATATATATAACATTACTTACCATACGTTGTATCGCAGGAATATCTGCACCAGTTGCTGATATTCCCCGATACACACGTACAAAAAGCATGTTCACACACATCTTCCACCATCCATCCTACACTCCACGCGGCACCTCGTCCTGTTGGTTGCGTCTTTCTAGACGACGATCGACTTGACACCGTGCTACACGCCATCTCCGCCTCCACCCCCACCCTTTTATACATATATAATATATACATATATATATACTATATTTACTTTATTTCTGCTTCTCTTTCTTGCCAATAAAAAGATTAAAAAATATATAAAAGAGAAAAGATAACCCTTGACTTGCAGGTACTTTGTCTTGCGAATAGCAAGACCCATTTTGGAACCCTGATTTGGCTCAAAGTCAAGAACCAGATTTTGAGGGTGTGCCTCAAGAACAAGAATTATCAGAAAAAAATATATAGAAAAACACTGAAAACATAATAAACGAACGGAAGAGATTCGTTGTAGGAAAGGCGTAGAAACTTGACTTCTAACCCCACTTTCCTGAGTTCGACCCTGGGCCTAAAAGTGACCAAGATAAAATCAAGTAGGCCAGGTTAAAAATTATGTAAAGAGATGGTTAGGCCCGATTTAGGTTAACCACTATACACATTTCAATGATAAAATCACCATATTAACACAACCTATCCGGGCCTGACCATAATCCTTTCATGGCGCCGTTGCCGGGGAAGTGCGTATTCAAGTAAGTTTCTATTCCATTCCTTTCATTTTTTTTTCTCTTCTCTCTTCATGGGTGTTTTCGTTTATTGCTGTGCAGGTGAACCTGTTGCCAGGAGAAGGCAGGCATACGAAGTCGGAAACGTGAGCAGATCCAAGGCGGGAACGAGAACGTGAAGACGCCAACACCGCACTGGAGCTCCACACACGTTGCTGAACAAGTAAGTCTTCCTTTCTTAGCAATTTAGGTCAACTTGTCACCTTAATAAAAAAAAAAGCTAAAAACCAAAAACTAGAAAAACTTGGGATCTCTTGGGGAAAGTGGATTAAAATTCACTTGTTTGATTGATTGCCTTTACTCCCACCACCCTGGGATTTCCTGCCTTACTTCGCATAGAGAAAATCCAAGAATCTTAATTCTTGAATTTTTCGCCATGTGAAGAAGTCTTTGAGGCAAATAAAAAGATTGATTGCACCCCTCTTTGCCTCACTTATCTGCAAATTTGGGATCACCTTTTTGGTGGGGAGACTTGGAATTGAGTTGATTCCAACCCCACCACGACCTTTCATGTGCCTAAGATTTCATCCTGAATACTTCAACCCCAACAGTTTGATTTTCTTTATCTTTTGGTTGAGCCTTGTGTGTGGAAATCATTTTTGATGATTGGGAGCACTTGAATTGAAGTGCTTTGGCTCCCTTTCACACTAATCTAAAACTGATTCGTGCATCCACACATAGAAATCTCCATTTAGGGAAGCCCATTGCATTGTAGCATGCATTACCCAACTAACATTGAAGAAGGGTTTGTTAGGCTTAGAAGAAAACTTGTATTCTCTCAAAACTCGGAGATTGGTTGAATTGGTAATTCAGCGAAATCCTAAAATCCATACTACTTAAGGCTGAACTCTAAAAACCATTCACCAATTAAAACTTCAATTCGGGGAGGTTTCCCCGTTGCATGCTTGATTTACACACTTGAAAAATCAATCACTTGGGCATTACCCGTAAGCAATGCCCTTCACATTTCAAAAACACTTGATCCTACGCCTTTAACTAAAATTGGTAGTAACTTGACCCTTATTAAGGATTGGAGGTTTAACTACCTACATGTAGTGCCTATGTGCTGGTGAGGGTTCTCGCGTGCTATCGGGTGTCTAAGACTGGGGCAAATGGCCTTTCAATCTGGCCCGGTGGTTCCGCGGTGCTCGCATTCGGTTCCGTAGTTCGTGATAGTAGGTAACTTAGATCTTAGGTCTAAGGGCACACTGTAGAGGTTAGGAATTTGATTGTATTGATTTTTCATCAAGTGTACCTTTGCGGCGTCATTTCTCTCATCTCTTTTCCCTTCATATCCCCCTAATTTTTCCTGCAGTAGTGCATGTTTGGGAGGAGGTCACAAAACCCAGAACTGTGTGAATTGCCTGATAATTTTAGAAAAGGAGTCGAATCTTCCTCCTCCTCCACAAACATGGCTACACGCCTACCCCCAAATCCCGAGGGAGGCAACAACCCTCAAAACCCACCAAGTGGTGGAGCCTTAGATCCCATAACCCGCCTCCAAACCCAAATGGAAATGTATAATGAACAAATTGAAGCCATTAGGGAAACTTTGGAGGAAATGCAGAACCCTCCCGAACGGGAGGAGCCTAGGTCTCTTAGCTCTTATCAGAAGCGGGGACGACTTTGAACTGAAACCTAAGATAATTGGCCTGATAAATTTTCACTTCCATGGTCTTGCAAGTGAAGATCCTTTTCTCCACTTGGAAGACCTAACCCGATTAGCTGAAACTGTTAAACTAAGAAATATCGGGTTACCTATAGTCCTCATGAAAATGTTCCCGTTTTCATTGCGGGATAAAGCATCTCAGTGGTTACGCACCCTTGGGAGAACCATCCACTCTTGGGAAGAGATGCGAACAGCGTTTTTCAATAAGTTCTTCCCAATCGGGCGAACCAATGCGTTTCGCTGTGCTATCACTTCATTTACGCAACAAAACGGCGAATAATTTCATGAGGCATGGGAGAGATATAATGACCTCCTCAGGAAGTGTCCGTATCACGGTCTGCCTAAGTGGCATATAGCCCATATTTTCTACTATGGGCTAAATGAGACTTTGAAGCAGATTGCAGATGCTTCCTGCGGGGGGAATTTTATGAATAAAGACAAGAATGGAGCATTCGAATTATTTGAAAATATGAGTGAAAACTCAATGAACAATGCCTCCATTGTTGCTTTTAATCGTACCAGCCAGCCCCGAAATGTCCACGAAGTTGACATGGGACCCTCCCATTCATCCACTGATCTCAGCCTTATCGCACAAAAATTGGATGAAGTCTCCGTCGTGCACAAGAAGCTAGATGAGCTTCTGGCCAATCCTGCCCATTCTATGGCAAACACCCCCACCTCACCACTTCGTCACAGTTCCAATTCTTGTAACACTAGGCTTATCCCAAGAAACCCCGTAAGACCTTCCTTACCGTGTGTCGCACCGAGTGACTCGGTAAGTCATGTGGATCTGGCTTCTGCAAGCCAGTATTTTGACACGGAGGACCAAGCCTCCGTGTGCTCGGATGCATATTTACATGCGGATGCATCTTCTGGCATAAAAGACGCTTGCGCCCTGGGAAACAACCCGTTCTCTACCACTTATAACCCAGGGTGGCGAAATCATCCAAATTTCGCATGGTCCAACAACCCGTAGTGCCAAAACCCCGCAGGTGGACCAATGCGACCATCCGCACCCGTCATCCCAAGGGCCCAGTCTAATCCTATGGCGAATCTGCCATCAGGCCCTTATGTACCGCAAACCAAACACGCATCAAGTCCTCTTAATAAATTAATGCGAATGATGATGGAAATGTCAAAGCGCCATGAAGAGAACATGACCACTCTTTAGCACCAATTGGCACAGCAGAATGCTGAGATCAGTCAACTACACATGGCGACTCGATCTCGGGGCACTCTTCCCACCCAACCTGTTCCAAACCCGCAAAATTTCGTACCCCATGGTCCTCAACCACAGGTACGACCTTCTCAGGGGCAGGTTCATCAAATTCTGCAAGCTCCGAGCATTCCACAGGGATTTCAGGCTAATCCCGCTGCAGTACCGCACTCTTATGTCCCTATTGCAAACCCTCCTCCGCTGTATGATCCCACTGGACCTGCATCGTCCAATGCTATCACTACGAGGAGCGGTAAGCAGACCGTCGATCCGCCTCGACCTGATCCTGGCCCATCTTCTTCATCACCCTCTCATTTGGGATGCGCATCGCATTCGCGAGAGGATGATGCACCCAAATTGGTGCCAGAATCAGTCTCATTCCCTGAGGCTCTACTGAGGGAGCCAAAAGGCAAAAAGAAAGATATGCAGGCCTTTGATAACCTGCGTAATTTGTTCAGGGATGTAGAAATCAAGGTACCCCTGCTCGAGGCTATCGACCACATACCTACTGTCGCCCAATTTTTCAAAGACTACGTAACACCTAGGCGAAAATCAAAGAAAACTAAGAATCCGGTGGTTCTCTCGCCTCATGCGAGTTGTGCTACACTATCAAATCTACCACCAAAGCAGAAAGATCCGGGCACACCATTGATTTATTGTAGCATCCAAGGCTGCAATTTTAACCTTGCCCTGCTTGATCTAGGATCTTCCATTAATCTCATACCAACCATCATGCTCGAAAAATTTTCCTTGGGAAATTTGAAACCCACCCCTGTCACATTACTGTTGGCAGATCATTTTGTCAAAATCCCGAAGGGTGTGGTGGAAGACGTGGTGGTTAGGGTCAAAAGTCTCTATTTTCCTATTGACTTTCTTATTTTAGATATGGAAGTTCCTAGCTCACTTTCTGATTGTCCGATCATCCTTGGTCGACCTTTCTTGGCCACAGCCCGCGCCCATATCGACTGCGAGTCAGGATGTACTGAGATTGCTGTTGGATCTGAAAAGCTCAAGCTTAACATCTGCAAGGCAACCAAGAACTTTGATTGCGATTGCATCGAGGATGACACGTCTGACGAGGACATGGCCGTCAGCACATGTATTGGACTAATTGGGACCTATTCTGACTGTTGCGGATTACCTGTAAACACTGACGATTGCCTGATCAACACATACTGTGACGTTCCCCCATCCCTCCCTTGTCCTGTACCTTCTCCTGACCAGAATTCTGATGAGGTTTTTTCTGCTTCCCATACCTCGTGGTCTGAGTCATATCCGGGCTACTCACTGTCGGTCCATACTCTTGAAGATCGTATTGCCCTTTCTTTCCTACCAAATCAAGCGGAGTTGCAATTCCACACTGGGACCTTGAGCCCATATACTTCTCACTGGGGCTATTCCTTTTTGGATCCATCTATCCAAGAAGCCCCTCTTCTTGGCCAATTTGAGGGCCAATTTCTTCTTCCTGACTTGTTCTCCGATCTGCCTGGGACACTCTCGTCCCAAGAAATGCCAGACCTTTCACCATCCATTCCCAAGCTGAAAGAGCTGCCTAGCACACTTAAATATGTTTTCCTGGGACCAAATGAAATGCTCCCTGTAATCATCAGTTCAAAATTGACCAGGAAGCAAGAGTGCAAACTAACTGAGGTCCTCATAGAACATAAGGCAGCTATTGGATGGTCTTTATCAGACTTATCTGTCATTAGCCCCTCCTACTGCACTCACCGTATATATAGGGAGGAGGAGGCTTTACCTTCCTTCGAGATGCAGCGACGTCTCAACCCTAACATGTGGGAGGTCATTAAGAAAGAAATCATTAAGTGGCTGGATGTGGGTATAATCTATCCGATCAGCGATAGCCCCTGGGTGAGTCCGATTCACGTTGTGCCCAAGAAGGCAGGACTCACCATCTGTGTCAATGATAGGGGCGAATCCATCCCTACACGCACTCCTACATCTTGGAGAGTGTGTGTAGATTATAGGAAACTCAATGCTGCAACTAAGAAAGATCACTTTCTGCTACCTTTCATTGACCAAATCCTGGAGCGGTTAGCAGGAAATAAATTTTTCTATTTCCTGGATGGATTCTCAGGATATAACAAGGTGTCAATTGACCCCCGGGACCAAGAGAAAACCACCTTTACCTGCCCCTTCGGCACCTTTGCATTTAGAAGGATGCCGTTCGGACTTTATAACGCGCCAGCAACTTTCTAGAGATGTATGCTGGTGATATTCCATGACATGGTGGGTGACTTTCTCAAGGTCTTCATGGATGACTTTTCGGTCTTTGGACCATCTTTTGATGACTGTCTTGCCAACCTGACCCGTGTCCTTAGGACATGTATTGATGTAAACCTCGTGCTTTCCTGGGAAAAAAGTCATTTTATGGTGCACGAGGGAATTGTTCTCGGACATATCATCTCCGATAGGGGTATCGAGGTTGATAGAGCTAAGCTTGATGTAATTGTTGATTTACCTGTGCCTAGTTTGTCAAACAAATCTGCTCCTTCCTGGGACACGTCAGTTTCTATAGGAGATTTATCAAAGATTTCTCCAAGATTTCTTGCCCCTTAACTCATCTCCTATCGACCGATGTACGCTTCGATATGGGCCCCAACTGCATACGAGCATTCACGCAGCTGCGTAATACTGTCACCAAGGCCCCTGTTCTCCAGCCACCTGATTGGTCCCTTGACTTTGAACTCATGTGTGACGCTTCCGACCTTGCAGTCGGAGCCATCCTGGGACACAGACGCGATAGACACCCCTTCGTGGTGTACTACACCAGTAAGATGTTGGACGAGGCCCAACATAATTATACTACCACTGAGAAAAAACTACTGGCGGTCGTCTTTGGGCTAGAGAAATTCCGCTCTTACCTTCTGGGCTCACACGTTATTGTTTTCACTGATCATGCAGCCATTCGCCATCTCATGCACAAGAAGGATGCCAAGCCTAGACTGATTCGTTGGATCCTTCTGCTCCAAGGATTTGACATTGAGATTCGCGATAAGGTCGGAGCCCAGAATGTTGTGGCTAATCATCTTTCCAGACTGGACCCTGACCATATTGGACTTACTCTGCCGATCAATGAGATTTTTCCTGATGAGCACCTATTGGCAATTAATGTGGCAAGTGGACCTTAGTATGCCGATATTTCCAATTACCTTACTTCTGGATCCCTTCCACGTGGCTGGCCTAAAAACCTGCTTGAGCGTCTCATGGAAGAAGCAAAGTATTATTTCTGGGATAATCCACTTCTTTTTCGGATAAGTGTTGATAAAATCATCCGTCATTGTATTCCTGACATCGAATTCCCCAGTGTGCTATCCTTCTACCACGATCAGGCTTGCGGAGGCCATTTCTCTGGCAGGAAAACTGTAGCCAAGGTGTTGCAGTGCGGTTTCTTTTGGCCCTCCCTTCACCAGGATGCACATAATTATGCCAAACATTGCACTAGGTGCCAGTCGTTAGGGTCAATGTCACAATGTGACATGATGTCATTGCAATCCATCCTAGCTACAGAAATCTTCGACATTTGGGGAATTGATTTCATGTGTCCCTTTCCTCCTTCCAACGGCTTCAAATTCATCCTCGTGGCCATTGACTATGTTTCGAAATGGATCGAGGCTATTCCTGCGCGTCGTGCTGACCATGTTATATCCACTCGATTCGTCAAAGACCACATCTTTGAGCGCTTTGGGATCCCTCGAGCCATTATCTCGGATGGAGGAAGCCACTTTACCCATGCTTCATTTTGGGCACTTCTGAGGAAATACGGAGTCCACCATCGTATAGCATCCCTGTATCATCCTCAGACGAACGGCTAGGCAGAGGTATCGAACCGGCAAATCAAGCAGATTCTCCAGAAAATGGTTCAGCCTGACCGTAAGGATTGGTCCAACAAGCTGATTGACGCACTTTGGGCGTATCAGACCACCTTCAAGGCTCCCCTTGGTATGTCTCAGTATAGAATCGTTTACAGGAAGCCTTGTCATTTGCCCGTAGAGTTGGAGCACTGCGCTTATTGGGCGGTTCGCTAATGTAACCTCGACCCAGACCTATGTGGTCGAGAAAGGAAACTCCAACTCTAGGAGCTGGAAGAGCTCCGTCGTGAAGCCTATGATTCTGCTTTAACTTTCAAGCAACGCACTAAGGCTTTTCACGACAGCCGTATTCGACGCAAAGAATTTGAGCCATCTCAGCAAGTTTGGCTCTACAATGCCCGGCTCAAATTCTTTCCTGGGAAATTGAAGTCCAATTGGACTGGTCCTTTCCTGGTCTCAAGACCATTTCCCAACAGGGCTGTCGAAATTGAGGATCCCAAATCTGGGCATAAATTTACGGTCAATGGGCAGCGTTTGAAACCCTATCTTACTCATGAACCTGCCCCCGTTAGAGAATTTGTTGCCCTGCTAGAGGGTAACTAATTTTTTGCCTCGTCCTGAGTCCAGCTGGGGATGTTAAATTCAGCGCTCGTTGGGAGGCACCCCAACAACACTCACTATCCACCATCACTTTTCATGCCACTGTCACGATCACTTCACTTTTCACTTCACCACCCACCATCCACCCACCCTACCACCCTGCTGTATACCCTGCACCTCAGCTCTCGTAACCTGATCTTTCATCCTTTCTCTACCCTACCCTGCATGCATATGAGGACATAGCATCGTTTGGCATGGGGGGGTGGATAGGCATCCATAGGATCTAGGTATTTTATGGTATCATGCAGTTTCTATATATATTAAAAAAAAAGTGTGTTTAGTAATGATCTGAAGGCTGAAACAAAAATACAATAAGTGTTTATGGATATTCAACCTCTGTTTTAAAGACTTTCCAGGCCACAGAAGCTTAATTTGCTCAGGCTCGGCTTAATTCACTTGAGCATTGACAAGTTAGATCGGAATCTCTCCTAACTAAAAACGTATTCTTGTACCTGAGACACCAGTACAGGATCCGTTTGTTTGCTTCTACTCGAGAGCCTAAGTAATCTTGGTTCACACTACACATATCAAGAAGGACCAGATGAACATAAGATCCAACCCTAGTGTTCATTAGAGAAGGTGGAGTCCTTACCTGTGCGCATAGGTAGACTTTTTATCCCAGGCTTTAGTCTTGTGTTTAGGAGAGGCTCTTTCCACCAAAAAGAAACTCTCCCACCAAAAAGAAAACTGTGCTCCTCCAAATAATGTTGTAAGAGGTATACTGACACGTGTTTAAAAAAAAAAAAGAAAAAAAAAGAGATACAAATAAGTTAGTATATCTCACAAATGTCTGTAAAGTCTTCGCCCTACAAGAAGTTCTTCAGGGCAGGTTACAAATACCTTGTTTTCTTTGAGCCACAAATGTCAGAAAATGGGAGTTGAGTTTTAAACATCTTTTTAAGGGTCAATCCGAAGACACGAGCTGAAATTGGGACCAACCTTTACTTAAAAATTCGTGAAACCCTGGGCTTGAATCTTAATGTTCATCTGGTCAGTCTTGATTCTTCACTAAGCACAAGCCATAACCTCTTGAGCTCTCGAGTATGGAAAAAACCTCCTGGGTCCTGGAAATCGTACTTAAGGTTTAAATATCAAGAGTCCTGGTTAGTCGAGAGATGATCTGTGTCATGTGAGACTTAAAATACTGGTAGTCTTCTCTACAATTGGTTCTCACAATATCCAACAATAAACACACCTATGTTGCCTCAGGAGAAAATCTTCAGCTAAAGATCATTTCTAAATACAATACAAAAAGATGTTTTGGTAGGGATTAGCAAAAGATAGGCATGGGGGTATGAT